>JAGTTD010000025.1:12925000-13525000 GCA_018398585.1 Simmondsia chinensis
AGGGAAAAATTAATTACAAGGTAGGCTATTTGGCTTATACAACTGATAACAAAGAGGGCCTTAGTCATGTTCATGCATGCACATGTCAATATGACCTCAAAGAGAATCAAGGCAAGTTCTAGAGAAACAAATCCATGCAAGACTATCTCTCATGAAAGAAAATAGTGAGACTGATATGGATGTGTTAGTCTAAAGGCTCAAAATCTCACTAGCTTTTGTTTGCTAAATTTAGTCACTACCATTCTCAAGGAAAATAACTAGACTAATTAATTCTAAGTTGGAGGATTACTTATTCAATCGTGTTATGAATTTTTCAAGCTTAATCGAATCTTGCTCATGACATGTTAAAAAAAATATATATCGTTGAAAACCACAAAAACAAATAACAAAACTCTTTTTTTTTCAAAAATACAAAATTAAAACACAACCGAAATCCCCTCCCCACACTTAAAACCTACATTGTCCCCAATGTAAGCTGAATTGCAAAGAAAAGGCAAAAAAGAAAAAAAAAACCAAAACGTAAGCGCGAAAATAAGAAAAACGAACTCCCCTTGGGTTGCCTCCCACGCAGTGCCTTTGTTTTTTGTCGTTGGCTCGACTCAATGCTTCCTTCTTCAATCAAAATAAATCGGATCCTCAAGGTCCAACGTAGCCACATTCTCTACTTGGAAACCTTCAAAGAAAGGCTTAAGTCTATGGCCATTCACCTTGAACACTTTGGAAGTTGCTAAACTTCGAATTTCAACTGCACAATGAGGAAAAACATGAGTAACACCAAAAGGTCCAATCCAACGAGAACGCAACTTACCTGGAAGCAAACGAAGCCGTGAATGGTACAGAAGGACTTTTTGACCAGCTTTAAAATCCTTCCTAGAGATAATCTTGACATGAAAAGCCTTCATCTTTTCCTTGTAAATCCTTGCACTCTCATAGGCATCATTGTGAATTTCCTCTAATTCTTGTAGCTGCAGCTTCCTGTGTTCTCCACTGTCATCCATCTTCATATTGAAACTCTTGACAGCCCAATAAGCCTTGTGCTCTAACTCAACTTGAAGGTGGCATGGTTTCCCAAACACCAACCGATAAGGCGACATACCAATGGGCGTCTTATATGCAGTCCTATATGCCCACAAGGCATCATCTAAGCGCAAACTCCAATCTTTTCTACTTGGATTGACCGTCTTTTCAAGGATGGACTTGATCTCTTGATTTGACACTTCAGCTTGTCCACTAGTTCGGATGATAGGCAGTCGAAACTTTGTGGGTCACATGGTACTTTCTCAACAATATTTCCACAGTTCGATTACAAAAGTGAGTGCCTCGATCACTTATTAGAGCTCTTGGAATTCCAAACCTGGAGAATATGTTAGACTTGATAAAATCTATAACAATTTTAGAATCATCAATCCTGGTAGCTTTAGCCTCCACACATTTTGAGACATAATCAACAGCAAGCAAAATATAAACATAACCAAAAGATACAGGGAATGGCCCCATGAAATCGTTGCCCCAAACATATCAAAAATTTTGCAAAATAGTATGGGAGTTTGTGGCTTCTCATTCCTTTGGGATATATTACCTGTCTTTTGACAATGATCGCATGATTTACAAAAAGAATATGAATCTCGGAATAAAGACGGGCAATAAAAACCACATTCTAGTACTTTTCTCTCGCCGTTCTCTTAGCTCCAAAGTGACCTCCACAAGCATAAGAATGACAAAAAATGAGAATAGAAATAATTTCATTTTGAGGAATGCCCCTTCTTATCACTTGATCTGCACAATGCTTCCATAAGTATGGGTCATCCCACACATAATATTTGGCATCATTCTTGATCTTATCTTTGTGAGCCTTAGATAAACCAGGAGGTAACATATTAGTAACCAAATAATTTACAATATTTGCATACCAAGGTAATGTCACACTTGTGGAAAACAATTGCTTGTCAGGGAATGTTTCCTGAAGAGGAAGTTCATCCTCCACATGAATTAAACGACTCAAATGATCTGCGACACAATTTTCTGTCCCTCTTTTGTCTTTGATTGCCAAATCAAATTCACTCAAGAGAAGTATCCATCTTATTAGTCTTGGTTTTGCCTCTCTTTTCGTCATCAAATAATGAAGAGCTGCATGATTAGAGTAAACAATGACTTTACTACCAAGCAAATAAGATTAAAACTTTTCTAAAGCAAAAATAACGGCTAAAAGTTTTTTTCAGTAGTAGAATAATTTCTCTGGGCATCATTCAAAGTCCTTGAAGCATAATAAATGGCATGAGACCCTTTTCCAATTCTTTGACCCAAAACAGCGCCGACTACATAATCACTTGCGTCGCACATTATCTCGAAAGGAACATTCCAGTCAGGAGGCTGGATAATTGGGGTCGAAGTCAACAGTTCCTTCAGCTTATCAAACGCCTTTTTACACGCCTCATCGAACTCAAAAGCCACATCCTTTTGTAGCAACTTGCATAGGGGTAATGCTATTTTGGAGAAGTCCTTAATGAATCTTCGGTAAAACCCTGCATGTCCCAGAAAAGAATGAACTTCCCACACACTAGTGGGATAAGGTAAAGATTGAATAATATCAACTTTAGCGTTATCTACCTCAATTCCCCTAGATGAAACAACATGACCCAAAACTATACCTTGTTCAACCATAAAATGACATTTTTTAGAATTTAACACCAAGTTAGTTTCTATGCATATTTGAAGAACAAGTGTATGGTTATGCACACAATTATCAGAGAAGTCTCCATAAACTGTGAAATCATTCATAAAGACTTCTATGATATTCTCAATGTAATCTGAAAATATGCTAACCATACACCTTTGGAAAGTGGCTGGGGCATTGCAAGGACCAAAGGGCATGCGACGATACGCAAAAGTCCTGAATGGGCATGTAAAAGTCGTCTTTTCTTGATCCTCCGGAGCAATTGCAATCTGAAAATAACCTGAATAACCATCAAGGAAACAATAGTAAGAATGACCAACTAACCTTTCAAGCATTTGATCAATAAAAGGTAAAGGGAAGTGGTCCTTGCCGGTTACAGCATTTAATTTTCTATAATCTATACAAACCCTCCACCCATTCTGAACACGAGTAGGAACTAACTCATCACTCTAATTTTTCACAACAGTTATTCCAGTCTTTTTAGGAACCACTTGAACCGGGCTAACCCAAATGCCATCCGAAATAGGATAAATCACTCCAACTTCAAGAAGTTTGAGGATCTCCTTCTTTACTACATCCATCATAGGCGGGTTCAATCTTCTTTATGGTTGACGGGAAGGTTTTGCTCCCTCTTCAAGTAGAATATGATGCACGCATGTAGACGGGCTAATTCCTTTAATATCTGCAATTGTCCAACCAATAGTCATCTTATGCTCCTTAAGGACCTACACAAGCTTTTCTTCATGCGGTGCACTAAGTTTACTGGAGACGATCACTGGTAACGTTCTTCCTTCTCTAAGGAACACGTGCTTGAGGTGACTAGGGAGAGGCTTCAAATTTGGAATAGGGGCCTGCAAAACGGAGGGTAATGGTTTCTCGTTAGAAATTGGTAACGTAATATAAGGAACGTTACTTGACTACTGTAACTTCAGTAAATCATTCAACGCTGCAACAGTTTCCTGCAAATCAGTACTCAGGGCTAACTCCATTTCTTTCTCAAGATGCTTATTGATGGCAACTTCCAATTCATCTTTTCCATCAAGTTCAAAAATTTCCTGTGCTAAAGAATCAATTACATCAATAGAATAAACAGGATTATCGTCATCAGGATATTTCGTGGAATCATAAACATTAAACTTAACAATTTCACCATCAAATTCCACGGTAAGTGTGCCACTATGAACATCTATCTTAGTCTTGGATGTTTTTAAGAATGGTCTTCCTAACGAAATAGGAGTAGTTTGGTCACCATTCTCCATATCAAGCACATACAAATCGGCATGGAAAACTAAATTATTAACTTGCATAAGAACATCCTCAATTACACCCTTAGGATAGGCATTAGATCTATCAGCCAATTGAATCACAACACCAGTTTTATTCGAAGGTCCAAGTTTCAAAGAAGCATATATAGAATATGGCATGACATTGATAGAAGCTCCTAAATCTAACATGGCCTTCTCAAATCTAGTGTTACCTATCGTACAAGGGATAGTAAACATACCTGGATCTTTGCACTTTGCAGGGAGTTTTCTTTCAATAACTGCAGAAACAATCTCCCCTACTCTCACCTTCTCACATCCTTTGAGTTTCTATTTCCTCTTAATTGTACACAATTCTTTTAGGAATTTAGCATAACGAGGTACTTGTTTAATACCATCTAAAAGTGGAATATTTACCTCGCATCTATTGAAAGTCTCATATAAATCTTTATTTTGCTCATCTTTTCTAGATTCTACTAATGCCTATGGATAAGGAGGTACTGGTTTATAATAAGAAAGAGGCGAAAATTTAAGCTTAGGTACGTCATCGTCATTGGGAATGTTTCTATCTGGAACGATGTTGATCTCCTTTTCTTGCTTTGACGATGTAGGGGATGCCTTTACTGGAATTTCAACCTCTTGACTACTTCTCAAAATGATTGCACTTGCATTTTCCCTTGGATTTCCTACCGTTTGAGAGGGTAATTTCCCCGAATTTCGGGCCTCTAGCCAATTAATTGCGGTTGCCATTTGGTCCACCTGATTGCCAAACTTTGAATACTGGCCCTCGCCTCTTGTTGAAATTGTTTTGTCTCCTGTTGAAATTGCAAAGTATTTGTGGCAAGAGACTTAACAATATCTTCTACAGACATACAAGAATTAGAAGTTTGGCCCGGTTGTTGTCTAGGGGGGTATGGCTGCTTATACTGTTGGAAATTTGGGCGGTTTTGAGCCACGGGCGGATTTACCTTTGGATTCCCATACCTAAGATTGGGATGATCCCTCCATCCCGGGTTATACATGCTCGAATAGGGGTCATACTTCCTTTGCGGTTGTCCAGGAAAACCACCCGCCACATTCACTTGTTCGATGGGCTCCTCCTAAAGAGTTGGGCACATATCGGTTGGATGCCCTACTACCGAACAAATCCCACATTTGCCGTTTGCATATTACCTACAAGCATTTGACAAACAAGAGAAGTTAGACTCGCAATTTGTTGTTCAAGGGGGGAAATATTTACCTCTTTAACATGCTTTGATGAAGGGTCAAGCCTAGTGCCAAATTGTTGAGAATTGGCTGCCATATTTGCAATCAAGTTTCTTGCGGCCTCGGGAGTTTTATCCACCAAAGCTCCTCCACTAGCGGCATCAATCATGCTCCTATCAATTGGTAG
Source organism: Simmondsia chinensis (assembly GCA_018398585.1). Taxonomy (NCBI): domain Eukaryota; kingdom Viridiplantae; phylum Streptophyta; class Magnoliopsida; order Caryophyllales; family Simmondsiaceae; genus Simmondsia; species Simmondsia chinensis. Next base: position 12,930,330 of record JAGTTD010000025.1, read on the forward strand.
AAGGCCTCATAGAAATACCGGATAAGTAGCTGCTCGTGAATTTGATGATGAGGGCAGCTTGCACATAATTTCTTGAAACGTTCCCAATATTTGTGTAGGGATTCTCCATTGTGCTGCCTTACACCACAAATTTCTTTTCGAATGTTAGCTGCCCTTGAAGCTGGGAAATATTTCTCCAAAAACAACCTCTTCATCGTGTTCCATGTAGTAATACTCACGGAGGGTAGATAATAGAGCCAATCCTTAGCTGAATCCTTCAAAGAAAACGGAAAGGCTCTTAATTTAATTTGCTCTTCAGTCACCCCCGTAGGTTTCATACTCGTGCATACCACATGTAGCTCCTTCAAATGCTTGTGAGGATCTTCAGCTGCAAGGCCATGAAAAGTGGGCAAGAGATGTATTAGACCAGATTTTAATTCAAAAGTCGTATTAGCATCTACAGTAGGAAACGTTATGCATAAGGGTTGTTGATTCAAATCAGGGGCGGCAAGCTCGTTCAAAGTTTGATTTCCAGCCATAACTTCCCTCTCTTCTAAATCAGAATCGCTTGCAAATAGGGAATCAAGAGCTAGATCGTTCTTCTTAGGATTTCTCCGAGCTTCCCTCCTTAACCTGCGCAAGGCTCTTTCTATTTCTGGATCTTATTGCAAATCACCTTGATTAGAAGATTGAGTTACAGTTATAAAAAAAATAAAAAATAAAAAATTCTAGGGCAAAAAATAAAAGACATAAAAAATAAAAAATCAAGGAAACTCTTAATAAACCATAAAAGACAAATCAGGAAATATCTAGAGTAATAAATAAAAATTCTAGGGTAAAACACAAACAATAAAAAAAAATTAAAAAAAATTTGTTTTTTTCAAAAATTTCAAGAAATAAGGATCACAAAGAGCAAATAAAAAAAAAAATCAACTAGAAAACCTTCCCGGCAACAGCGCCAAAATTTGGTGTGCTATCGCAATCAACTAACTATAAAGCCTATACTCCTAAAAATACATGTAGTGGTGCGAGTAAGGATCGTTCCCACGGAGAGTATCTAGCCTAGTTTTATGCTACGTGAACAAGGAAGAGGAGGGGTTGAGTTTGACGAAAACAATTTTAAGAAAAATAATTGAGGAACAATTTAAATTGAAGTATAGAAATCAATCAAAAGAACAAACCTTGGTCAAATTCGACATCCACCATCGGAATTTTACAACTGACATCGATGCAAGTATATATCAATTCACACCTTGAATATTCACCGTTGGAATTATTTTCCTATCTCTCCTTAGTTGCAGTTAATTAGAAAACAAGTGATCTAATTAATCCTAACTACTAAACAACCCAAGACAAGCACCAAAGGTTTAATCTAGTAGCAGCCTTAAGAGTTAGAGAGATCTATGAAGCTAAACAACACAAGTGCAAGCGGTTGTATTTAATTTAGTCGAGCCTTCTTCCTCAGATCTAATAATTTCTGATGCAGCAAATCATTAAATCTTAGTTGCTAAACAATTACGAATTTGATATCCAATCCAGTAGTAGATTGCAACGAATAATAAACTAGTAGGCCTCCTAGTAATTAAACGAGACAATCATGAAAATAGGCTCAGAAAAACATCCGATATTCAAAGCATAAATTGAAGAATAAAAAAAAAAAAAATTAATTAGATCGCACAGTTTTATTGATTCCCAGGCTTCCGTTTCCTTCAACCAATTATAAAAGTTTAGCCACGCAAAGCCATGATGAAAATTCGAAGGAGAAGTTAGAGAAAAGGGGAGAAAAAAGGCGTACTAAGTCTGATGATTTCTCCCCTCTTTATACACGTTAATTCACCGATTAGAAGCCTACCAAATCTCCTGAAAATATGGTAAATATTATCCTAAAATTACAACTTTCAAATCTAACTAATTAAGAATAAAATAAAATCTTAATATAAATGGGAAAGTGGTTATTTCAGCCACTATTTTCGTGCACCAGATTTGGAAGCTTCCTGAAAATAAACCGCGTGAAATCCGCGTATTAGACTTGTAGGCTAAGAAACGTTCCAGAACGTCAACAGTGCAGGTGCAGCAACTTCTAGCATGATTTCGATCTTGATGCAACCAGTATCTTTCAAAACGCAAAACATGAACGTTGCAGAGAATTTTCTTGGCGTTCCATAGAATCTTGAATCATCTCATTTGGAACTCGAACGAGAGAGTTATGCCCAGATTACGAAGCGATGTCGAAACTGTCAAAAATCACCCAATTAGATTTGTTTTGCACTTAACGCCTCCATTTGCATCCTAAATCAAAATATATGAACAATGAGTACATTTAGGCACCAAATGAGTATAAAAGACTAAACATTAAGGGAGAAAAATATGACATTTTGTATTCTCATCAGGAAGTCTATTTGTAAACTGAAATAAGCATCTTGTTCATTTAATAGTGGAGTCGATGATGGCTAATCAAGTCCAAGTGATTTAAATAAATGTTTAGTGAACCATGAGAGTACATGTGACATGGCTAGGAAGTAGTGACTTTCTAAGTGTTGTATATAGATGAAATTCTATTCATTAAAAATGATGTAGAATAGTTATGAGCTGTTAAGAGTTTGTTGTGCAGTTAATTTAAAAGTAAAAGACCTAAGATGAGCATATTATGTTCTGAGGATCAAGCTTATGTAAGATTCAAAGGAAAGAATGCGAGTTTGTCATAGGTCGTTTGTTTTAAAAAGGAGTTTAGGCATTAGATTTCAGAATTCCTATATTTACCCTTGTAGTGGGAGTCATTATATGGTGAAAAGTGAAGAAGTCTTGTACTGCTTATTTCACAATGGAAGCTGGGTGTTTGATTACTATGAAGTTGTTGAGTAGACTAGTTGACTCAGTAGGCTTCTGATGAATTTAGTTTAGATAATTTCAAATGGTGCATAAGTGGAAGCTTGTGAAAAGACTTTAAGCAAGGTTTGATTCCATTTCTAAATGTGTCAAATCTAATTATCATCACATGATTTTATTCGATTACCATTTAGCCATATTCAATTTTACTAAAGAAATATTATTGCACTTTACAATTAAGTATAACCCTTTTAAAATTGTCAAATGGTAATTTAATGAATGATTGACTCTTTTATTAGATATAATGAGAATAATAATGTAAACTTCTACGATTACATTTCTCACATCTTTTCTTAAGTTCCCGATTTGCCCTTTTTGAAAAGTTTTGTGATAAAAAACATATTTATTGTATTACTTTCAGTGACATTTACTTAAAATACTTTGATTAAAGATTTCGAATTTTAAAACGCTTGCAAATCTATTTGGGGGATATCTCTTGGAGCATATTATGACAACTTTTGATCTTTGTTTTTTTGTGGCTCATTCTCATTGACCATTTAAATCAAATTTTAACATGTTATCTTAGGCTACTTGATCTCTTGTCACGTTCTATAGAACAATCACATGTATATATAACTTGTAAAACGCTATTAGATGACAAATACTTAAGATAATTTTATTTATTAATTCTTCAAACTTGATAGCTTAGTTTTTAGGACAGTATTTCCTATAGCCGCATCACCTGTTCATGCTCCACATCAGCCCTTGCCACATCAACTATGCCACATCAACATTCCATTATGTTGCTTGCCCTTTTGATGTGTTGGTTCCAATTTCGAGCTCGGTTTCTCCTATTCCACTCGAGTTGAATGCTCTTGCAGCAATAACATGCCTCGAAGACACCGTATGCACATTCAAGCTTCTTCATTGAGCAGATGGTACTGTTTGTGCCCAGTAGCGTTGATATAGTTTTAAGAGTGTTTAAAAATTGTTTACTCACAAGCATATGAGTTCATCGCAGCTAAGTCAGGTATAAGGGTGTCGTATCCTCAAGGAATCAGTGTAAGTTAAAATTTGTAGTTACAGAGCAGTTGGCAATTCGGTATTGACGATTTGCTAACTAAACTAACATGACAAAACGGTTAATTAGGGTTGTCAAATTAATCAGGAGTAGTTTAGGGAATAAATTCCAGGTAGCCGATCGCGGATCCCATCATTATATTTAATCACGATAATGACTTTAATAGTTGAGGGCACAATCTCTAAACCTAGGACAAAACAAAATTAGGGTTGAGGGTAACAAACTAGCCGAAGGACATAACTAATCTAATCACTCTAGTTATTATATGGGTTATCACAATAGCAATACTCAATTCATTTCTCACACCTAGTGTTAATCTATTTAAATGACCGTGTTTATGATTGGGTACAATCACAATCCTTACTATCCATGAGTAACCTGTTATACTAGTTTGGGCTACAAGCATAAGATGAATCGTAAAAAAAAAAAAATAATCTAGCCATGGTGGAATCACATAAATAGAAAACCAATACCTGTAAAGAATTCCCGAATGAGGTGCGAAAATAGTATAACACAAGTCATAATAGTAAATTACATATATATCTGGGATCTAGACAACTACTCGTCCTTCACCCCCTAAGCTGGCAGTCTAATTCTCCATGGGAGTTCTACAGTACCCAAAATAAAAAAGATAAAGGTGAAAGAAAAGTCATAATAGCAGACTCCCTTGATCAATATTAACGTGACTCTTGCTCTAAACCCCTGGCAATTTGACCACTTGCGCTTCGGCCTTTGAGAAAATCCTGTCTCTCTTGGCTGCTTACTGAAGGAGAGGAATAGAACACAGAGCAAAAAGTCAGGAAACTTAGGTTCCCCGGACATGTCGCGCTCTGGTTGCCAATATATTGGTGGTCACGGCCGATCGATCGGCAGGGTCCAGTGAATGGGCTCCTGGCGGCTGATCGATCGACACATCTACGAGTCTTCCCCATAATGCGGAGTGTGAAACAAAACATCCACTTAGTTTCACCCAATTTAATTAATTATTTTGAATTAAGTCCAATCTAAATAGCCTAAGCTTTATTTGCGAAGATCCAAAAGCAGTTTAGAATTTATTTTAGAGCCTCGTTGTTAATAGGATTTATTATTACGGTTTATCCTTGTGTTTATCAAATAGGGTTCAATTCATAAGTCATCCTCGGGTTTCCCCTTAAAATTTTCAATTAGGATTAAAATATTATTTTTTTTATTATTTAAAATTGAGTCGTCAAGTGTAAGTATCCCTGAGGCTTAGCAAAGTATGTTAATCATTAATGAGTTAAAGATTAACAATAAAATTGATTATTTTTTGTGAGATTTGAGGATCCTCCTATCCTTCTTTCAACATGACAAGGTGGTAGAATTAGCTTCGTCTTAGTGGGATTTCTGGCCTCATTCATGATCAGTACATATTAATTTCTTATAGGTTATATTGTAATTGGGTTTCTACAATCGCAATGATCAATACCTATCAATTTTCTTATACATTACTACGTCACATTTACTATTTTTTATTACCAAATAAAACCAATTTTAACTTAATCAATAATTTATGACATAATGTCATTGTCATGGGGATTATAACATTGATAAGTACAAAGTACGAGACTAGTTTATTCGGGTCAACTGCCTTATTTCAAATGGAAAGCAGCAAATTAAGCAGAACATGTTGTACGGCAAGCACGATGAAGGGAATCCTACAAACACGAAAAAAAAAATTTGAAAGAAAGTATCGCTCTCGATAAGATAAAAATATAATTCTAGAGCAACTTTTAAAAATTTTCCGCGACTATTCATTATTATTTTGATCAGACTGGAATTCACTTGAATGTTAAGAAAATAATTCCCAACAATAGCAATAGCCTGTTGATAAAAAAAAAAGTTAGCAATACCTTTTTTCACTAAATTAAATATGCAGTTATATATAAAAAGAACATTGCAGTAGATCTAATAACAACTATAGACCCGATCTGACATAGGGTCAATGATTTCATAACCCAGACCCAATATAACCCGAACCCGAGTGACCCGATTTTTTGGTTGGGTCGGGTTAGGTCCGATTGACCAAGAGGGCCAAGAATCATGTTTAACCTTTTATGTTTTTCAAGTAAATTCCTGTAAGAAAAAATTTTGTCCATAAATTATACCCTAATTTATGATTTTCTTCCCTTGTCTAATTATTTCTCCCCATGCTTTCTTTTATTTTTTCCCTTTCTTTTCCCTTGTATATTTCCTCCCTTGTCTCCCAACCCACTCCCTACCTCTCATTTTTTATCTTTCACCTTTGGTTGATTTTTCAACTAAAACCATGAAACCAACTTGGAAATTTAACCTTTAAAATAGAAGTCGCCATCTGTCATGCGATCGAGAAACGCGTACAAGTTACAGGTCTCACAGGCAAGGGATGCCACTAGCATGAACCCAAGCTCGATATATTCCCTATTTTTTTCATATTTACCTTAATATTCGTAATTTCGTTATTCGGTTTTGTTTGCTTTATTTGTTAGTTAGTAGTGTGATGTGGTCACCGTAAATACAAATGTAAACGAACGTGCAAAAGCGACTCACCTTGACTAGGAAGTGAGCCTAAATCTAGACCTCATGTTCTTGACCTCAAACACTCACCTTCTTGGTGAAAAGGAGGTGATATTTTGGTTTATCCAACTTCGTTTGTTTAACACGTGGATTTTGCTAATGCTTCAATTAAGGATATATATATATATATATATATATATATATATATATATATATATATATCAAAGGAGAGCATTTTACTATGGTAAGATATGGGAGCTTAAATTTCAGCCATTGAATTCAAAATGAAGGGCTGAGATTGCACATATAAAGAGAATGAGAGAGAGAGTTTTTGGGGCATTTTTATATGTGCAATCTTGGCCCTTCATTTTGAATTCAATGGTTGAGATTTAAGCTCCCATATCTCACCATTGTCAAATGCTCTCATTTGATATTGGCCATATATATATAGTGAAAGAAAATTAAAGCAACAAGTGTTGAGGTTGGAAACTATTGGTATTATAAACCGCTAATTCATGACTGGATTTATTGGTGCCCAATAATGGTGAGTCTGAGGCTGCCAGGGGTTATGAATATAGAGGCATATAAATACGACCTTTTGTGCCATGGTTTAAATATGAGGTTGAAAGCAAGGCACTAAAGATGTAGACCAAAAGTGTGAGGTAGAGAGTGAGTGTAGTGCTCTGTTGTAATACCTCTGTTATAATAATGAAATTATGCTTCTTCCCCTCCGTGGATGGGGGCTTCGGCTGAACCACGTAAATTTCGGTGTCTCAATATTTTCCTCATTCTCTTTATTCCCCATTGCTATTTCGGTTTATGGTTCGGTGATTCTGGGTGGTCCTAACTACTACTATCGGAGAAGGCATTAGTTGTTGTGAAAATTTCTAACAACTTGTATCAGAGCCCCAGGTTGAATCCAATTCAGAGAAATAGCTGTTTGAGTGGGTGGAAAGGACTGGTGGCTGGATGGTACTGTTCTGGCAAGAAAAAATTTCAAATTAAAGGCAGGCATGATGGTGGCGCATGGATATGTGCACGGGGGCAAGTGGGAGGCTCGTGGACGTGCATGGTGGCGTGTGAGTCCTGCTGGTGGCACGTGGAGCACATGGGAGTGCGAGACAGCACGTGAAAGGTGCATCGGCGTGCATGGAGGTGTTTAGCCACGCATGGTGTTGAGCGAAAGAGGAAAAAGACTAGTTTGATGTCCTGGATGATGGATTGTGGCCAGATCAACAGTGACCATGTGAATAAGGGCCGGAAAAGCAAAGTGGCACTGGCGAAGGTTCACAGTGGTGGTAGCTAGGGAGATCTAGTGATTGTTCATTCGTAGCAGTGTTCGGATCTGGTGGGTTACTATTCATAACCACCCAGATCAGGTGTTTTTGGGGCTCAATGACAAAGACCCATTGTGGTCGTTGGAAAACCGACCTTGGCATTAATGGCCTGAAAGTTGAAGAGATCGACGATGGTTGTCAACATGGGGCTTAGAGCATGGTGTTGTTGCACGTCCCGGGGTGGCCGACCTGTCAGATGGCGAAATTGAGTGTCAATGGGAAGAAGTGATTATTTTCATGTTCGCTGGTGGAGGTGATGACCTGTGGTGGCAGTGGTTCCTAGTGCAGTCAGTCGCTGGACAGTGATCGGAGAGATAGCCCTGGTGGTGCTCGATAGATAGAGAAGAGCCGCGGTGGTGTTTTCGCGGTGGACGATGGCGAGGGAGAGACATTATCGATGGTGGGTCTCCAGCAATGGCGGTCTTCGGATGAGAGAGAAACACGAAGGGACAAGGAAGCTTCGAAGTGCCTAAGTGTCTTTGGTGATGCGATCTAGCGAGTTCGACATCAGCAGGTATCGGCGATGAAGTGTCGACGAACAGAGGCGAATGTCGCTGTGGTAGTGATGGCTGGCAACCATGGAAGGTTTCAGCGCTGCTAGAGAAGTGCCAGCGTCGGTTCATTGAGGAAGACGAAGTGCTGGAAGGAGAGACAGAACTTCGAAGAGAGAGGGAAGAAGATGAAAGGACAGTGGTAAGAGAATGTGAATGGCACTTCAGTAAAAGATCAGCTATAATTAAGTTTGCTAGGCTTAATTTTTTGTTTTGGTCAAAGCTGGATTGACATGGAAAAATTAAAAATTAAATGTAGGATTTTATCATGTTATATGATCTGTCCGGAGTTCGGTTTTATTTTTCTTGGGGTTCTGGTAGTCAACGGGTTTAGTTTAACTAGCTATTGCAACGAAAAATTCAGACCGGATTAGAAAATTAAAATCAGAGCGGGCGCATATTAATTGTGTGTGAGGGGTGAAGCATCGAGGAGTACTTTAAAAAAAGCTATTTGTGATCCTCATCGGTCTCCAAATGGAAGATTGCTGAGGTTGGAAACTGATACTAAACCGCTAATTCATGACTGAATTTATTGATGCCCAATGACGGTGACTCTTGGGCTGCCGGGGGTTATGAATATAAAGGCCTATAAATAGGACCTCTTGTGCCATGGTTGAGGTATGGGGTTGAAAGCAAGGGACTAAAGATGTAGACCAAAAGTGTGAGGTAAGAGTGAGTGTAATACTATATTGTAATACATCTGTTATAATAATGAAGTTATGCTGCTCCCCCTCCGTGGATGTAGGCTTTGGCTGAACCATGTAAATTTCGGTGTCTCAATATTTTCCCCATTCCCTTTATTCCCCATTGCTATTTCGGTTTATGGTTCGGTGATTCTAGGTAGTCCTAACTACTGATATCGAAGAAGGTATTAGTTATTGTGAAAATTCCTAACAAGGACCTAACTCAAGGAACAGTTACAGTGAAAGAGTAAGGCCCACATACACCTTTTCTCGAACACTTAAAAGCCAGGAACTAGGGTGGAGAAAAAAATCAAGAGCTCAGTAGTCCACTTATAAGCCCGAGACAATCACATTTTTAGGACCGAGTTACAGTCTAACTAGATTTACGTGGAGCAAATCAAATTTGGGTCACTAGATGAGGACCAATGCAATAAAGGTCAAGCTTTAGCCGTTAAAGCCCTTAAAAAATGGCACAAACCTAATTTCACCTGACTTGTTAAGTAGTGACAATAGTGTTAAGACCAACGTAATCAAGGTCAATCCCTTGCCGTCAAACTCTTAAAGTAAAGCATCAATTCTTAACTTGTCGATTTTGGGAATAGATTAAAATGGAGAAGTCAGACTTTAAGCCGGATGCACTATATTACTAAAGAAGCAAAGTACAACATGATCTAACCCAAGTAAAGCTAAGTTATGTTACGCTACTCTTCGCAAAAGAGCACAAGTGTGCTGTAGAAATACATGACGAAGTTTTATAAGAGCGGTGTTCGACACTTTAAACAAAAAAGTGTCTTTTATTTGTAGAAAAAAGAAATAACAGCAACCTCATATTTTTGTGACATTTTCCTCCCACGTAGGCCACAAAGGTTCTTTAACGTGTGAATGAGTAGTGAACATGCTCGTGGTATGCTGTGCCTGAGCGTCCTTCCGGAAACACATGTCTATATGCCTGTAATTGTGCTCCAAGTAACTATCTCGAGCCCGGAAACCACCTATCCTACATCCTTCTAAAAAGTCCCTGGAGCTCGAGCTCCGTTTACCCCTCAACCAACTCGAGCCTTGAGTGGCTGAGTAGCTGGGCTCAAGATGCCGCTATCTTAGCTTCTAAAGGCCTTACCTTCCTCGAGGAGTTCCTCACGTGACAGGCACATGGTGCTTTGCTCAAAACAACATCATCTCAACTCCCTCGAATTTAGGGTGTAAACAAATGCCCCCCTTTTAGCTATTGGTAATTTCAAGTTTTCAACGAGTAAACAATCTGCTTGATTTGACCCTCAGTAGCTACAAGGAGCTAGACAGAACATAGTTTCATGTTTCATCTTCCTCTGTTACCGCATGTCTATAAATATGACAGTTACGGCTTCAAAACTGCACTTTTCTGCTCTGTGCTCTGTCTTAGTTGTGATCAAGTGCTCAAAAATGCTTGCTCTCTACCCTTTATTGCTTCACTCTTCATTGTTTTCCTACTCTTTGTATAAGAAATCGCTCAAATTTATTACGTTGTCTTTGCCTTCATTCCTCAGGCTGATCCCTATTGAGCAGTTGGCTCATCTAGCTTAATCAGACATTTCAATGGTCTCTAATAGTCTTCAGAGCCCTATTGGCCTTGGTACCATCCTGAAGGATCTTTCTTGGATGTATGAAAATGATAAACTGTGCATCTTCGGGTTAGTCACCCATTACACTATACAAAACCCTTTTGACATGTTTCGGTGTCTACATTTGTGGGCTTTTCCAAAGGACCACATACTAGCAAAGACCTTCCTCCATGTGAATTGGGTGGGCAACCTTCCACCATTTCCAACGTGGGAAAAAATTTTGCTCACTCATTGAAGTGATCTTTTTCCATGCCATCATGATAATCCACGACAAGTCCGCTTGGTAGCGCTGGTCTATACCATGATGCTTTACAAGACATCCACAAGCAACTCTCCTAAAGTACCTGTAAGTTTTCCCATACCCATCACCCCTTTGAACTTCAAAAAATTTCTCAAAGAATCTAACACAGGCATGAAGTAACATCGCACATTCCCTTAAGGACCAACAAGCATCAAAGTCTCACTTTCATGACCCATCAAGAATCTTTCTGTCAAGATAAGCTAGCCTTTTCCCCAAATCCTGGCATACTTTTATAACCTTAGAGGAATACTAACGTGACTTGTCTCCTTGAATTTCAAAACAGGAGGATCTGGTCAGGTAATAGCAAAAGTTTTGGGATCCCTTCAAGGAGAGGTCAACTAGTTGACCATCAGAGGAATTAGGCTACCAACCAGTTGCTTCGCACAGGGGCATTGATAGGAAAAGTCCTTAGCTAGGTTTAGGAGTCTATCTTCTTATGTTATACATAACGTTATTTGCTATACGAGCAACTTACCCATATTATTTTTGTCTTAGCCATGTACTCCTTCATGTATCAATGAAATATGCATTTTGTTGAATCTGTCTCTCAATTTGGTTGCTCCTTTTGTTTATTTTTTCTAACTTAAGGATCATTGACTTGATCCTCAAGACACTGATATTGAAACTAGGCCCATAATTCAGGGAATCTAAACCTCATTAGAATCCCAAATTGATGGCACATACTTTTTAGGGAACTTTCCATTAATGGCTCGCAGGTAAGTTCTCCCATCTATGTCTGGGAGTAAGTAAGGGTTTCCTCCAAGTACTTCTATGACTCTTAATGGACAATCCCAGTTTGGGGACCGTTACCTAAAGATATGATCTTTCTTGCCAATGGGCAATACCACTTTCTAGATTAAGTCCCCCAGATTGAAGGACCAACAGTTGACCTTCTTGTTGTAGACTTCCATGGTCTTGCCAACGAGATCATGAAAGATCATCTTCATAGCTCTTTTGGAGGTCGCACTAGCATTCTTCAGACCAAATGGCATAACCACCCACTCTAAACTCCCTATTGACCAAGGGCATCTAAATGTTGTCTTGCGGGTATCCTCCAAAGTAGTGATGACTTGGTAGTATCCACTTGAGCCATCCATAAATAATATGACCGCATGCATCGAGGCTAAATCAATGGGGACATCAGCCATTGGTATAAGGCATTCATCCTTTGGGGTGGCTTTATTTATATCTATGAAATCAATATGGACTCCAATATTTCCATTCTTTTTGATAGCAAGAGCTATATTTGCCAATCACTCAACGTACCTGGCTGTCCTGATGAATTTGGCCTTTAAGAGTCTCTCAGTCTCTTCTTTGACCAAATCTATGACATCTTAGGACATCCTTCCTTAAGTAAGAATCATGGGCCTTGAGCCTGGCTTCATACATAGCCTATGCTCAAACACTTTTCTGTCGATCCTAGGCATCTCATGATGATCCCAAATAAAGCAGTCTTTAAACTCAAGGAGTAAGGTCAAATACTGCTTCCTCTACTCTTCAAAAATTAGAGCACTGAGATATGTAGGTCTTGGGTCTCTATTGAGTCCAAGTTAACCTCGAGGAGGGGGTCTTGAACTTTAGCTCTTAAGTCCTCCATCTCAGTCGGTGCTTCTCTCAAATCAGAGAGCTCTAGCACATTGTTTTGTATCACCTCGACCTCGAGGCCATTCTTAACAATGGCTACTCAACCCATAATTTATCCTTAATGTGCTAAGCTACCAATTTTGTAATGAATGAAGAGACGGCCCTCTAGGCCTCCAATGAGAGGTCTTGGATCCCTCGTATAAGGCTCCTCGTGCTCTTGGAAGGTCTTTTTCATCAAAAGGGCCTTCATGAATCCCTAAAAGTTAGACTCATCTGACTCAACATCACCTTGACTAAACTCAGCTTTAGTGAGCTGTCTGTACAAGATGGCTTTTAGTTCCTGGCGTAGAGAAGTGGGAGGAATGGTCCTCTTGACATTCAATTGTCCCATGCAATCTTTGTAGAACTTTGCCTCAACATTATTGGAGTAGGCCATGAATGGCTTGTTATGTACCAAAACAACCTTATACTTGTCATAGTTCTAGAAGATTAACAATCGGTGAAGTGAAAAGGGGATACACTAAATGTTGTGTAGCCAATCTTTCCCAAGCAAAGCTTTATAGCTTGAGATAGTAACCACTACAAAGAAATCTGTTAACTTGCTCAAGTTGCAGGCATTTAGCTCAATTAGGGTGACCCCTACGGACATAGTGGTGGCCCTTGAAAAGCCACATATTGCTATATCTGAAGTTATTACATCATCTCGTGATTTACCAATGACCCCGACATGTAAGGAGGAAAGGCAATGATGGCTGCGCCATTATCCACCAAGACCCTATTCGCCAGAATGCCATTGAATTTGGCCTTAATGTATAGAGGCATGATGTGTTTATTGGTGGCATTTGGCCCAATGAACATCATCTTCATTTTGTTTGGTGTGTCATCAGTTGACTGGGATGTTAGGGTATTAAATTAAAAGGAAGAAAATCAAGATTACCTTTAGCAGCTGCCACTTCGGCCCCAAGTTCTGCCTGGGGATTCTCGTTTGATGCTATCACATCCCCCTTATGGCCTTCTTGTGTTTTAGTTGCCATGAACTCCAAAGGAAGGAGCAAAGCAGCTCTAACATCCACTTTCTCAAGGAGTGACCCAAACTGTATCTGGACCCATTGGCTTGGTTCTTCCTTAGGACTGCCTGTTGGCATATCCTGATCTTAAGGTTGTGGACTAATATCGGCTAGCATGTCCTGATCTCATGGTTGATCCTTTTGTTCAATCTTTGGGGTCTAAGATTCCTCCATTGGTTGGGGGATATCTTCTTCATGGGAGTTTTTTTCTATGTCAGACCACATTGGCTTAACACAGTCCAAAAGTTCCACTAAATTGATGCTGAGGGGGCTATATTCCTCCTTGTCATCAGATGCTCTTTGAGCCAATGAATTATTGGTAAGTTAATACCCCTAAGATTATTTACCTTTAGAAGATGATAGACGAGGTCATCTCTCAAGCTTCTTGTGTGGCTCACCTTCAACAGTGGTTGTTAAAGGTATTGATTCAGTTTCTTTAAGATCCATGGACTCAGTGCGCCTGCTCTTGCGGACTCTGTCCTCATCTTGAGACAATAGAGTCAAGCAGAGTTCTTCGCTGTGCTACTTTCTTTAAAGCATAGTTCTTTGCTGTGCTACTTTCTTTAGTAGCTGTCTCCTTTTTTGGGTTCATGTAAGATTGGAGGGACTAGCATCTTCATGCTCAAAATGGCTCCTCCTCTTGGCATTACCAAAATAGACCCTTGAAGGTTGCTGCCTTGATTTCCATGGTCACTGTTGGTTATCCACATTAGATAGGTGGTACTTTGGGTGCCTAGTCTTCATGATGATTTAAGCCTTCGAAGGAGCATCTTCAGTAGGCTTATACATGCAAAGGGTTTCTTTAATTCCAAGAGAGGGTTAACAGGGGAAATATACCGAGGAAGTAGCCTGAGTTTCCTCATTACCCCTAATATATTCTCAAAGCAATGGTGGCAAGCCTTCAAGGACAGCTTCTCCAGATCATGAGATATCCTTTATCAATTTGTAAGACCTAAGGTGCATCCATGGTCACTACTAATATCCATAGCTAACTCTTCAACCATATACCGAGTAATGGCTAACTTGCTGCGTGGTTTAATCAGTATGTTTTTGGAAATTGAACACTTATTTATGGGATGGAGCTCAGTGATGTGTCAACGACATATTCCATCATCCAACTTGCGCTTCGATGATGGGAATCTTAGTATTCCCTTGAGGACCAGCCTCTAAAACATGTTATGTGCCACCCTTGCCTCTTGAGTATTGTTCAATACCATTGTCCTCCTAAAAAGTGGAAAAGGATTAGTTTGATTAATACATTTATTTTTCCTAGCAAAGGTATCAATAAAAGTTAACTTGAAAAGAACTAGGAAAAGGGTCTTTATTGATACCCAACTCTCCTTGTCCAGGGAAGATTAACTCCATTGCCTTAATGGCATCTTGCACATTGTTTGTAAAGAGTTTGTAGTTCCTCGTTGAATGCCTCAACGAATCATGCCATTTGTAGCATGCCTTTCCCTTCACTGAATTAGGGTAAGGTTTTCTATGCTTTCCCCTAATCTTGAGCTTATTATTTGCTCAAGCCAATCAAATAAGACATTGGCTCTTGAGAGGTCAAATGAGTATTTCCTTAAGTCTTAGTATTGATTTCACTTCCCGGCTTTTAATATCCTTCTTGACCAAAGGATTACAAACCATAAGAAATCCTTTGATGTATTTATTGACGTCAATTTCATATGGAGGATCTTCATCCTCGTCTATGAAATTATGTATGTAAGTTCCATACACACTATTTTTCTTAAGGCTCTCTTTCTTTAGAACAACTTGATACCTTACGGAACATTCAGCCAGCTGTAGAAGTGTTGTGAAGTTTGAACTTCAAGCTTCTTCCTAAATTCAATATCAAAGCCAATCAAGACTGGCTTGGCATATTCAACTTCAAGTTTAGGAAGAGTTACGGTGCACTTCGACTAGGCTCTCTTGAACCAGTTGATGTAATCCTCCACAGATTCTCCGGGTTTTGACTCATTTGAGCCAAGTCAGACATGGAAGTGTCTAACTCCATTCTTGGGAGCCGGGCCTAGAATTGTCTGGCTATGTCATCCCAACAGTGGAATTTTTCTGGTAAGCAGATGTACCATTGAATGGCAGTCCCTGTTAGAGAAATAGGGAATAACCTAGGTTTTAGATAAGGGTTATCTGCAACTTCTCTACATGGGCAGTTAAATCTTGCCAAATGATCTAGGGTAGACACACTTCCTTCTCATGAGAAAAGGGGAAACTCAGGAATCTTGTATCATTGAGGAAAATGATAATCTCGGTCAATGTAATAAAGGTATGGTTTACTATACAAGGGTTTATTAACCGTCATGAGGCTTGGCCTGCACATTTACTCGATAAGGGTGGCCAATTGGTCTTGTAAGGGAAGGTTTGGCACATGGTTATTGTTAAGATCTAGGTAGATCTTAACAATGGGAATTTAGATTAGAATGAGATGAGAGAAATAAGGGAGAACTAGGGATGAGAGGAGTAGATAATTTTCTTGTTCAATCAATACTTGATTATTCCAATAGAACTTCTAACTATTTAAGCTAACCAACAATAACCACTTTTCCAGCCTAAATTGTCCCACAACCAATTACACTTTCAACTACTCTTCCCGCCATTTAGATCTATTTATAGCAAAACAGTACAAGTATTAATCCAAGAACAAGACCACACACATAGTAATCATGACAATACTCCCCCGCTAATAAGATTCTTGATCTCAAGAATCAATATATTGGCTCTTGACAAAAGAGTAGTTCTCCCAAGAAGCATCCTTGGGCTCAAGATTAGACCATTTCACCAAAACTTGAGTAATAGTTTGATTTCCTCTGTTTGTTCAGTTGGTACTTGTCCTTCAGGAGTAGTGGCAGGAGGCTGAGACCAAGCAACATTCTGAGACCCAATCTTGTGCTTCAATAATGATACATGGAAACAACATCAATAGCTGAACCATTAGGAAGATTAAGTAAGTAAGCCACGGTTCCCACACACTCGAGAATCTAACAAGGGCCATAGAACTTAGCTGAATGTTTAACATTTCTTCTGACAACAAGAGAAGATGGCGATATGTTTAAAGCTTAAGATATACCATATCACTCACTTGAAGAATGCGATCAAATCTATGCTTGCTAGTGAAATACTCAATTATAGATTGAGCCAAAGATAGTTTGTCTTTAAGCTAATGAAGGACCTATTGTCTGTGCTGAATGAATTCCTCCACTGCAGGTATAGATGATGTAAGTTCCTCTTAGACAATAGGCAAAAAAGGATCGTAACCACAAGGAGCCGGGAATGAAGTAGCCTTTAAAGAAGAATGAAAATTGCTGTTGTACCAACCTGTTTAGTATGAAGAAAGGTCATGCTGAGAAAATATTGCTCCAAGCATTGATTCAACCTCTCAGTGTGACCATCAAATAGGGGATGGTCTGCAAAACTAAGAGCCAAGAAAGTACCGAGCAACTTGAATAAGTCTTGCCAAAAACGACTTGTGAAAATCTTGTCCCTATCAGAGACAATGTTCAAAGGTAGCCCATGGAGCTTGTAAATAAAATCAAGGAATAATAGAGCCAAGGTTTCCGCTGTAATTATATTTTTGAGGGGTAAAAAGTGAGCATATTTGGTAAATATGTCCACCATGACACATATCATGTCATAGCCTTCAAATTTTGGAAGACCCTCTTTGAAGTCCATAAAAATGTGACGCCCTAAAAATGTCAAGAACCAGTAAGGGTTGTAATAACCTTGGATAAGAAGAATGCTCACTTTTGTTGCATTGACAAACATCACATTTCTGGGCCCAGCTTATTTAATCTCATTTAATACTCTCTAATGGAAGTATTGTTGTAGTCATTTGTATGTGCCAAGAACCCCTGTATGATCACCAAAGCAGAAGAGTGCATAGCATTAAACACTTGTATTCCCAAATTAGTAGAAGCCCCCAAATAAACTTTGCCTCAAATTCTCAAAATTGAGCCAAAAAATGTTACTCCAGCCACTACCATAAGGGAAGTGGATAGGGCAGTAATCAAAGATTAAGCATAAGAACCATCGACATAAGACTTATTTACTTTCTCCATCCAGATTGGCTTAACTTTAGTAATTACAAGGCATCTTCCATCTTCTACAGCTGCAGAATCCTAAACTTTGCATGACAAAGCATCAACCACTAGATTTTCGCGGCCATTTTTGTATTGGATGGAATAATCAAGAGCTAACATCTTTAAGAGGCACTTATTTTGGATACCTGTAATAATCCTATGTTAAAGGAGATATTTAAGGCTCGCATGATCTATACATATAATAAAGTGATCACCCTCCAAGAAGTGGCGCCATTTTTGCACTGCAATGAGAATAGCAAGATGCTCTTTCTTATAGATAGATAGCCCTTTCTGTCTTAGACTTAAAGCCTGATTGAGGTAAGCAATAGGCTACTCATCGTGCATTAATATAGCCCCTGCTCTGGTGCTATGAGCACTAGTATCCAATGTCAAAGATTTCTTGAAATCAGGCATTCATAAAATAGGAGCAAAACACATAGCTTGCTTTAGTCGAATAAATGCTTCGTATGCTTCAAAGGGCAACAAAAGGAATCTTTCTTGAGTAAAGAAGTCTATAAATCTAATTTAGTATATAATTATTCAACATTTTGATTCATTTTCAAACCATTTTGCATCAAATTTTTGTTACTATTGCTTGCCTTTTCTCTTTTTCGCTCCTATTGCTATTTTGTTGCAAAAACACACATTTTGTGCTAAATATTGCTAGGTTTTATCATTAAAATTAAAAAATTAATGCAAGGTACATCAAACAAAAGAAAAAAAAATGGGTTAGATACAACATTTTACACGGCTAAAGCAAGGAAACAAAAGAACATGTACAATTTGCAATTTTGGGCGGCAATTAAAGAAAATAAATTGCAAGAAATTCATAATAACTTAAAGAACACATTCAACTTGATTACAATGCTCGGTTTTGGGTGGCAAAATGAACAAATCAAGTGCAAGGATGGATTAAACAATTCATTAACATGTCCAAGATGATGTCAAGACTGATTTTGGGAGGCTAAAGCAAAAAAGAATGGAAGAAAATTGCATGTTGGTGTAAATCTGCAGATTTGGGCAGCAGTGGCTGTGTGTGGTGCAATGAGCTTTAAGCTTGCTATATTTTTTAGTTTAAGTAATCCCATCCTTATGTAATACAAATAGGGCGGTTGTAAAAGTGTTTTATCATCAATTAATCCTTAAAAAAAACACAATACAAACTAGGAATATAGGTAGAAATTCGTAGGGAAGAAGAAGGAGGAGAAAAGAAGAAGTTTGGTTTGTGATTTCTTATTTTCTAGTTCTTTTGTATTCTTTTCTTCTTTAAGTTCATGGATTTTGTTTTAGTTTTATATCATATTATGTTCACCATGAAATAATTTTATTTTTCCAAGGCTACGATGTAGCCTAAATTGTAATATACGCTCTCTTCTAATTCGATGTTTTCAAAGTTTGTTTATTGCATTATTTGAGTATTTATCATTGTTCTTCTTGAGATTTGAATGCTTGATCACCATCCAATGCCTATAATGATTCATAAAGAGTCTGAGAGGAGATTTGTGATGACTGCTAAGGTGATAAATGCCACAAATTGAGCGAATGCTCGAGAGAGGTTAGCCCGATTTGTGTGGTCTTAAGTGAAAACCATGGATCTTCAAAACTCTTTTCTTATTTAAATTCATGCAAGATATTGATGACTTAAAATGTAAAATAGCATGCTAAATGTTGCAAGATATAGAATAGTTGGTAAATTAGGGTTTTCGATCATCAACCCGCAATAACGACTTGAATATCAAGAATAGAAAGGTGTATTGATGCAACTAGGCGAAATCAGATTCCTTGGATCTTATTATCATAAAAACCATCAAAAAATCAGTACACTTTTCATAAAAATTAGTAAGCATTTTAGTTTTGTTTATTTTGGCTTGTTTCATTTCAAAACCTACAAATTTGGGCTTTTCAAATAGCACTACAACTACTAATTTCGGTACTTGCTCAATAACAGTCCTTGTGGGAATGATACTTTACTCACTCTTTATTACCTGATATGACTTAGTGCACTTGCTAAGCATACACCAAGTAAAGCATCAGCAATAAAGGTCTTGCAATGACACCATACGAACTTATAAATTTCCTGCAATAAACTATAAGCCCAAGAAAACCACGTAAGGATTTAAGTGCAGTAGGAGGTTGGCTAATGTTCCAGTACTTGAACTTTAGATGGATTAATTGACACTCCTTTACTAGAAATTACATGACAAGGATATTCAATTTGAAGTTAGGTCAAGGCACATTTGGATAGCTTGGCGTATAATTTGTGGGTTGTTGTGGTTTAGAAGACCAATTGAAGATGACATAGGTGAGAGGAAAAATCCGAGATATATGAAAACGTCATCAAGGAACACAAGAATAAATTTTCTCTAAAATGGTTTAAAGATTGGTATTCATGAGAGCTTGGAAGGTTTAGGGGTGTTTGTTAAGCCAAATGGCATCACTATAAATTCATGGTGACCATGATATGTACGGAAAGAAGTTTTATGTATGTCATCTTTTTTAACTTGAATTTGATAGTATCCTTTTCAAAGGTTTAATTTGATATAACAGATAGAGCCATAGAGCTTATCAAGTACGTCATTAAATATAGGAGTTGGAAATTTTTCTTTTATTGTGAGGAAGTTAAAGTGACGATATACTATATAAAGTCCAGTGGTACCATCTTTTTTCTTGACTAAGATCACTGAGGACGTAAAGGGACTGTGACTTGGGCAGATAAAGTTGGTTTGCATTAATTCATTAATTTGTTTTTCAAATTCACATTTTTAGGAATAACGGTATCCGTAAGGTCTCATGTTAGCTGGTAAAGCATTTGGTTTGAGGGGTACGGAATGGTCTAAAGGTCTTTTTGGGGGAAGATGAGTAGGAACATCAAAGATACCATTAAAGTCATGAATTAAACTAAGATACCATTAAAGTCATGAATTAAACTAAGTAAAGAAGGGCCAGAATTCACCAAAGGAGCTGGAACTTCAATGTTGATGGAATACTGATGACCAATCCATTGATATGTTCGCTTCTTGAGGACTCCTTGTAGATTTTTTTATGATCCGAGAATCCAAGGCATGAACTCATGGTGGCTGAGATGTTGTCCTGCTGCCGTAGCTGTTGCTTTGGCCTCGTTTGGCCTATTAGCTGCTATTGGGAGCTGCTGTGTGTGTTTGTTAGCTTAAGAAATGTAATAAGCGGTTGTATCTAGTAGATGGGATTGTATTAGCTAGTTGTTATTTTGACTAGAATAAGTCTCGATGTAATTAGTGGCTTAGCATGGCTTGAGTCATGTAATAAGTGAGTTTAAGTGTGGTCTTGCTTAGGAAGTCTATGGCCGGTCAAGTTAGGTGGCTAATTGGTTAGGTGGCGGTTAAGTTGGTTAGTCCTTGTGTGGCTATATTCAATGTATTAGCTCATATCATGTAAGTAGTATAAATAGGAGATCCTAGCTTGTAATCAACAACTTTGATAATGAATTGATCTCATTTGGTTTCTTTCTCTATTCTCTCATCTCTTTTCCCTTTTTATCTCATCTCAATTCTATATTCCCTTCTCATCTCTTACTCTTTCTATCCCAACCAAGGTTGAGGTTCAAGAGTGATTTTTGAAACCTTAACAATTTGTATCAAAGCCTTGATTTGGCTTCCGAATCAAGGTCATATCCGAAAAAGTTATAAAATCTGATTAATTGTGTTGCAATTAATCAACAAAAAAGGTTTGATACGGATTTAGTTCAGATTTGGTAATCAGAATTCAAATTTGAATTTTGAAACTGTTTTTGGCGGTTACTGCATCAGTTACTGCAAAGCCTGGGTAGTTGCTTTCGGTTGGGATTAAAGTGATTGAATTACATTGAAGGAAGTTCAATTGATCACTATTGGTTGAGTATAATCAACATTAAAGCTGATTGAGGTTGAATTCAAAGGATCGAGCAAGCATTTACTGCAGAAGTTGAGTGATGAAGTAAGTAGTAGTTGCTGAAGCTTTGTGCTGAGCTAGCTATTCTTGATCGGTCACTCATCTGATCGGTTGAAGAAGAAGTTTAAATTGAGCTATTTGATCCACATTATACTTGATCATCATCAGAAGAGCAGAAATCATCGGAATTGAGCGAAGGCGAAAATCTGACATTGGAAGGAGAAGCGAAAGTGTTGAAATCCGATTTCGTTCGTTAAGATCGCTTTGTGTACTGTGTTGAGGACTTGATTTTGAGTTAGAGTCGAGCTTAATTCAGAAATGTAAGTCGAATTACTCAACTAAATGTTGCTCTCAGAAATCGTTTGAGGTTAGGGTTTGTTCGAAGTTCTGTTCGAAGTTTATCAGTTAGGGTTTATAATCATTGACGATTGTCGAACCGATAGCAGTTGATTGGTTGTGCGAACAAAGGAGTACAACTTCATAAAGCAATTGATTGTTGAGGAGTGCGAACAAGTTTCACACTTCTGCGAGTTTCGAACGAAGTTTTGTTGCTCATTACAAACATGGCTGATGGAGTAAGAACCAGATCAGGAGCAAATGTATCAGCTGCAGTGACAGGTTCTGGTGCTGATGCATCAATTGATCACCACCGGGAGTTGAATGACAAGTTCGAACCGCTGAATGCTAAGCTTGATCAGCAAAATGCAAAGTTTGTTCAGCAGGATGCGAAGTTTGATCAGCATAGCTTCGAGATTAAACAACAGAATGACAGCATTCAGCAAATGTTGAAGTTGATGTTGGATAAAGATGCGAATAAGGAGGAATGATTGCAAAAAATTGAGATTATTCCACCTACTGAAGTGGTTCTACCGCAAGAGTTCTTTGTTGAGCAAAAAGAGAAGGTGCAATTTGTTGTTGTTGAAGATGAACTCGACCACGACAATGCCGAAATTGATGAACACAGGTGTGAAGAACCTGAGTCTGAACATGATGACTCTTATGAAGACTCTTTGCTAGAGTTGGAGTATCTTGATGACGTTGAGGTACAATATGACATGCATCCGGAATGGGAATATGATTTTCATGTCATTGGAATGTTAAAGAGTGAAAGGAGTAAAGTGAAAAAGAATCATCTTAACGACGCATTGAAAGACTTTTGGGAAACAAAGAAGATGACAAAGCAGAAACTGAAGCAAGAGGTTGTGTTTCAGCCTATGATGCTTGATGATCAACAAGAAAGATCTCAAGATGTTGTTCTTACCGATGTATATGCGGGTATACAAGATTCAGATGGTATACGAGGAGTGGTGATTGCGGAATTTGTGATTCCAACTGAAGAGGTCGACGCTACTGCTGTGATAGCTATTAATACATCATCAAATCGGTTAAGAGATACTCCATGGCAAGCTGAACAAGGTGTGCTTTTGAGTAAAGAAAAGTTGTATTCAAGTGTACACTCGTATGACGAGTTGCCTCCCGATCCAGGAGAAGCTTTCCAAGTTTATACGAAGCCTAAAAGAGTCGATTTCCTGTTGAAGAGAAGTAATCAAGCTGCGAGGGTGTGTTTCAAGGTCCAACGAAGGAGAAGCCTTGTATCTATACAAGCTTTGAAGTTGTTGTATGTGTATAAATGCAGTAATATGCTAAAGCCTAATTCTGATCAGACCAGCAACTGTACAGCATATGCTTTAGCTAATGAAATTGATGTTGAAAGTCCCTTTGATCCGGGAAAGAATGAATTACAAGTATTTGGAGGAGTTACACATCCAGTGCTGCTGTTTGATGTTAAAGAATGCGATGTCAGTGCAAGCATTGGTGTAAAATTGGTTGAGGCTATGGGTCATTGCGAAGTTAACGTCAAGGCTAGTTGTGAAGACAGGAGTCATACATTTTACAAGCTACATAATTTGTGTGACAATGAAGTTTCCATAGTCCCAGAATTGGTGTTGTTTCTGTTCATACAAAAGCACTTACTTGAAAAGATGATAATTGTTGTTAGTGGTTTGAAGAACTGTGGATGGTTTGAGGTGGTGTGTGGTCTCGGGTATGACCTCACAACAGGCGCACGAAGCCAAGTATAGATAAAGGTTGTGGCATTTGGAAATTGGGATAAACTGCAATTGGATGATGCTGATTTGGTGCAGCATCTGATTGGGTTTGGTGTGATCTGCAGTGGTGGTTTTGAACGGAAAAATTCTATGCATAAGCTCCAATATGTCCTTAATGTTTGGGTGGAAAAGATCAATGCAAGATTGAGGAAAACTCTAGCTAAAATCAGAGTAGAAATCGGCAACGTAGTTTGGGACAGAACTGCGCGATGTTGGGAGAAGTTTTCAGCTGATCAAGAGCTGGGTTGGTGTCTCCATTTGCTATACTTGCTACTCATGCTTGAGTTGGTAGACAAGGGAGCAAAGCTTGACCATTTGAGGTGCATTTGATGGCGGGTCGAGCTGGTGTTCCAGGGAAGACTTGAGTACATATTGCAAAGGGTGAGCTGCAGCATTAGCAAGGTCGGTTGGAGTGTTTTGGAAGCTCAGGCCATGACGTTGGATCTTTGGCATTCAACAATGGTTTATGAACTCCAAATTTGTGTGAATTATACAAGATTTTGGGAAGAAGTGGCTGAAGATTTCAAATCTTACAAGCTCCCAATTAAGATTCAAGCAATAGATGCAGAGGCTGCTGAAAATATGAGGGTAATTGCAATTTTATCATTGACAGTAGTAAATGAGAAGTTCAAATGGAATGTGAATGGTGCTATTATGATTATGGGAAGATGTCATAACTTGTTCACTTCAAGTAGCTTCCATATGGACATAAACCAAGCTGCAATATGTCATTATAAGTTGCATCAGGTTTGCACTGCTGAATTACTGGACTCTGCAGCAAATTACGTGCAATTGGGAAGCAATCTAGAATTTGTTGAACATGTTATGAGTTGGTCTAATATGTGGATGTTTGAACAATACAAATTTTGGATAAGATCTAAGATGAAGGAGTTTAGTATGTGTGTTGCGACCATGATCAAGATAAGTGATTGTTGGAGCTGTGTTTGGGAATGTCTTCAAGCTGAATTCGATAATTTGTTTTCTTGGGTTGAGTTTGGAAGGCCTCCCTAGATGTTAAAGGATTTCAAATACAATTTTGTGTGGATTATGACATTCAAAATCTGTTGGGCTGCATTCTACAAACAGAACTTTAGAATGACAGATGAAGTTGGTGATTCTCAGCAGCAAGTTAGAGTTCTGAGCTATGTTAACTACAGCATGAGGGGTTATGGGTGTGCCGTTGATGTTTAGTTTGATCATTGTAGACCACCAGAAGGTACAACACATCCATTCGTGGTCCCTATGCAGAACAAGCATCATATTAAGGAGTACTGTTGCATTTCAGAGTTAGTTCATCGTTGGTTGTTCAGCTGTACAAATTTCAGCAAATTATGCAGTACAACTCAGTTCCTGATCTGCAATGAGTGTGCCCATAGTTGCAGAATTTCGCAGCTACAGCTCCGTAGCAAATTGCTCCATGTTCAGCTCATGTTCAGCACCTAGATGTTCTTCACTACAGATTTCAGCATGACTTCTTCAATTTTAGCTCTCCTCTCCACAACAATAAGTGTTCTTGAAGGTTTCAACTCTCTTCTATTCTTGAGGACAAGAATGTTTTCAAGGGGAAGGGAATGTTATGATCTGAGAATTCGAGGCATGAACTCATGGTGGCTGAGATATTGTCCTGCTGCCGTAGCTGTTGCTTTGGTTTGGTTTGGCCTGTCAGCTGCTGTTGGCTGCTGTTGCCTACGTTTGTTAGCTTAAGAAATGTAATAAGTGGTTGTATCTAGTAGATGGGATTGTATTAGCTAGTTGTTATTTTGACTGGAATAAGTCTTGATGTAATTAGTGGCTTAGCATGGCTTGAGTCATGTAATAAGTGAGTTTAAGTGTGGTTTTGCTTCGGAAGTCTATGGCCAGTCAAGTTACACGGTTAATTAGTTAGGTGGTGGTTAAGTTGGTTAGTCCTTGTGTGGCTATATTCAATGTATTAGCTCATATCATGTAAGTAGTATAAATAGGAGGTCCTAGCTTGTAATCAGCAACTTTGGTAATGAATTGATCTCATTTGGTTTCTTTCTCTATTCTCTCATCTCTTTTCCCTTCTTATCTCATCTCAATTCTATATTCTCTTCTCATCTCTTACTCTTTCTATCCCAACCGAGGTTGAGGTTCAAGAGTGATCTTCGAAACCTTAATAGATTTCTGCAACTTATCACCTTTAAAGAAACTTGCTCAGTTACTCCTTACAATGAAATTGTTTTGCCATTCTTTACAAATGAAGAGGAAAGTCTAGAGAAATCAAATAATATTGGGCTTATGGTCTTCACCCAATCCACACCCAAGACCATGCTACATTCACCTTGCTTGAGGACTCTAAAATCATCGAGAAGTCATGACCTTGCATTTCTCAATTGAACTTCCATCAACATGTCTATGACAACATGGTGTTTCCATCTGCAACAGTCACAGAAAACGGGGAAGATCTTATCTTTTCATGGCCTGCCCTTTCTGCAACATTGGGGGTCCAAAAATCTATGTGTGCTAGCGCTATCTATCAATATTAAGCTATAATTCTGTTTGGCCTACCCCTCGATTCTAATGGTACTATGAGAGCTTCCCCTGTCAATGCATGGACAGAGATTTCCACCGCCTCTTTAACATAAGAGGGTATCACTGCTGCTATTTCTTCTTCTGTAGAAGACTCTTCAAGTTGACAATCTTGCTCAACACCAGAGGCAGATAGGAGATATGTCTAAGATTGCATTTATTGCCATAGCAGTATTTCTGATTGCACTTGTAGCTCAAAATTTGAGTCCTGTTGGCCTCCAAACTGAAGGGTTTGGATTGGAAATTGCTTCCCAGGGGTTGATTGGAATGAGTTCTCTTATAGTTGTTAACATTACCCACTCCAGCAACTTGAGAGGGTTGATTGGTTCTTGCTTCAACTAATCCTTCCACCGAAGATTCAAAGAGTTTGGCCTTTGAATAAGCTTGAGACGGAGTGGGAGGATTCAAAACCCTAACTAATT
This sequence comes from Simmondsia chinensis, assembly GCA_018398585.1. Classification (NCBI taxonomy): domain Eukaryota; kingdom Viridiplantae; phylum Streptophyta; class Magnoliopsida; order Caryophyllales; family Simmondsiaceae; genus Simmondsia; species Simmondsia chinensis. The sequence continues at coordinate 12,956,922 of JAGTTD010000025.1, forward strand.
TGTTTATTTGTGGTTTTAACCCATTTATGAGGCCCAATGTATAATACTGCGCACTAGCTGTAGGATTCACCACCATCATCTGTGCCTTGCGGTGTTTAAATTGAGACATGTATTCCTGGACTGATCATGTTAGCACCAGCTTATTGAACTTGTCAAATACATCTCCCACTTTATCATCGCTAAATGAATCACAAAGTTCAATGACAAATTCAGGCCAAGAAAGATCGGGTTTACTTGTGATCAAACTATGATGCCATACTTCCTCATCACTGCTAAGATAAATGGCAACCACTTTTACCTTTTGTTTTTCTAATATTCCATATAAGGTGAAGAACTGTTCACATTTCCTTTCGCAAGATTATGGACAAGTTCCACCAAAACTATTAATTTTGATTATAGGTTGTTTGAAAGAGGATTTGCAATCTGGCACAGCTTTATCTATATTAAATTCTTGCATCTTCGGAGAAGGAATAAGGGGATCAGGAGGTCAAACAGTAAGAAGAATTGGAGTAGTATGATCAATTTTTGTATTATGATTGACCCTCTCTTTGACTCTAGTTAGTTCCTATTGCAATTGGTCATGAGATTGGTGCAGATTTCTGTATTGCAATCACCAAATCTTATAACTGCTGCTTAATCTAATTCAATTGTTTGACATTTGCAGTGTTTCCTAAAGCTCCAGCTAAAGTATTAGCCATGGAAGATTTTGTAAATTCCTAAGCTAAGGTTTTGCTTTGATACCAATTTGTTAAGATCTTGGTAGAGCTTAACAATGGGAATTGAGATTAAAATGAGATGAAAGAAAGAAGGGAGAATTAGCGATAAGAGGGGAACATAATTTTCTTATTCAATCCATAATTGATCATTACAATAAAGCTTCAAACTATTTAAGCTAATCGACAGTAACCACGTTCTTGCCTAAACCGTCGAACAACCAATTGCACTTTCAACTACTCTTCTTGCCTTTTAGATCGATCAACTAAACCATACAAGTAAGAATGCAAGAGCAAGACCATACACATAGTAATCACGTCAGTTATGCACCTATCATTGCCCTCCATGTGGCTTAGGATCTCGAGAGGGGTCACAAGGATAATCTTGAGCTCCCATTACAATAGGGTGTGGGAATGGTTGTTGCCCGACACACGTAGGGTAACCTCCTTCATCATTCTGGCCATGTGTTTGATCAGCCACAAAGTATGTTCCAGCATATCCTGGGTTATATGACGTGCCTAAGGGCACACTTACATTGAAATGTTGTTGGGCCATCCTTGTTTGATCAATCCCCAACTTTTGATCTTAAGGACATAGGTGGTAAACTTGCCCCTAGTTTCATAAGTTTAAAGAGGTCAAGGAGAAAGGGACTGGTCCCCAGAACACGGTGGTTGTTCCCTACGCACCTACTCTAAGGCCTGGAGTGGGCCTCGAGGGAACCTCTCCAATGTGAGGATCGTATTAACGGTTATGCCTCCCTGTCTCTGTGGTAGGAGATACTTGCATATTGGTGTTGAGATACCTCAGAGCAAGAGAAAATCCCTAGTTCAAGGGTCCTGCACCCCCAAGGGGCATAATGTCAACCCCATGGCTAGGATCAAAGTCAGTACACTTGGGTTAGCCACATTTGCGTTTCTTGCTCTCCTAAGGAATGTGCGTTAAACTTGAGCAACTGCCGACTGTGAGCTCGAGGGAACATCGTGAGGGTACTCGGTTGAAACTAAGGATCAGGAATAGGCCTGAGTTACTCAATATCCTTTGCAACGGCTTGGGCTAAGCCATTATAAGTCTCAGCATTAACACATGCTTAGCTATAAGGGTAGTAGTAGAGGATAGGATTGAGTTCATCTCAACTAAGATTTTGTTAGTGTCCCTATGAAGCCTTTCATTCATCAAGGTCCTAAAATCACTTATTACAGATCTCATGGCCACAGAGTTTTCACACTGGGCCGCCAGAGTGCTCTTTGTTTAAGCACGTTGTTTTTTAAAGGCCTCTTTATTTGCCTATTGAACCATTTTATCCATGATTTCCAAAAGACACTAGACCATGGCCATAAACTCTTGCGAGAATAGCCATAATGCCCAATACGCTCATCCTTTGGGATGTCATCATCACCTCCGCTTTCCTTGCCGTGGTTGCGACTAGTTTTGTCCCCTCATAAAACAAGATTCTATTCAAATTGGTGCTCAATTGGGTATCCAAGTAAGGAAAGGCCTTCAAGTTCCTCATGTTCAAGAATACTACATCACCTTGTTCTGATCATTTGTGAATGATCTGAGATCACATTTTGACAATCCATAATGGGGTTGATGACAATTAAGCCTTACGCTAAGCCTCCCATTGTGGTCACCAAAAGGCATGTTTTCTTTATTTGTTTGTTAGTAGTGTGATTTGGTCACCATAAATACAAATGTAAACAAACGCGGAAAAGTGAATCACCGTGATTAGGGAGTGAGCTTAAATTCGGACTGCACGTGTTGGACCTCAACCACTCACCTTCTCGAAGAAAAGGAGGTGATATTTTTGTGCATCCAACTTCATTTATTTAACATGTGGATTCTGCTTATGCACCAATTAAAGAGACTTGTATATACACACACACACACACACACACACACACACACACACACACATATATATACATATAGTGACAGAAAATTAAAGGGATATGGACCTAACTCGAGTTACATATACAGTAATGAAGCAAGGCCTACAGACACCTTTTCTTGTACACTTAAAAGTTAAAAATTGGAGTGGAGACAAATCACAAAGCTCAGTAATCCACTTATAAAACCGAGTCAATCAAATTTTCATGCCCGGCACCCTTAACTTAAAATAACCTGAATGAGTTAGAGTCTAACAAGATTTAGGTGGAGCAAGCCGTATTTGGGTCACTGGATGAGGATACACGCAATTAAAGTCAAGCCTTGGTCGTCAAAGACCTTAAACAATGGCAAAAAACCTATGTTCACCTGACTTATTAAGTAGTGACAGTAGTGTTAAGACCAATGCAATCAAGGTCAAGGCTTGGCCATCGAAGCCTTAAGCTAAAGCCTTAATTCTGAACTTGTCGATTTTGGAATAGATTAAAATGAAGAGGTCAAACCTGAAGCCCAAATTACAGTATTACTAAAGAAGCAAGTACAACAAGATCTATGCTATGCTAGACTAAGTTAAGTTATGCTACTCCTAAGAATAAAGCACAAGTGTACTGCAGAAAATCCTGAAGAGGTTCTTAGGGGGGGAGGGGTAGTGTTGGACACTTTACAACTATAATTGTGTCTCTTATTTGTAGAAAAACGAAGTAACGGCTGCCTCCTATTTCCACGGCATTTTCCTTCCACGTAGAACACAAAGCTTCTTTGGCACGTGAATGAGCATTGAATGTGCCCCTAATTTGGAGGGCTCGAGCGTCTTTCAGGGAACATTTATCCGCTTTTTTAGCTGGAGTGCCTTCTAGATGCCCCACGTTATGTTGGATAAGCTTGATGCCCACACATTCTGAAATTGTGCTCGAAGTAATTGTCTCGAGCTTGGAATTCACTTGTCTTGCAGCCTTCTATGATATCCCTTGAGCTCAAGCTCCTTTTACCCCTCAACTGTCTCGAGCCTTGAGTAGCTGGTGCCCTTGTTGGGGTTTAAATTCCTCAATCAACTTCGCTTGAGACGCCGCTATCTCAGCATCTAAAGGCCTTACCTTCCTCAAGGTGGGACTCACGTGATAAATGCATTGCGTTTTGCTCAAAACGGTTTGAGGAGTTATAGCCCCTTAGGTTGTTACTCGTCATTGTATCTAATATATTAATTCAAATTAGGATAATTAATGAAGTTAAGTATTAAAAATTCAGATTAATCTAGAAGAGGGTTTAGATTAATCTAGAAGAGGTTTTAGATTGTTCTGTTATCTTATTAATTACATAGGGTGACATATGGTTTTGGACTTTCAATTCTGCACGAAAGTTTATATTGCAAATTAATCAATTTATTCATACATTACATATATTATCTCTATGTTTTTATCCTTGAATCTATTTTTTTATGTTATATTTTTTGAATTAACAATGTATATTTTTTTGGTCAACTTTTCAACACATGAGCCAGCTATTTTTGATGATGATAAACTCACTTTCTAACCATATTGCATGTAGTCGTGAAGAGTAATGGTATTCTAATTTATGAAGATCATTCTAAAAGATCTTTTGTTTGTTAGACCAAAGAAATCCTCTATTTCTATTTCTTTTTATATTTTCTATGATTATAAGTTGTTGATGCACTGCACCTCAATTTTTTTTCTAAAGTTTATAATGATATCACTCTACAACAACAACAACAACAACAACAGTCCCAGTGCCGTTGTTGTTGTTGTTGTTGTATAGTGATATCACTATATATTAAATATTTATATTTTTTTCTTCACTTATTATATATATACCATTGACTTTTTAATACGCGAAATGATGAAAAAAATGGAATTCGTTTTTGCTTATGACCTGAAACCCACAATTCAGGGTTAGGGTCAAGCATCCTATGACCCGGGCCTAAAATGATTCGAATCCAAAGTAACCTGAATTCTAGGTCTATGTTAGTGTAAAACTGAATAGAACTATCTTAAGTTTTAGGTAAAAAAATTAGATATAATTTGTGTATACCAATTGTATTTGTCAACGGCCAACATTTTGAGCAAGTCAAAAAGTGTGCAGAATTATATAATTCAACGATATACATCAAACTATTTAAATTCCTTTATAAATTAGATCGTCTTTTACATCGTCCATGGAATCTTGTGTGTGGTTGGTAAGATGATGACTGCACTATATTAAAAAACAATTGACTCCTTATCTGTGATATTTTAATATTCTTGGCCACCAATATTAATTACTTATATGTTGTTCCTTTGTGGGAAAGCGTATTTGTTAAATGGGTTTGATCCTAGTAAAAAAACTGTGTACAATATGCGGATCGAAGAAGTATCGGTATGTTTGGTAGAAAGGAAAAAAAAAAAAGGTATACGTATGTGCTTGCTCCTTTTGTCTATTTTAGTGAGTGTGATCGCCATAAATACAAAATCAAACAGACATGCAAAAATGGGTTCGCGTCAAATTAGGTGTGAGCCTAAATGATGAACCGCACTTGTTTTGACCTCAATCAATCACCTCCAAAGAGAATTGATGCTTTTGGTGAAAATGAATTCGGCTTGCAATAATTACGTAGATTCTACTTTGATCCAATTAAAGAGAATTTAATTACATGTTTGAATGGATTTTTGGGGTTTAATAATCTGCAAGAAATTAAAGGGATATGCACCAAGTCAAGTAGCAGTTGGAGTGACATAGCGAAGACAACAAACACCTTACCTCGTATGCTTATGAGCTAGGAACTGGGGTGGGGACAAGCTTAAAAGCTCAGCAATCCACTCATAAGCCTGAATCTACTGATATCTAGGCTTGGCACCCTTTACTTGTGATAACTTGAATGAGTTAGATCTTTACAAGATTAAGGCGGAGCGAATGGAATTTGGTTTACTAGATTATGATCAATGCAATCATGGTCAAAGCCTAGGCCCTCAAAACCCTGAAAAAATGACTCAAACCTAATTCACCTTACTTACCAAGCTGTGAGACCAATTCAACACCAGCGCAATAAAGCTCAGGGGCTTAACTCATTGATTGTGGGAACATAGTTAGAACAAATATGTCATACATCAAACACGAAATTGAATTGCCTTAAAGAAAGCAAAACAAGGACTACAAGTTATGTTACTCCATGGGAAGGAAAAGAAATAAAGAACAAGTGTGTCGTTAAAAAACTTGAATAAGTTTTGTATGGTAAGTGCTAGACCCTTTACAATAATAATAGTGCCCATTATTTATAGCAATGCAATATAACTATTATGTACTTACAATTTTTCATATGTGTCCCACGTTCAGGCTCAATCCCTTCCCAAATGCTGAATTGTCGTTAAACGTGAATTGACACATGTGCTCAAGGCTTCCTTAGTGTTTCCTCGTGCATCCACTCTCTTATATATGTACTTGGGGTAAACGTCTCTTGATATATGCTCCAAATAAATGCCTTAGGCTTGGCCATCACCTTTCCCGCAAAGCTCTTGGTGACTACCTCAAGCTTAAGCCCCTTTAGCCTTTCAAGCCATCTCGAGACGCTATTATTTAAAGGCTTTAAGTTATCAAACAGTTAGACTTGAGACACCATTGGATCTGTTTCCAAAGCCAATTATGCATCGAGCATCGCTCCATTTGTAATGCATGTGTTCTTTTTATATCCAAATGGCATTGTTTTAACGCCCTCGAGTTGGGAGTGTAAATAAATGCCTCCTTTTAGCCATTGGTAATGTTAGCTATGTAATGAGTAAAAATTAGGTATGATTTGAGCCTCAACAGCTATAGGAAATTAGGTTATCTTCATTCCCGTACCTCTTTAAATATCCAAACTACTAGGGATTGAAGTCCTTCACTTTGTCCACTTCTCTCAAACTCCTTGTGATCTTTAGCCCTTGAATATGCTGTCAAGCACTTAGTCTCATTTTTGTTCTCATCTCAAGAACTTATCTTCTTCATAGAATTGTATCCTTGGACCTCAATAATAGCCCGGATTACCCATCGCGCCTCTATCTTTATCCCAAAGTCAAAAAACCCTATAGAGTTCTTTACTTGTCCTATTCAATTAGACAATTCAATAGTTCTTGGTAAGCTCCAGGTCCCAGAGGATTCCATCCCCTTCGAGGATGATTTCTCTTCTGTATTTGAGAAGAGTCTTCTTCAACATACGAACTTTGATTGTTGCACTCATCTTCAACCCTACAGAAGATGTGCCCAATAATGAGGGCATCTTCCCTAATGCCTCATATTCCCCTTTGCTTTGTATGTTTTCTGTACGTCAAAATTGGGGCGAATGATGCATCTGCGAGGAATCAACCCATTTTAAGGGGTGGACATTCCTATTGAGGAAATATGCTAATTGGATTTATAAGTTGCTACTTTTTTTAACAACTTTAAAACATTTAAGGCCATCAGATTGTCCAAGGTCTCGCTTAGGTATGATTTCCATGCCATAACATTCACATGCTGCTGGAACACCTGTACAATGCTTTCGTCCTTCCCGAGGGCTTTCCCAGGACCACCTTCGAGGATGTTGCGGCCCAAACTGGACATTCCCCTTATGGCTTTGACCTTCCCTTCTACTCTTTCGTCTTGAAAGAGGCTGAGGCCTTTTCTTCCGGTTTTTCTGTTGTGTCCTTGCCTAGAGGCTATGAGACTTTTGTGAACTTCTTTCACTAATAAGCTCATCCTTATACTAATAAGCTCATCCTTATAGGCCAATTTCAAAAGAAGAAGAGTTTCTTTCTTCTTGTTCTAGTTAAACAAGTTCTTTTTCGGCAATTCCTTAATTATCGTCCTTAAATCTCTTAGGACTATGGCAGTTAACTGGCCCTTAATTTTTGTCCTTTAGCTGTGCGACCATTACTATTGGCTTAGGTATATGGCTGCCTTACGGCCATCGTAGTCAAGAAATATACTGTCCAAATAAGAGGTCCCTCGTGGCTTGTCTAGTAATGGGCTCAAGCCTACTTCTTCTATTATGTCATAGAGGCCCCTTTATCCATACAAATAGTGTTGTCGCCTTTTATATTGAGTACCTTGCATAGTATGGAGGTCCTTTTCCCTCTAGTGTGGTCTTTGGAGTGTTTCCTCGAGCAGCTTCTAGCTCCTTGTGGTAGGTCTAGAGTCCAACCGACTCCCTTTATGGTGACGAAGCTTGGTCCCCCTTGGTTAAAAAAAATTAACGTTGACTTGGATTTGTCAACGGACATTAATTCTCCGCATTTGGTAAGTAATCATGTGCCCTCATGATCTCCCTTTTCACCACTAGACTCATCCTGGGGTAGAATCCTATGGGCCAGGATTAATTTGTCAGGCAACTAGGTATGGTTCAAGACATTTCTTTCCTTAATATCTTGGCTAAAACCTTTGGTCGGCCAAGACTTGTCCTTATGTACTCCTCAACTTGAAGAGCTTTATCAAACTAATTTAGCCAATTAAAATGCATCTAGGGATCCTGTTCCTCATAGGTACGCTCTATACGCTACCAATTATTTAATGAATCGATACTAAGCCTACTGGTCCTCCCTGGAGGCTAGGGGCGCCAAGAGATATTTCATCAGTTTTCTTGAGCCTGCAGGTATTAAATCGAGTGACACTTAAATTTAAACATTAAAGGAAGCTCTATCAAAGCAGAACCACCCAGGTGACTATTTATCCCTGTCCTTGTACGCTGTCATGGTTCATCCCATGTGATAGACTGACTCAAGATTGTTCCTTTGTAGATTCCACTTCTCAAAGATGTGTACTCGAATCTCCTAGGGCTTCTAGGATTTTCACCAGATTTCCCCAAAAGGAATGCCAAAGGGAGCAACATCCACTGCTGTAGGATGTGGCTTCATGAAGAGAAGTAGAATGAGAGCTCCATGCACCCCAACAATGAGAAGAGTTTGAGTTGAAGAAGAAGAAGAAGGAGGAGGAGAAGGTGAAGGAGAAGAAGAAAGAGGAGAAGGAGAAGGAGAGGGAGGAGGAGGAGGAGAAGCGCCCATCTCTCAGCTAGTAAGATAAAGAAGAGCTCGACTCCCCCAGGAAGTGGTACTAACCCCTCTTCCAATTTCCTTTCCTCCTAACTTTCTTTCTTTTGAGTTGTTCTAACCTTCTTCGTGATTTCAAGTTGTTCCAACCCATCAAGCAACTCTTGTCATTGTTTAAATATTAGACTGGCCTTCCAGGAGCTATGTCCCAAAGTCCCCTTATGGAATCGAGCCGATGGACTTAGTTATAGAAGAAGCAGAGCGCTCCACCCTTAATTCTAGAAGTATCAGCAAGTGATATTCTCGATGGAGCACCTCATTTGACTCCTTTAAGGCAAGACCTCATTCTGGCTCCATTGTTATTCCCTTGGGAGTGCTGAATTGTATTAAGGAAGAGAATGTAGGTAATAATATCTGCATTTCTTTTGCTAGAACCATGAGTTGGTTCTAACTCATTTATTTTCAAAGACAAGTCGGGGCACCAAAGGTAAGGACTAAGTCTTCTTTCACTGGCCTTTCACATCATGTCACGCCTAATGCATATCTAATGCACTCTATTCCTTGTTACAAGCCACTCCTCCCCTGTTGGAAAAACTAACCTAATTATTAATTAATCTAACTCTGATGCCAATTGTTGGGTTCATAGCTCTCAACTGTGCCCACAGCAAAGGGAACCTATCAGAGCACTCAGCGTAGAAGACTCTTCTAGCTCCCTAAGCCCCCATTCAGAGAGTCACGCTTTGTGACACCTCAAGCGCGAGAGTTTCTGAGAATAGGATTCTCTCTATAGATCCCTTTGCTCTGATACTAGTTGTTGGAACGAATATCAAAAATTCTCTCTAATGTAATTAAGTTAACGCAGCGGAAGGGTTTAGAATTCCTAATTCTAAACCTAAAGTCGATTTAAAATTCTTAATTTTAAATCTACAGATTTAAAGGCCTCTACTCTAATACATTTATAACAATAACATGAGCATAAACAGGCATAATAACAAATTCTGTAAATAAATAGTACATGAAAGTAACTAAAGCTCTATGCACAAGTCCAAAATACTCTCAGGATTTAGAGTCGTCGTTCAAATAGTACACATGAATCATTTATCTCGGATAATAGTCTGGAAAAAAGCAACTCACATCGTCCAACTTAGTGTGTCAATCTTATTAATCACACCAACCTAACACTTTTGGATCTCCATCCACATGACCAAGACAAGTCATATAAAGTGTTAAGTCATGGTTTTAATAGATAAGTAGCCCAAGCTCGTCATCCACCACGAGTTATTCAAATAATATTTCATACCATTTGTTTCAAGTCCATCTGTGGCTTAATCTCATTATCCACTTAGAATTAACATGTAAAATGTAATATGACAACTCTATCACTCTCATGGACGATACTTAAAAGAAAATCACATCTAGTATAAATGTTCATTTACACAAATTTAATGAAATAATGAAAAGAACTTCAATTTTGTTCATTAATAAATAATATTACAAAATAAATCTGGATTTCAGGATACTCTCCCTAACACACCCGAGTTTCTCACCAAGGCTCACTTCTCCTCTTCAAAGGCTTAGAGTGAGTTGGAGGTTGGGCTTCTAATAGTTGAATCTAGAACTTTATCCACTCTTTCAAAGGCTAGATGCCCTCATTCAACTTCTAATCTAGACCCTAGCCTCGTATTTAAACAACCAAGAAGTGCTGGCCCTTATTAGGGATTTGAAAGATAATCCAAAGGTCACCCCACCCATTACAAAGGAGCTTCAGATGCTTGAGAGAGTTCTTATCAAAGTTTCTTAGGTTGTTCCCTCATTTCATCAGTAGAAGCATTAGTGACAACCGTCAAGGAGCTTCGCCATTTTGCAAGCCTTAGTGGTCTACATCTCTTACTTGAGAAGCTTCCGGTGGCAAAGTGATGGTACTTGGTGTTCGCATAGCATGTGCACTGAGCCTTTCCAAGTAATATAGAAATGAGTAGATTATCATCCCACGAGGATTGTTACCGAATGAGTAGCAAAATTAGAAGTTTCAACACAATTTGAAATACCGAAATTTGAAGTTTTTGATATGAAACAAAATAAAATGAAAACAACAAAAATGGTTACTGATTTTTTTAAAAATTTTTCTGAGTTTAGATGATTTTTATGATTTAATAAGATCCAAGGAATCCGATTTCACCTAGTTGCATCAATACGCCTTTCTATTATCGATATTCAAGTTGTTATTACATATTAATGGTCGAAAAATCTAATTTACTAAATATTCTTTCTCGAGCAAAAATTCAGCATGCGCTTTTACATATTAACACATCAATTTCTTGGATGAATTTAAATAAGAAAAGAGTTTTGACGATCCATGATTTTCACTTAAGACCACACAAATCACGTTCATCTATCTCTAGCATGCGCTCAATTTGTGATGCTTATCACTTTAGCAATCATCATAAATCTACTCTCAGACTCATTAGGAGTCATTATAGGCTTTGAACGATGATGAAGCATTCAAAACTCATGAAGAACAATGATAAACACCCAAACATCGCAATAAACAAGCTTTGAATATGTTGAATTAGAAAAGAGCGTATATTATAACTTAGGCTGCAGCATAGCCTTTAAAGAACAAAATTAGTTCATGATATATATAATATAAAGCAAAACTAAAACAAAATCCATGACCATAAAGAAGAAAAAGATAGAAAAGAACTTGAAATTGAAAAATTACAAACCAAACTCTTTCATTTCTCTCCCTTCCTATACTATTTGAATATTTTCTATTTTTTCAACTTTGGATTGATTTTTTCCTGAATGATTTGATGAGTAAAGACTTCCCAAACACCTCTATTTATAGTGTTTGAGGTTCCAAATTCAGAAAATAAAAAATTAAACAAGCTTTGCTCCCATTTGTTCATGTTGCCACCCACTGCAGCCCATTTCAGCTTTTTCAAACAATTTGTTGGTTTTTCATATTTTCTTTAGCTTTTCCACCCAAAAATCAGGCATGACATCAACTTGAACATGTTAATAAAGTGTTTAAGAAGTTCTTGCTTTTGATTTGCTTGAATTGCCAAAATTTAGAATTGCAACAAATTGTATAAGTTCTTTTTGTTTCCTTGCTTAGCTGGGTGAAATTTATGTCTTTTGCCCTTTTTTGCTTTAATTTGTTGTATTTTTCATTTACTTGATGATTTTGATGATAAAACCTAGCAAGATTTAGCATAAAATGAATATTTTTGCAAGAAAATAACATTAGGAGTAAAGAGGAGCAAAACCAATAAAAGTTTGATGTAAAATGGTTTAAAAATGAACCTAAAATATATGAATAATTATATACTAAACTGGACTAATCCAAATACCTCCAGACTTAAGTTTTACTCGTCCTCAAGCAAGGCTAAACATGAAAGTGCATAATCTAATGCTTTTTAATAATTTCACAATTCAGAGCAAGACTGCTTCTATTAGTAAAGAATGACAGAGGCTCAAAGTTTAAGGTGCTAAAGGCAAAACAATCTTTTTAAGAAAAAACCCATTAATCACCTAGGTAACAGAATTCAAAAGTTGGCTAAGCAAATTAAATTTATCTGTTTTTTCTAATCTCAAGACATGAAAAAAATCAAGTTATTCATAAAAGTTTCTCTTTTCTTCTTTTTTATTTATTTATTTTTGAGAGATTGATCTACCCCAGTCAACCCCGGGCCCTGAGTATATCTTCAGCGAGATCAAACTCCTAACCCCTGGGCGATGACCGCATGGGTAAGAGAAGCCACCGCTGAGATGCTTTCAATATGGCCGCGTGAGTATATCTTCAGCGACAATCAAACTCCTCACCCCTGGACGATGACCGCATGGGTAAGACACCAGCACTGAGACACCCTCATGATGAGTGGCACACATCTTAAAATGCTTACATGGGATAGCGGTGCTAGAGATGCTTACCTCCTTTTCTCTATTTTTTACATATTTTTCTTCGGACTTAAGTATTACTCTTTAAAGTCTATTATCAAAATGATAATCTTAATGTAATCCATTCAAATTTGAGCATCTTTTAATAAAAAAGAAAGGTAAAACAGCCATTCTAACTAGTGAACTCAAATGCCACAGTTTTATGAAGATAGTGCCTTTAGAATAGATCATGTTTTGCAATTAGAACACAAAAATAATTGATTCTTGGGTTATTCAAATTTAATTAAAGTACACGAGCTAAAAAGAGAAGAAAGATTGCCTAAAATGCCTAAAATGCATGATGATAATATCTCAAAATTTGTTCATGATTTTAACTTAGTTTAAAACAAAATTCAAAAAGACTAATGATTTATACTATGAAAAATAGAAAATCTTTTGGTTGGCTGACACTATTTACACCCCCATACAAAGGCTCCAAACTCTAGGAGGCATTAAAGTCGACTCTAAAAAAATAAAATAGGATTAGACAAAAAAACTTTTTGAAAAAATTTTATACAAATTTAAAAACAAATATGACAAAATGTTCCTCCCACCCCAAACTTAAAGTTAACATTGTCCTCAATGTTAAAATAAATACAAGGAACAAAACAATAGGTGAGAGATACTTCCTAGGTTTGAGGATTGCTTTTTGATGGTGAATGTTGATATCATGCTGCCCCGAAACTTGTTTCAAAGAACTTGTAAAACAAAATGTATAAAAATAGAAGAAAACAATTTAAATTAAAGGACATTGAAAGAAAAGAAGTAAGGAATGGAAAACTTGGGTTGTCTCCCAAGAAGCGCTTGAGTTATACTCGTTAGCTTGATTTTTAGTGATGATCTATCCCATGTCCTGAGAGAGAATGGAGTTTCTCCATCCACCCTCAATGACCATTTCATTCTGTGGAAGTTCTTTGTACGCTGCTTTACATGACCACCTCCACCTTCTTTAACAATGGGATCCCTTAGGTTAATGTGACACAACTTAAATTTCCTTTTCCGATTTTTTCTGCATTTTTTCATAAAGTCATCCTTGGCTTTGAAATCCTATGACTTCGTTAGACAAGCTTGACACTCTATTTCAATCAGTGGTGGTGGTAGGTAGGTCAAGATTGGTTTGGTCATTAGTGGCAATGAGTCGATCAAGGGGGTTATGTCACATTGAGATAGTTCTTCTAATGTGTCCCCATCCCTCAATGCGATGGCGTTAGTTTGTTCCCCCAGGTTAGTGATGGTATTGAAAAGTAAGGAATCTTTGGATCTCTCAGAAAGTTTCTCTAATGTAGCCCCTGCTTGAGTTTCTCAATTTCGGATGGAAGCTTCTTGATTTCTAAATATAGCCCTGGTTTCTTGTGTGAAATCTGTACATTCATGCATGAACTCTCTAAACATCTCTTCTAAGTCTTAATTATTTTCTTGAGGTGGATGACTGGCTGACCACGATGCTTCATGATGGTTCCAAGAAAAGTTTGAAGAGTTCATCCGTTGTTGATTGTAGGTGTGAGAGTAGGGGTTTTATTGGGCATGTTGATAATTTAACATGTAGTTAACCTGTTTAAAACCCATTGAGGAAAGGTTGGTGCCCACTTGGCATTCTGTACTAGCATGGTTAGCTACACAAAATACACATCTAACTATAGAAGTATGAACAATTCTAGCACTTTTGCTATCCAGTTGCTTTTGAATTAGCGAGAGTTGAGCCAATAATGAAATAATTTCATGAATTCAAAGTGGTGTTCTTGGTATAGCTTGATATTCACGTCTCATATAGTTGTTGCTATCCATCTCTTCTAGCAACATTCTGTGTTAAATTTTTAGATATGAGGGAGTAATGTAAAAACAAAAGAAAAATTTAAAAGTTAAATGAAAGATAAAAATTATGAGAAAGTACAAAAATACAACATTATAACACAAAACTTAACAAAAATAAAATTTTAGGGGTGGGGGGAGGGTGTAGCAATACTAATATTTTGAAGAAGTTAAAAATACAAACTTAACTTCCAAAAACTTATCTAGGTGAATTAAAAAATTAAAAAGAAAGATAAAATTAAAAAGAAAATTTAAAAATTTCTACAATCTAATACAAAAACTTAACCAGACCAAATTTTAAAAGGGGGGAGGGAGGGGTAGTAACACTAATGTTTTGAAAATTTTAAAAATAACAATTTTAAATTTTAAATATTTATCAAAGTGAACTTTATAAGTAAAAGAAGATGAAAATAATGAGAAAACACAAAAAAAAAACAACAAAATAACAAATTTAACAAAACTTAACAAAAACACAAATTTTTTTGGGGGGGGGGGGGGGGGGATACGAATTTTACCGGTAAAAAAAAAAAAGAACTTTACAAAAAAAAAAGTGAATGAAATAAAAAAAAAACAATTTGTTCTTCAATTTTAAACAAAATTTACAAGTTTTAACAAAATAATTCAAGTTAATACCAAAACAAGCTGGTATCGATATCACTCAAATAAGAACAATCCCCAGCAACAGTGCCAAAAACTTGATGGTGCTTGGTATTTGCTTAGCAAGTGCACTAAGTCACATCAATTAATATAGAAATGAGTAGAGTATTGTCCCATGAGGATTGTTATTGAATAAGCGCAAAAATTAGTAGTTTCAGCACTATTTTGAAACACCAAAATTTAAAGTTTTTGATATGAAACAAAATAAAATGAAAAAGAACAAAAATGGTTACTGATTTGTTTTGAAAAATTTTCTGATTTTAGATGATTTTAATGATTTAATGAGATCCAAGGCATCCGATTTCACCTAGTTGCATCAATATGCCTTTCTATTAGCGAAATTCAAGTTGTTATTACATGTTGATGGTCAAAAATCCTAATTTACTAAATATTCTCTCTTAAGTATATTTAGCATGCTCTTTAAAATACGAACTCATCAATATCTTGCATGAATTTAAATAAGAAAAGAGTTTCGAAGATCCATAGTTTTCACTCAAAACCACACAAATCGCGTTAATCTATCTTCAGCATTCGCTCAATTTATGGTGTTTATTATATTAGCAATCATCATAGATCTCCTCTCAGACTTATTAGGAATCATTATAGGCTTTTGATGGTGAGTAAGCATCAAAAATCATGAAGAACAATGCTAAACACTCAAACGGCGCAATAAAAAAACTTTGAATACATTGAATTAGAAAGTAGCATATATTACAACTTAGGCTACATCGTAGCCTTAGAAAAACAAAATTAGTTCATGGTATACATAATATAAAGCAAAACTAAACCAAAATTCATGAATTTAAAGAGGAAAAGGATAGAAAAGAACTTGAAATTGAAAAATTATAACCAAACTCTTTCTTTTCCCTCCCTTGCTCTTGTATCCGAATTTTCTCTATTTTTTCCACTTTTGATTGATTTTTTTTCTGAATTAATTTATGACTAGAGACTTCCCAAACACCCCTATTTTAGTTTTTGAGGTTCAAATTCAAAAAAATAAAAAATTACACAAGCTTTGCTCCCATTTGTTCATGTTTCCACCCATTGTCACCGATTTCAGGTTTTTCAAACAACTTGCTGATTTTTTCAGTTTTTCTTCAGCTTTGACACCCAAAAATCAGTCTTGGCATCCACTTGAACATGTTAATAAGGTGTTTCAGGAGTTCTTGCATTTGATTTGCTTGAACTGACGCCCAAAATTGAGAATTGCAACAAATTGTACATGTTCTTGTTGTTTCCTTGCTTAGCCGTGTGAAATTGACGTGTTTTACCCATTTTTTGCTTCTACTTGATGTATCTTGCATTCACTTGTTGCTTTTGATGATAAAACCTAGCAAGATTTAGCATAAAATGAACATTTTTGCAAGAAAATAACAATAGGAGCGAAATGAGCAAAAGGAATAAAAATTTGATGTAAAATGGTTTAAAAATAAAACTAAATAATATGAATAATTATATACTAAATTAGACTTATCAGAAAGGACACTTAGAGTGGTGATCAAAGCCATTTCTGACCAAATCTAGGTATTTGAGAACCAACTGGGACAACTTAGGGGAAGATGTCATTCAGACTTCAAAGATTCGTGAGCTAAAGCAAGCTGCATCAGGAGCTCAAGAAGAGAAGTAAGGCCTTAAGGAGGAAGTCATTTTAGTAGATAGCCAACTCACAAAGGCTGCAATCCAATTAGCAACTATTGAAAAATCTCTAGTAAGAAATAGAGCTCTCCTCTTTTATTAATTTTATTTATTTATTTTTTTAGTAGATATGGAGTTGCAATTGTTCAAACTTCCTATACCCTATCATTTATGAATGAAATTACGTGTTAGCTTTGCAACATATCAATGATATTGAAACTAAGCTCATTATTTTGGAAATCTAAACTTAAGTACATATTGCGTAGAATCCTACACTGAAGGCACATATTTTTTAAGAGCCTTCCATTAATGGCCCTTGAATAGGCCATTCTACCTAAGTCTTGAAGTAAGTAGGCATTACCTCCAAAAACATCAATAACTCTAAATGAACCTTGCCAACTCGAGGAAGATTTGGCATAGACACGGTCTTGCTAGCCAATGGGTGACCCCACTATATAAACCAAGTCTCCTAAATCAAAGGATCTTGGTTGACCTTTCTTGTTATAGGCCTTGGCTACTCTTCTTTCTTGCTTCTTACACTTATGAAGAGTGTGAAGCCTCTCTTGATCGAAGTTATTCAGTTCATCCATCATGGCATGCTTATATTCAAGTTCAGTAAACTTTCATTGATGAGCCAACCTTTAGATTGAACCATCACTTCCATTGGTAGTACAACATCATTGGTCATATGTTAAATGGAAAGCAGTTGTCCAAGTAGCACATATTGTAGACGTTATATATGCCCAAAGAGCATCATCAAGTAACAACTCATGCTAGCTTCTGGGTTATCCTCAAATGATTTTCTTAATATTGACCTTAATAATTTTATTAGTTAATTCTGCTTGGCAATTTTCCTGGGCATAATAAAGAGTAGAGTTCATGATTTCAATATTAATTCTTTTGGTGAACTCCTTAACTTAAAACCCATTGAACACTGTACCATGATTTACGACAATTTTTCAGGGATACTAAACCTACAACGGATATGTTCTTTAATGACGCCAATGTCTCATTGATTGATATTCTAGTATGGTGTATACTCAACCCATTTTGTGAAATAATATATGGTTGGAAAGATACAAGAGTGTTGCTTACTAGAGAGAGGATTAAACCCCCCAATAATATCCATTGCTGATCCTCGAAAAACGTCATGGCTTAACTATTGCATGCATCTTAGATGCAGGGACTCCAGTGAAATGCCCTTGTCTTTGGCATGCACTACATCTTCCCTGGTCTTCATGCAATTGTTCATCCATGATAGCCAATAGTCGTCATAGCGTCTCATTAACCAATAAATCTTGTTTCCAGCCAAATAAGTGCTGGAATTGGTGTCCTGAAATGCCCAATTAGTTAGTTTTAAATATTATTTAAATACATCGTTTATTTTTTTTTATTGCCTAATTATATTTTACAAGTCAAATATACATGTGATTGTTTTCTAAAACGTTCCAAGAGATGGATGTGGTCCAAGATTAAATGTCAAGTTTAGTTTAAGTCGACTATGAGATTAAGCCATAGATAAACTTAAATCAAATAGTGGTACCTTGTCGAAGTATATGTTCTTAGTTGGTGATAAGTTTCGACAACTTGTCCAATAAGACTATGATATGATACTTTAGATGATTTTTCTTGGTCATGTGGACTGG
Organism: Simmondsia chinensis; assembly: GCA_018398585.1. NCBI lineage: Eukaryota > Viridiplantae > Streptophyta > Magnoliopsida > Caryophyllales > Simmondsiaceae > Simmondsia > Simmondsia chinensis. The sequence goes on from JAGTTD010000025.1 coordinate 12,975,193, forward strand.
TGTAAGACCCTTAACATTAGGATGCCGCATGCAGGGTGAAGCTTGGTGTCAAGGCACATAACGCTCTAATCACTACATAAACATGGTGACCTAGTGCATAAAGCTCTAGTGCAAAATGGATGTCAATGCCTATGTATGGCTGCGACATGGGACGTAATGATCCTTGACCCAAGCATGACCAAGTTGGGGCATGTGCACTTGGAGTAGCACATTAACTTAGTTGAGTGACACTAGTCAAGTGCATAATTAGGCTCAAGCGTGTAGATGTTATTAGCACAGCCCCAGTTAAGAACGAACCCTTGACTAGGTGCAATGTAGGCGCTTTGCCGATATGAGACGGACATCGATCAGGCAAAAGTATACGAGCAATGCGTATCCTTTGCATGAATGAACCTGGCCTAATGAAAATGAGCTTGAGCATGGCATTGATGGACCAAGGGCTATGCGCTTGTTGCATGACACTAGCAAGATGTACGGAATGCAGGCCAAATGCATTAAGAGCACAAACAATGACAAAGCATGTAAAGCTAAGTGCTGTGCATGATAAGTTGCGAAGCGTTAGCTCGATAATGGACCCTCTGCTAGACCCAACGTGTTAGTACGTGGCACTATAGCATGATGAACCTTGAGTGTGAAAGCGTCGACATTACCCTAGGGTGGGCCCTTAGACACCATAAAAGTTGAAGCTTTGACCAACAAACTAAATCAATGCTTGCTTATGCAAACGCATAGCACCAACATGCAGCGCACAGGTGCAACACTCTCATGCATGCCAGTGCACAGGTGCGGGGCGCAATGCATAGGATGCATGACGTAGCACGCACACGCAACGCAGCCAGCGCTTGGTATTGAGAGCGCGTGTGGCAGCATTAGCATAGTGCGAGGTGCCTACTATGTGCGTGACATTGGCACTGTGCATGTGCCTTGTTTTTGGCACGGGAACTAGGTGCACGCACCTGAACACTTGGGAAGCATCACGCATACGGAAAGGTGCTTGGCATGTGTGGGTCATGTGACTTGTTCGTTATTGAGGATGAGACGTGGAACCTTGATGGAAGACCCTTGATCATGAGCTCAATTGGAGTCCTTGACCCAGATCTTGACCAAGTAACTACCGTGCAGTGGAGGGAAGTTGGCTTGACAATTTGGCCTGCCTTTTGACCTGGTAACTGCTCCCCTTGGGTGGGAAAAGCATCAAGCGCATGCCTCGACTTGGATTTGACTCAGTAACTACCCCTAGAGGAGCGCCCATTATGGGAAAATGGGAAATCAGGATTGTTTCAGATACCGCTAGGTGTCCTAGGCAGTTACCTTACTGCAAGATCATGCAGGAGTGTTATATTTTCTTTAAATAAGCCTATTTTTCAAAGAATTGTCCTAAATTCAGTCATTATTCATGTTTTATGTCTTGTACATGGTTAGAGAGGAAATTTTTAGGGTTTCCATTGTAAATCAAATAGTGCTCTGTAATAAAAATCATCCCTTGTGTCTTGTGTTCTGTATCTTATGTTTAAGCTTGATTATGTTTAATTTCATATCGTTTATGTGTATAAGTTCGTTTTTAATTTGATTGAGTCGTAATGTCACTGCCATGGCAGTAGTCATAAATATACCTGTGACAATTTTTGAATCAGAGCCCGAGGTCGTGAACCTTGCTGTCCAAGTTCCGTGAATGGGCGCTGCCAAGGTTCGGTTTTTGTTGCTGTCCAAACCTGTGTAGGAGCTTTTAAAATTTTTTGTATGATTCGTAACCAGGTTGCCCTCATGAATTCGAATTTTAGCTTCGATTTTCTAGTCCAAATCCAATTTTCGAGTTGTGTCTTTAGCTGATGCTTGAAGGCTGTCCTTAGCGTTGTTTTATGCTGCGACTTATTGCTTGCCTGTGACTTAGACCCTAATTTTGGTTGGTGTTGAATTTTGCTCGTGTTGAGCTATTTGTTTTGTGGGTTGAGCTTTGTAGACCCGAGGGTGCTTGGTTTTATGTGGGCTGTGTGAATTTGTCCCTTATGGGGTCAATTCTTGTGTCGATTGCCAAATTTTACCGCTGCTTACTTGTGAACTTATTATCATGACCCTAAACTAGTTTTAGCTTAGAAAACATCTTAAGACTAGTGAACATTTGAATGCTTTTAAGGAAATTCTAGTTTTGAAATGTAACGCTGACGACTTTCCCTCGGGAATCGTTTTGGGAGAGATGAAATCTTTGTCTTGTGATATAGTGTCCCTTAAGGAGATGATTCAGTCCTTAGTTACTGCTGAAAGGACCCAATCTCTAGCCCTTGCACCCCCTAGTAACATTTCTCAAGTTGGGTCCAAGTGGTGCCCGGGGTAGCTCCCCTAATGTACCACATGTCAATGAAGCTTCCATACCTATGATGGAAAGCTTGCAAAACAAATTTCGGTCCTTTGTAAGACACTGTATGGATGAACGCCTAAACTTGAGAAAAGTTGCATCAAAGTCCCTACCCCGGAAGCTTTTGAAGGTGAGCGTAATGCCAAGACCTTGGAGAACTTTATTTGGTGTACGGCATAGTATTTTCAAGCTGTCCCTATCTATGAGGAAGATAAGGTTGTCATTGCATCCATGCATTTTATGGGTGATGAGAAGCTGTGGTGGAGAGCACGGGTGTTTGAGGATCGGGCTGCTCGACGTGTTGCGACTAGTTCTGGGGAACCGTTTAAGAAGGACTTGCATGATCAATTCTTTCCAAGCAATACTTCTTGGCTGGCCTATGAGTCCTTGAAGGTCCTCAAACAAAGTGGGCGAATTTGTTTAATTTTTTTTAATAATATTTTTTAATGGGCCAAATTAGATTAGAAAATTCAATAATTTAGCTATTTTGAAGGAAAAATCTCATAATGTATCTAATGAGGTCCTAATTAAGATTATGTGATAATATTTTATTAAAGTGTTTAGAAAAATCTTTAGTTGCTCCAACCTTTTAGGCCTTAAGAGTTGTTATTCAAATTGTTTGATAACAATGCACTTATTAAATTTTATTCACATGCTTGATATTTTTTAAATGAGTTAAATATTATATACATTGTGAATAGAACCATAAGGCCATATAACTTTGAGAAATATTTGATTTCGCCAAGTGCGATAATTTTTTCAAATAGGCGTAATGTGATTCGAAAATTCAAAAGTTGAATTTTATGAAAAGAAAATTCTCATAATGTGTCTAATGAGATTCGATTACACAGGTTGGATAATTAAATGAACCTAGTATGATTAGGGTTTTTATTTAATAGGTAAATAATATTTATAATATGATTCTATTAATTGATTATGAGATAATCAAACATAAAGGAAAGATCTGTCATTTAAAATTTCTAGCTGGAGCGAGGTTAAGGAGTTGATTCCTCTTGGTCTCCATTGTCAGTCTAATAATATAGTGGATAGATACTATTTCTTGAGGAGGGCGTTTGTTCGTAGTATATAGGGTTGGACTTCTTTATGATAGATAGAGGTACGAGTAAGCAGATGTAGCCATGCCAATGTGGAGTATCTTCTTTACTTTTACTAATGTCTGGGTAATGGTATACACTTGACTAGGATAGTATGTTAGTCTCGTACGGAGCACTGAGATATTGTCTTAGATGCCAAGGTAGAGACGGTGAATTAATTATGTTTAGGAAGCATGTTAAATGAGAATAATTCTCAGCTTACTAACAACACAGTGCGGCCTCATTGACGGGGAGTAACAGGTAGATTAGTTCGGTCATCGTAGCACACATAAGGAATGATTAGGTGGATTCTGTGCTTTGTTCATCTGCTAAAATTAATTAAAATGTTCACATGACTCAAAATGTCAAGTGGAAGTGAGCTTCTAAGCGAATGCTCATAGCCTCTGTTAATGGTCTAGCTGCATAGTCAGTGGGCGCAACTGCCTAAGGAGAGCGTTCATTCAAAGAACATAAGGTTAGATCTCTGATGATAAACAAAAGTGCATGCAAAAGCGGCTGCTGCTGCCGTCGAGTGCTTCGGGGACTTGTATGGATGTCGAGGTAGCGATGTACACTTGACTTGGGTCTACATTAGCCTCTCCGAGGAGCTCTGTTGTATGTCCTTAGAGGTTGAGAGTAGAGTGACGTGTTAAATATGTTTAGTAAATAGTTTATAGGAGAACGCATTTATTGAGAAATGTTCTGACCCTTCTGATATCCCAATTCAGCCTCGCCGACGGGGAGTTTTGCCTAGTTCGGTTGGGTTGCCATGGCATGCATGTAAGTGTCAGATCGTGAACTCCATTCTTTGGTTGTTGCTAAAATTAAGAAAAGTAATCTTGTACGTTATATGACTTGCATTACAATTGTGCTTTTTGAATGTTTTTGTCATGATTACTGTACGAGGGGCTAAGTAGCAGTAAGTCCTAAATAATAATCTTGTAGCATAAGTCAATAATGGCCATGTATTAGCTCGTATTAGCTCTATTCTTGTATTAATATTTAGTGTGGTAGTTCTATTCTTGTATTGTTTAGAAGGCTTGTTAGATATTTTAGTATTGGTTGTCGGTTAGTGTTAGTTAATGAGCTAGACATTTTAGTTGTTTGTTAGTTGAGCTCTTGCTTGTAGTATAAGTAGGTGTTCTTACTTTGTAATATTCATTCATGGAATAGACAAATATCTCTTCTTTCTCCCAATTCTCTCTACTTCTTCTCTCAGTTCCCTTTTATCCTCTCTCAACTCCTCTATCCTTTCTCTACCTCTTTTCTCCCTCCTAGGTTTTGATTCAAGTTTTGCTTGAATCATAACAGTGGTACCAAAGCCTAAAATTTTGCTTCCGATTTAATTGATTAAGTTCAATTTGATTGAAAAGCATTGATCAAGTAGTTTGATATTTAGTTCTTGATCAAATTGTATTTAATCAAAATTTTGAGCCTAAGTGTTCAGATTTGATCGATTGAAATTGATCAACGATTTCAGCGCTTGATTCTTGTTCCAGCAGTTGCGTTGTTCTTTTGCCACGATTGTTGCTGAATGTGATAAAAATTTTTTGAATCTACATTGATCAAGGATTAGTACATTGAGATCTTGGACAGAGCTGCTGTTCTGATTTGATCTAACTGAATTTTAAATGGGAACAAGTCTTCGGTGCTACTGCTTGAGCTAAATCAATCTTGAACCATAACAATTTAGCTTCTAACTAATTAGAATCTTGTTCTCTTTGGTTGTGAGCTACGATCGGGTTCATTTCTTCAGCAATTCAAGATTAGACTGAATATGATCTGAATTCTCAGCTTGTGTTGAGCTATGACTGATAGCGAGATACAGAATTGCATCTGATATGGATTTGAATTACATGAAAATTTAATTCAAGCCTATCTAAATCAAGAGGTTGAGCTACGATTGGTTCACTTGTTGCTGTGAAGGCTTTCTTCAGCACAGAGCACCCTGAATTTGACCCTTGCAATTGCTTGTTTAGCCAACTGATAATATTGTTGACTAGACTTGAAGTTTCCTAATCGAACAGCTGGATTTTGCATTGCTAAGCTTTAGTTGTTTTCATCTGTTAAACTTGTGTAGTTAACTGTCATTGAAGTGGCAGAATTGTCTGCACAAAATCAAGTAAGAAATGGAAGCCACAACTACACTCTTGTGCATTGGAGCAGGTTCAGGATTACAGTAGCTGAAGTGATTTGTTCAATCTAGATGTGGTGATTGCTGCAAAAGACTTTGCTCAACATGGATGCTCAACCTTTCCAAGTCTCGAACAATGCTACTTTATTGGTGAAAATTGAGAATGTCATCTATCCTATCACCAAGGATATCCTCAACCAAGTCTTCTCCCCCTATGGTTGCATTGAGAAAATTGAATTGAATTCAACATCTTCCTTAAAAATTGAAGCAAGTGACTTATTCCTCAAAACAATTTGCTACAGCAATGAAAATCCAACTACATGGAAGACACATCTATTACAATTGCTGTAGATTGGATAAGAGGAGTTGGTGAAAGGGAAAGCACAACAAGGATGGGAGGAAATTAGACAAATTAGATAGGAGATGGGAGCTTCAATTAACAAACTTGTGAGCACTATTTCCAAAAGTTGAGGAAATCCTTTCAAGAGATGTTAAGCAATGCTACAGCCAACATTTCATGAAATGGAGCAAAACCTTGAGACAGATTCAGTTACAATTTGGAAGTTGAAGCAGGAAACCAAGTCATTAACATCTCACCAAGCATTGGGACTCAATGTATGCTAGTGCAATGGGAAGCTACTGCAGCAAAACAAATTCTTTAGGCAGCATTACACTATGTGGTTCATGAAGAATCTACACTTCAGCACAACCGATTTAGATTCTATGCTAATAAGCTGCAAGCATGGAAATTTCAAGATATGGTTGGTACCACGATTACAAATCAAGCTCAAAGGAGGCCTTGTGACCTTGGAAAAGTGGAATTCGGATTACATAAGGGCTATTGTTCAGCGTGTGAACTCAATCAAATATCCATGTTCAACCCGGTGTTGATTAGGAGCAATGAGGTCTTCTTTCCGAAGCTTTGCAAATGGGAGGACATTTGCAAATTGTTTGCCTATAGATGCATAGTTGGATTAGGCAGACACATGAGTTGCTAGTTCGGATGGGATGACGAAATTTCAGTGGGAACAAGAGTTCTTCTATCATCCGAAAGTTGCAATGCTAGCATCAATAAGAGTCTTCAAGCTACTTCTTCTCTACTAATATTCTTGGGGCAAGAATCTTTTTTTTTGGGGGGGGGGGGGGGGGGGGGGGGAAGTATTGTTATGATCGTGATAGGAGGGGCTAACTAGTAAGAAGTTGTAAATAAGAATCTAGTAGTATAAGTCAATAAGGGTCATTTATTAGCTTATACTAGCTCTATGCTTGTATTAGTCCTTAGTGTTGTAGTTCTATTCTTGTATTACTTGGAAGTCTTGTTAGATATTTCTGTATTGGTTGTCGGTTAGAGTTAGTTTATGAGCTAGATACTTTAGTTGTTTGTTAGCAGAGCTCTTACTAGTAGTATAAGTAGATGCTCTTACTTTGTAATACTCATTCATGGAATAGTCATATTTCTCTCCCAATTCTCTCTACCTCTTCTCTGAATTCTCTTCTGGCCTCTCTCAACTCTATCCTTTCTATACCTCTTTTCTCTCTCCTAGTTTCTGATTCAAGTTTTGCTTGAATCATGATAGCTTTTTAAATCATGCGCTGCAATCAACATTGATATGTGTGTTACTTGTTTATTCTGGTGCGCTCACTGTGATTTTGTATGTCTCAAACTTGTGAAGCTCTAGTAGATGCTCAGAGTTTTCTAGTTTGATGTTAGTACATCTACTAAGTTGAAAAGAACATTAGGAACATCAAACTAGACTAATGAGTTAGTCCGATGCAACGTTTGGACATTAGATGTTAAATGTGTTCTATTATTAATTACTTGACCTATCAACTGTACAGTAGAGGTGACCAGATACTTGAAAGAAATGTTTGATTAAAGGACTAGTAGTGCGGGAACAATTTTGAGAAAAGGAATCATGAAAACTAAGAGAGGAGTCCACTTAGTGTAAACATCTATCTTAGGAATTAATAGGTTCTTGAGGGCAAAATAAAACATGAATCAAAATAATTTGTCTCTTTTATAAAAGCATTGGACATGTCAGCAGGATCATCAGCGGTACCAATCATTGTCAATCTAATCGTGCCCTCATATTCCATATCTCGAATGAAGTGATGTTTTACATCTATGTGCTTTGTCTTGTCATGGTGGGTCATCTTGTCCTTAGCCAAATGAAAGGAAGATTGGCTATCGCAATGAACAACAACTACACCCTAATAAAAATTGAGCTCACCAATTAAGCCTTTCAACCACACAGCTTCTTTAAATTCCTCTATTACCACCATATATTCTCCATATGTAGTTGACAATGCAATGATTGACTGTAGGCTCGCTCTCCAACTTATAGCACAGTCCCCAAGGCAAATAACACAACATGTGGTCAATCTCCTCTTATTAAGGTCACCATCATAATTTGAATCAACATAACCAACCAAATAGTCACCGATCCTTCTACACTTCAAGCATGTATCTGTAGTGCCACGTAAGCATATCAAAATCCATTTAACTGCTTGCCAATGCCCCTTTACAGGATTCGCCATGTATCTATTCACTCTTCTAACAGCGTGTGCAGTATCTGGATGTGTGCACCCCAAAGCATACATGACACTGTCTACTGCACTGAAGTACGGAACATGTGGCATATACATGATCTCTTCCTCTATCTGTGGAAAAGCTGAAGTTAAAAGCTTAAAGTGAGTTGCCTAACTAATTGATTTGGCATCTTTCTTATGAAAGCACTCCAGGACCTTATCAATATACCTCTCTTGAGTCAAGTATGAATTTCCAGGTTTTCGGTCTCTCTAAATCTCAATACTCTTTCATTTCAAATTCACCCTTCAACAAAGCTTTCAGATTGTTGATCTCAGACATATCTCTATCTGTAATCAGCATGTCATCAACATATCACAAAAGATAAATGTATGAATTTGCACTAGTGTGTTTAAAATAGACACAACTATCATATAGGCTTCTACAGAACCCATGACAGGTCATGAACTAATCAAATCTCGTGTACCACTATCTTGGTGATTATTTCGAACCATAAAGAGACTTCTTCAACAAGCATATACGGTCTTCTTTTCCCTCAACCACAAAACCCTCAGGTTGATTCATGTAGATGCTCTCTTTTGGCTCACCATGCAAAAATGTAGTTTTCAAATCAAGTTGCTGTAGCTCTAAGTCATGCATGGAAGCTAGGGCAAGTAGTGCTCAAATGGAACTATGCCTTAGAACCGGTGAGAAAACATCACTAAAATCAATTTCACGTACCTGACTGTACTTTTGGCAGCTGATCGTGCCTTGTGCCTAGCATCTTTAACCTTTAGCATGCCTTCTTTTTTTTTGAAGACCATTGCATCCAATGATCTTCTTCCTAGTTTGTGGTTTTATGAGCTTCCAAGTCTTGATCATTTGCAAAGAGTCCATCCCTTCAATCACACATATCAACTATTTTCCCAATTCAGTTCTAAACATAGCTTTTGAGTAGGTGGAAGGCTCACCATCATCCGGTGTCTCGACCATAGTAAGAGCATAAGCAACTATTTATGCATAACTGTAACGCTATAGTGGTTTAGCTTGTCTCCTCTTTCTTCCCATGACTATAATATACTACTCCACTCACTGATCTGTTTCATCTTCTTCATTTGTATTCAAAATTTATGGTTAAGGTGCTTGTATACTTTCTGCGGGATCATTTCGCCGCTGAGCTCTGCTACCCAACGGGACTAAACTATTTTTGGCGTCTGTATCTTACTGGAGTCACATGTAACAAAGCACACCTTCTCTAGATGAATTACTGTTTACTCATTAAATGTGACATCTTTACTCATCAAAAATTTATAGGATTTCCCATAAATGGAATCGTTTCACACTTAAGGTATAGCTAAGAAAGATGCACTTGTTTGCTTTAGGCTCGAGCTTTCCTTCATTTACGTAAGCATATGCAGGGAAACTAAACTTCTTGAGTGAGAATAGGCTATACCATACCTCCTCTAGTGTCTTCAACTGAAGAGATGTATGAGGTGACCGGTTCACCAAGTGGCATGCCATGTTTACAACTGATGCCATAAATTCTCTCCCCAAACCTGCATTTGACAGTATATAATGAGCCTTCTCTAGTAACGTTCTGTTTATTCTTTCTGCAACCCCAATTTATTGGGGTCTCCTTATGTAAGTCCAACTTCTGACAATGCCCTAATACTCACAAAACTTCGTGAAGTCACCCTCAATATTTTCCAGGCCATTATATGTCCTCATCCTTTTTATTTGCTTTCGTTTTTACTCCTCAAGTAAAGCCTTCCACTTCTTGAAAGTGTCATACACTTCATTTTTCTGTTCTAAAAGTAGACCCAAACTTTCCTCCATACATCATCTGTGAATGTCTGAAGGTATCTGGAACCACCATCGGATACAACCCTGGATGGTGCCCAAAAATCTGAATGAATGTAGTCTAATGTCCCCTTTGACTTATGCACTGTCGATTTCAAACCAACCCCTTTTTGCTATGCCAAATATGCAATGCTTACAACAGTCTAATGGCTTTGTAAATTGACTGCTTGAGTTATGACAATCCCTCATCACCTTCATAACCAAGCCTCATGTGCCAAAGATTGGTGATATATGGTTCTTCACCGATGATGAATATATAACCACTGATCCTGTTACTTTGGAACCAACAAGGTCATACAAAGTCCCAACCCAATTTTCATTTCATCACAATTAGAGCATCTTTACTTACCTTCATAACTCCACCTTCAATAGTGTACTTGTACCCATGAGAATCAGGGGTACCCGAATAGATGAGATTTTTCTTTAAGTCAGGAGCATGTCGTACATCACTCAATATCGTCACAGCACGGTCAAACATCTTTACCCAAATTGTTCCTATACCCAAAACTCTGCGTGTTGCATCATTGCCTATGAAAACAACTCCACCCTAAATTGACTCATATGTGATGAACACGTCTCAATTGGCACATACATGATAGGAGCAACCCGAATCCATGAGCCATTAGTCTTTTGTTCTGGATTGAGATTCGATCACTAAAAGGACATTAGCATTACTCTCATCTTCAACAACACTGGCTTTAGCAGGTTTTTCATTTCTTTTATTTTATCATCTTTTTTTTCCCCCTTAATGAAACAATTTTTTCTTCGTGCGCCATTTCTTATGACAATAGTTACAAGTTAGATTTTTATGTCTAGATTTTGACTTGGACTTGTTTCCTCCACTATTAGACCCTCTTCTTTTAGTTCTCCCACTAACAAGCATACCACTTCCCTGATCATTAATAGAGTCAGGCAACTCCTTATCAACCCTTTCTTTACCAAGCAACTTTTTCTTAACCTCATCATTTGTGATAGATTTTCTACCACCATAAATCATACCTCTAACAAAACCTTTATAAGAGGTTTAGAGCCAACACGACAATAACATAGCCTGATCTTCATCTTTGGGAGAGTCATCAAGTTCTTTTAAGTCTTGAATGATAGAGTTAAACACATTAATGTGAACTTTAAGAGACATAGCTTATAGCATACGAAAGGTGAACAACCTTCTCTTGATAGCAAGTTTGTTGGAGATAGATTTTACATAGAACATCTCTTGTAATTTTTTCCACAACTCTTTGGAGATTTTTACTTCCAACACCTCAGTCAAAACATCATCTGTATGACACATTTGCATAGCAGTGAGAGCTTTTTCGTCTAACTCCTCCCATTGGGCTTCTAACATGCTCTCTGGCTTCTCCTCTTTCCCATCCAAGGATTTCTTTGATTCATTCTAAGTCAAGAGGCCCTTCATCTAGACCTACCATAAACTAAAACTCCCTTGACTACTGAACTTATCAACTTCAAAGTTCACAACGGATGACATAACACCAAATTGAACAACTAAGGCTTTGGTACCAATTTGTAAGTTGAAAATACCCAAGATCTGGGTTTAATTTTTATACTAGATGAGATCTAAAGAAACAAATATGAAAGTAAAGGGAAAGAGAAATGAAGACAATAATATTTACATGGAAAATAGCCAAAAGAGGGAGAAACCACGGGCCCAGGTAAAGAACTTTTATTAGATCGAAATTGTAGTATTACGAGAAAAATTTCTTTACTCTCACTTTCATTCTCTCTCACTATGTTTCTCTCACTCTCAAAACTGCTAAAAAACCCTAAGAGGAGGGTTTTACAGCACCCCCTCAAATATAAGGAAAACCCTAGAAAACAAGCAGGTTTATTAACCCAACCCGATAAAATGGGCCCAATCCCTCTGCTCCACCAAAGACCTCTGTTCAAAATCTGGACAAACAATTTTAGACACAACCTAACAGTATTAAAAAAGTGAATTGTCTAGGTGCTTAGACACTATTGTTACAAAGAATAGAAAGCCAATATGACAAGGTATGTGATATTCTGTCTCCTTTAGTTGCTCCTGGAAGGTAGTTCACTAGTGTTTTGGTGAATGGGCTTTCAGTATCTTAATGTACTTTTGGTGAATGGTAGTTTAAGTTAGGAATGTAGTTTTTCTTTGGAGTAACTATCTTAATGTATCAATTTTTATTTTTTATTTTTTACAAATTTGATTTTTATTTGCTATTTGTTTTAAATTAGTTTTCGGTTATTTTTTTCAAAAAATTGTACTCATATTTAAGTAAATAAAATGTTTATTTAGTAGGTATATTACAAAATAGTTGACTTCTTTTAGTCAATAAATACATTAATGGAAATTTATTAGTCTAAAATAAGTTAGGTTGTGTAACTATATAAGAAATGAATATCTTAAAATCCATATAGCTTTTGAGTGGCACTTGATCTTAAGTCATATTAATTTAATATGATTCAAAATTAGTTTGATTTGTCTTATGAATCATTAAGTACTAACAGTGATAACCAGTATGGGAATCATGTTCAAATTAATGGCAACTGAAAGAACCTTTAAGTATAAAGGCTATAATGCCACTAAGTTACTAGAACTTGTTCAAAAAATGTTTATGGACCGCTGAAAGTTCAAGCAAGTGGAAGCGATTTCTTAAAATATTTATGAACGACTACTCAATTATTTGATGTATAAATATACAAATAAAGACTGAAGTCTTTAATCCTTTGAAAATTTCAAAGAATTGAAGACTAAAGTTTGGGTAAGCTTGGTAATTATGTCTAGTCACTTTGATTAGATAGAAGTAGGTGATTCTAGGAAAATTCCTGTTTTTATTTACTATAAAAATTTGTGAAAATGATCAATATTGTGTTATTGAATATGGTAAGATTCATATAATGAGTCACATTACATATCAAAAGGTTTGCTATGTTGAATGTTTTAGAAAGTGCTCTAAAAGTACATCAGATAACTTATGTTGGATAGATTAACCATATGAGATGATGTGACTCTACAGCTTGATACAACTTATAGAGTAGATGATATATTAGCATGAGAGCTTTGGTCTAGTAGGAGGATTGTCAAGGTCACCTGACGGATTCAAGTCTTCAGACTTAACAGTTAAGCATGAAGGTGAATCTGATCTTTATGACTACAATAAAAACTCTTAAATAAAAAGATGCACAATAGGCCAGGGCTATAAAAGTTAAGCTCAAGTAATTGTATTTTAACTAAGTCTGGGAATGTGTAGAGTCATTAAAAGGCATTAAGTCCGTTAGATTGTATCTGAATGGATCTACAAGTACAAAAGAGTTCATTAGACAAGAAGGCAAAGACCTTCAAGGCTATATTGATGGTTGTGGATTTATACCCTAAATGAAGGAATCACCTTTGATGAAACCTTCTATCTAGATATTATGCTTATGTCCATAAAGATACTATCATCCGTTGTATTTTATATGATGAGATATGGGAAATGGAAATCAAGATGACGTTCTTTGAATATTCTTTACGATGTGCTTATGTATATGATACAACTAGACAAGTTTGTTGCCAAAAGTCCGAAGCACATAGTAAGCAAAATGAAGAAGTCTACTGGTAAATTTAGACAAGCATCTCGTTCATTAAATAGTAGATTCAATGACAGCAAATCAAATCATAGGGATTTGAATCAATGGTTATTGAACCATTACTGCATGTGAGACATGGTTGGAAAGTGGTGACTTTCAAGTTTTTGTATATAAAGGTTGCATTCTCGTCATTAAGGATGATGTAGAATTCTCATTAGCTGTCAAATATTTAAGTGTCTAGCAAATTTAAACATTTATGATTTTAGATGTTTGACATTAAAACTCCATGTTTACCCTATAATATTAAGAGTCATTAGATGGTAAATAGTGAAGCAATGGAAGTCAGGTACTTGACATCTATGAAGTTGTTGAGTAAACAACTTGACTGAGAAAGTTCTTAGTAGATCAAAGTTTTTGAGCAAGAGAATAAGACTGCGACATATTGGTATTAGTTAAAGTTTATAGTCAAATAAGTTGATGTATCCCTAGGGGATAGTTATGTAATGCAAGGATAATTGGTTTTACGACAAGTGGAAGGTTGTTGGAATGGGTTTTCCGGAAAACCCTATTAGTTAGTTTTAAATATTAATTAAAGAAAATTGGTTTATTTATTTATTGTCTAAAATGCTTGACGAGTCAAATATGCATGCGATTGTTTTTCTAAAACGTTTCATGATATGGACGTAGTTCAAGATTACATGTCAAGTTTTGTTTAAGTGGTCAATGGGATTGATCAACGGATAGACTTAAATTAAATTACTGATATGTTGTCAAAGTATATGTTCGTAGTCAGTGGAGAGTTTGGACAACCTGACTGGTAAGACTATAATGTAATACTTTAGATGACTCGTCTTTGTCATATGGATAGGAATCCAAAAGTATTATATTGGTGTTATCTGTATCATTAGAAAATTAAGCAGGACCACTTGGATTTGTTGTTTCTTTATTACTGTCAGAAATAATTAATTCTGTAAGACAATAAGTCTAAATCAGGGAAATAGTTTGAACTTGTGTATGGATTGCTCGTTGCTTTAATGTACCAAAAGGATCAGTCAAAGTACATTGGCTTAAGTCTTACGTGCATTGGGTAATGGCATGAAGTGTAGTGGGAATAGTTATTGACATGGAATCTGTAGTCTCTAATGAGATAAGGATGTCCCCAACATGATTCGTAAATTTACAAATAGATTCAAGAATATTTGGCCAAAGTAATCCATATGTTTGATATTTGGGATTAGTATAGAAATTGTTTTCTATATTACGGAAATGTTCGAGAAGGGTGAGCCAGGAACTATGGTGAATGATGTGAGAGAATTAGAGACAGTAGTTAAAGTTATTTTTCCTTATGAATATCTAATAGAGGAGTTGATTATCACAATGAAAGTCATTTGGAAATTATCGAATACATAATTTAATTCTTGAGTGCAGTAATATTTATATAGTGAAATTAAATATTATTAAATAGTAATCAATGTGATTAAGTGTCGATAATTAGATTTGACCCATTTAGAGCTAGAATTAAGTTGTCCCTAAGATCCCTCTGCAAGCCTCTAGAAGTACATGGGTTGAAAGTATTTAAAATGCAATCATAAGATGAATTATTCGCTCAAGAGATGAATAAATTAATTTTGATAAACATAATTTATGAGATGAATTAATTATTCATAAGATGAATAAATCTATTTTACCAAATACAATTAATAAGATGAATTTATACATGTGGGATTTAAAATAAAAACAAAAAACTAAATGTATCACGTGCATGGTAGGGAGTGGTCCGTGTGCTGCTCTAGAGTCCAATTAGCGCCTGACACATATCACACGCTGGGTCACCTAGTATCACTTTCCAAACCTAATGGTACGGCCCGGAGATGACACTTGGCATGTTGTGCTAATAAAAAAAGCGTGTTTTTCCAAGGCTGCTACACGATGTCGTTTTCGCTAGTTATTAAACCAGTTTTGTCTCTCTTAGCAAATCCCATATCAAAAATTTAAAGTTTTTTTCCCTAGTACCCTATTATAATTAGGGGTCCTTGAGATTTAGTTTGGCAACTAATTAATATGAAGAATTTTCTAAAATATATGATTTTTTGATAAATGAAAAAGGGGGAATTTCTCTTTGAAATTTCTCCTAGCAAATATTTTTTCAGAGCCCACACTTAAGGTGTCAAGGGGTCATTTCCGAGAGGATCTAGCAGTCTCAATGATTCCTCCCGGGCAGCAATTGCGGTCTACAATCTAGGTATTCCTTATTACTATTCTTTTAAAGCTTTCCTTTAATTTTCACAATTATATTTATACTTTTGATTTAATATTTGTTATGCTTAGATATTTATGTTTGTTATGTATATATTAGTATCGAGGTTCTTTAGATTTAAATTAATGATTTTTAAAGTTATTTTCATTCCGCCTAATTGATCCAATCTAGGAAAAATTTAGTTTCCGAAATTAAATTTTCCAAATCAGATAGGCGGTGGAGGAGAGGGATGCACCTCAGTCATGGTGCGTAGAGAAGTCAAGAGCAAGAGAGAGAGTGGAAAAACCTGAAAATATTAAGATTCAAGTGGCACCACCATGGGGACCACCAACCACCACCCCCAACCAAAAAAATCGACACTATGTCCACCAAGAAATCAAACAAAAGAAAAATCTGAGTAGCAAGGAGAGATCTTACGTGAAAAGATCCAAAAAAACCTGGAACGCATGAAGAGGAAAATATGTGCGCTGAAGTGTCACAGGACCACCAAAGGCCACTGGACCACCACCAGAGGTACGAAGGCAAGGAGGGGAAGTTACCAGGATGTGTCACTGGTCGAGGGACCCACCAAAGAAGGTGGCCCATGCATCCTATGCTCACCACTCACAATCGCAACCCTAAATCCCTCTCTCCATTTCACCCTCAGTAGATCACTGGACCAGCCAACTGACACAAGTACTAGAAAGAGGAGGTGTCAGTGAGTGTAGTGCCATCGGACCCATGCACAACCCCCGCTGCATGCCCTAGCCGCAGTGGAACCCTAGTTGTGCTTCCCCAGTTGAGAGCGTTTTCACGTAGCGGTTTTTTAATATTAATTTAAACTTTTATATGAACATATTCAATAATGAATACAACATACTTTTATAAGATCTAATCATAAATTCGTATCTAAGTCATGGTTTTTCAATTACGTCTAACAATGTACTTATGCACATCATGAAAAATCAAAGTCCGGCTGTGATATCAATTGGTGGGTGGGAAATTTAATGTCATAAACTAAAATTACGTATAATGATTGGATCTAGCACAGTGAAATCATAATTTAAAATTCTCAAGTTTAAAAGTTTACTTATTTAAAACTCTAATTAAAAATAACAATGCATGACATGGTAGACATAATCATAAAAAATAACTAAACCAGAATTTAAAAGTATTAGTCAAGAAATTTCATACCTCGTTGTTGACAGCAAGTGTAAAAAGGTCCTTTAGTGGCACATCCGAGATTTGCTCTGTAATCCCGTATAAATCAAGTTGTTCTCATTAAAACAATTTTTTTAAAGAACTAATTGGGAGAGAGACTTTACTTTTTCAATTCTCTAATTGGAAAATAGGCCAAAGCTAATTAAATTACTTCACTCTACTATGCCAGCTTTTAGTTTATATAGGAAGCTAAAAACGGACCCATTAATTCTAAAATAAAAAATAAAAAATAAAAATTGAATTCTTGATATGTTAAAAGACCAAGATAATTACCCGAAATACACAAAATTAGCGTGCATAGAAATACTCTATCACAAGGTGCCACACAGCACCTTGTGATTGGTTCATCTCAAATGATGTGAGTCAATCGATTGAGGAGTCCCTATCCCACGCAGGTTGGCGCATGGGGGAAAACGTAGATCATCCCTTTTGCACCAGTCAGCGCGCGGCACGTGGCGCCCCCTAATTAGCCTAAGTTTGATTTTAGATTTTTACTTTTTTTTTTTTTTTTCTAGTATAAATTCTTTTCATTAACTCTCTTGATTTCTTAAGATGTGAAATTTAGAGGCTTAGGCAGGGACCTCAGGGATAATTTATTCCTTACTCCATATGGGTCAAATCTTATTTTCATCTCATGATAATAATTGATTACCATTTAGTAAAACTTAATTCCCCTAAATAAATTTTATTGCACTCAAGAAACAAATATATTTGCTTGTTGAAGTACTATTGTTATTCTTTCTCCCTTTGACTTCTTAGTTCACGACTCGTCTTTCTTGAATAACTTGCTAATGTAGAAAAACACTTCTGCATTATTCCATATGTCAAACATATGCAATGCCCTTACCACGGTCTCTGAACCAACTCGAATACTTGCAAATCAACTAAGGGCACATTTTACATTGCAGATTCCAAGAAAAATATTCGTCCCTACTATACTTCATGCAATTACAAAATGAACATAAGATCCCGGTTAGACTTTATAACCAGATCCATTTAGCGCATCAAAGTAGCTAACATTCCATGCACGTGTTCAAACCATTTCCTGAATTTGGAATCATTTTATATACAAAAATATATAAATTTCTCACTTCTGACGGTGGTGCAGAACTAGGAAGTCACATTGTCCAATTTAGCGTAACAATCTCATTGTAATACACCAATATAACATTCTAGATCACTGTCCACATAACTTAGAAACGTTATCTAAACGTCATATTATAGTCTTAGCATACAAGTACTCCAGACTCATCATTGACTACAAACCTATTATTAAATAATATTTTAATATGTTATTAATCTATCTGTGGCATAATCTCATCATCCACTAAAATAGATATTCCAAATGTCATATAAAGACTTTGAAAGTAAATAACATCACATGTACAACATGGAACTCATAAAACATAAAGACAACAATAAACAACTTTTATTCAATAATTAAAATGTTCACGTAAATTGAATTTCTTAAGACGCCAACTCTAATAGAACATTCCTTGCTTGATCACGCAAGAGGCACTTTGAAAGGGATGTGATTCTGTCTTCTTCATTAGTAGTTGAGCCTAATGGATCTGTTCCTTAAGGGAACTCTAGAGCATAACTCCTTGAGGGAGAATTTGGGATCTCCACTATGACTGGAGTTGTACTTGCCTGAAATCATGAAAAGCAACTTAGAGTAGCCTTAGAAAGAATAAAGTAAAGAAAAAGCCAATAAGGAAATGCCAAATACCTCTGTTTGTAAAAGCCTAGCTCTTCTTTGCTTCACTAGCTGTAAGATTGGCACTACCTCTTCGTCTCCTTCCTTTTTATTCCCACACCAAAATGACCCTAGCTGTAGGTGCAGATGAAATTCTTCTTCTACTTCTCTTCCTAGAACCTCAAACCTCAAGGACTGGCATAGCAGCTTAAGGGGGAGATTCTTCCAACAACATCTTGGTAAAACTCCTGCTATTTCTGGGAGTTTCTTAAGCGGATGGGGTTATAAATGTACAAAACCACGTTAGCATTAACTAAAGTCATTTGGAGGCATCTCATGGTTTCAACGTTAGTTACTCACCCAATTGAGTGCCCAGTTCTAAACGCTCCTTACCAACCAAGGCCACATGACTTTTGAGCTAATGCCTTTAGACCCCAGATGGGGTACACAATATTACATGATGCCTTTGGCCTTTTGGAAAGGCTATTAAGTTCAAAGTCAGGTTAAGAAGCAGGGATAATGGTGACTGAAATTAGAAGGGTTATCACCTATGACTACTTTATAAACCATCGTGATATAGACCTATGCTACTCTGTGGACCTGCCATGCATTATTATTGCAAGGGAAAGGTGTTTCCCCCTCACTTTTTTAGGGCTACATTCATTGGTTTCACTTCAATGGTACACAAAAGCACTTTCCAGCAACTAAAGAACTTAAGCTTGTGCACCAAATTCATGCGCCGAGAAAGGTTGTCCACTTGATCCAGGAAGGGTAGGTCCTTTGCTAGCTCGTTGTTTTCCGAAGCAAACTTCCACAAACAGAAAAATAGGTAGGGAAAACCCCAACATGGCTGAAAGGATATCCAGAAGAATGGGCACGTCCTTGAAAGGGCTAACAATTTGCCTCAGGGCACGCATTTTACAAGAAGAAGAAGAATCCTTCTCAGATATCCAAGGGAGATCCTCCTCATCCAATTGGACAAAATGTTTCAAATATTCTATAGAGCTATCAATCTCAGGGATGGAGATGGAAAGAGCATGGCTGAATTGAGCAATTTTCTTTTGTTCGAAGGAATCTAAAGCTCTAAGAACGCAATTAGCAAGGATAACGGATACCCGAAAGCCGAGAGCAAGAGTTAAAGTGCTTAATTGTGATGCAGTGAGAGCACACAGAAGCAGATAAGAAATGTAGAAGCCCTAACTGTGATATATATAGATATACAGGAATGAAGGAAGCTTAAATCTCAGACAGTGCACACTTAAGCTCGTTATAGCAGTTGAAAGACAAATGAGCTAGATTTTTTATCCATTGGAAATTTGAAATTACAAACGACAAAAAGGGGGGCATTTGCTTACACCCCAAACTTGAGGGAGTTGGGACGGAGCGGGTTAAAGACTGGGGGTCATTTGTTTACACCCTTTTTTTCTCCCTTGCTTCTCTCTATATACCATCAACACTTAAGCTCTTTTTAGAATCAAGTTGCCTAATCTAAATTCAGGTCAATTTTCAATCTAATTAGGTAACTAATTTATGTTATCAAAATCTTGCTCAGTTCATATCCTAATCAATTGTCACTCAAATCAAGTTACATGTTGTGCAGAATTTTAATGTACACGTTACATATATGTGTTCTTTTACTCTATCTGTTGGTTAATCTAGAATGTTGTTAGAGGTGGGAAAATCAACCCAACCTGAAAAACTAACTAGAAAAATCCGTAAACTGACCCAACCTGAAAAAGTCGAAGTTCAAATGACCGGACCTAAAACTGACCTGACCCCTTTTGTCCTAACTCAACCTAATCCACAATTAACTTTAACCAATCCATCCCAACATGACCTGAACTCGAACACAACTCCACCAAAAATCTGAATTAAGGTCTTTAAATGCCATGATAGTTATTACGTCTCATAAGTACGACTAAACTACAGAAGAGATTATTAAACACTAGTGTTGATAATAGAATAAATATGTTAGTGAAAATATAAATTAGGGCTACTTTTACACCAAGGTCCCTCTACGTTTTCCATTGTGTGAATAGAGTCCTTTCGCTTTTAATTGTATCAATTTGGTCCCCCTACAATTGTAATTGCATCAATTTGGTTCTTAGAGTAAAATTTATATTAATTTGTTAATGAAATTTTTTATGGTTCGATCATGGATTGGGTTGGATTGAGTGATGGAGGAATTTGTAGTGGGTTAATTGCATCTAATGTGATTGTGCCGTTAAAAACTATGTCAATAGCTTAACATAAATTTGACCAAAGGACTAAATTCACACATTGTAATTTGTAGAGGGACTAAAAGTACAAGAATCAAATTAATACAATGAAAAAAATACAGGTACCTATAGGGTAAATTACTCCACAAAGTATTTGCATTATAATTAGAACTTTTGTAAGTAGTAACTGCCACTGAGGCACCAAGTAGCAAAATTATGATGAACTAAAACATGTACAACCTATACCAAGATAGACCAAAATCCAAGATGACTCGAAATAAAAGTGATACAAACTAAAATAATTTGACCTAGATCCAATTTGACACAAGTATAGATACAAATCAAAGTGACACAACCCTGAATGAGTCAATCAGAGACTGACTCAACCCAAGTTTATTGTTAACCCGAAATAACTCAAACCCGAATAGGTTCACCTGAATCCGACCCAGATGACCTAATTGCCACCTCTAAATGTTTTACATGGCTTGGCGTGGTGTTTTTCAAGGCAAATTCCATTGACATATAATCAGTTTCGAAATATGAAGGGTAGTTTTTAATGTTCAATATATATGCATAGACACACACAAACTATGTAGGGTTATTTACGTCAAAGGTCCCTGTATTTTGTCCAATGCGTCAATTTGATCCTTATACTTTAATTTGTGTCGTTTTAGTCCATGAACAATTCAAAATGTGTCAATTTTAGTCCTTTGGTCAAATTTACATGAAGTTAATGAGCATTTTGAACCAAAAAATTATGTTAGATGCAAGGAACTTATAATAAATTCATTCATTTACTCAATTTAATCTAATTCATGGCCGAACCATTAAAAATTTTATTAAATATTTAGCATAAAATTTTCTCTAAGGACTAATTTGACACATTTTGACACATTCTGAATTGTACAAGTACTAAATTGATACAATTAATAGTACAAGGACTAAATTGACATCGTAGACAAAGTATATCATTAAAATCCTGCAATTTATATATCATTAAAATTATTAAAAATAATATAAATATTTATTTTTTAGGATTATTAAATTTTAGCACCAAACCTTTTTTTTTTTAAAAATAATCAAGAGGACCGGATTTTTTGAATTAGTAAAAAGACCCCAATTTTTTTGTCGTATTAATCAAAAGGCTCGTCTCTATTGTGATGACGTCATTTTCCATCAATTGGGCGATATGTGGAGCTGCTTTTTTTTTATTAATGTCACAGTACAATGACCAAAGTTCCCTTCAATGCTCTTATTCATACATTCAACACAAAATTTGAGATGTTGTAATACATAGAACCTATCTGTTTCAGCTTATTTTGTTTAAAAATATAATTATTAAATGATATTTTTGTCATTTTTCTACAGCATTAATAAAACAACAATTGCTATTTCAGCTCTGTCGATAAAAAATAACGTTACCGCGCCAAATATTAGAGGTTTTATTAATATGATAAAAACTTACTAGCATTTTTATTAAAACAAGTGTGTATATATATATATATATATAAAACTTAGGGGGGTTTTATTATTTAAAAAAGGTTAAAATTCTTTTTATTATTCTAAAAAAGATATTAAAATGTAAATAACCTTATATCTTATTAATTCAAAATATTGAGTAGAGTTTGCGTATACAAAAAATACTTTTACTTTTCAATTAAAGAGATGCGACTTTTTTTAGCACAATAAAAAATGCGAATTGATGAAGTATTATGATAGTTTGTAATAATATAAAGCATGGTAATCATTTTTAGAGAAAATACTAGTTAGCTTGGTACTAGATAAAGATCAACCTTTCATATGTGTTAATTTATTTGGGGGGAACTACGTGTTAATTTCTAATCTTATTTTGAACAAGTCCAAAGTGTACTATCGCCGAATAAACTAATCCCCCAATAACGAATATCATTCAATATCCATGTTTTGTAGTTGACCAAAAAAAAAAAAAAAAAAAAAAATCCCTTTCTGTAGGTCAAAGTGTTTTAAGGAATAATTATATATACTTAATTACTCATATATGTATGTAAGGTAGTTTTAAATATGCGCAAAAACCGTACATTTGCAAGCATACGAGCAAGTTATAGCTATTACAGGCATATGTGTGTCATGATTCAAGCTGCGTTTGAGTATTAAAGATCATTAGAACTCTGCGTTTTGTTGGATTGTTTGCCGTAGAGGTTTAATTGTGAGTTTGGCGCCATTTTTTGATTGTTAGTTAATAGGCTGGTTAAACTTTGTGTCTAGATGCATTGAATTTCTAGATATTTTGCTCTCCTTGCACCGGTTGGTTCCAAATGTGTATAAAGAGCGAGCTCTCTTGTAATTGGGATTCATTAAACAGAAAATTGATCTCTTTCCTTTCTCAACCCTAATTTCTCTCTAATTCTCATATCTTCACTTCTCTTCTCATCATATACTCTCTCATCCTTTGGCTATAATTCAAGTTTGA
The DNA here is from genome assembly GCA_018398585.1 of Simmondsia chinensis. Taxonomy (NCBI): domain Eukaryota; kingdom Viridiplantae; phylum Streptophyta; class Magnoliopsida; order Caryophyllales; family Simmondsiaceae; genus Simmondsia; species Simmondsia chinensis. The sequence goes on from JAGTTD010000025.1 coordinate 12,998,537, forward strand.
CCTTGAAACATAAGAATTGGTACCAGAGCTTGTGTTTGCTGCCAATTGATAGTGATTTTGTCTATTGGAGCTAGCTAGACGAAAGAAAGTGTAGCAATGGCTGGTGGAGTTACAACTAGAGCAAATACAACCGCAAATGCTGGTGCGAATCCTACATATGCTGATGTTGCTGGTGCAAATGGTGGAGCCAGTGCTGAAGTTAATCAATTTGAGCAGTTAGACTTCAAATGGAGGAGATGTTTGTTAAAATGCAACAATCACATGATCAAAAGCTTGCTGAAAGATTAGATCAACATTCTTGGCAAATCAAAGGGAAGATCCATGGATTACAACAGCAGATTACGAGACAGAATTTACCTATGGGAGCTGGAGTATTGTTAGCTACTAGTCAACACGATCATCCTCCAGATGTTATGCATCCTTAGGCATCAAAAGCGTTGCTAGTCAATATGATCGTCCTCTAGATATTATGCAACCTCAGACATCAGGAGCAAGTGAAAATGGAATAGTTAGTGGTAGAGACAGTGGATTCAGGCTGTCTCAAGTTGAAATTGAATCGTTTGATGGCATGCAACCTCAGTCTTGGATAAGAAGATGCGAGAGATACTTTCATTTCTATCATATAGAGGAGGCAGAAAAGGTTGAATTAGCGGCTGTTTATCTCCATGGAGATCAGGCGGTGTGGTTTTGTAGCTTCATTCGCAGTAATCCATCATTGTCTTGGCCTAAATTTGTGGAGGACTTGTGTAAGAGATACGGTGATGAAGAATCAAGTGATATTGTGGATAACTTCAATAAAGTGGTGCAAACTACATAAGTAAGAGAGTATATGACAAGGTTTAAGAACTTAAGAGCAAGGATGATTTCTGTCAATCCTTGTGCCAGTGAAGTCTACAATGTTTCGAGTTTTATCTATGGCCTTAAGCCAAAAATAAAGACCTTGTCAAAGCTTTGAGTCCTAGAACATTGTCTAAAGCCTATGCAAAAGCCAAGTTGTTCAAGTCCACTGTTTTGGCAGCATTTGATGGTCAGAGAAGTAGAAGTAACCAAGCTTCTTATCAGCGGCAGAATGCACTTGCAAGGTCTAAGACTTTAAGTGTGGAAGAAAAGAAGGCCCAAAGATTGCGTTTTAAATGTAATCAATGGTACTTCTTTGGACATAAGTGTTATCCTAAGCTCCTAATGTCAATAATTGGAGCAGAAGCAGATGAGGATACTGAAGAGTTAGAGTTGGAAGTTGGACTGAATGAACAAGTCGAGGAATTGCAGGATGAATTTGTGAATGATTAAATGGAGATCTTTGTTAAGGCTTTAACTAAGAATGGATCTCATAATACTATAGGGATCAAGGGAGGGGCAGGACGCAAGCCTATCGAATTCTGATAAACAGTGGGAGTACTCATAGCATTGTTGATCCCAAGGTAGTGAGGAATGTGGGGCATGAAGTGATTAAGACAAGTCCTCTAGCTGTGACCATGGCTTATAGGAATTCTATAGTCACTCAAACCAAATGCCAAGGATGCAGCTGATAAATGCGAAATCACCAGTTTATGTATGACTTCAGGATTATACAACTGGGAGGTTGTGACTTGGTTCTCGAGGCTGATTGGATGAAGACATTCTGCCCATTGATCTTTGATTTCTCTCAGCTGTCAGCCTCTTTTGAGTTGCAAGGGACTACTGTCTGGCTGCAGGGAATTGTGAAGAAAGCTTAGTTGCAATTAATGAAAGGAAAGAGGCTGCAGGAAATGATCAAGAAGGGAACTTATTAGTGGATAGGGCAATTGTTTTCTATAACACACTCTAAGGCTTAGGTCCATCCTCATCCTGAATTGGCAAATTGATTTATGAATACAAGGAATTGTTTGAGCAACTAGTATCCTTACCTCCCAAGAGGACTCTTGATCATGCAATACCTTTGAAGTCCAATTCAGATCCAATGAATTTCAGACCATACAAATACCCTCACTCACAAAAGACTGAGCTAGAAAAGCAAGTTGAGGAGCTGCAAAAGACCAGTCTTATTTGACATAGTCATAGCCGTTTTGCCTCACCAGTTATATTAGTAAGAAGAAGGATGGAACTGCTAGAATGTGCATGGATTATAGACAGGTCAATTCGCTTACAATCAAGGACAAGTTTCCTATCCCAATTGTTGATGATCTTCTAGATGAACTTCATGGTTCACATTACTTCTCTAAGTTGGATCTGCGACAAGGATATTTTTAAATCAGATTCTTGGAGCAGGACAAATACAAGACTACCTTTAGAACTCATCATGGACACTACGAATTTGTGGTGATTCCATTTGGTTTGGCAAACACTCTAGCTACATTTTAGGCTTTGATGAACGATGTGTTCAAGGCATTCTTTAGAAAATTGTACTGGTTTTCTTTGATGACATTCTGATCTACAGTGCAATGTTTGAGGATCATATGGCTCATCAAAGGCAGGTGTTCAGTATTATGCGCAGTCATAAGCTTTATGCTAAGCTTTCCAAGTGCTCTTTGCTCAGTCTCAAGTGGAGTATCAAGGCCATATCATTTTCTATGAAGGAGTATCCACAAATCCTTTACAAATTCAAGCTACAAAGGATTGGCCAACTCTTGTTACCTTGAAGCAGTTGACGAGATTCTTAGGCTTGACTGGATATTATAAGAAATTTGTAGCTAGTTATGGAGTAATTGCTAAACCATTAACTGACCTGTTGAAGAAGGATGCTTTTCTATGGTCAGAAGCAGCTCAAGATTCCTTTGAAGCTTTAAGGCCAGCCATGTGTTAAGCACCAGTGTTGGCTATGCCAGACTTCAGTGAGGATTTTGTTCTGGAGACTGATGCTTGTGGTCAAGGAATTAGAGCAGTTTTAGCATAGAAAGGAAGACTTGTGGCCTATCTTAGCTAGGCCTGCAGTTCGAAACATTTGGAGATGTCTATACGAGAAAGAGTATCTAGCTATCCTCTTGGTAGTTAAGAAATGGAGACATTATCTAGAAGGTCACCATTTTATCATCGAAATGGATCACTAAAGTCTTAAATGCCTGTTGGACTAGAAGATTGCTACAAGAGTTCAATGCAAAGGCTTGATGAAGATGCTTATACTGCATTATTCTATTGAATACTTGAGAGGAAAGGAGAATCTTACTGCAGATGCACTACCTCACCGGCTGAAGAGACTGAATCTGGGTTTTGTGGGGTTGTGTCAGTTGTATTACCAGCTTGGATGGAAGAAGTATATAAATCATATGAAGAGGACAGTTTTGCTTAAGAATGTGTGATAGCCTTTAGCATCAATAAGGCTTCCTCTGCTACAACAGATGCTGATATTTCTATAATTAAGGGGATCATCCTAGTGAAGGCGAAGTTGTATATTCGATTAGCAATAGACTTGAGGAGACAAATCAACGAGGCTTCTCATGACTCTACTTGGGGAGGACATTCTGGCATAGAAGAGACTTATCAAAGACTCAAGAGTTATTTCAGCTGGGTTGGTATGAGAAGAGATGTAATGCAATTTATTCAATCACGTGAAGTATGTCAACAGACAAAATCAGATGGCAAGTAGTATCAAGGTTTGCTCCAGCCCTTACAATTCCTGATTGTGCATGGCAGCATATAAGCGTGGATTTTATTAAAGGCTTGCCTAAATCTGAGGGGAAGGAAGTCATATGAATGGTTGTGGATTATTTCACTAAATCTAACCATTTTGTTGCTTTGGCCCATCCAATCTCAACTGAAAAGCTTGCCAAGGCTTTCTTGGACAGTATTTACAGGCTTTATGGTTTACCACACTTCATTATTTCTGATCGATTTCTTCTTTGGCTCTTAGTTCATCTTATCATCCCTAGACAAATGGATAAATAGAGAGGGTTAATCAATGCATTGAGCAATATCTGAGGAGCATGATCTTCTGCCATCCTAGGAAATGGTACCATCCCTAGACAGATGTGCATCATTTGGTACAACACATGCCCATTCGTCTCTAGGCACCACTCCCTTCAAGTCACTTTATGGATATGATCATCCTTCTCCTTTGCTACTACAAAAGATCACTACTTCAGTGCTTGAAGTATCTTATTTACATCTTAAGAGAAGGCAGCTAGTACAACTTCTCTAGGGTAATCTGCATATGGCTCAGGTAAGAATGAAATATTATGCTGACAGGAAGCGTTCAGACTAAGCTTTTGAAGTTAGGGATGGTTTATTTTGAAGCTACAACCATATAGACAATCCACAGTGGCAGTAGGCAAGAATGTAAAACTCAGTGTAAGATATTTTGGTCCTTACAGAGTACTTGAGAAGCTGGGAAAGGTTGCTTATAAGTTGGAGTTACCTCCTGATTGATATGTTCATCCGGTGTTTCATGTTTCCCTTTTGAAGAAATACGTGGAAATGGGAAGTCTTGTTCTTCTAACCCCCCATAAGCTGGTTCAAGTGTAGCTCTTTTGTAGGTGCCTGCTGCAATATTGAACTCTCGATTAATTCAGCATTCAGGAAGGCAGATTGAAGCGGTTCTAGTGTAGTGGAACAATTTGGCCGAAGAAGATTCTACTTGGGAAGAGCTGAAGTTCATTCAAACACAGTTTCCTTCCTTCCATTCTTAAGACAAGAATGTTTTCAAGAGAAAAGCATTGTCATGATTCAAGCTGCGTTTGAGTATTAAAGATCATCACAACTATGCGTATTGTTGGATTGTTAGCCGTAGAGGTTTAATTGTTAGTTTGGTGCCATTTTTTGATTTTTATTTAATAAGTCGGTTAGATTATGTCTAGATGCATTGAGTTTCCAGATATTTTGCTCTCCTTGCACCAGTTGGTTTCAAATGTGTATAAAGAGTGAGCTCTCTCGTAATTGGGATCCATTGAAGAGAAAATTGATCATTGTCCTCTCTCAACCGTAAGTTCTCTCTAATTCTCATCTCATTAGTTCTCCTCCCATCCTATACTCTCTTATCTTTAGGTTATGATTCAAGTTTGATCTTGAATCATAACAATGTGTGTACTATTTAGAGGGAATTTGTTTAAAGTCATATTCAGTAAATATTGACTGGTTGACGGTTCGGTTTATTATTGGCAATGTGAGTAGTTAACTATATTAATAGAAGAAAACAATAAATTTATACCAAATCAATCAAGATAGCTTAGAGAATGAATTGAAGTTAGTCTATCTTAGATCTCATTAGAACCCCGAAGTTAAGCGTGCTTGGGCGAGAGTAGTACCAGGATGGGTGACCTCCTGGGAAGTCCTCACCCTCAGGTTGGGGGCACTAAGAAACAACCACTTCAAGTTAACACTCTGAAGGGGGAAGGCTGCGTACATCCGCCTCCCCCAGACCCTGCATAGGCGAGAGCCCTTGAGGCAGTGGGTACGTTCCTTTTTTAATGACAAACAATGGCTCCTTAGAATTTGGGCAACTAGCCCCAAATCAAGATTAATACTCAATTAGGGTTTGGGGTAATGAACTAATCTAAGGGCATACCCCATTTAACCCCTCTAGCTGTTGCATAGGTTATCTCAATAACACTACTTGATTCCTTTTCATACATAATTGATTATTAATTTATTTGGAAGAATGCGTTCCAAGATACAAACTCAACCTCGATTGAAACATGTTAGACTTCAGTATAGGCCACAACACCATACACAAATAAATTGGGAATTCAAATCATAGTTACAAGTACAAGAGTGAAAACCAATTTAAATGTATAAATCTCCTTAGGGGTGCAGAAGAAGTGCAACAAAAGTCATTGTCATAATAGAATATAAGTCAGAGATTGTTTTTGGGAAGCTAGCGCGATAGTATATAGAAAAAAAAAATTATGAAAAACTTGTACAAGTTTATAAGGGGCATACCTCAAGCTAAAACCGAAGCCAACAGCAAGGATACAAAAATCAGAGACAGCATCCGGAAAAACAACGTAATACAAGTGCCGAAAGGCTACAAAAATCCAAGACAAAAAAATCTAGGCCTTGAATCTCCATTTTCAAAGCAGCAGAACAAGGTGATGAGCACCATTAAAGGAAGGTGTTTACACCCCCAAACATAAGGAAATTGGAAAAAAAAAGTTTTGAGATGAAAGGACACGTGAAGCCACTCTTGAGACACAAATAGCTAAAGAAATGGAGATAACGACATCTTAAGTCTAGCTGCTTCATCAATCGAACCCTCAATATAAAAGCAAATTGAGATGGCTAGTGGGGTTGAGCATGCTCGAGCTCGAGGGAATTACCGGGAGCGCACCGAGAAAGGAAACTACCTAGCTTGAGCCAGTTATTTTGAACACGTATTAAGGAATGTGGGCCTCAAGTACATTCAAAGAAGAGTGGACAAACGTGGGTTCTGCATTATGGAAGGCATTGAGGCTAAATGTCGCACAATATGTCACATTTCAAGGACCTAACAGTTAGAGTTTTAGGCTATAAAGAAACGACTCAAGTGACATTATAATGGGTAACAGCACTAATAAAAAATTGCTTCAAGTTTTTTGCACAGTGGCACTTTTTTTTCTTCTTCCTTTCTTTAGGAGTAATGTACATTGTAGTTGTCATCTTGCTTCTTCAAGCAATATATTTTGAGTTTCAAGTATGAAATTCTTGCAATAATTTCAGTTCCCTAAAATCGACATGTTATGTTTAGTGTCACTAGTTTAAGGCTTTGACGGCCAAGCCCAAGACCTTGATTGCGTTGGTCATGAATTGGTGTAATGGCTTAGTCAGTCAAGTGAATTTAGGTTTAAGTCACAGTTTTAGGGATTTGGCAGCCAAGGCTTTGACTTTGATTGGGATAGTACTAATCTAATGACCTAAAAAGTGTTCGTTCCATCTTAATCTTGTCAAGTTTTAAGTCATTTAAGTTATAACAACTCAAGGGTGCTAGACTAAAAAATGCATAGACTCAGGCTTGTGAGTGGACTGCTGAGCTCTTAATTTTATCTCCACCCTAGTTCCTAGCTTTTAAGTGCTCAGGGTAAAGTTCCCTCCCCCCCCCCCCGCGGGCGCCCCAGTCATCCCAACTGCCCTTGAGCTAGGTCCATATCCCTTTAATTTATAACGACAAATTAATCCACACAAAACTCCCAATAAATATACAATTAAGTCTCCTTAGCTGGGGAGTGAGTAGAATCCACATTAATTTTGCAAAACATAGTTAGATTTACCTAAAGCATCAACCCCATTATAGAGATGATTGATTGGCGTCAAACTTGTGCGGCTCAAAATTTAGATTCGCTTCCATGTCAAAGCGAGTCCATTTTTACATGTTTGTTTTAAATTTTTTTTTTAATGGTGACCACACATACACACACACTAAGGGCAAAGAATAGGAGTAAATAGACCCTTTGGCAACCACAGTGGGAGGCTTTATTCGTCTAACCACATCGTTGATTTTAATAAGATAATCATAGACCATCTTCCTATGGTATGAATAAGAAAAGCCGGCGCTATTGAGCTTGTGGAACCGGAATTCTTATCCTTGATTGGGACATAACTCGAGTATCCTTCAGTACAATTTATAATCTCCAAAGAGGACGAGATTAGTCACAACCATAGTAGGGAAAGCTGGGGTGATGACAACATCGCAGAAGATGAATGCATTGGGCATATATGAGAGACTTGATCGATCTTTGAAAGAAGTTCATAAGAAACAACGTGTTGAGACTGAACGTACTCTAGCTGGCTAGTATGAAATTGGCCGCTCTAAGCACTATCGTTTAAGACATTAGATCTCTAATGAATGAGAGAATACATAAAGAAACTGAAAGACTTTTGATTGAAATGAATGCAACCTTATCATCTACTACTAGTCTCATAGCAAGAGACATGGCAAGACTAACAGTGGTAAAATTTAAAGTCATCCTGGCAAGGCAATCTTAGACATTGGCCTTGTTCAAGCAGTCAGAGAGGACCTTAGATGCTTAAGACAAGTTAAACCTACTCCAATTCGCACTAGTTATCTGCATGATCCCTCTTTGAGGGCACGAATACCTCTAAGCAGAGGATTGTTATGCCTTTGAGGGTAGGGAAAACACATTCCCTACCGGTCCAGGCATTATACGACTGCTACCTAACCTGGGTAATAAAAGCATAGCATTTAGGGGTTCTGGCCCCTCAGACCAAGAATGAACCTTGGCATAAAGGGACTTGAATTCCAATCCTTAGGTAATACCACCCTAAAGTTCCTCCTCCCCATGCGGAGGATCAACATTGAGACCTGAGTTAAGTTTTGGGATTAATTGGCAAGGACAAGCATCCGGTATATAATACCATCAACCTATAACTGGACCTAGACCTACTCGTCAAAATGGAGGATAGCCCCCAATACCTCTTTCGGATACAAATTTAAATCCGCTAGGACACGGCCTAAACTATGGGACCTATGGAGAAGGATAGGCACCCTTCATAAGAGACTAGTGCCATGATCTTAAGACTGCACCAATATTTGAGATGGGGGTGTAGTTGAATGCACCATGTCTTCAATGTTACACATTAGGGGAAGATTAATTTAGTGTTGCCCAATGGCCTTTGAGTGCAGAAGTGCCTTCAGGAACTTCTCAAGCTTAAGCAACTATAAGATCCTATACGTACCAAATTACTCATACATGCTACCGTTTAGAACATATTTCAAAAATTTTTCCTGAATTGACAAGAGAAAAAGCAGCAAAAAGCCAATTAAGAATTTGTTATGCCTGTGATTGAATCACAAAGCATAAGCTAAGTAAATTGAGGATACATGAGAGTATGAGATGAGAAAAAAGTGAAATTAGATGAGAAGTTAAAGAAATATAGATGAGAAAGTAGAGAGAGTTAGATGACAGAGAAAATGCTCATCTCAAAGAGATATTTTGTTGTAAATTCGATTGAATGATCTGAATTATTACACTTGACTACTACTTATAGGCAATCTAGAACATTGAATCAAGTCACAAGCTTCTAACCAACTTAAGCTAACAATTGGCGCCAAAAAACGAACTTCCTAATAGCAAACCGAACAAAACAGCAGCACAGCAACAACATAACAGCAACTGAAACCCCCTAGATCCTGTGCAAGCTCGGATCATAACATTCCCTTCCCCTTGAGAACATTCTTGTCCTCAAGAATGCCAGCTAGTGATCGTCCATGCCTCGTAATGTGAATCTAGATCCCTGGCTTTCAAAGGACATAGTTTTCTTAGCATAATCGAAGGACACCGGGTTGAACGAACGCATCCAATCAACTCCAAGCACCATATCACATCCACCCAAGGGAAGGATCTAAAATCGTATGTGAACTGATTCTCCTACATAGACCACTAAAAAGCTCGGCATTTGCTCTGAGTAAGGATAGAGTTTCCATCAGCCACGATCACTACTAAGGGATGAGTCTTAATCACCTCATGTCCCACTTTCTTCACTATTTTAGGATCAATAAAACTGTGAGTGCTTCCACTGTCAACCAAGATGACAATAGATCTCATGCCTGCTTTTTCTTTGATCCTGATTGTGTTATGGACTCCTTACCTTGTCAAAGCCTTCAAGAAAATCTCCACTTCACCCTTAATAAAAAGTTCTTGATCAGAACCCTCATCTTTAATATCAGCCTCATCACTATCAGACTGCCCTTCAAAGTTAACTCCTCTAACTATCATGAGGAATTTAGGATTACATTTATGGCCAAATTCATAAGGCTGACGGCACTTAAAACAGAGCCTTTGAGGCCTCTTCTCAAAGGTATTCTTCTCAAAGGTGCGGTTCACTTTAGGTGCATGTACTCCTTTTTGATGTTGTTGGGAGCTTTCTCCTTTGTGCTTTGGCCCATCATTGGATGTTAGAACCATGGCCTTAAATAACTTAGCCTTTGCATAAGCTTTGTTTAAGGAAATAGGATCAATTGCCTTCACTAGATTCTAGATTTCGGGCTTTAATCTAATGATGAAGCATGAAACATAAAATGACTCGGGGGCTTGAGGATAAACAGTTATTATACTTGCTCTAAGGTTTTCAAACCTTGTTATGTACTCCTTCACAGTTGTAACTTTAGTCACCTTGTTGAAGCTATCAACTATGTCACTTGAATCTTCATCACCTTATCGTCCGCAAAGCTTAAACACAAATTTAGCCCAAGTAAGTGTAGAATTACTCTTCTTGACTATAGAGCCAAACTTCATAATCTCTTTGAAGATAAACCGCAGCCAATTCCACCTTTTGCTCATCGGGAATGGAATAAAAGTGGAAGTAACGTTCACATCTTCTTAACCAAGAATGGGGCAGCTTCCCATCAAAGTTCTCAATTTGAACCCATGGTTGTGTAAAGCCATTGCCTCTATTACCACTTGTAACATCATTGCTACGAACACGACCAATTTTAGATGAAGTTTGTCCCTGTACAACCTGATGTGGTGGCCTAACAAAGTGTTCTGCATTCTAGCAAACAGGTCGCGTGTGTGTTGGATTAGGAGGTCGATCAAGATGTCCTGCATTCAAGGTGTTCGATCTAAGGTGTATTGAATAACCTTAATGATGCACATTTTGTCCAAGATTCAAGCTAGAAGACTGAATTTGCCCCTGAATAAATGGTTTTTCATGCGGATTTACAGTGGTTTCAGCATCTGGAACAAGAATCTGAGGTCTATCTTCAATTGATTTAAGATGAACTGGGGGACTAACATTCACACTAGCAACTCGAGGTCCAACTTGTGGATTAGCAGCAGCATTTGGTACTTGCGATTGAGGTAGATTAGGAGGTCTCCCTAACTGACTTGCGGGCAACAAACCACCAATCGAAGTGGTCCTCAACTCTTCGCAATTGTTGAGATAATAGGTCTTCAATCTTTTGATTGCTATCCAGCTGCACTTGCCTCATCAATTGAAGCATTCGTTCTTCCCTCCTCTGATCATTTTTCAGCTGACTTTGCTTAAGTTGATCAAACATTGCATTCCTTTGTTGATCACTCTCCTTTCTAAATTGTTCGAACAATTCATTCAACCTTGCATTCAATTGATCCTTCATAACAAACTGCTCTTCTTTTACTGCACTTCCATCAACAACCTCAGCATAAGTTGGTTGCACAACATTTTTTGCAGCACCTGATCTTGTTGTAACTCCACTTGTCATTGTTGTCTAGCTTTGTATCTTTTCAATCTAACATAAGTTGATCACTACCCCAGCGAAAGCCACTGAGCTTAAATAAGCTCAAACTAAAGGAAACTCAATTGATCGAATAGTTTAATTTCATCTTCACAACCTGCCAAATATTAAGATTACCGTCAATCTGATTGCTGCTATCTACTTGATTCAGATTGTATTGATTTTGAACAGAACTGCAAGTTCAAACTGAAATTGATCAAATTGATCTTGTAGAACTCTTGAACTTTAATCGGCTAGTATGAACCAAATTTCAGCACCAAGACCTATTTTTGTTGATTAATTGTAACTAACACCCAAGCTTGACACAATACAACTCAATTTAGCTGATTTCGGTTCAACTAAATCAATTGCAAAGCATCTAGACTCTTACGCAGCACAACAACCAGATTATGAATTTGTTTCTTGATTATGAGCTCAATTGGAAGCCAAACGAGGCTCTGATACCAATTATTATGCTCGTGATTGAATCACAAAGCATAAGCTAGAGAAATTGAGGACAGATGAGTGTATGAGATGAGAAAGAAGTGAAATTAGATGAGAAGTTAGAGAAATATAGATGAGAAAGTAGAGAGAGTTAGATGAGAGAGAGTGTTCATCTCAAAGAGATATTTTGTTGCATATTTGATTGAAAGATGTGAATTATTACACTTGACTGCTACTTATAGGTAATCTAGAACATTGAATCAACTCACAAGCTTCTAACAGACTTAAGCTAACAATTGGTGCCAAAAAACTAACTTCCTAACAGCAAACCGAACATAACAGCACCACAGCAGCAAAATAACAGTAACCGAAATCCCCCAGATCCTCCACAAGCCCGGATCAAAACATAATTCTTAATTTTAAATGTAAAGGCCTGACCGTATTGAACTATTTAATTAGATATAAATCCTACACAAATTGGTTCATAATATGACAAACAAAAACATCAAAAAAAAAAGTATAAACATATGTAAACATAGTATGTAGAATAAAAGAAATGAAGGAAAAAAATTAAATATCAAATAATTAATTAAGAATATACAGAAGCACAAATCCCGATTCCGATTTGAAGATTAGAAATTCTTAGAAGATTTCTTGATACCTCAAGATTTTCTTCGCCATGACCTCTTCTAGCACCGAGAGTGTGGGCTAAAAACAAGATTTAGTTTAGGAAGATTTTCGGAACAAATTTTTTTCTTTTAATCTTTTCTAAAAAAATAATTTAAGAAAAAAATTATGCCAAGCAATAATTTGGAAAACCCTTAAATTAAATTTTGGATTTTAGTTGTGGGATAAAAGTAGGTTCCTAAACCTAAAATAAAAATCGTATAAAACTCACGGCAACCAGTGTTTAAATAAAAAAGGGCTTGCTGACGTCATTACATGCATCTTATCCACGTAGCCATCAAGGCCAGAGGCGGGTGCGTTTCGTGCATACACAGGGTTGTGTGATGATGATTAGCTCCCCTTTGTTTTTGTTTAAAACCACGATGTAATTTATCATTTTATGTATTCATCTCATGAGTATATGTTCAGCACAAATATTTAATTATCTCATAAATTAATAATTTATCTCATGAATTTTTTTTTTTTATAATATTTTTAGATAATCCTTAAGTTGAGGCTTGTAAAGGCACCTCAGGGGCAATCTAACTCTAGCTCCAAATGTGTCAAATCCGATTATCATCTTATGATAACAACTGATTAACTTTTAGCAAACATAATTCCACTAAATAAGTTTTATTACACTTTGGAATTAAATATATTCACTCAAGAATTTCTCAAATAACTTTTATTGTGGCAATTAAGCAGTCTAGTAGATATCTGTGAGCAAAAGTAACTTTAACTACTTTCAGTACTTTTCTCATATCGCTTGCTGTAGATCCTGATTCGCCCTTCTCCAACAACTCAATAATACAAAAAATAATTTCCTTATTAATTCCAAATGTCAAACAAAGGGAATACTCTGGCCAAAGATTCTACAACCTGTTCGTATATTTACGAATCAACTAAGGGGACATTTTTATTGTCGTTAAAGACTATAGATTCGAAGCAAAACAACTATTCCCGCTACACTTCATGTCATTGCTTAACGTGCGTGAGATTCAAGTCGACGCACTTTAACTAATCCTTTTGGCACACTAAAGCAACGAACAATCCATGCACAAGTTCAGACTGTTTTCTCGATTTGGAGCTATCATATTACGGAATTAATTATTTTTGATAGCAGTTAAAGAAATAACTAATTCAGATGGTCTTGCTCAGCGTTCCAATCTTGTTGACAATGCTAACATGATAATCTTGGATACCTATCTATATGACCAAGACAAGTCATCAAAAGTATCATATTCTAGTCTCATCAGACAAGTTGTCCAAACTTATCACCTACTATGAACATGCTTTGACAGCATATAATTAGTTTGATCTAAGTCTAGCTGCGGTTTAATTTCATTAACCAACGAAATGAAACCTGATGTGTCATCTTGGACCACGTCCATCTCATGGAACGTTTTAGAAAACAATTACACGCATGTTTGACTCGTAAAACATAATTAGACAATAAATAAATAAAATAATTTTGTTTATTTAGTATTTAAAATCTAACTAATTAGGTTTTCTAGGACACCAATTTCAACAGCTACATGGTCGAAGCATGTCTTTGCTAGGGTGATGGTGATTCCTAAGTTAACCTCACATCTCAGATAATAAAGGTGCCTCCCTAGAGAAAAGCCGCTAGAGTCGACTCGATCTTCTTGATCATCAACTTCAGAAGCATGAAGATTAGTGATGAGTTGCAGGCAGCCAGCATATGATAATGAGAGAGAAGCCCATGGGTGAGAGAGAATATGATGCAGGAGTGGCCCGCAATCAATGAAAGTAGCCGGCAGGTAATTAAAGGTACACCAAGGTATCGAACTTGACATTGCCCCAGACTCTGGCTAGGGTGAGAGAGAAGCTATCAACTATGTCACTTGAATCTTCATCACCATATCGTTCACGAAGCTTAACCACAAATTTAGCCCAAGTAAGTGTAGAATTACTCTTCATAGGCTATAGAGCAAAACTTCATGATCTCCTTGAAGATAAACCGTAGCCAATTCCACCTTTTGCTCATTGGGAATGGAATAAAAGTGGAAATAACGTTCACATCTTCTTAACCAAGAATGGGGCTACTTCACATCAAAGTTCTCAATTTGAACCCTTGGTTGTCTAAAGCCATTGCCTCTATTACCACTTGTAACATCATTGCTAAGAATAGGACCAATTTTAGATGAAGTTTGTCCCTGTACAACTTGATCTGGTGGCCTAACAAAGTGTTCTGTATTCTAGCAAACAGGTCACGTGTGCGTTGGATTAGGAGGTTGATCAAGATGTCCTGCATTCAAGGTGTTCAATCTAAGGTGTATTGAATAATCCTGATGATGCACATTCTATCCAAGATTCAAGCTAGAAGACTGAATTTGCTCCTGAACAAATGGTTTTTCATGCGGATTTACAGTGGTTTCAGCATTTGGAACAAGATTCTGAGGTCTATCTTCATCTGATTTTAGATGAACTGGGGGACTGTTAGCTTCCAATTCAAATTGAAAGGCTAACCTTGTAGAAGAAAGAGTTGAGGTGAGAGAAGAAGTGAAAGGGAATGAGAAATAGAGAAGTAGATGAGAAAAGAGACAGAAATTCCAAAGGAAAATATGAATTTTATTGATTGAATGAAGAAAATGCAAGCTTAAGGCCTTACACAATCGGATACAATGAATCAAGAAAACTCAAACTTAACCAACTCTAACAGCTTTTGGCGCCTAAAATGCAGCAGCCGCCAGGTTTGACTATGCTTGACCACTAATCAACCTCCTAAAGGCGCTAAGACCACTTAACTAACATTTGAAAACATGGCAAACACAACTAAGAAGACAATACCCGAAATTCAACCAAAATTACAATCAAAACAAACGATTCGTAACATTCCCTCCCTCTTGAGAAACGTCTTGTCCTCAAGGAGTAAAATTTGGGAATTGGCTCTTCAAGAAATTACAATTTTCCCAAGTCACCAAACTCTTGTTCAAGTTGCTCCATTGCACCAACACTTCCTGCAATGCACCATGTTCCACCTGCAACGTTGTCCGAACCTTGACAGCAACTGGTTGCAGCAGTAGCATCCCATTAGACCCTGCTTCAGGTGGCTCCCGAGCAACCATAGTTCCCTTCTTGACCTGCTTCTTAAGTAGAGAAACATGAAACACTGAGTGAATGTATGAATGTGAAGGTAAGTCAAGCTTGTAAGCAACATTGCCAATTTTCTCCAAGATTTTGTATGGGCTAAAGAAACTGCCACTTAGCTTGATATTTCACCTGACAACCAAAGAAGACTGTCTATACGGTTGTAATTTAAGGTAGACTATGTCTCCAACTTCATAGCTTTTGTCTACCCTCTTTTTGTCTGCATAAAATTTCATTTGTGCCCGAGCTGGTTAAAGATTATCTTTAAGCACTTGTAAAATCTGCTTCCTCTGCTGTACCAAATCACCTGCTGTTGAATCAGTAGCTCCTGGTTGTTGCAGCAACATTGGAGAAGGAGGAGGATAGCCATACAAGGCTTGGAAACGTGAAGTGCCAATGGATGCATGAAAGTGAGTGTTGAGCCAATACTCCGCCCAAGAAAGCCAATGATTCCAATCCCTAAGCCGTAAGAAGACCATACTCCGGAGGTATTGCTTCGCACATTGGTTGACACGTTCAGTTTGGCCATCCGTTTGAGGATGATAAGAAGAACTAAGTGCCAACATTGTACCCATCAATTTGAACAACTCCCTCGAAAATGTGCTTGTGAAGATCTTGTCCCGATCCTGAAACAATGGATTAAGGCAATCCATGTAACTTGTAGATGTTGTCAAGGAAGATTCTTGCCAATTTTTCAGTAGTAACAGGTTGAGCAAGAGCAATAAAATGGCCATATTTGGTGACACGATCCACTACCACCCATAAGACTTCCTTGCCCTAAGACCTTGGCAATCCCTCAATGAAATCCATGCTAATGTTGATCCAAGCTCCATCCGGAATGGGAAGGGGTTGAAGAAGACCCTTGTAATGATGATCTCCCAATTTGGTTTGTTGACATACATCACAAGCCTTAACATACTCACTCACTTCCTTTTTCAAGCTTGGCCAACTAAAGTAAGCCTTGACCCATTGATAAGTGCCTTCTATACCGGCATGGCCTCCCCAAGCTACATCATGAGAAGCTTGTATAATCTGATCCCTCAAACCAGTAGCAGATCCAACATACAACCTGCCATGAACTCTGATCAGACCTCTTTGCACTGAAATACCAGCTGCACTGTCATTATTCCCTGCATCCTTCACAAGAGTAGTAGCTACACATTCTTGGGCAAAAGAATCACCCTCATATGTCCTATAAATTTCTTCCATCCATGAAGGAACCCCCACGGATGTAGCACTACTATACCCAACTTCAACATCCTCAAATTTTTTTGACAAAGCATCGGCTGCAACATTTTCCTTGCCCCTTCTATACTCAATGTCATAATCAAGGCCAAGCATCTTCATAAGGCCCTTCTTTTGAATTCTCGTCACAATCTTTTGCTCAAGAAAATGCTTGAGGCTTTGGTGATCCGTTCGAATGATGAACTTGTGACCCTCCAAGTAATGCCTCCATTTTTCAATGGCTAAAAGAATTGCTCAATATTCTTTCTCATATGTCGACATAGCTTGATGTTTGGGACTAAGAGCATGACTCAAGTAAGCAATAGGCCTTCCATGTTGAGAAAGAACAACCCCTATTCCTGAACCGCATGCATCTATCTCCAACACAAAGCTCTCGGTAAAATTTGGCATTGCCAACGCTGGTGCAGCACACATAGCTCACTTAAGAGCTTCAAATGCAGCTTGAGACCTCTCAGTCCATGTGAATGCATCCTTCTTTAAGAGTTCTATTAAAGGTTTGGCAATAGAACCATATCCTTTAATGAATTTTCTATAATACCCGGTCAAACCCAAAAAACCTCTCAATTGCTTCAAGGTTATTGGAATTGGCCAATCATGCATCGCTTGGATCTTAGTAGGATCGGTGGAAACTCCCGCTTGGGAGATGACATGGCCTAAATACTTAAGCTTTGTCTGAGCAAACGAACATTTGGACGACTTAGCAAAAAACTTGTGTTGCTGCATCACCACAAAAACTTATCTAAGGTGAGTAAGATGATCTTCATAAGAGGAGCCATAACTCAGTATGTCATCGAAGAATATGAGCACTGATCTTCTCAAGAAAGGTTTGAAAACATCATTCATTGCCGCTTGAAAAGTGGCCGGCGCATTTGTTAGGCCGAAAGGCATAACAGCAAACTCGAAATGCCCATGATGAGTCTAAAAAGCAGTCTTGTATATATCCAGCTCAAGAACTCTAATTTGATGATACCCCTGTCTCAAATCAAGCTTAGAGAAGAAGCATGCTCCATATAACTTGTCAAGCAAATCATCTATGACGGGAATGGGAAACTTATCCTTCACTGTCAAGGCATTCAATTGTCGATAATCGATGCACATTCTAGCTGAGCCATCTTTCTTCTTCACAAGGATCACAGATGAAGCAAAAGGACTATGGCTTGGCCTAATGAAACTCATGCGAAGCAACTCCTGAACTTGTCTCTCAATTTCCGTCTTTTGGCCATGAGCATAGCGGTATGGCCTAATCTTGACCGGATCAGCATTTGAACGAAAAGGAATGGCATGGTCCACGCTCCTTTGAGGAGGAAGGCTCTTTGGTTGCTCGAAAATGTCCTCAAACTCTTCAACCAAAGGCTGAACTTCTGGCTTGATGTCCGGCTGCAGCTCAACAGAGGAGATCACAAACAACTGCCCGAGCCACTGTACTGCTTTCTTCCTGATTCCACCTTGAAGTCGTTTACCATCAATCAACTTGAGCTGAGCTACCTCTAATATGCCCTGCAGAGAGACCTTGGTGCCGTGAACCTCAAATGCCATGATCATTTTATCAAAATCAAACACCACCGGGTTAAGGGTTCTCATCCAATCCACACCTCGCTCCATATCACAACCTCCCAAAGGAAGTACTCTAAAATCAAACGTGAATTGATGATCTTGCCTAGACCATGGAAATGCTAGGCACTTATTTTGAGTTGTTAGAGAATTGCCATCAGCCGCCATAACTGCCAATGGGTGAGTCTTTGTCACTTCATGCCTCACTTTCTTAATTAACTTGGGATCAACAAAGCTATGTGTGATCCCACTATCAATAAGAACAATGATAGAGGTTTTACCGGCCTTACCTCTGATTCTAATGGTATTATGAGCTCCACTCCCGGTCAATGCCTTCATGGATATCTGAACATATCATCAGACATTTCATCTTATGAAGTACGCCCATCACAGTCTTCTTCTGCTTCTGAACTTTCACTGCCAAATACAGCACCAGCACGGGACCCCCTTGCATACATTAATGTCTGAGATTTGCACCTATGACCAAGCTGATATGGTTGGTTACAACGGAAGCATAGCCTCACTGAACTCTTGTCAACAGCTCGCTTAAATCTGGAGCCTGATTGCTTCTTCTGTTGAGGTCTAGAATTGTTGCTTTTGAACTTGCTCTTATCACTTGTTTGAACTAGAGTAGCTTCAATCAATTTTGCCTTGTTGTAAGCACTAGACAATGTCTTAGGACCAATGGCCTTCTCCATATTCTTGATCCTTGGCCTCAATCCACTCACAAAGCAAGAGACATAATAGGATTTGGCATCATCCGGAGCAATGGATAGGACTGACAACAAAGTAGCTCATAAATTTTCAAATCTGATCATACACTCCCTCATGGTTGAGGTTTGCCACAACTTGTTAAAGCTATCCACAACATCAGTTGACTCATCTTCTCCATATCGTTCACACATTTCTTCTACGAATTTCCCCCAAGAAAGATTGGGTTTGCTCTTCAACAAACTATAATACCATACCTCATGATCACCATGTAAATGTACTGCGGCTAGCTGAAGCTTTTCATCTTCAGGTATGTTATAATACTGAAAATACAGATCACATCTTCTTTGCCATAATTCAGGTTGTCTACCATCAAAAGGATCAATCTCTACTCTTGGCTGCTAGTAAGTACCACTCCTGCCACAAAAATGAATTGTCATTACTCACTGATCTTTGCTGGAAATTTCGATCAGGAGGTCTATCAGGATGCTCGAACTCATCATCTGCATTTCTGTGATGCAAAACAGAATTCTGTTGCTTTGAATTGTAATTTGTATTCAAGCCGTCCGATCTGGAGCAATTGATCCACTTCCAAAAAATAGAATTCTGTTGCTTTGAATTGTAACCTTCAGTTCTGTCAACATGAACTTGCTGCTAATCCACTTCAACTGGACGAAAGATCTGACTAGCTGGCTTAAGGATTGCATTAACACTGGATTCTCCTTGCTTATTAACCTGCTCCTACAATTGCACAAGCCTCACCTCAATTTGTTGCAACCGATCCTCCTTATTTGCATCTTTTTCCAAAAGTGACTGCTGCATTTCTAACATTCTTTCAATATTGTCATTTAAGTCCCGAAGATGATCAGTAGAAAGATATTCAGGTCCAGGTCCAGTTGTAACATTTGCACCAGCTTCCCCAGCACGAGATGCATCAGGACCCGTAACCGCAGCAGCATAGTTCATCTTCGGACCAGGTGCATTTGCTCCTTCAGCTCCAGATCTAGTTCTTACACCTTCGATCATGATTTTCTTTGATCTTGCCAGCCTCAATCAATCCATTGATTACTTGAACCAGCTTTGGTACCAATTGTTAGCTTCCAATTCAAATTGAAAGGCTAACCGTGTAGAAGAAAGAGTTGAGGTGAGAGGAGAAGTGAAAGGGGATGAGATTTAGAGAAGTAGATGAGAAAAGAGAGAGAAATTCCAAAGGAAAATCTGAATTTTTTTTGATTGAATGAAGAAAATACAAGCTTAAGGCCTAATTATACACAATCGGATACAATGCATCATCACAACTCAAACTTACCAACTCTAACAGCTTTTGGTGCCAAAAATGCAGCAACCGCCAGGTTTGACTATGCTTGACCACTAACCAACCTCCTAAAGGTGCCAAGACCACTTAACTAACATTTGAAAACATGGCAAACACAACTAAGAAGACAATACCCAAAATTCAACCAAAATTACAATCAAAACAAACGATTCGTAACAGGGACTAACATTCACACTAACAACTTGAGGTCCAACTTGTGGATTAGCAGCAGCATTTGGTACATGCGATTGAGGTAGATTAGGAGGTCTCTCTAACTGACTTGCGGGCAACAAACCACCAATCGAAGTGGTCCTCAACTCTACGCAATTGTTGAGATAATAGGTCTTCAATCGTTTGATTGCTATCCAGCTGCACTTGCCTCATCAATTGAAGCATTCGTTCTTCCCTCCTCTGATCATTTTTCAGCTGACTTTGCTTAAGTTGATCAAGCATTTTATTCCTTTGTTGATCACTCTCCTTCCTAAATTATTCGAACAATTCATTCAACCTTGCATTCAATTGATCCTTCGTAACAAACTGCTCCTCTTTTGCTGCAATTCCATCAACAACCTCAGCATAAGTTGGTTGCACAACGTTTTTTGCAGCACCTGATCTTATTGTAACTCCACTTGTCATTGTTGTCTAGCTTTGTATCTTTTCAATCTAACTTAAGTTGATCACTACCCCAGCGAAAGCAACTGAGCTCAAATAAGCTCAAACTAAAGGAAACTCAATTGATCGAATAGTTTAATTTCATCTTCACAACCTGCCAAATATTAAGAATGCCTTCAATCTGATTGCTTCTATCTGCTTGATTCAGATTGTACTGATTTTGAATAGAACTGCAAGTTCGAACTGAAATTGATCAGACTGATCTTGTAGAACTATTGAACTGTGATCTGCTAGTATGAGCCAAAATTCAGCACCAAGACCTATTTTTGTTGATTAATTGTAACTAACACCCAAGCTTGACACAATGCATCTCAATTTAGCTGATTTTGATTCAATTAAATCAATTGCAAAGCATCTAGACTCTTACGCAGCACAAAAACCATATTTTGAATTTGTTTCTTGATTATGAGCTCAATTGGAAGCCAAACGAGGCTTTAATACCCATTGTTATGCTCGTGATTGAATCACAAAGCATAAGCTAGAGAAATTGAGGATAGATGAGTGTATGAGATGAGAAAGAAGTAAAATTAGATGAGAAGTTAGAGAAATATAGATGAGAAAGTAGAGAGAGTTAGATGAGAGAGAGTGATCATCTCAAGGAGATATTTTGTTGTATATTTGATTGAAAGATCTGAATTATTACACTTGAATACTACTTATGGGCAATCTAGAACATTGAATCAAGTCACAAGCTTCTAACGGACTTAAGCTAACAATTGGTTCCAAAAAAGTAACTTCCTAGCAGCAAACCGATCACAACAGTAGCACAGCAGCAACATAACCGTGACCGAAACCCCCCAGATCCTGCACAAGCCCGGATCATAACATAATTCTTAATTTTAAATGTAAAGCCCTGACCGAATTGAACTATTTAATTAGATTTAAATCTTACACAAATAGGTTTATAATATGACAAACAAAAACATCGAAAAAAACAAGCATAAACATAGTATGTAGAATAAAAGAAATGAAGGAAAACAAATTAAATATCAACTAATCAATTTAGAATATACTGAAGCGCAAATCCCGATTCTGATTTGAAGATCTGAAATTCTAAGAAGATTTCTTGATACCTCAAGATCTTCTTCGCCATGGCCTCTTCTAGCACTGGGAGTGTGGGCTCAAAACAATATTTAGTTTAGGAAAATTTTCGGAAAATTTTTTTTTCTTTTAATCTTTTCGAAAAAAATAATTTTTCAAAAAAAATGCGCCAAGCAATAATTTGGAAAACCCTTAAAATGATTTTTTGGATTTTCGTTGTGGGATAAAAGTAGGTTCCTAAGCCAAAAATAAAATTCTCATAAAACTCACAGCAACCAATTTTTAAATAAAAAAAGGCCTTACTGACGTCATCACATGCGTCTTATCCATGTAGCCATGAAGGCCTGAGGCGGGTGCGTTTCATGCACACACAAGACTGTGTGATGATGATTAGTTCCCCTTTATTTTTGTTTAAAACCACGATGTAATTTATCATTTTATGTATTCATCTCATGAATATTTGTTTAGCACAAATATTTAATTATCTCATAAATTAATAATTTATCTCATGAATTTATTTTTTTAAATATTTTTAGATAATCCTTAAGTTGAGGCTTGTAAAGGCACCTCAGGAGCAATCTAACTGTAGCTCCAAATGTATCAAATCCGATTATCATCTTATGATAAAAACTAATTAACTTTTAGCAAACCTAATTCCACTAAATAAGTTTTATTACACTCTAGAATTAAATATATTCACTCAAGAATTTTCCAAATAACAATTATTGTGACAATTAACCAGTCTAGCAGATATCCGTGAGCAAAAGTAACTTTAACTGCTTTCATTACTTTTCTCATATCGCTTGCTGTAGTTCCTGACTCGCCCTTCTCCAACAACTCAATAATACAAAAATAATTTCCTTATTGATTCCAAATGTCAAACAAAGGGAATACTCTGGTCAAAGATTCTACAACCTGTTCGTATATTTACGAATCAACTAAGGGGACGTTTTTATTCTCGTTAAGGACTATAGATTCGAAGTAAAACAAATGTTGCCACCACACTTCATTTCATTGCTTAACGTGCATGAGATTCAAGTCGACGCACTTTGTCTAATCATTTTGGCACATTAAAGCAATGAACAATCCATGCACAAGTTCAGAATGCTTTCTCGATTTGGAGTTATCATCTTACGGAATTAATTATTTCTGATAGTGGTTAAAGAAACAACTAATTCAGATGGTGCTGCTCAGTGTTCCAATCTTATTGACAATGCCAACATGATAATCTTGGATACCTATCCATTTGACCATGACAAGTCATCAGAAGTATCATATTCTAGTCTTATCAGACAAGTTGTCCAAAATTATCACCGACTACGAACATGCTTTGACAGCATAACATTAGTTTGATCTAACTCTAGCTGCGGTTTAATTTCATTAACCAATTAAATGAAACCTGATGTGTCATCTTGGACCACGTCCATCTCATGGAACATTTTAGAAAACAATCACACGCATGTTTGACTCGTAAAACAAAATTAGACAATAAATAAAATAAATAATTTTTTTTATTTAGTATTTAAAATCTAACTAATTAGGTTTTCTAGGACACCAATTTCAACAGCTACATGGTCGAAGCATGTCTTTGGTAGGGTGATGGTGATTCCAAGTTAACCTCACATCTTAGATAATAAAGGTTCCTCCCTAGAGAAAAGCCACCATAGTCGACTCGATCTTCTTGATCATCAATTTCAGAAGCATGAAGATTAGTGATGAGTTGCAGGCAGCCAGCATATGATAATGAGAGAGAAGCCCATGGGTGATAGAGAATATGATCCAGGAGTGGCCTGCAGTCAATGAAAGTAGCCGGCAGGTAATTAAAGGTACACCAAGGTATCGAACTTGACATTGCCCCAGACTAAAAGTGAGGATATTGAGGTTCTGACGTTGCACACTCGAATCAAATCGGGAAGGAAAATCGTTCTCGTTGCTGCATGTGAGGAGAGCCCAAAAAGGGCAACACAAAGCGATCAAGTACCCCACTATTCATTGTCACACTAACGAGGTTACCTTTGCTAAAGATCATCGGATCATTAGCAAAGCAAAGGTGAGTGAGCTGGGTGAGTCAATAGCTCGGATGAAAGTGTAAATGAGGGATGTCAACAACTTGATGACAAAGGCCCTCATAGCAATTACAAAATGGTAGGGGCAGAAAGGATTCCCTCAGCGAACACCAAGGATGAGATTGAAAAACCATAGAGTTTGCAAATAATGGTGATAGAGAAGCGAGCTGTAAGAAGGAACTCCCAAATCCGTCCAATCTGATTCTCTAGGATCCCCATGCACCACATGTCAGCTATACTAAAGTCCCATCACACCGTGTTGGAAGCTTTGCACATATCCACCATCAAGGCATAACTTAGCGGAACTTGAAAAATGATAGTCTCACATAAGCTCCTAAGTTAGAAGAATACTTTCAGAGATCCTGTAGCTAAGCACAAAAGCTGTCCATGCATCATTAATCAAGTTGGATAGCCCTCCCTTCAACCTGTTTGCATGCATCTTAGTGATGTACTTGTAGACCATATTGCAACATTAGATTTGGCAGAAATCTTTAAATGCAGAGGGAGTCTCAACCTTTGAAACCAAACAGATCCTGGTGGTGTTCAAGGCGGAAAGCATGTGCCTTGA
This sequence comes from Simmondsia chinensis, assembly GCA_018398585.1. Classification (NCBI taxonomy): domain Eukaryota; kingdom Viridiplantae; phylum Streptophyta; class Magnoliopsida; order Caryophyllales; family Simmondsiaceae; genus Simmondsia; species Simmondsia chinensis. The sequence continues at coordinate 13,023,025 of JAGTTD010000025.1, forward strand.
AACAAAGAAAGTGTACTTCTCTGATGACTTCACCACCCTCAACCTCACACGCCCTCTTAAAAAACAACGAGGTGTGACAATCGGTTCCTAGAGATGATCATCACCGATAAAGAATGACGCATCCCACACCTCAGTGGCTAAAACCGGAGAAATCAATGGCTAAGCTTGTCCTCAAAAATAGGAGACTCAAATAGATCAAAAACATCCTCAAGTAGTGGACCACCAGGCTCAGTCAGGAGCTCCTCAAAGAAAGTAACCCCATAGCATGATATCACCTGCCCATCATACGTCTGCACCCCATCTCGGCCTACAATTGAAGAAACTAGGTTCCTAACCTTTATATGAAGGACGTACCTATGGACGAATGGAGTTCTATAGTCACCAAGGGAGAACCAATGAATGCGAGACTTCTGGCGGTGGAATGCCTCCTCATCCTATCAAAGCCTTAAGTACTCACGATATAGACGATGCTCGTCAAGTCTCAGTATGAGATACTCAGGGTCCTGATCCAATGCCCTCTATCCCAAAGCCCAGGCATCTCTAGCTATCTCTACTCAAGCCGGAATTTGGATGAACTAACGACTATGAAGGGGTTTCAGGTCACCCTTTAACAACTTCGTCTTCTGAGTGAGCCGATATGTAGGAGTGCCCTAATACATGTGCCCCACATCCTCCTTACTATAAGGACGAACTCAATATGCTCCGTCCATAAGTTAAAGAATATAAAGGTAAGTTGCTTGGTATAACGTTTCCCAACTCCCCTAACTATGATAGTAATGTAATTAGAAGCAACGAGCAAGACAAAAACTCATCACAAGTCACCAAGAAATCACGGAGCCAACCCTAACTGACAAGACACCAATCAATCTCTCGAGGAACAAAGCATCCCCATCCAAACCATTTGACCACATGAAATGAAGTCTAGAAAAATGAAGGGTAGTAAGTTAAACCTTAGTGATGCAATCCTGGAAAACGTCCATATACCTTGGCAATGCTTCCTGACCATAGCACATGTCTTAAGGGCTAATAATGACATTGAAATGATCAAGGAGAATCCAAGGTGATCCCTTGAGACCAACACTAACAAGGCATCCCCAATCCGAACCATTTGACCACATGAAATGAAGTCTAGAAAAAGGAAGGGTAGTGAGTTGAGCCTAAGTGATGCAATCCTGGAAATCATCCATATACCCTGGCAACGCTTCCTGACCACATCACCGGTCTTAAGGGCTAATAACGACATTGAAATGACCAAGGAGAATCCAAGGTGATCCTTGGAGACCAACACTAACAATTCTTAGGTAATCCCAGAGCTCCCTGATTGGATGTAGCTTGTAAAGCCCCAGCATAAAAGCCAACAACCTCGGCTAAGTTAGAAACATAACACATGGAGATATTGGCCGCCAACCACAAACGAAAGAGAAACGATGGACCCTCAAATCCCAAGAAACTGTGATACGACACCGAGCAAGACATACTCCAAAATAAAAGGACTTCCATCCATCAGCGTAGCTGGAGATTGCAGACTCAACAACACTTAGCTTGGTTGAGTCTCATCCTAGCCAATAAGGGTTAAGTTATTGGTAGAGATCCAATAGCAATATTCAAATAGTCAATCACCATAAAAGAAAATGGTGTTTTGGTGGGCGTGACCGCCCCTATGTATTGTAGTCTAGGTAACACGTCTAGCTGGGGCCAAGGCATAGACATATTGAGAAGTGGAAGCCTCATATAAATCTGAGATCTGGAAAACTAACTGTCCTTCTACCCTAAACTAATGGTCTACTCCTTAAAAAAAAGTTTTAGAGATCAAAGACACAAAAGAGAAAGAGAAGAGAAAAATCATGAATGAAGATTCCCTTGTTGATGTGGGCAAGACTCTTGTTGCAACTCCCTTAATACTCGATCAACTTGCGCTTCAGCCTTCATAAGAATCGAGTCTCCTAGGGCGGCTCAAGGAAGGAAAAAAATTAAAGAATAAAGCAAAACGTCCCAAAACCGAGGAAGAGCCCCCCTTTTTATAGAGGCAGCATACCCTAGGGGCCATTTGCATAGGAAATTGATCGATGATATCGCCAGCGACTATGAAACTTAAAAGGCACCAAACTTTTGATATTTAAGGTGTTATTAGGCAAATTACACATACAACTTGAAATCTCTAAGAGATCTATCTGATCCAAGTGCGATCGTGACGTGGTCGTGCTATTATAGGGTCATGGATTCTCTTCTTTTAACCTTTTGCTCGGTTTAGGGTTGATTGGTAGCAAAAATGCTTGGTCGATTGATCCATCGCTAGGCCGATCGATCGGCACATCCAAAATACGACTTTTCTTGGCCTAATTTAGATATAGTTGATCCTTTTCTCACCCACGGTCGGGCTTGTCCGTGCTGTCTCCAAATTTGCTGGTTTCACTAATTCTTAACTACTTTGGGAGTCCATTTCATTCCAACACATTACAACCCTATTAAAACCAAAATCGCATCAAAGTACGCATGTAATCACCCAAAATATCATAATAAATGCAAAAAAAGGGCATATAAAATTACAACAAATCAGGGTTGATCTAAAATATTAAATACACCTACTTTAACTATCTGATGATGTATCAGAAAATTATCAATTGCTAAAACAATATCAAATGAAATATTATTTGAATGGTGCAAATTATATATATACATATATATTCCGTATTTTGTGGTACAAAATTCAGTACACCTGACCTCGTACTAAAATGAGGACATAGTAGTCCACAAACACATGACAAGTTGACAAACCCATTCATTCAACTCCGTGGTTATGGCTACCCAGCGCATCAAACTCCACACCCTCTGTCTCCTCCTCCTCCTCCTCCTCTTCTTCACCTCCCAAATCTCCGGCCAGCCTGACCCAGCCTCCAACTCCCCAACCTGCAGCCCAAACGCCGTGAAGGGCCCATGCCACGACAAGGCAAAGTCCTTAAGGCTAAAAATCATAGCCATCTTCTCCATCCTGGGAGCCAGCATGGTGGGCATCGGCCTTCCCATGTTCTCTACCATCAACCCCGATCGCAACCTCTTTATTCTCACGAAAGCGCTTGCGTCTGGTGTTATACTCGCTACCGGGTTCGTCCACCTGCTGCCCGACTCCTGGGAGAACCTGACCTCCGATTGCTTGCAAGAGAAGCCATGGCTGGATTTCCCTTTCACGGCATTGCTCACGGCAGTGGCGGCCATTGGGACAATGATGATGGACACAATAGCAACAGCGCATTATAGGAGGAATGGTGTGTCTAAGGTTGGCTGTCATGTTCATGGTCATCATGATGGTAATGGTGGAGTGGCAGTAGAGGTGGAGGAGGGTGGTGGCCTCGGCGGGAGTGAGCGTGGCGCTGGTGGTTTAAGTCATCAAGGGGAAGAGGATCGAAGGGAGAGTAAAGAGACTCTGCTGCTGAGATATCGTGTCGTGGCTCAGGTATGTAGTATGCATTTCTCATAAATTTGGCTAGGTTTCCAGGTGTCTCTATGACATGATGAAAGGTGACTGTCAAATTTTATGCCACCAAGCCCAAGATTTGCATGACACTTAACACATACATACAAAGTTCACTGATATTTTATTTTAAAATCAGCGGACATTCAATAAAGTGATTAACTTATTGGGATTGAAGGCCAATATCCTCTCCTAATCACAACTCTAGCATCACATTTGCTGAGTACTAACGTGTGGTATTTCATCATTTCCCCTCCTATGTAAGACTTCTTGCCACGTAATTCTTATCGTAGAAAAACCTGCTAATCGGGAAATGATCTAGGACGGAAAGAAGAATTCACGCAACTTTTCTTGTATTCAAATTGCTGAATCAAAGACAAATAAAGGGAATAACTTCGAACTTAAAATTCAAGTAAAGAACAAATAAAATATTTAATTCATATACAAGGGAAAAAACCACCCTCCCTCAAGGGGTACGAGCTTGGTTATAGGCACTATTCCTACTTACATTATAGTTCGAACTTGTAGTTTGAATAGAAATAATCTCAAATCTCAAAACACTAGGAAATAAGGAAAATCTACAAAAGCAAAACAAAATTGAAGCTATTGCTTGACTTTGACATTCTGGATGGTGCACTCCCCTTCTGGCCCTATAGTTGGATCTTGGTCTGTCATCAAAGTCAGTTCTCTAAGCTCTCGATCGGTACATCAAATAAGAGATTGAAGTCGATAACCTATTTTGATACTTTGTCATATTTGATAGAGTGTTAATCGAGTTATTGGAGTTAAGAATCGTGATTTATATTAAGCGCAAATAATATCTAATCTCAAATCAAATTCATATTATGTCGATTAATAGTATAGGATTAAATGTAATTTCTTCAGCTTGCTACTTTGTTTAAACAAATCAACAAGTGGTCATGAGTTTACCAAAAAATTAGATGTACAAAATACGAGCGGCATACCCAAGCATCACGTGCGTGGGGACTGCTATCATAGGTGATGCTTACTTGCGTATGCTTTAGCAAGTGCACTAGTCGTATTAAGTAATAAAGTAGTGAGTAGAGTATCATTCCTACGACGCTTGTTATTGAGCGAGTACCAAAATTAGTAGTTTTACCACTATTTGAAAGACCGAAAATTGAGGTTTTTGATATAAAATAAATTAAAAGAAAAGGAAACAAAATTTGTTTACTGAATTTTATCTAAAGTTTATTAATTTTTTGTGGTTTTTATGATTTAATAAAATCTAAGGCATCCGATTTCACCTAGTTGCATCACTACGCCCTTCTATTCTCGTTATTCTAGTTGTTATTACGTGTCAATGGTTGAAAATCCTAATTTACTAAATATTCTCTTTCGAGCAACATTTAGCATGCTTTTTTACATATTAACCCATCACTCTCGTGCATGAATTTAAATAAGAAAATAGTTTTTAAAGCTCTATAATTTTCACTTAAAAACCACACAAATCGCGTTAATCTCTCCCGAGTATTCACTCAATTTGGGGTGCTTATCACCTCAGCAATCATCATAAATCTCCTCTCGGACTCATTAAATCATTATAGGCCTTAAATGGTGATCAAGCATTTAAAACTCATGAAGAACAATGATAAACACTTCAACAATGCAATAACAAAACATTGAATACGTTGAATTAGAAATGAGCGTATATTACAACTTAGGCTACAACATAGCCCCGGAATAACAAAATTAGTTTATGATAAACTTAATATAGGACATATTTAACACAAAATTTGTGAACTTAATAAAGAGAAGGATAGAAAAGAACTTAAAAATGCAAAATTTCTAACCAAACTTCTTCTTTTCTTCTCCTTGTTTCTTCCTCCGAATTTCTACCTTATTTCTCTACTTTGTATTTGATTTTTCTGGATTGAATGAAAGCATCCCTATTTATAGTATTTGAGGTTGGGATTACTTAAAATAAAAAAATATGGCGAGCTAACACCTCATTGCACCTCCTTCCTTCTCCTTGCCACCCAATTCTGCAGATTTTAACAAGTTGCTGGTTTTTTCAATTTTTTCTTGCTTTGCACCGCCCAAAATCAGTCTTGACATCATCTTGGACATTTTAATGTATTGTTTAAGTCATCCTTGCATCTGATTAGTTCATTTTGCCACCAAAAATTGCAAGTTAAAGTGAATTGTGCAGGCTTGTATTCATTTTCTTCAAATTCCTATTCTTTGCTCTTTTTCTTCAATTTTTTCCATCTTTGGTCTCCCAAAATCAGTCTCAACATCAGCTTGAACATGTTATTGAAGTGTACAAGAGGTTCTTTCACTTGATTTGTCTATTTTGTCACCCAAAATTGCAAGTTGAAGTGAATTGTGCAGGCCGATTTTTGTTCTCTGCATTGTAGTTGTTCTTGCTGTTTTTCTTAAGATTTTTGAGCTTAGCACCACCTCAATTCAAAATTTACATCAACTTGGACATGTTAATATTTTGCTTAATCAATCCTTGCCCTTGATTTGTGCATTTTGCTACCCATTTTTTCTCGTTGAATTGAATTGTGCATGAACTTGGTGATTTCTTGCTAAAACTAGTATTTTGATTCATTTAGTTCATTTTTATGCTTTTGTTTGATGTATCTTGCATTCAAACATTGATGTTGATGATAAAACCTAGAAAGATTTGGCATAAAATGAGTGTTTTTGCAATGCATTATGAGCGAAAAAGAGCAAAAGCGATCAAAATATTATGTAAAATGGTTAAAATTGAATCAAAATAATAAAAATAATTATATATTAAATTAGACCTATCAAAATGCCCCGAAACTCAAATCTTGCTCGTCCTTGTGCAAGGCTAAATCTCAAAGCACAGGATCTCGTGCTTTTTAAGAGTTTTTCCACAAGTCAAAGCAGGTGAACTCTAAATTAGAGAATAATAACTGAGGCTCAAAATTCAAGGTTCTAAAGGAAAAACCATCTTTCCAAGGAAAAATCTGTCAATTATCTAAGTAATCGAATTCAAAAGTTAGATAAGCAAATTAAGTTGATCCGTTCTTTCTAATCTTAAGATATTCAAACCAAATAGAAAACAAAAATCATACCAGTCATAACAAGACTTATCAAGTATGCCCAAAACTAATTATTTTTGCATCAATTTTTTTCTTTGGAGGAATTTATTTACACAAGTTAATTTCGGCTCATGAGTATATCTGCAGCGAGAATAAAGCTCCGACTCCTGGGCAATGACTCATAAGTAAGAGAAGCCACCATTGAGACACACCCAATATTGCCGTGTGAGTACATCTTCAACAAGAATCAAGTTTCGACTCCTGGACGGTGACCCATATGCATGAGAAGCCACCACTAAGATTCCTTTATTATGACTTCCCGAGTACATCTTCTATGCAAATCAAGCTCCGACTCATGGGCGATGACCCATAAGTAAGAGTATCCACCACTGAGACGTCCGCATCATGGGTAGCATATATCTGAAAATGCTTATAAATGGGATAGCGGTGCTAGAGATCATTTCCTCTCTTTTTTTTTTCTTCTTTTTTTTTCCTTTTTTTTTTTTTGGGTGCTTGGTTCCTTGTTAGCTTTCTAAGTACCCCTTGTAGCGAGCTTTCAATGCAGCAACCTCCCGTTCCAGTTGGCCCAGGGTACCAGGTGTTGAAACGGCCCTACGGATCTACTTGCTCGAGGTACCAAGGCACGAAACCATCACACCGTAGCACATATCCAAATGATAGACGCTTTTAACATGATAGCGGTGCTTAGTGATTCTCTCCCTCTATTTTTATTATATTTAGACTTAGGCATAACTCTTCAAAATCTTGTAATTGATAATCTTAATGCAATCTATTCAAATTTGAGCATCTTTTAATTAGAAAGAAAAGTCAAATAGTCATGCTAACTAGTGAACTTAAATATCAAGGTTTTATCATGATAGTGCCTTAGATTAGATCGTGTTTTGCAACTAGAACACAAAAAAAAATTGATTTATCAGGTTATTTAAATCTAATTAAAGTAAAAGAGCTAAAAAGAGTAGAAAAATTGCCAAAAAAGAATGATAATAAGTTCTTCTTTTTTTAATGAAATTTCAAAAAGACTAATGATCGAAACTGCAGAAAAATAGACAATCTTTTTGTTGGCCGACACTATCTACATCCCCATACAAAGACTTCGAACTTTGGGAGGCACTAAAGCCGACTCTAAAAGACAAATCAGGAAAATTTTTTGAAAAAAATTTGGTTTAAAATTTTTAAAATTGCCTCTCTCACCCCCAAACTTGGAGTTAACATTGTTATTTAATGTTAAAAGAACTAAAAAGATTAAGTGGGCGAGAGATACTTCCCAGGTTTGAGGATTGCTTGTTGGGGGTGTATGTTGTCATCTTGCTACCCCCAAACTTGTTGTAAAATACCTGTTTAAACAAAAATATCCAACACAATTAGACAATTAAAAATAATGAAAGGATAAATAAGATAAACAAGGATAGAAACACTTGGGTTACCTTCCAAGAAGCGCTTTTGGTTATAGTGGTTAGCTCGACTCTTTAAGTGGATCTATCCCGTGTCTTGAATGAGAATGGAGTTTCCTCCATCCACCCTCAATGACCATTTCCTTTCGTGGATCTTTCTTATTCCTTCTTTACACGACCACCTCCACCTTCTCTAATCTTGAGATCTTTGAGCCTGATTTGCCACAACTCGAATTTCCTTTTCCGATCTTTTCTGCTATTTTTCATTGAGGCACCCATGGTTCCGAAAATCTTGGACCATGTTAGATAAGCTCGACATTCTACTTCATATTTCATTGATTGGTGGTGGTGGGTAGGTAAAGATAGGTTTGGTCATTGGTGGCTCTGAGTTGACTAAGGGGATTATATCACATTGAGGTGGTTTTTCTAGTGTGTCTTCATCCCTCAATACTATGGCGTTAGTTACTCCCCTAGGTTAGTGATAGTGTTGCTAGGAAAGGAATCTTTAGACCTCTCCGAAAGTTTCTCTATTGTAGTCCCTACTTGAGGTTCTGAATTTTGGGTGAAGGCCCTTTGGTTCTTTAAGTCACTCACGATTTTCATGAATTCCCTAAATGTTTCTTCTAAGTCATTATTCTTTTCTTGAGACGGATAAGTGGGTGACCAAGATACTTCATGATGATTCCAAGAGGGTCCATCCATTCTTGACTATAGGTGATAGAGTAGGGATTGTATTCAAGTTTGTCATAATCGAACATGAAGCTTTTTTGTTCAAAATCTCATGAGGAAAAGCTATTACCCAATTGGCATTCCATACTAGCATGGTTACCTGCACAAAATTCACATATAGGAGTACGAGCAGCAATCATATCATCTAATTGTCCTTAAATTTGTGAAAGTTGAGCAGATAATGCACTAATTTCACAAATGCTCAGTTGTCTTCTCGGTACAGCTTGAGGTCTCAAAAAGTTATATTGTTCAAAACCTGATAAAGTAAAGCTATTACCCATTTGGCATTCCATACTAGCATGGTCACCTGCACAAAATTCACATCTAGGAGCACGATTAGCAATCATGTCCTGAATTACTGAAAGTTGAGCAGATAATGCACCGAATACCAATTGATATTGAGGCCTCATAAAGTTGTAGCAAGCCATCAGTTTTAGCCATCTCCCTTTTTTTTGAAATACGAAAAAAAAATAAATGAATGAATAAACAATTTGGGGAAAGATACAATTAATGAGAAACTTTTAAAAATATAACAATATTTAAAAGCCAAGTTTTTAAAGGGGTAGTAATACTAATATTTTTGAAAATTTTAAAATAACAAATTTAACTTTTAAAACCCTAACAAAGTGAACTTATAATCAAAATAAAAATTAAAATAAAGACAAAACATTAGAAAAATAATAAAATAACAAAAAACTAACAAATTTTTTTATTTTATTTTTTTACGGGGTATACACGAATTTATTTATTTATTTTTAAAAATTATCTTTACAAATAAAATAAATGAATCAAAAGAGATTTATATTTCAAATTCAAACAAAACTAACAAATTATTAACAATTTCAACTTGGCACCAAAACTAGTTGATATCGATATCACTCAAATAGAGACAATCCCCGGCAACGGCGCCAAAAACTTGATGTTTAACTTGGTGTATATGCTTTAGCAAGTGCACTAGTCGTATCAAGTGAAAAAGTAGTGAGTAGAGCATCGTTCCCACAAGGATTATTATTGGGCGAGTACCAAAATTAATAGTTTTAACACTATTTGAAAGATTAAAAATTAAGGTTTTCGATATAAAATAAATTATAAGAAAAGAAAACAAAATTTGATTACTGAATTTTATCTAAGGTTCACTGAATTTTTATGGTTTTTATGATTTAACAAAATCCAAGGCATCCGATTTCACCTAGTTGCATCAATACGCCTTTCTATTCTCGTTATTCAAGTTGTTATTACGTGTCGATGGTTGAAAATCCTAATTTACAAAATATTCTTCCTCGAGCAACATTTGGCATGCTCATTTACATATTAACCCATCACTCTCGTGCATGAATTTAAATAAGAAAAGAGTTTTTAAAACTCTATGATTTTCACTTAAAAATCACACAAATCGCATTAATCTCTCTCGAGCATGCGCTCAATTTGTGGTGCGAATCATCATAAATCTCCTCTTGGACTCATTATGAATCATTATAGGCCTTAAATGGTGATCAAGCATTTAAAACTCATGAAGAACAATGATAAACACTTCAACAACGCAATAACAAAATATTGAATATGTTGAATTAGAAATGATCATATATTACAACTTAGGCTACATCGTAGCCTTGGAATAAAAAAATTAGTTTATCAAAAACTTAATATAAGACTTATTTAACACAAAATTCATGAACTTAATGAAGAGAAGGACAGAAAAGAACTTGAAAATACAAAATTTCAAACCAAACTTCTTCTTTTCTCCTCCTTCTTTCTTCCTACTAATTTCTACCTTATTTCTCTACTTTTTATTTGATTTTTCTGGATTGAATGATGATAAAAGACCTCTCAAACATCTATTTATAGTATTTGAGGTTTGGATTACTTAAAATAAAAAATATAGCAAGCTAAAACCTCATTGCACCTCCTTCTTGCTCCTTGTCACCTTGTTCTCCAGGTTTCAACAAGTTGCTGATTTTTTTCAATTTTTTCTTGCTTTGCACCACCAAAAATCAGTCTTCAAATCATCTTGGACATTTTAATGAATTGTTTAAGTCATCCTTGCATTTTATTTGTTCATTTTGCTGCCCAAAATTGTAAATTGAAGTTAATTGTGCAGGCTTGTGTTCATTTTCTGCAACTTGCTATTCTTTGCTGTTTTTCTTCAATTTTTTCCAGCTTTGGCCTCCAAATATTAGTCTTAACATAAACTTGAACATGTTATTTAAGTTTACAAGAGTTTCTTTCACTTGATTCGCCCATTTTGCCACCCAAAATTACAAGTTGAAGTGAATTGTGCAGGCTCGTTTTCATTCTCTGCATTGTTGTTGTTCTTGCTATTTTTCTTAAGATTTTTAAGCTTAGCACCACCTAAATTCAGAGTTTACATCAACTTGGACATGTAAATATTTTATTTAATCTATCCTTGCTCTTGATTTATGCATTTTTCTACCCATTTTTGCAAGTTTAATTGAATTTTGCATGAACTTAGTCATTTCTTGCTAAAACTAGTATTTTGATTGATTTAGCTCATTTTTGTGCTTTTCTTTGATGTATCTTGCATTTAAATATTGATGCTGATGATAAAACCTAGCAATATTTAGTATAAAATGAGTGTTTTTGCAAGAAAATGGCAATATGAGCAAAAAAGAGCAAAATTGAGCAAAAGTGATAAAATTTTGATGTAAAATGGTTAAAAATGAATCAAAATGACAAAAATAATTATATACTAAACTAGACCGATCAATACGAAAACCAAAGGAAAACCATTAGAAGAGAATGTAATAGGGACAAATTAACGAACAAACAATCAAGCACAAGCGAGGTGTCAGCAAGACTGATCTAACACTCTATGCTCCACTGTCCAAGTGCTCATAAGATTGAAAGTGTCTTTTGTTTTTATCTTAAATAAATAGTGAAAAATCTCAATTTAAAAGCCGTCATCTCACAAGGTTGGGAACCAAAAACCACACCACTGCGTGAGAAAAAATTGAGAAAAAGGCAAAACCATATCCAAAGCCAACGACATGGGAAAACCAAGCGAAGTACAAGCCTAAACACTCAAGCAAGGAGCAAGCCAAACACCTAAAATTCAAACGTAGCCCGTTACGGACACCGACTTGTGCTACCAAAAGCTAGAAACAAAATACAACTAGCAGAGACCCACATAACACGCAGCGTTCAGACCATGCCAACCGTTTTGGTATGTCTGATCTTGGATCTCCCTAACTCCTAATTGTTCTCAACATTCCTTGCTATATTTAGAGGAGTATCGTATCGGTGCAAACCAAGACTTGTTCCAGAAGCCTGTTGGCATTTTTAACATTCCAAGCGATGTCTCTTTCACACCATTCCCGATTTTCAAAAATCATCTTAGTTCTAGTGGTCCAGATTACTGAAATTGCAAAAAAAAATAAAATATATATTATAATCCGTGCTTTGTTCAAGAATTTACCTCCAATGTGACACAAATTCCATTGATCCAAGAGTTCATTCATAAAACAAGGCACCACCTATTAGAGCCCCCACCACTCTAAGCAAGCATTCCGAATACACATGGATGTTTTACACCCTAAACGTACATGATCAATGCTTTCCACTTCACTTCTACAAAGCAGGCACCATTTATCATCTTTAGGAATAATGCCGTAGTTGCAAAGCCGACTTTTAATGTTCATTTTACCCAATAGAAATATCCAAACCAATATTTAAAGTCAAGGACGATCAAGACTCTTCCAAACACCACACATGATGTGGTCCGCTATATGATTAGCCCAAGAGGAGTTCCAACTTGAGTCAACAAACGCTTTGACTGTGATTGTGTCTTTGTGGCCTTGCTCCCACTTTGCAGTGTTCGGAACATCCTTAGATGGCATGGTATTGTTGATAAGGTTGTCGAACACTGCAAAGCTGGGTTGTTCTCTAGAAAAGAAGCGATGCCTCTAGTCGAACAACCATCTCAACTCAAGCCCATCCCACATCCCCATTTGACAAATTCCGTGATGTTGTTGAGGTAATACGCTAAAGAGGTCCAGGAATTTATTCTCTAAGCTCTCATCACCAAGCCTTATCCCTCTAAAACAAAATTCAAGATCCATCACCCGACCTCATATCACCCCAACATGCAGAAGCCTTTATCAAGTCGAAATAGTTACTGGTGTCAACAATTCTGACCCAAACACTATTATAGAGGCATGGGTTTGGTTGCACAGAAGCAAATCTTGGGGGTTACCCTCATGTATCGGGCAAATTACCTTGTTCCATAAAGAAGAGCCTACCTCTAATAAGCGCCGCCACCATTTAAACACTGAGGCGGCATTCTTCAAAAATGGGTCCCCAACACCTAGGTCCCCGTGGCGCTTAGGAGCTTAAATAAGCTCCCATTTATTGCACATGAAACTTCTATTATCATTCGAAGATCCCAAAAGAATTAACGTTGTAGCTTGATGATCCTCCTACAAACTTTCTTAGGCATATGGAAAATGGAAAAATAATATGTTGGAAGTCATGCATTAGGTTTGTTGTTTTTGTTGTAATTTGTTTGAAGGCTATTAAGCACCGGTCTAATTAAGGTGGGACGCCCGGCTCTTGAAAGGGACTTAGATTTCAAACCCACTAGCTTCTTCTCAATGGGGTCAATGACACACGGAGATACAAGTTGAGGATTTGCACCAAGTAGGATCCCCAAATACTTGGTTGGAGGCGACGCCACCTCACACCCGAGCAATGTTGCCATCTCATCTGCCCACTTAGCCGAACAATCCAAGCAAATGACAATATATTTAGCAGAGTAAATTCAAAGGCCAAAGAGTGCTTCAAAGCTTCAGAGCAGTTTTTTAACCCAAAAGACAACATCATGGTCGTCTTGGCAAAAACCAATGTGTCATCAGTGAACTATATATGAGTGAGAAGTACCTTATTTTTACCAATCTCTAACCCCTTGATGCAATTAGTTAGTTGAGGGAAGTATCATAATTGATCAGGAGAGCATCATCTGTCCCTTGAGGAGTAACAAGATCAAAGGCATGGTTCTAAAGCCTATACGCCATCTGATAATGGAGTATTGCAGCATTGGTTGTCTGGTGTGGCCTTCTCGATGTTGTGAGTGGGTTTGGACTTCGTGTGCCTTTATATTTTTTTCATTATGATGTTGAGCTTTAATTTAATTTCAAAAAGTCATTATTGTTTAATTTGTTATTGTGCATATGTAACCCACAAGCCTTATATATTGATCTTTTCTCTCTCACAACTCCTATGTAAGGTTAAGCAAGACTCACTATGAAATTCTTTTAACTAGCGAACATGACTATTCCCTTTGAATCTTCATGTTTTGCTGGCATGGTATTTCGGACTATATTTGTGATTGTGCGTTATTTTTCTGGAGGTATCATGATATTGTTGTGCTTTATAGACATCCTAAATTTTATACGGAATTAAACTAGGAATATGCCAAAATATTGTAAATGAAGTACTTGGCTAATAAATGTGTGTAGGTGTTGGAATTAGGAATAGTCGTACACTCGGTGATAATAGGGCTATCTATGGGAGTCTCTAGCAACATATGCACCATCAGACCCCTCATTACTGCCATGTGCTTCCATCAGCTACTTGAAGGAATTGGCCTTGGTGGATGCATCTTACAGGTAATCTTCATCTAACTTCTTTTTAAGAAAAAGTAAACCATTGTGAAGGGTTAGGCTAGACCAACCTCATATGTTAGGCTTTAATCAAACTTAAAGCCATTTGGTGAAAGTTGATTTGATACCATAGTAAAAATGCACTATCCCCAAATGTAATTCCATGTTTATAAATATGGACAATATATATTTCCACCTTTAAATTTTTCATTATATCTCTTGCATTCTTTTTCCTTTTTCCAATTGAAACACATGCCTGTAAGTGAAAAATAATTAACAGTCTTCCAATATAGAAAACTAGCAAATATGTTCATGTGATCTTGTTTTTCTAATTTTTAGAAAATTGAAAATTAAAGGCATAAGTAACTCTTTGTATCCAAAAATCAAATAATCTAATTTGAATCAGATCCACACAATTAAAGTAAATGAACTCAAATTGAGTTTAAGTGAGGAATTTATACTGAACTTTCAAAAGATATAATCTTGATATGAATCACTTTTGTCACCATAGTATTCAGTCTTTAAACTTATACTCAAAGTAACTAGACTTAGGATGAATAAAACCGATCCCAAGCTTAAAAATTGTAAATCTCAAGCTTTAGTAGGCAAGAAAACAATTGATATAACTAAGTGAAGGCATAAATAAGATAAAAAAAATGACATTGAACAAGGTAGCAGGAGGGAATGAATTGACCCAAGAAATTGCCGCGTCATAGCAAATCTATAGCCCGAAGTCATTTATGCCCCCACAGAGGCACAATGGGATGAACAAGACTCCGACTCCCTGAGTTAACACGGCACCCAACTCGGCAGTGTACTCCGGGGAAGTGGGTTGGATTACGCCCCAACTTGCTCAGAGTATTGACAGAGAAAAGAAAGTCTTGACGTTGAAGGAGAAATTCTGTATTTTCATAAGTGAATTATGTATATTGCAAAATCCTAACACACGGTATTTATAGGGCAAATTCCTTTTAGGTTAAGGAAATGATCGTGGCAAACAATCCACCTCAAATAAGAAAGTGGTGGATATTGGATAGCCTTAAAATTCGGAGCCTCGAGCCTTGAGAAAGGTCATGTAATAGTACCTCAAGACAACAACTTCGAGGTCCACTTAGGATGGATAACATAAGCTCGAGCCAAAGGCCTGGAGCACTACCGAAGACAAGGACTCAACTCGAGTTGGTCTATGACAACTTAAATAAATACAAAGGTAGTAAAAATAAAACGCGCGTGTGTGGTTTGTAAAACCCAATCTAGAACCCTCAATACTTTACCAAGTACAATATCAAGAGGATATATCAACTAGACTCCTCTCCTCTACTCTAGAATTTCAATGCAGGATCGGGGAAAAATATAAGACTTCCAAAATTGAAGCATACTACCCCCAAATTCCAACAATGCCCCACATCGTTCAATTTTGAGAAAGGAAGGAACGAAACAATGTTACTAAGCAGTAAGACCCACACTTGACGATGCTATTGTCTTTTGAACTTCAAACAACACCTAGTGACTAAGCATATTCCACAACCACCCAATGTTGAACAAGTTCTTGAACCAAGACCAATTATTGTGTGGACATACCTAACCTCTTCACGTGGTTCTCGAGGCTGAAATGCACTCCATGATTAGGACCTATGAGGTCCCTCCAAATTAATCCAAAACCTGGTATTAGAACTGCTCTAGGGAGTAAGCCCATATTTTCGATAGAAGGACTTTCTACCCCGTCAGTCAATCAAGTGCGCTGCCCTGCACCACCATAAAAGGCTGTGGACATCATTAAGAGTCATAGGCTCATCCTCAAATCAGGGCAGTAGCGGTGCGTCCATCAGATGTGCTATCCCGCACCACCACAAAGGCCTATGGTTGAAACCAAGAGCATTGAGCTCAACCTTCGTCATGACAAATTCGATAGATTCTAAAACCACTCATACAACAAACATGGGAAGAGCTCGAGTGGTTATCACAAGTTTCCCAATCTCTGACTTCGTTTGGCCCATTGAACATCAAGAGTAACTCCTGAAACCAGTATCCGCAAGGATTAGGACACACATGGGGGATTCTAGTCCCATTTCCTCTGCTGTTTTGCGCCTCACTTTCTTAAAAGGTCCTTAAACATGTTCCGGCTCAAACAGGTGCCTGCTCTTGCCTTCTAAAAAGGTGTTTCAATTAGAGGATATGTCAATTAGTCTCACTTATTGGCAAGCTAGAGTGAGATCATGTGTCTTTCGCAACCGCGGCTAGGACAACATGCCTTTGCTTGCCAAACCCATTAGGTGTGAGTGTCCACACCATCCTTCACGGACTATGGGTGGGTTAGCATGAAACGCAACTTTTACAATTGGCATTACGACATTGATTAAAAACAAAGCGGTACTTCAGTTGGTCATTGCTAACATTAACACAGGTTGCTTTTACCCCCATATTGAGGCATCTACAATGAGCTGTTAAATAGCCATCAACATATCCTGCCAACTTCAACAACAGTGAGCATAAAATAATAGTGGAGCACTTATCATATCAATAAATCACATCTCCACCTCAAATACGTAGATTATATACATACATTTGGAAAACAATTTTATACTGCAGAATATTAGTTTTACATATCATCACAAGAATGAAATATAATCATCTCAACTCAACTATAAAAGCACTACTACTTAGTTTACATAAGACCATAATCCATAAAGTGCCTTTTATTATTCAAATTAAGAGAACCCACTCATCATCAGGGTTCTCGAGCTAAGTGCTAGTATCATCATACTACCCGCACTAACTTTAAATCATCATCAAAATAATATTTCCACCATAAAAAATGCACATAAGCTAGCAATAACAAGTAAGCGTCAAACTACATTCCTAGCAAAACCCCCACAATGGATTGTCTTACACTACATTCCTAAGCCATTTAAGTTTTTTTACCTACCAACTAAAACTTTAAGGTCAATTCAACAATGTAGGTTTGAGAGGGGAATCCCATGATATGGCACCAGTAACAAGCCTGAACACATAGCGATTAGTATAATAGTTCTCATCAAAATCTGACACCCAACTTTCATTACAATATTCCTTTAGCACAATAGGGAGTGTACCTCCATGCAAAACCCAATCCATTTTATTCACTAGTACCTTAATTGGTTGATTAGAGCACTTCAAAATTCACCATTTGGATCAAGTTATATAGAGTAGATCTACCAATGACATATGATATATCAGGATGAGTGTTGTTCATTAAGACATAACGCTATTTAATATCTTAGCATATTCAGCTTGTGGCAATATCACTCTTTCTCCTTTTCAAGTGAACGCTTAGGTTATGTAGAACATCATCAAAGTGACCATACCCTCTAAGGATTTTTCCACATAGTAAAGAGTTAAACCCCTTAAGTGTTCTAGTGATTTTCACACCAAATATCATATTGGTCTCACTTTGGTCTTTCATATCAAGCGTTATATCAAGCATGGCATTTACAACATTCACACTCGTGCTAAAATTAAGCATTTCATCGGCATGATTATCCATAAATTCCAACATCATTATAAACAAATTCATACATGACTAAGGATAATCAAATTATGATGCCATTATTTAGGGGTTTGATAAAGATCACATAGTGTGTTTCAAACATATAAACTTTATTTTCAAGTTTGGAATCTCAGAAACCCTTAGGTTCTTCCATAAAAGTTTCTCCCTCAATATCATAATTCAAGAATTTGGTTTTATGTTAACCTCACATAAGTGAGTCCAACTCATTGTTAATGAACTGTCTTGAAATAGGTGCATCATTTATTTCATAAAGTCATCAGGGTTGTTTCCAAAATTTCCAGCACCATTTATGCACTAACGATACGAACATCCAAAAACAAACTTCTCAATTAAAAAGGTAAAATATAGTTAGGAGAATCTTCTTTGGCTAGAGACCCCCACATTTACATACCATGGAGAGTTTAGGATTATGATGCCTACATAATTCATAAGTTGCTTACACGGAGCCCTTTGAATGAGTAGCATTCACAACAGGGCTTCCCCATAATCTCGAGGGTGTCATGTCCTCAAGCGTTTATTTTCCTCAGCAATCTCTCTTGAGGAAGGTGATATCACATTTACCACATTAATTTAACCTAATCTCCTCGATTTAAGGTATTTAATTTTGAACTTTGTTTTATTTTTGAGGAATTTCTCAAAAGTCTCATCTTTAAATCTTGAAATGATGTACTTCTGCTAATCTCAATTGGTCATTTTAGAAGCGAGATATACAACAAAAACAACAACAACAAGCCCAGTGCCACCAAGGGCTCCCGCCAAAAGCAGGGTCTGGGGAGGGTAAATGTACACAGCCTAAACCCTTCAGGGGGCTACCCTGAAGAGAGGCTGTTTCCTAGGACCCCCAGCCTAAGATGATGGTCTTGCATCCATCAGCCAAAAGACCTGGAAAACATCAGACAACATAAGTATGGACAAAAAAAAAAAAAGGTAGATGACAAAAGGAAAGAGAACGAGAGAGAGGATGATATAGGGATAGAAAGGGATAGACAGATAGAGATAAAGACTACCCTATTCTAACCGGGTCATCTAATACCCCTATGCTAGCCCTCCAATGGGCCCAATCTAAGGCCAACTCCTCCTGAAGGTTTAGGTGGGTGAGGTCTTGTCGGATCGTCTCAAGCCATCTCTTCTTCGGTCTGCCTCTGCCTCTTCTGCCTAATGTAGTAATAGGCTATTCGCATCTTCTAATTGGAGCTTCATCCGGTCCCCTTCTGAAATGTCCGAACCACCTCAAACGATGCTCCCTTAATTTATCTTCAATGGAAGCTAAGCCCAATTTGCCTCTTATAATGTCGTTTCTGATCCTATCCTTCCTTGTGTGTCCGCACATCCACCTCAGCATTCGCATCTCCACCACCTTCATCTTCTGAGTGTGCTATTGTTTCATCACCCTGCACTCCGCCCCATACGCCATGGCTGGCCGCACCACCATCTTATAGTATCTTTCCTTTAGCTTCAAGGGGAATTTCCTATCACAAAGTACCGCAGAGGCTATCCTCCACTTGTGCCAAACCGCTTTGATCCTGTAGCTGACATCCTCGTCCCCTTCGCCGTTGTGCTGTATTGTGGACCCTAAATACCTGAAT
Organism: Simmondsia chinensis; assembly: GCA_018398585.1. Lineage (NCBI taxonomy): Eukaryota > Viridiplantae > Streptophyta > Magnoliopsida > Caryophyllales > Simmondsiaceae > Simmondsia > Simmondsia chinensis. The sequence continues at coordinate 13,042,421 of JAGTTD010000025.1, forward strand.
CTATCCGTCTTCGAAATGGCCTCGTGTCCAATCTTAACTTCTTCTTGGCTGGGCGTGCTAGATGGATTGAACTTGAGTTCCATGTGCTCGGTCTTGGCTCTGCTTAGTCCAAACCCTTTGACTCTAGAACCCCTCTCCACAGTTCCAGTTTCTCATTTATCTCTTCCCGTGGCTCCCCCACCAGTACTATGTCATCTACAAAAAGCATGCACCAAGGTACGCATCCCTGGATGTGCCTAGTGAGCTCATCCATAACCAAAATGAACAGATAGGGGCTCAAGGCAGACCCTTGGTGGACCCCCACTGTTATCGGGAAAGTGTCGGACTCCCCATCCACTGTACGCATCATAGTCTGTGCCTCATCATACATGTCTTTGATGGCTCGGATGTATGGTGCGGGGATGCCTTTCCTGTCCAAAACTCTCCAAAGGACCTCCCTTGGCACTCTATCATATGCCTTCTCTAAATTAATGAAGACCATATGAAGGTTCTTTTGTCTCTCCCTATAATGCTCTATCGTCCACCTTAGGATGTGGATGGCTTCTATTGTTGATCTCCCGGGCATAAATCCGAACTGGTTCTCGGACACCTCAATCAGCTGCCTTAACCTCCTCTCTATGACCTGTTCCCACAACTTCAGAGTGTGGCACATTAGCTTGATACCCCGATAGTTGGCGCAACCCTGAATGCCGCCTTTGTTCTTATATATTGGTATCAATGTGCTCTTCCTCCATTCCTCAGGCATCTTGTCCCCCTGGTAAATAGTTTAGTAAGCCAAATGGCTCCCTTTTGTCCATGACACTTCCATGCTTCTACGGGGATGTCATCTGGGCCAACTGCTTTACCCCTTCCCATGGATCTCAGGGCTCTCTTGACTTCGTCTAGGCTAATTTGCCTACATTCACAGTGGTTTTGATGCACCTCAGATGTTTGAAGATCACCTAAGGATATGTCTGTCCCTCCTTGTTCGTTGATCAGCTCTTGGAAATAACTTTTCAACCTAGCCTTGATTAGATGCCTGTCCACGAGTACTTGTCCATCTTCCCCTCTAATGCATTGCACTCTATCCAGGTCTCTGGTCTTCCTTTCTCTCACTTTGGTGATTCTATATAAGTCCCTCGCGCCCTCCTTTGTCTCCATCCTTTTGTAGAAGTCCTCATAAGCTCTTGATTGTGCTACTCTGACTGCTCGCTTTACTTCTCTCCTAGCTTGAATATACCGCTGTCACTTACCCTCGTCCCTGCTATGGTCCCACTCTCTGAAACAAGCTCGCTTCTCCATAATCTTCTTTTGGACCTCGTCACCCCACCACCAGGATTCACTGTTTCTTGGTGCCCTTCCCTTAGACGTGCCGAGGACTTCCCATGCCAGTCCTCTCATCTTTTGGGCCAGATGGTTCCACAACTGGTTTGTGTTCCCTTCAAAGTCCTCCCTGATTTCGGCCTCCACTTTTTCCTTGCACACCTTATGCTTCTCCCCCTTGAGCTCCCTCCAACAGGTGTGCGAATGCGCAGGTTTGCAGATTCTTTTGGCTCTCCCCTTGGCCTTTATATCCGCCAACAACACCCTATGTGGCATAGACAGGTCTTCGCCAGGGTAGTCTTATAGTCTCTGCAGTCTCTTTGCACCGTTCTCCTTAATAGTATGTAGTCAATCTGTGTTCTTATCCCGCCATTTTGGTACGTGACGATGTGTTGCTCGCACTTTTCGAAGAAAGTGTTGGCCACCGTCAGGTCGTAAGTAACCGTGATGTCTAATAAGGCTTTGCCCTCTGCATTCCTCGTTCCAAAACTGAATCCTCCGTGATGAGGAGCATACCCATCCTCCGTCGCACCAACGTGTCCGTTGAAGTCCCCGCCAATCATTACTTGTTCGGTTGGGGGTATGCCCTCCATCATTGTGTCTAAGTCCTCCCAAAAGGTGGACTTCTCATGCTCCGACAATCCAGTTTGAGGTGCGCAGGCACTGATGACGCTCAATACTTCCCCATCTAGGACCATCTTGATACTTATGATCCTATCACCAGCTCTTGATACTACGACTACTTTATCCTTGAGGCTGCTTTCCACAATGATTCCAACTCCAGTCCTGCCTCTAGCCTTGCCCGCATACCAGAGCTTATGCCCTAGCACCTCCATGCTTTCGTGCCAACCCATTTAATCTCTTGCAGAAAAAGGATGTTGATGTTTCTTCTCATCATCGTATGGGCCACCTCAAAACTCTTCTTCGTTAGTGTCCCGAAATTTAGTGAACCTAATCTCAAGTTCCCTATCCCCTTTTGCCTCGTCCTCCTCCTCCCCACCCCATTTGAAGATGGCCTCAAAGTCTGAGTTCCATAGCTGTTCGTGCTCATCAACTAGCTATCCTAACGCGGGTAAGTGAACAACATAGGCAAGAAGCCGAGAAAGTATATACACCCAAGAACCCACAGTCAATAGGACACACACAAATCACAAATCAAATCACAAAACTGAAATGAGACAGAAACGAGTAAACCACAAAAAAATACACAACAGTGGTAATCCAAACACTACCCTGTTGTACAAAAGGTTAGATCAAACCTGGGGCCAGCGCGTTGGTGGAACTCTGACCCGGCTAAACTTACCTAGGCCCCCTCTTGCTTGTCGGCTACGGGCTGCCAAAAGGGAAGCAAAAACAGGAGGTGAAGGGAAGGGTACAGACCTAGGGCTGACCGATTTTTGCTTACCTGGATCGGTTGGCTACGAGCTGGTCGTGGGTTGGTGGCTGGCGGTTGTTCCGGGATGGGTGGTCGTGGGGTGGCGGGTTGTTGGTGGTATGGAGGGGGGGTTTCACCTTGGTGAATGGTGGGTCCGGGCAATGTGGTCGGTGGTGCTCCGGGTTGGGTGGTGGTAGGGTAGTGACAGTGGTGGTGGGTCTGGGTTAGGGATGACGGTTGGTCCGGGGTCGGGTAGGGTTCCGGTTGTGGGGGGAGGGGTCTGGGGGGCTGTCCGTCAAGGGTTGGGTTGGGTTGGGTTCTCGTGGGTCCGGGTGAAATGGGCGGGGTGGTGGTTTGAGTGGCCGGGTTAGTGGCCGGAGGGGGTTGTGTGGCTATGCGAGTGGCCGGGCACAGGTGGTGGTGGTGTGTGGTGGTGATGGTGCTGGGTTTCGAAGGGGGGCGGGGGGGGGGGGGGGGGGGGAGGGGGGCTAGGTCACCGATATTTGCGTCTATGCTACGGGTGTTCTTAAAGGTCAATCAAACTACTAAGAGTGAATCCAATAGGGCTATTAGTTCTTTCAATTAAGGCCGAGTTCTTTCATTCGAGCCCAACTTGCCATGAATCTGACTACTTGTGAATATTACTAGAGGTTCAACATTTTTTATTAATTTTACCACAAATTAATATGAAGATTATCTATTCCTTCACAAATTCAATATCCTTTGTCAAAATCATTGTTTGACCCTTTTAATGTTTTGTTATTCAGAAATGCAAATAGACTTCAAATGTCCTTGGGAAGGATATCTTCTAGTCCAAATACATATTACAATATTTTATTTTTCTTTCATCTTGAAGAATCTAGATTTCGGCATTTTAGAGCCAATGAAATGGACATTGATTTAGGTATGATTATTCAGTATACCGCAAATGACTTAGATTATTGAAAAATGTACAAGGATAATGAGTAATCATTGTACAATATTGGGATAAACATGGGAACTTAAATTGAGTTTAAGTGAGGAATTTATACTGCCCTTTCAAAAGATCTGATCTTGACATGAATTACTTTTGTCACCATGGTATTCAGTATTAAGCCTTCACATATTTAAACTTATACTCAAAGTAATTAGATTTAAGATGAATAAAACCAATCCCAAGCTTGAGGAGCATAAATCTTAAGCTTTTGACGGCAAGAGAACAATTGATATAACTAAATGAAGGCATGAATAAGATAAATAAAATGACATTGAACAAGGTAACAGAAGCAAAAGAATTGACTGAAGAAATTGTCGCGCTGTAGCTAATCTACTTCCCTAAGTCGTTTATGCCCCACAGATGTACAATGGGATAAACGGCACTCCAACTCCTATGGTTAACTCAGAACCCACCTTAACAGTGTACTCCTCGGAAGTGGGTTGGATTATGCCACAACTTGCTCAGTAGCGGAGGAGATAATATTTGCAAAGAAAAGAAAGGCGTGAAACAGAAGGAGAAATTATGTGTTGTTGTAAGTGAATTAAATATTTTGCAAAACCCTAAGGCATGATATTTATAGAGAAAATTCTTTCTAGGTTAAAGCAAAGATCATGGCAAGGAATCCAACTCAAAAAAGGAAAGTGGCGCATACAGGATAGCTTGAAAATCCAGCCAGTTATGGGAAAAATCATTTAAAGAAAAAGCGTGAAAGGATGCGGTCAAAACGTGTATTAGAGCTCAAGCTCGAGCTCGAGCTTGTAGCCTCGGGCCTCGAGATAGGTCATGTAACAGTACCTCAAGATAACACCCTCAAGGTTCACTTTGGATGGACAACATAAGCTCGAGCCAAAGGCCTCGAGCACTACCTAAGAAAATGACTCAACTCGAGTTCGTTTATGACAGCTGAACAAATACAAAGGTTGTAAAAATTAAAGTCTGGGTTAGAAAAATTCCACACAACATCACACTGCAACACGTTGGCCGTTCAGCTTGACGAGGCGGGTGTGTGCGTGTGTGGTTGACAAAACCTACTCTAGACCCCTTAAGACTTTTCCAAGTGCAATAACAAGGGGATATATAAACTTGACTCCTCTCCTCTACAATTTCAATGTGGGATTGGGGCAAAGCATAAGACTTCCAAAATTAAAGCACACTACCCTAAAATTCCAAGAAATACCACTTGGAGATACACAATTTTAAAGTATATAACTTTTACTCAAAATGACTGATCAAATGCAAAAATTAAAAAAAAAAAAATTTGTAATTGATTGTTGATATATTAACTTCTACTCTCACGGTTGAGGGTTTGTCAATGGTAATGAAGATATGAGAGAGTAATAGAAAGAGAAAGAGAATGAAAATGGGAGTAAAGAAAAGTAAGAGCAAAAATAAAAAAAGGGAGAAAACATGGAGGAAAGAAGGATCAAAATTAGAAAATACCACGCGATTTGGTGAGTAAAATCCAAATACAATTTTCAATATGTTTTCCAAATTGGAAAATTATTTTCCAACTTTTATAATCATAAAATGGGCTGTTATAAATCTTTTCAAGTTTTCAAAATTTCACGGAAAAGTGCAAGATTCCCTATTTCTGAACAACCCATAATTAACCTGTAAAGTGAAGGTTCAATAATTTATTTTGTACTTTATCATAGAATTTTCATGAGTAATAATACCACAAGGAAAGTAATTATAAGTGATTTACTAACCAATACATCATATTATTAAATAATATAAATTAATTAAATTCAATTTTTGGGCACATGCATTTGTCATTAAATAGATAATGGAGTTATGTAGTGAATCATTTTTTTCACTTTAAGATGATACCTTGTGTGAAACAAAGGAATCTTTGTAAAAATTGATGAATAAAAGTAACTCAAAGCAATACACAAGATAATATGAAATTTTGGATGAATTTCATATGCACTATTAATAATACATGAAGGGAAAAATAAACCGTAGACGACACAAAGGAAGTAATAATCTCCTTAGCCAACAATTTCTCTCAAACGAAGTGGCATTCCATCTCTATGTTCTTCGTTCCTTCTTAGAAAATCAGGTTAGAGGCAATATGAAGAGCCACTTGATTATCACAAAATAAAACGACTAGTTTTTCGATCTTGACACAGAGATCACTTATCAAACGACGTAACCACACCGATTCGCTAGTCACTGTGGCCATGGCACGATACTCTGCTTCAGTGGAAGAACAAGAGACTACTATTTATTTCTTGGAATGCCATGAAATTGGCGTGCCACCAATAAACACCACGAAACCTATGGTGGAATGCCTACTAGTAGGACAACCTACACAGTTAGCATCACAGTAGGCACGAAGGGAAAAATCAAAAGCATGCGAACGGAAAATACCCTGATCCGTCGTCCCCTCAACATAATGAAGAATGCACAGGGTAGCCTCTAAATGTCGAACCCGTGGATTGTGCATGAACTAACTAAGAATTCTAACTGCATAACAACTATCAGGACGAGCCATAGTGAGATAAAGTAATCGCCCTCTTATTTGTCAATTCCGCCCGGGATCCGTAATTCGATCTGCGTACCCATCGATCAGGCGATAGTTTTGAACAATGGTAGTAGAGACAGGTTTAGCACCAAACAAACCTGCCTCTCACTCAAAATATCAAGAGCGTATTTTCACTAACTCAAAACCATTCCATCTTTGCAACGCGCAATCCCTATGCCAAGAAAATACTTAACGGGTCCCAAGTTTTAAATACCAAACTGTATATTAAGGGAAGACTTAATTTTCTCTATATGGTGCAAATCATTACCCGTTATAATGAGGTCATCCACATACACCAAAATACTCGTAAACACCGACCTATGAGCAAAAGTAAATAAGGAGTAATCTGACATAGACTGTGTCAACCCCACACTTACTAGAAAAGACACAAACTTTTTATTTCAATTACAGGATGCTTGCTTTAGCCCCCAAAGAGACTTACACAAGCAAAAAACTTTACCCTCATGTTTCTTCTCAAAACCTACACCTCCTCATCAAGGTCCCCATGTAAGAAGGAATTATTTACGTCCAACTAATGCACTCTCCAATTCTTAGATGCTGCAACTGCAAGGACATAATGAACTGCAACAAGTTTAATGATACGGACAAAGGTGTCCTGATAATCTATATCTTCAACTTTAGTGTAACCAATGGAAACAAAACGCGTCTTATAACATTCTATCGTACCATCACATTTATATTTAACCTTGTATACCCACTTGGAGTCAATAGCCCGTTTCCCCGATAGTAACTCTTCCAAGGTCCATGTTTTGTTTTGTTCGAGGGCCGATATTTCCTTCTCCATTGCATCACTCCAATGCTGGAATTCGACAACCTAAGAAAAATGTCTTAGCTCATCACTAGAAGTGATGGCATTAAGCAACATTGAGTAGTTACTAAATCGTGCGTTAGAGAGAAAACTTGACAACGAATAAACCATACCAGAATCAACTGAAGAAGAAGTGGAACGAGGATGGGCTATAGAAGTTGAAACATCCACAACATAATCTTGATACTTTATCTGCATCGAACGAAGGAGACCCGGCCTACTCGAAACGTGCTACTGCTACATGTCAGGACTGTCAAGCCCCGGTACTGCTGCGATAGCTATTGGTACTAGTGCAGCAGCACTAGTAGCAGTCGGTGGCTCAACCACCTACGACTATTCAGTCACCGATGGTGGTTCAGCAACCACTAGTGCTTCACATATCTGAACTTGATTACTTCCTCCATCATCCACATATCGAATTATGTCAATTTCTTCATTACAATCATCCTTTTGTCCTAACTCTTTAAGAAAAAGAAATTTGTTTTCATAGTACATAACATCACGAGAGACAATAATCTTCTTGTTGTATAAATCAAAGACTTTATACCCCTTCTTATCATGATGGTATCGAACAAAAACTCATTTATTCGCATGATTCTCAAACTTGTCTTTACCACGATCTTTACGATGAACATAGCACAAAGAACCAAAAACGTGTAAATGACTAAGAGAAGGAGCTTTACCTAGTAATACCTCATAGGGCCTGCATTTTTTCTAGCCTGGTGTGGGCACGAGATTAATCAAGTAGGCTACTGTGCGGATACCTTCTGTCAAAACCTGAACGAGAAGCCCTGCTTCAAACCAAAGTGGCTGAGCAACTTCTAGAAGATGCCCATTCTTTCTTTCTAAAACCTCATTTTATTTAGGGATATCATTACATGAGTTTTGAATAAGGATCCCCATTCTTTCATAAAAATCAAGTAGTGGACCAAATAAAAACTCTGTACCGTTGTCACTCCTTACTTGTTTAACACATAAGTTATACTGTGTTTGTACAACTTGAAAAAAATCCATGAGAGTTTTTTAAGATTGAGACTTGTCCCTCATCCAATATGCCCAAGTTCATCTACTGTATTCATCAACTGTGGCAAGAAAAAAGAAAGCACTAATCAACGACAAAGTATACGGCCCCAAAATATTACAGTGAATTAACTCAAAACATGCTCCAGTTTTGCTAACAGAAATGGGAAAGGTAAACGAGCCTTTCTTGCCCAATGGCATGAATCACAAACACAATCAAAAGAGGTTCCAAAATTCAAATGCAAAAAACCAAACAACTTATTAAACATGACATGCCCTGACCTACTATGCAGTAAGAAAGCTTCCTCGGTTGCATTCTTGACATGGGCGACTTTTGAAGCAATCGGACCCTCCAGGAAGTATAGCCCATCTCATAGTCTGCCCACTCGAATCCACTCCTTGAATGGTAGGCCCTATATAATACAGAATTTAGAAAAAAAGAAGCTAATGCACAATTTCTATCTCTAGTCAATTTTAGAAAACAAATAAGGTTGCAATGAAAGATGGTAATGCGTGATACATTATCGAGAATACAACTGCTTGAAATAACAGCACATCCATTGCCAGAAACTTTAGAGATGACCCATTCAGAAGTCTGAATGGTTTGGCTCTATTATTAACCAAAACTTCGTCCAAAACAAAATTTGACGAAACCATGTGCTCGAAAGCACCAGTATCTATAATCCAAACGTTATTAGAGAATGCTTGACCTATCATATTAACACTCGGAGAACTACTCTCTGGACTGAAGAGTCATAATAGTTGTTGGTGCTGAGAGGCTAAAAACCCAGTAATGGGGCTGTCAGGGTGCTGCATTGTCCGCCAGTTGGTGCCATTAGAGGCGCAATTCTTCCATCCAGCCGGGAATCCTATTAGCTCATAGCAACAATCCCTTGTGTGTCCCTGTCTTTTTAAATGAGAACAAGGCAACCGATTATTGCGCCTCGGAGGTTGTCCATTAGAGGTGGACACATCTCCTCCCGTCGCCACTACATTCCCTTTAGCTACAAGAGCCGTAGCTTTAGGAATAAAAATACTACTTGAAGAAACACTTTGTTGCTTCTCCTCTTGACAAAGAGTAGCATAAGCATTGGAAACACTGGGAAGGGGTTGAGTGTTCATGAGTTGAGATCGCACAGAAGACACGGATGGGTCGAAATCCATCAATAAATCTAGCTGCCTTTCCATGTCCTTTATGGCCGCAAATGCTTGGCTAGAGCCACAAGTACAAGGAGGTGTTGCTACAAGGATAAAAAGCTCATCCCATAAAGACCTCAGTTTATTAAAATAGTCCAACATAGACATGGTATCTTGTATTAAGTGTGAGATTTCACACTTAATTTCACAAACTGTGGAACATCACCTTGAAAGAAATGTTCACTTAACTCTAGCCGTACCTCACACGAGGTTTTGAAATATGCAATACTTGTGTTGATTTCCTTGGAAACATAGTTGAAAAGCTAAGAAGAAACCATCGAATCACAGGCACTCCAATTTTCAAAATCAGGTGAGTCTTCATCCGGTTTCTTTGTGGTACCATTTAAAAAAAAAAAAAAAAAAATCCCAATTTTATGTTTTACTTGGAAAACCTTAAAAATAGAGCACCTCCAAGCCATGAAATTTGGGCCGATTAAAGCATCTAGCACGAAAACAAGCCCTGGGTGATCCAAGGGGTAAAAATAGTAGGGCAAGTTCACATATGGAACTTCCTATGAAACAGGAACCGGCGTAATAATTTGATTAGATCATACATCATCTAGTGTAAAATCCTTAAAATAACACAATTTAAGCAAGAAATACAAAAACCAGATAGCTCAGTTTATTGTGGGTGCGGCAAAGACAATATAAAAATGCTTAGCTAGAAATAACTTAAAGCAGGACACAAGATAATATGAAATTTTGGATGAATTCCATTAACACTAGGCTATAGTATTTATAATACACGAAGGGGAAAATAAAAAGACGAACCTTTAAAAAAAAAATTGGAGAATCTCAAGCAAAGAAAATGAAATATCTTCCTCGGCCATTAATGGGATGGCCGGCGGTTGCAAGAAGAAAGGGGGAAGAATGAATTCCTACTTAATTACTACCTCTAATAAACTCCAGGCAATAAAAGATAAAAGGTAAAATACAAGGAAAATACCCTAAAATACAGAAGTATATAAAAGGTAAAGCACTAGAATTCAACAATCTTATTACTTAGTTACTGTTTACACCCTAAATTCGAGGGAGTTGGGACGACGTTGTTTTGGGCCAAGCGCCATGCGCTTGTCATGTGAGACCCTCCTCGAGGAACTTAAGGCATGTAGATGCTAAGATTGGCAACATCTCAAGCCCAGGTACTTGAGGAATTCGAACCCTCACAAGTCTCACATTTGAGAACATACCAGCCACTCAAGGCTCGATTTGGTCAAGAGGTCAAAGGAGCTCAAGCTCAAGGGACTTCCAAGAATGCTACAAGGCAGGTGGTTTCCAAGCTCTAGAAAGTTACATAGAGCACAATTTCAGAATGTGTGGGCATCAAGCTTATCAAATAGAATGTGGGGCATTTAAAAGGGACTCCAGCTGAAAAGCGGACGTTGGTTTCCAAAAGGACGCTCGAGCACACTAAAGATTGGACACCTTCGCGTCTCCTTCACGGGCCAAAGAAGCTTGGTGGCCTGCATTGGAGGAAAATGCCGTGCAAATAGGAGGCAACCATTACTTCATTTTCTGTGAATAAAATACACTATTGTAGTTGTAAAGCGTCCAAAACCCCCATACAAAACTTCTTCAACTTTTTCTATAGCACTGTTGTTCTTTTACTTAGCTTAGCATAGGATAGATCTTGTTATACTTGCTTCTTTAGCAACACAATGTTTCAGGCCTCAAGTGTGAACTCTTCATTTTAATATGTTCCAAAAATCGAAGTTAAGAGTTGAGACTTCAGTTTAAGGATTTGATAACTAAGGCTTGACCTTAATTGTGTTGGTCTTAACACTATTGTCACTGTTTAATAACTCAAGTAAGGTTTGTGCCATTGTTTGAGGGCTTGGACGACCAAGGCCGCACCTTGATTGCGTTGGTCCTCATCCAGTGACCCAAATACTATTTGCTCCACCTAAATCATGTCAGACTCTAACTCACTCGAGTTATTTTACGTCGAGTGTGCCAGGCCTAAACATCTGATTGACTCGGGCTTATAAGTTGATTTCTAAGCTCTCGGGTTTGTCTCCACCCCAGTTCCTGACTTTTAAGTATATGAGGAAAGGTGCGCCTTTCTCCATCACTATAACTGCTGCTTGAGTTAGGTCCATTTCGCTTTAATTTTCAGTCATCACATATATGTCAAAAATATCCACAAAAAGATATAGAACTTCTCTTAATTGAAGCATAAGCAAAATCCACGTATTAAACAAATGAAGATGGATACACCGAAATATCACCTCCCTTTCTTCGAGAAGGTGAGTGATGAGGTCAAAGACATGCAGTTTGAATTTAAGCTCACTTCCTAGTCATGGTGAGACCCTTTTGCATGTTAGTTTACATTTGTATTTATAGCAATCACATCATACCACTAAAAAAATAAATAAAGCAAACAGTTACTGAAAGGTTTGGTCTACCATAACCCTAATATTTTACTGTTTAACATGGAATGAGGTGAGAAACTTCAAAAGTTTTTAGTACTTATATATCATTTTCTACATTTAGAAGAATATCCATCCAGAAAAATTAATTTAGAATATGTTTTCCTTAACGTATATTTCTTCTGCAATATATACTGATCTTTTGCCAGTTTGCACAGAATTCTGGCAACATGTATGCACTTTCCATGCATCATAATTTGGTATAGTCTAGCAAATTTTCTATAAACACCAGGAATGAAATTATGATGCGGCGCACGATAGGGACAATTGGGCAACGGAAAGGTTCAACGGCCTTTCCTTTTGAATTTTATTATCACTGGAATAAAATTAACAAAAGAGATTCATAAGTTCATTTTTCACAGGTTGAGAAATCGAGGTTACACAAGAAAGGAAATAATTTATTAGAATTTTTAACTGGCTACCTAAAAATGAACTCTTCTTCCCCCTTATATAGAGAACGACAAGAATTCAAACTTGAAATTCAAATTAACAAATTAGACAAGGAAACCAAAACTAATCAAGTAAGAAAATCCCTAAAATCTCGACTGGGAAGAAAGACCCGTTCAAAGTGGCCAGATCTTAGCGTCACGCTAAGTCTGCTCACGCGAAGTGCGCTCCTGCTGAGGATTTCGGCCATCCTTCTGCCAAGCTGGGACTCGACGCCGCTTCATCATCCTCCCCGAGTTGGAGAGAATTCGCCCTTGAATTTGACTGGGGATTAACACTAATATTTTTGCCAAAGTAAGGGCTGAGATGCTTGAGGTTAAAAATGTCTGAAGTTCGCATACTTGGTGGGAGTTGTAGTTGGTAAGCATTATCGTTGATCTTCTCAAAGACCGCCACTGGACCTATCTTACGGGCTGAGAGCTTGTTATATTCCCAAGTCGGAAAGCTTTCCCGTGTTAAGATTGCCCAAACCTTCTCGCCAACTTGGAGTTGAATTCCCCGTCATTCGCTGTCACGGTCATCCTTGTACTTGGCATTAAACTTTAACAACCGTGCCCTTGTCTGTTCGTGAATGTTTTGAAGGGAAAATATGAATTCTTCAGCCTTACCATGGGGGCGCACAAAATCTAGGATTGGAGCCAAGTCAATGGGAGATCGTGGGACAAAACTGTAAACAACTTGAAATGGTGGGAATCCCGTGCTTCTATTTACCAAGTTGTCATAAGCGAACTCAGCTTGATGAAGTTTCATTGCCTAACCTTTGGGGTTTTCTGCTGCTAAGCATCATAGTATATTTCCTAAGGAATGATTGGTTACTTCTGTATGTCCATCGGTCTGCGGGTGATGGGTCGTGCTGAAGTGTGGTATTCGCCAATTTTCAAAGGCTCCACCAATAGTGATTGACGAACCAAACGTCCCTGTCTGATACAATGCTGGACAGTAATCCGTGGAGTTTGTAAACGTCTTTGAAGTAAAGACTTGCAATGTGGGTGGCATCTGCGACTTTCTTGCATCCGAGGAAGTGCGCCATTTTGGAAAATAGATCCGCTACAACAAAAACAGAGTCAACCCTACCCACTATCAGAGGTAACCCTAACACAAAGTCGATGCTCACGTCTACTCATGGCTGATCTGGTACTAGTAACGGTAAGTAGAGTCCCGCATTCGACATCCCACCTTTAGAGATCTGACAAGTACGGCAGCGCTTGACGAACCTCTCAACTTCCTTGCATATGGTGGGCTTGAAGTAAGTGGTGGTAATGAGCTTCAACGTCTTATCGCTATTAATGTGCCCTGAATTATGCTTTTCTTCAATGATTTTCTGATGCCAATTGGAATTCAGGATGCACAATTCGTTCCCCCTTAACAAGAACCCGTCGTGGAGTGAGTAGTTCGGTACTGGGCCCAGCTGGGCGTCACGCCATACACTACTGAAGGTTGGATCATCATAGTACATGTGTTTGAAGTGCTCGAACCCGGTCACCTCGCATTACGCCAGGATCATGGTTCTCCTGCTCAAGGCTTCAGCCACCTTATTTAATACGCCTGAAGTGAGTTTGATGGAAAAGTGGAAGAATTGGATGAAACCTGCCCACTTAGCGTGGCTTTCTGACAACTTCTCTTGGCTATTGTTAAACTTCAGGGCCACAATGTTTGAGTATAGAATAAACTCACGATTCCCCAAATAAGACTTCAATTGCCGGAGTGCACTGACCAAAGCATAGAACTCTAAGTCTTATGTTAAATACCTCACTTACTCCCATGATGCTTCTCACTGAAGCAGGCAATGGGCCTTCCTTCTTGACTAAGGATGGCACCAATACCAACTTTTGAGGCGTCGGTGTGCAGCTTAAAGGTCAATTGAAAGTTGGTAATGCTAAAACAGGAGCTGTTGTTAGCCTCTCCTTGATGATGGCGAAAGCGGATGCAGCTTCAGGCATGCACACAAGCAAACCCTTCTTCAGGCAATCTGTGATTGGCGCTATGATTGAGCTAAAGCCAGGAACAAAGTGCCTGTAGAGTGACGCCAACCCATGAAGGCTTCGGGCTTCGCCAATTGACTTCTGCCCTGGCCAGTTGTGGATAGCTGCTATCTTGCCCACATCGGCGGAAATACCATCCTTGGAAACAATGAAGCCAAGGAAGGTCACCCTTTCCCTCATAAACTAACACTTTTTCAATGTCACAAACAAACTTTGAATCCTCAAAGTATGAAGTACCTCTCTCAAATGATCAATATGCTCGCTACGGTTATGGCTATAAATTAAAATATTGTCAAAATAGACGACGATGAACTTGCCAATAAACGGACATAATACCTAGTTCATAAGCCTCATGAAGGTACTAGGTGCATTCAAAAGGCCAAACGACGTAACCAACCACTCATAGAGACCCTCTCTCGTCTTAAAAGTTGTCTTCCATTCATCCCAGGGAGATATGCAGGTCTGATGGTAGCCACTTTTGAGGTCCAGCTTGGAGAATACCTTGGAGCTTTGCAACTAATCTAACAGATCATTGAGTCTTGGGATGAAGAAGCGGTATGTAATCGTTATCTTGTTTATATCTATGCTGTCCACACATATACGCCAACTCCCATCTCTCTTCGGCGTTAGTAAGGCTGGAACAGCACAAGGGCTCAAGCATTCCCTATTGAAGCCTCTGGCAAGCAGTTGTTTGACTTGGTGTCTGAGCTCTTCATGTTCAGAAGGAATCAAGCGGTAGTAAGGCTTGTTTGGTAAAGATGCGCCAGGAATAAGGTCGATGCTGTGCTGAATGTCATGCAAAGGCAGTAGCACCTCTAGTAAGTCCTCTGGGAACACATCGACAAACTCCCTCAGTAGGGACCCAATCTCTCTTGGCAATTCGTTGGGAACAACTTTGGCTTCTTTCCCAATCAGGACGAATACAACTTTGGCGGGGCCAACTTCTTTGGAAAACATGGCGCGACCCTGCACATTGTGGTGTTGGGCTACAGAAGCCTTTGGTTTCTCCTCCTTCCTTGGTAATGACACTGCCTTGACCCCCTCATATAGAAAACTATACGTGTTTCTCCTTCCATCATACACAGCTCCACGGTCATATTGCCAAGGACGTCCAAAGAGCAGGTGGCATGCATCCATGGCGACTACCTCACACCATACTCCCTCCTTATACTTGGGTTCAATAGAAAAATTGACATACCATTGCTTGGAAACCTTTACCTGACTGCCCTTCTTTAGGCAAGACAACTTGTAAGGCTGCAGGTGTGCTTCTGTTTTCAAGCCTAACTTAGTTGCCGCCTCCTCGGAAATGACATTTTCACAGCTTCCCTAGTCCATGACTACATGATAGACTTTACCGTTAATGGTGCATTTCGTCTGGAAAATATTGTTCCTCAGCCAACCGTCTCATTGTTCATTTCTTTGCGTGAGGCAGACACGCCTAACAACTAAACACTGACCCTCATCTCCTTCAACTGGATCTTCTCCTGGTTCTGTCAAGTCTTCTTGACCTTCCTCTTCCATGATCTTGCCTTCTAATTTAGCGGGCTAGTTAATGAGAAGAGCCTTACTCGGCCTATCTCCCTTTCAGCAATCAGAGGCACGGTGACCCATATCTCCGCACTTGAAGCAAAGTATTCTTGAAGAACCCGTTACTTCTTGATTTGTTTTTGCTTTACAATGACGACTGGCGGTGGTCTGTTTTGGGCGTTCGGGGTTTGGGTTGGCGGGGCACGGTTCACCTCCTTTCCGCCAGTTTGATTGATTCCGACTTCGCCAGAGGGGCGGCGCCTTTGCTGCCATTCTACATTCATGGCTCTCTGAGATGCTTCAGCCATGGTAAACATGGCAAAAATGTTGAGTACATCTTAGATGGACTCTCTTAGGCTGCTAATACAGCGATCCGCCAGCTGCTCTTCTGACTCCTTCTTGTCTTTTCTGGCGACTAGAGAATGAAAGTCAGCAATATATTCCTTCACAGACTTGGAGCCTTGACGCAACACCTGAAGGTGTTGGTACATCATCCACATGTGGTTGTGTGGTAAGAAGGCGCTACGAAGGTGCTTCTTCATCTTCTCCCACGTCTTAACCTTGGAGTTCCCTTTGCGGAATCGGGTTTGCTTTAATTGGTGCCACCAGGCGGTTGCCCTACCTGAAGGCGGGTAGCAATGAGCGGCACCTGCTTCCTCTCAAGTATTTCTCTAAATTCGAGGACTTCTTCAATGGACACAAGCCAATCTAAGAACTCCTCTAGGCATCCTTCTCCATTTAACTCGGGTATTTCAATCCGAAGTTCGGATTCACACCTCCAATCCTCACGATCATCAATATGGCGCTGATGGCATCTAAATCTTGGTTTTGGCATGTCTTCATCATGAAATAAATTGTTCAAGTCTTCACCGATTACGCTCGGTGAAGGTGGGCGTTGGGGCCTAGCTCTACCCGATGGGTTGAGGTTGACTCCGATTTGGATCAAGTGCTCCTCGATCCTCCGAAATCTCTCTCCCAATTCCTCCAATCTGCTTTCTTGCTTTTGATGAAGGTCTCGGTCAGCAACTTCCTCAACATTGGCATTCTTCTGTCGCCTATTGGGTGCCATCGTTCAGGAAACGAACCGTGCTCTGATACCATATGATGTAGCACGTGATAGGGACAATTGGGCAATGGGAAGGTTCAACGACCTTCCCTTTTTAATTTTATTATCACTAGAATAAAATTAACAAAATAGGATCATAAGCTCGTTTCTCACAGGTTAAGAAATCGAGGTTACAAAAGAAAGAAAACAATTTATTGGAATTTTTAATTGGCTACCTAAAAATTATCTCTTCTTCACCTTTATATAGAGGATGACAAGAATTCAAACTTGAAATTCAAATTAATAAATTAGATAAGGAAACTAAAACTAATCAAGTAAGAAAATCACAAAAATCTCGGAAATCCCTAAAATCTCGGCCGGGAAGAAAGACCCGTTCAAAGTGGCCAGATCTTGGCATCACGCAAAGTCTGCTCGCGCCAAGTGCACTCCAGCGAAGAATTTTAGCTGTCCTTCCACCAAGCCGACACTTGACGCATCAGCCCGCTGCATCACATTATCTTTTGGAATTGCATAGAATGACCACATTTTTTGACAGAGTTTAAGGAATTTGTACAAGGGGTCACTATAATTTTTGGGGAGGCACTCAAAACAAAATAAAATTTCCAATCTCACAATACTTTACATATATTATAAATCTTTAAACCTCAAAACTTAATATGGATTTTATAATTTTAGTACATATTTTTGAAAATAGAAAGAATGATAATGTTATAAAAACTTATTGTCATGATGTTACATCGAATATAAATTGAAAACCTGCCCAATTGTAGGGTTTAGTTAAGAGAGGTGCCAACATGGGGGGGGGCGGGGGGGGGGGGGGGGGGGGGGGAGGCGGCGGGAAGCGAGAAAGTAAATGCGGTAAAGAGAGGAGCGTATGGGAGTATCACCTTTTTTGTATCTCACACCTCACCCGCAAGAATTTCTACTATTTCTGTAGCTCCATAAGTGGAATTCGGTTCAGGAGTAGTATCAAATGAAGATTTGGTGGATCCTAGGAAGAAGCTTAGGCCACCCCGAGGCTAAATGAGGAAAAGAGGACCTAAGCAACGGAGAAGAAACTATTTGACGCATGTTATGCCTAGAAGAGGGACCACAAAAACTAGAAGGAGCAAGGAAACATAGAGAGAATGATGCTCCAATAGTAAGGATAGATAGTCGGTAGAGTCAAAGAATGCGCACTCTAACACACAATGTCATGTCCAACCATTCTCAGAAAGCTCTAATCACCATAGATACCAACAACAGATAATCGATTGTGGTACGAGGCCATTGGGTAAAGACATGAACAGCCTCACTGACATCAGAATATTAAAGAATAATTCTTCAAGTACAAGTAGCAAGAATGGTGTCCCCACTCAAACAAATAAAGATAAAGACACATGAGAAAAGGGAATTGTTACGGAAACTTCAAATGGCAAGGACGCCTTCTAATGTAGACCAAGATATAGCTCAGAGATAAAGTATCCAAGATGCTTTATGAGGACGATGACTTGGAGAGTAGGGTCTTTGGCAAGCAATAGCAAGGACATTTGAAGGAAAACGCACCTTCAATAAGTAGTAACAAAAATCCTTATAGGACTTAGTGTTATAATTTAGGATCAATCCTGAATTATAACCAAGCAGTGGAGAATTTTGGATGAGGGAAGAAGGGAGGTTAGATGAGAAATTAGAAGATGATTGAGATAGGAGAAGAAAATATGTATTCATTGTATATCCTTCTTACATTCTAAGTATCATATTTATACTACGTAATGGCTAAGTACAAGCCTAACTCCAAGTACTAACAAGTATAACATTTATAACATCACATATCACAACTTATTACCTTTGATCAACTATAACTTGCTATAAGAACTAGTCTTGCTATGACAATTCCACCCCCTTAAGATCATTCTTGCCTCAAGAATGTTGCTGCAGGGAATTGGCTGCGAATGAAGCTCAAGTCTTCCTAGCTTGCTTGTGCAGGACTCGGGTTAGTCCAATGAATCAGCACCTCCTGACGCATCTCCCCTTTAGCCTGCACCACTCTGGAATCCAGAATAGCAGCAGGGCCATGGATCAGTGAACCATCAAACTGAGCTGCAGGTGGCCCCTTGGAACTTCCCTTTTCTTCCACAATGTGTTTCTTAAGGAGAGAAACATGAAATACAGAGTGAATTGAGGATGAAGAAGGTAAGTCCAACTTGTAAGCTACCTTGCCTACTCTTTGTAGAATCTTGTAAGGTCCAAAGAAGCAAGCTCCCAATTTAACATTTTTCCTTATGGCCACAGAAGATTGTCTATGGGGTTGAAGCTTGAGGTAAACCATGTCCCCAACCAGAAAAGATCTTTCAGTCCTCTTTCTGTCAACAAAGAACTTCATGTGTGATTGAGCTCTCTACAAATTATCCTTCAGCTGTAGCATAAGTTGTTTCTTCTGAGAAAGGAGATGATTAACTTCTGAAACATGAGAAGTCATTCCTTGTAAAACCATGGGAGCAGGGGGGATAACCATAGAGGACTTTAAAGGGAGTAGTGCCAATGGAGGAATGGAAATGGGTGTTGTACCAGTACTCAGCCAGAGCTAACCATCTCACCCAATGCTTGGGATAAGTATAAGTCATGCTGTGCAAGTATTGTTCCATGCAATGATTCACCCCTTCAGTCTAACTGTTCGACTGAGGGTGATATGAAGAACTAAGAGCTAAAGTGGAGCCCATTAACAAGAAGAGCTCTTGCCAAAACTGACTGGTGAATATTATGTCACGATCAGATGTAATGGATTGAGGCAATCCATGTAGCTTGTAGATGTTGTCCAAGAACACTTTAGCCAACTTTTCAGCAGATATGGGGTGAGCAAGAGCGAAAAAGTGGCTGAACTTGGTGAATCGATCTACTACCGCCCAAATAATCTCCTTGCCATCAGCCTTAGGTAAGCCTTCCACAAAATCCATGCTTATGTGTTGCCATGCCCCATCAAGAATTGGGAGGGGTTGCAACAAGCCAAGATATTGCACACATTTTTTCTTAGTCCTTCGGCATACATCACAGCCTTGAACTAAAGTCTCTACAGCCTTCTTTGCCCCTACCCAGCTGAAATATTGCTTGAGCCTTCTATAAATGCCATCTATACCGGAATGGCCACCCCAGCTGAAGAATCAAAGGCCAAGATAATCTGTCTTCTCATATTTGTGGCTGATCCCACATAAATTTTCCCTTTGATCCTCACAATGCCATGTAGTACTGATATGTCACCAACCTGCTTCGAATGTAGATTGACAGCAGTGGCTGTAATGCAATTAGATGCAAATTTATCCCCTGCATAATTTTTATAAATCTCCTCCATCCACTCTGGAAGAACACAAGAAATGGCTGCACAAGAGCCATCCATTTCAGCTCCTGATCTGCAAGAGAGGGCATCTGCTACCATGTTTTCCCTTCCTTTGCGGTATTCAATAGAATAACTGAGTCCTAGCATCCTTAGAAGCCCCTTCTTCTGTATCCTAGTGGTGATCTTCTGCTCAAGGAGATGTTTGAGGCTTTGGTGGTCAGTTTTGATGATGAAGTGGTTCCCCTCCAAATAATGCCTCCATTTCTTCACTGCAAGCAGAATGGCTAGATATTCTTTCTCATATATGGATAGCTGTTGGTGTCTTGGACTCAGCCCTTGACTGATAAAAGCAATTGGTCTGGTGCGTTGTGATAGGACTGCACCAATGCCCAAGCTACCGGCACCAGTTTCTAAGGTCAAGGGATGTTGGAAATCAGGTTTGGCAAGCACCGGGTCTGAACACATGGATGACTTGAGCCTTTCTAAAGCATCTTGAGCTACTCCAGACCATTCAAAAGCATCCTTCTTCAACAAATTAGTGAGGGGTTTAGCCATAATTCCATAGCCCGCAATGAACTTTCTGTAATAACCTGTGAGGCCTAAGAATCCCCTCAATTGTTTTATGTTTTGGGGAGTAGGACAATCTCTCATAGCTTGCACCTTGTTTGGGTCAGTAGCTACTCCTTCCTTTGACACATTGTGCCCCAGGTATTCGACTTGGGTTAGCTTGTTCTGGAGCAGTATCGAGAAAACCTGTCTCAGCTGGCTAATGTGAGCATCCAAAGTAGGGCTGTAGACCAAAATGTTGTCAAAGAAGACCAACACAAACTTCCTCAGCTGCTCCTTAAACACCCAATTCATCACTGCTTCAAATGTTGCAGGGGCATTTGTCAAGCCAAAAGGCATGACTACAAACTCATAGTGACCATGGTGGGTTCTGAAAACAGTTTTGGGGATGTCCTCATCCCTCACTCGAATCTGATGGTAGCCTTACCTCAAGTCTAGCTTAGAATAATGCCGAGAACCATTAAGTTCATCAAGTAAATAATCAATGATAGGTATGGGGAACTTGTACTTCACTGTGAGGGAATTCAAATGTCTGTGGTCCACACATATGCGAGCAGTTCCATTCTTCTTCTTCACAAGGATCACTAGAGAAGCATAAGGGTTGTAACTATGCCTTATAAACTTGGAATTCAACAATGCTTCCACCTGCTCTTCAATTTCATTCTTCTGTGAACGAGGATATTTGTAAGGCCTCAGGTTTATAGGATCTGATTGAGCCTTCAAGGGAATAGCATGGTCAAGAGCTCTCCTGGGAGGCAGAGCTGTGGACATAACAAACACCTCCTTGAATTCTGACAACAATGCCTCAATTCGAGGGTCCCTAGGCTCTGAATTAGTTGCAGGTTCTGTTGAAATGGCATTAAGTTGGCATATCCATTGGCACCCTTGCTTTCTTAGCAACTTCTCAAGCTTGCTAACCTTCATGAGCTACAAATTTCCTTTCTCCATGATCCCTTGTAGAACCACACGCTTCCCCTTTCTATCAAAAGAGACGGATAACTGAGCAAAATCAAATACTAATGGGCTGATTGTCTTCATCTAATCCTCACCTGAAACCATATCACATCCTCCAAGCTTGAGTACTCTGAAATCATACCCAAATGTGTGTCCCTACATACACCATTTGAATTCTTTACATTTCATTTGAGTGAGCATGGAATTACCATCAGCCACTGTAACAGCTAGGGGACTAGTCTTGATCATCTCATGCCCCATAGCCTTCACAATTTTCAGATCAACAAAGTTGTGTGTACTGCCAATGTCTATCAAAATCAATAACTGCTTCTATCCAACTTCACCTCTGATCCGGATGGTGTTGTGGGAGCCATTTCCTGTCAATGCACATGCTGAAATTTCCATCTCATCAAGATCTCCATCCCCAATGTCATCCTCCCACTGCTGTTCAGTTGTATCCTCTTCAGATTCTTCTTCCTCTGGCTCACCAGATTCAATTCCAGACACAGCCATCAGGTGCTTGGGATTACATCAGTGCCCATAGAAGTATTTCTGATTACAACGAAAACAAAGCCTCTGACTCTTCTTGTCCTCATTACCTACTGGTTTAACAGTAGAACCTGAAGCACCCAGCTGCTGTGTAGACCCAGGTACAGCCCTTGTTCTTGGGATATCAAGACTGGATAGAACAGTCGCCTAGACCAAGGTACAGCCCTTGTTCTTGCGATATCAAGACTGGATAGAATAGTCGCCTCCATCAACTTAGCCTTAGTATAGGCTTGGGATAAGGATATTGGGTTTAAGGCCTTAACTAAGTTTTTAATTCTTAGCTTAAGGCCACTAATAAAGCTAGAAATGTAGTAAGATTCATGAGCTCCCGGGCATATAGAGAGCATTCTAGCATGCAAATTTTCAAACTTAGTCATATAATCCCTCACGGATGAGGTTTGCACTAATTTATTGAAGTGATCAATCACCTCTCCTGGGTCCTCCTCTCCATATCTTTCACATAACTCATTCACAAAATCATCCCAAGTTAAATCAGGACAACTACGGATCAAGCTATAATACCAAGTCTCATGATCGCCTTGTAAATAAACAGCAGCTAATTCCACTTTCCCCAATTCATCAGTGTGGTAAAATTTAAAGTACCTTTCGCATCTTCTGATCCAAGATTGGGGGTTCTTTCCATCAAATGTGTCTATCTCTACACGAGGTTGTCTAGGTGCCAATGTCCTAGCTGCGATCGATCCTTGTTCATTGGATCCAGCTGATTTTAGAAGCAGCAGGATCTGGGGGTCTATTGGGCAGACGAGCAGGGGAAAGCAATCCAGCTCCCATTGGTAACTACTGGCAATCAAATTGTTGCTGTAACCCCTGAATTCGAGCTTCCAGCTGCTGTGAATGTTGGTCCAACCTCTCGGCAATCCTCTGATCTTGATTTAACTGCAATGTAGCAAGCATTTCCTGCATTTGAATTCGCAATTGCTCAAACTAATTGATCACACCCTCAGGACATGGGTTAGAACTCACAGCTGCAGCATAACTCGGATTAGCAGGCCGCAGCAGCAGCTCCAGCTCTGGTTGTTACTCCGGCCATTCGAGCTGATCGCCTCTTCCTTGCCAGATCAACAGTAGATAATGCAAAGCCTTGATACCAAATGTTATAATTCAGGATCAATTCTGAATTATAACCAAGTAGTGGAGAATTTGGGATGAGGGAAGAAGGGAGATTAGATGAGAAATTAGAAGAAGATTGAGATAGGAGAAGAAAATACGTATTTCATTGTACATCCTTCTTACACTCTAAGTATCATATTTATACTATGTAATGGCTAAGTACAAGCCTAACTCCAAGTACTAACAGGTATAACATGTATAACATCACATTTCACAACTTATTACATTTAATCAACTATAACTTGCTATAAGAACTAATCCGGCTATGACACTTAGCTTCTAATTTCTTAAGTGTATGATAGTTTCTCTACAACATTGGAATCCAAGTTAGTCATGGATTTTGTCCACGCTTTTGTATTCATATTTAAATTAGATTGTTATTTAGTAAGAGTGTTAGCTGTAAATAGACTTGTACCTTAATGAGGTAGTATTTTTCCTCGTATATGATGGAATGGTGGTTTGTTATCACTTAAGTTCTCTCCCAAGGAGTTCCAAGTTAAATTATTTCTGTATTTGTTTCCACTTTCACAATTCAAATAAAAGCAAGTATTGAGTATCCTTCCAACCACTCTACTCAGATTAATTGTTGCATTAGTTTGGTAATAGTGCTAGGAAGTTCTAGTCATGACTTGAGGGAAGCTGAAGTATGTTCCCATTGTTTACGCCCTAATTTTGAGGGAGCTGGGACAACGCCGTTTTGACTAAAGTGCCATGTGCTTACCACGTGAGGACCTCCTCAACGGGAATCAGACCTTTAAGTGCTAAGATAGTGGCATCTCGAGCCCAACATCCACAAAAGTTTGTCACCCTAACAAGGGTACCGGCCACTCGAGGCTCGAGATTGTTGAAGGGTCATGGGAACTCAAGCTCAAGGGATTTCCAAGAAGGTTGCAAGATCGGTGGTTTCCAAACTCAAGATAGTTACTTGGAGCGCAATCTCAGATATTTGGGCACTAAGCTAAATCCAAGAGAATATGAGGCTTCTAGAAGAGACTTGAAGTAGAAAATGCGAATGTGAGCTCCAAGGAATTCCCTAAAAAATCCAATCAGGGGTATGTTCATTGATCATTCATGCGCAAGAAGGAGCTCAGTGGCTTCATGTGGGTAGAAAATGCTGTGAAATTAGGGGAACAACCATTATTTCTTCCTTTTTTTTTTTTTATAAATAAGAGACTCTATGAGAGTTCAAATCAGTACATACACTCAATACAAAATTTCTACAAGTTTTCTTTATAGCACACTTATGATCTTTTCCTAGGAGTTGCGTAACTTAACGTAACTTAGCTTAGCATAGATCATGCTGCACTTGCTTCTTCAGTAATACAATCTTATGAGCTCCAACTATGATCTCTTGGTTTTAATCTATTCTAATATTTTGATAAGTTATGAATTGAAGCTTTAGTCTGAGTCTTTCACGACCAAGACTTGACCTTGATTATATTGGTTTTAACACTATTGTCCCTTCTTAATAAGTCAAGTGAACTTAGGTTCGCGCTATTAATTAGGGCTTTGATGCCAAGGCTTGTCCTTGATTTTGTTGGACCTGGTCCAGTGACCTGAATATGTTTTGCTTCACCTTAATTTTTTTAGACCTAAACTCATTCGAGTTATTATAAGTCAAGGATGCCAGGCGTGAAATCCTAATTGACTTGGGCTTGTAAGTGGACTACTGAGCTCTTGGGTTTGTCTCCACAGTAGTTCCTAACTTTTAAGTGTACGAGGAAAGGTGTCTGTGGATCTTGCTCTGTCACTATAACTGCCACTTGAGTTAGGTCTATATCTCTTTAATTTTTTGTTATCAGTATATATAAAAATTGGCAAAAATATTTATCCAAGTCTTTTTATTTGAAGCACATGCTGAACTCATTGTATACCAAAGTTAGATATACCGAAATATCACAAGCTTTTCTCTGAAAAGGATGAGTGGTCGAGGTCAAAGACGTGTGATCCGAATTTAGGCTCCCTTCCTAGCCATGGTGAGCCCCTTTTTCATGTTTGTTTGTGAGGGCGGCTGCATCACATTCAATTGCAAACAAATGGAACAAACACCCTTGGTTAGATATATAAGAGGCACGATGATCAACGAGCAAACATATGATTTGGCAAGACGGAGGTATAATTTTGGCAAATTGAGTAGGTGGTAAAACAACTTTCCATGACTTTCTATTTGTAAACAAAATCTTAAAATCCACAGGCCTTGGGTCAATAAGAAAACTCAATGGTGAACTTCAATTATGCTTTCAATGATTTCAGACGTCAAGGGCACAATCACAAAAGGAGAAGGTCTCCTAGGAACTGTTGAAGTGTTCAGAAGCTCGATATTGGAAGTCTAGAATTCAAATTCAAATTTTAGATATCTAGGAGGAGGAAACTCGAGTAGTTCCAAGATTGGCACGTTCCTCTTGTCAGGACTCTCAAGTTCAAAAAGATACCCAATCATAAGCAAGTTGCTCCGATGTCAACTCGGCTCAAGGAAGGTTGTAACCTTCTGGCAGGAACTTAATTGAGACAAGGTAACTATAAGATCGAGATATGGAAAAAGATGAAAAAGCATGTAGGAAGTGCATTCTTAATCCGTAATCACGCAAAGCTAATGTTCTAAAAGATATAGAATTATGTCAAGGCTCTCAATCTATTACAGATTACATCATAGAATTTTACGCATTTGTGGCTAGGAATAACTTAGGAATGATGAAGAAACAGATATGCAAATAGGTATGTTGGAGGACTACAGAGTGTTTCTAAGAGGTATAGAACATGTTTGACAACTTTTCTACATTTTGGGGGGGGGGGCGCTATTAGAGAGCACTTCCGGTCGAAAAGTATAAAAATGCAGCGTAAGAATAGCAGTTCTTAAAGCATCCCATCAAGCAACTAAGAACTCATGCTACCTAGACCCTAGTACCGTCTTCTCGCATCACAAGGTTTACGTCATTAGTTCTACGACATGATGCTTAAGGTATGGAGAGACTGAACACTAAGTCTTGAATGCCAAAAAATAGAGAAGTACAATAAGGGGATTATTAAGGAAGTATAGACAAAGAAGAACTAGCAGGAAGGAGGAAGTAGCTAGTGATGAGGGTCATGAGCTTGTTCTAAGGTGAGTATGCATTGCTTATGATAGTACGGGGGATAATTGGGTAAGGAACAATAACTTACAAACAGTCCACACGATTAATGGAAAAGTGTTGCACCAAGTGATCGAACAAGCACATTTGAGAAAATGATGTCGAATGGGCTATCAACAAGCTGGGATAGAATACTAAAGCACAATCAAACTCAAACAAGCTTTCCTAGATAATTAAGGGGAACCAAGTAACGATCTCCCAACGTTGGTTGGATAACTTTTCCATTGGGCCTAAATATCGACAAGGGATTTGATGATGCTTTCCATCCTCTGCTCAGAAGATCATTTAGTTAAACCTTGTTATGTTACGAAGGAAGGAGAAGGGACCCAATATGAATACAACCACAGACCTTAGCTTCCTTTAGAAAGCAATGTTTGTAAAGGAGATTGGTACTACTTGAGTTTTGTACGTCTTAACTGGAAAGGAGAGTTAAGAAAGCCAAGGGAAGATGATGGCTGCATTCAGAGCATTAATTAAGGATTTTCATAACATTATTTGCTGGAAAATCTATCCGATTCCTTGCTATAGTTAAGGATGTTTAATATAAGATTGACCTAGTTCCTGGGTCCTTTTGCTTGATAGGCCTCGTTGTCGAATGTGTCTAGTAGAGATTAGGTACCAGGAAGAGGAGTTAGTCGCCTGCAATTTCATGTGAGATAGTTTGAGTCTGTGTGCAATTCTAGCCCTCTTCACGCCCAGAAGGATGGAACAAAGTTGATGTCTATTGATGACCAAGTAATGAATAAGATCATCTTATGTTATAAATGTTTAGTGGCGAGACATAATGATTTATTGGACCAATTAAGTTCTGTGAATGTATGTAGAATGCTAAATATAAATAGTGGATACCATAAAATCTAGATTTTGCTAGGGGACGAATAGAAGATGGCATTAGGCACCCAGAAAGCTCTCTTGGAGTATATGGTTGTGGTGTTTGGACATCGAATGCTCCGAGTATATTCACGTAATTTATAAATTATTTACTAAGGTCATATACCATGATACTACTTGTAGTACACTTGACATCTTAATTTAAAGAATGAGTAGAGAGATGTATCTTACACACCTCAAGCTGATAGTTGGCACTTTACCAAGGCCAGATTGGCAAGATGAAGAAGACACTGACAACATCCTTTTTACTAAATAGGCATGGGATCTTGATTAGAAGTAATCGAGGATAATTTGCTGTTATTAGAAGTAATTTGTCTTTTTTCTTAATTAGCAAATAACATTTTTCACAATTTAGACACCGTTTGTTTCGAGGGAAGTACTCTTCCTCCGGAAAACAATTTACTTTGGAAATGGTTTTCCATGGAAAAGGCATTTCCCGTTGGGTTTTCCCTTTGTTTGTTTCAACATAAAACATATCCTCCAATTGCTATATTCTTTGTTTGTTTTAAAAGAATCACCTTCTACCAATCATGTTATATCTAGTCATAAGAAAATTTATACATATTTTCATATATGGTATTTCTTACTAACTTACCAAAAAAATATTCATATGACAATGTACGTAGCAATACAGCATATTTAAAATTTTTTAGACTTTTTGTAGTTGTGAAATTATCATAAAGATAACCTGAAGTTTGAGAATTTATGACCCATCCCAACATGGGCACTCTAAAGTTAAATATTTTATCATTCAGGTGCCACATTTCAAAATTTTATTATTCTTTGTAAGAATCTAACGAAATTTAAAAGTGCTATACAAGCCATGTTAATGATTTAAGCAAATTATAATAAAATGTTCATTGTATAATGATATGAACTACCAAAATATGGCCAAAATCATATACCAAGTCAGTATTTTTTGGCTTTTTTTCCCATTAAATTCTAATGAGAATACTCATATGTTGTCCGAATCATATTTTATTTCAGCATTTTTTGTTGAAAATCTATCGAATTTCAACAAAGGCACCTGATCTATAAAATTTTAAAACTCAGGATATCTAGATAATAAAATATTTAAACTTTAAGGCACCCCATACGTATGTAATAAATGGTCAAACCTTAGGATACTTAAGTGATAATTTTCCTAAAAAATATATATCAAAAGAAAGTCTTGTCTAAAAAAGACCATAATCTATAAATAATTTTTTGGTGCTTAGTTTGATGTAAACATTATTTTTTAATTATAATATTCTCCATAGCATAAATTAGCAAAAATATTTAAAATATAAAATACAAGTTAGGAACGAAAATCAAATGGAACCATAAAATTTACTCAAAGATTTGTAGCTGACTGATCTTTCTTCATCTAGTTCTTATCCCATATTAATTCCTCTAGCAATCTAAGATCCAGCCATGTGCATTTCCGATACATATTCATACCTATTCATACCTTTGAACTTTATTGGATCACTCGAAATGATGACTTTTCCCTTTATGAAGGGGAAATCATTTTCCCCCATTTGAAGGAAAAAGGGAATGTGCACCAAACAACGGAAAAGGGGAAAACCACTTCCTGAAATGTGATATTCCCCTAAACAAACGGGGCATAAATAAGTGCGATTTGGAGTTTTGTCTTTTTTATGTAAATACCATAGACGCACTTGTAGTTGATTAATATTCAATTCCTTCAAACACACAAACTAGATATTGGTTTGTATCAAATAGATCTGCTATTGTATTACAACCCATATTTTAAACTTTAACTGCACTCTTCTTGATTCATTAATGTTTGTGCAGAAGTGCGGAATCCCAAGTACTTAATTTGAATCAAACACTACGACCAAACGAGAAGTAAATACCGATAAAAGAGAATAAATAACAAGAGCATAATGATTTATGTGGAAACCCCTCTTCAATCGAGAGGGGAGAAAATCACGGGCTGAGATGGAGACTTGTATTGACTTGAGAATCGAAGAATTACAATTCACTTCTCTCTCTCTCTCTCAAGGATGACGGTGCTTGCTTTGTTTTTGGATACGGAACACGTGAACCCTAGGGTCATATATATACCCGCGTGGGATTTTGACTCACGATCGATCGGGGGGGGGGGGGGGTCCTTATCAATCGGCCCTGCCTCTGCAGCTTTCCTGCTCTTCTCTCCAGCACGCTTGCTCGATTGATCGGTGGAACACCCTATCGATCGGCTAGCTCATGGTAACAACAATAATAGCAAGTCATTAAATTTGTGGCATATTCCTAACAAACCTCCACTTTGACTCAAATTTAACACCAAAATAAGAAACCTCCACCTTCTCCACTAACACCCCACAACCGAGGTTAGCAAACAGAAATTGAGAGCCCAACCAAGTTTGAGCAAGGCTCGAATTTCCTGCTGGGAAGAACTTTAGTGAACATGTCTACTGAATTATTTTCAGTACAAATCATCTTCAACTCCACCTTGCGATCATCTATCAAATCTTGAATAAAATGATGCATGACATCAATGTGCTTTGTACTATCATGATGTATCATCTAATCTTTAGCTAGGTGAATTGTAGAAGTGCTATCCTAGTAGACCCCAATTGTGCCCTTGATCAACACTGAGTTCATTAATCAAACCTCTCAATCAAACAGCTTTCTTGAATGCTTCTATCACTACCATATATTCGGCCTCTGTAGCTGACTGTACGGTAACTGACTGTAGACATGCTCTCACCAAATAGAACACTTAACCAGAAGTAAACATCCCCTTATCAAGGTATCCACCGTAGTCTGAGTAAGCATACATAACTAAACAACATTTACTCCTCCCAAACTCCAAACAAACATCAGAAGTGCCACGTAAGTGCTTGAGAATATATTTAACAGTATGTCAATGCTCTTTTCCTGGATTCGCCATATATCTACCCACTTTGCCAACAGCATAAGCAATATCTGAACGAGTACACACCGTAGCATACATAATACTACCAACTGCACTAGAGTAAGGGACCTGTGACATGTACCTGACATCCTCCTCTGTCTGAGGTGAATCCAATGCTGAAAGCCTGAAATGAGCTGCAAACGGAGTGCTAACAGGCTTAGCATTCTTGATATGAAATCGATCCAAAACCTTCTCAATATACTTCTCCTGAGACAAGTATAACTTTCTTACTTTTCGGTCCCTATTGATTTCTGTGCTGAGTATCTTCTCGGCAGCTCCCAAATCCTTCATCTCAACTCACTTTTCAACATTTTTTTCAAGCTATTAACATCAGTCATGTCCATAGCTGCAATCAACCTATCGTCAACATATAACAGAAGATAAATGTATGAACCTGAGTCTGTCTTCCTGAATGTTAAGGTTTCAAAGATTTCTCTTGTGCCTTAACCATGGTTGGAATAGTGAGGGTATGAGATGAGAAGAGAAAACAGAGTTTAGATGAGAAAGAAGGAAAAAAAGATGAGAAAGTAGAGAGAGATATCAAGGATATCAGTTCATTCATCAAAGTTATGAGATTACATTCTAGAACTTCCTATTTACACTACTTACATGATATAAGCTAATACATTGAATCTAGCCACACAAGGACTAACCAACTCTTAAGTGAGCCACCACAATTGACTCAACTAACTAACGGACTTGACCCCAACAACCTAACAACCAAGACTTCACTTATTACATGACTCAATCCAAGCTATACTACTACTTAAAATAACAACTAACTAATGCAACTCAAACAAAAAGCAGCCCCCAGCAGCAGCAACTAACAGCAGCAGGATACTAGCAGCGACTACGACAGCCGCCCCCAAGACCTAATCGAGCTCGGATCATAACATTCCCTTCCCCTTGAAAACATTATTGTCCTCAAGAATAAAAGAGAGTTGAGACCTTCAAGAATACTTATTTTTGAGGAAAAGAGAGATGAAATTGAAGAACTCATCCTTAAGTGAAGAACTCATCCTGAAAACTGCAATTAAGAACATCTGGATGCTGAAATTATTTCATCCAATGCAGATCAGGAACCACTCATTGCAGCTACAAATTCAGCATCTATGAACATTCTCAATGCAAATCTGAAACTGAGTTGTATTGCTCTGGAATTTACTGAAATGTGTTGCAACTAAAACGAACCAACTGATGAAGTAACTCTGAAATGCAGCAGGTACATGAGGATGGCATTTTGTCTTGATACAATACTTGCGTTTGAATGCATAACACCCTTCAGGAGGTCTGCTACGGTCAAACCAAACATCACCACCCCTCGTGAATTAGTTAACACAACCCAAACTTCTATCTTGCTGCTGAGAATCACGAAATGCAGCAACAATCCTGTCATTCTACTGGTAAAATGATGCATAACAGAGTTTGAATGTCGTTAAACCCACAAGAATGCATATGAAGTCGTTTAACTTCTCGGGAGGCCTTCCACACTCAAACTAAGAGAACTAAGCATCAATTTCTGCTTGTAAACCTTCCCCATTGCAGCTCCAACAGCCCAATTTCTTGATTATGGAAACAAAACACATTGAAATCCAATATGAATGCAGCTGCAACTCTTTCATCTTGGATCTTATCCAAAATTTGCATTGCTTAAACTTCCATATACTAAACCATCTCAAACCATGCTCAAAAAACTCTTGGTTACCTTTCAAATCCACATGATTAGCTGCAGAACTCAAGAATTCAACATTGTACACCCAAGACAACACATAGCTGCGGAAGTCACAAATTTCAACTCGATTCTCCTCCATATGGAAACTTTTTGAAGTGAACAAGTTATGACATCTTCCCATAATCATAATAAAACCAATCACATGCCCTTTGAGCATCTCATTTACTGTCGTTAATGAGAGAATTGGAATTCTCCCAGAATTTTCAACATTTTCAGCAGCTGCCTTGCATACATGCTGTCCCAACTTGATCAATTCAACTCTTGTCACCTTGGCTTGAAGTTCCGGGTTTATGCACCACCAATTTAAGTACCCATGGCCCTTGCTTAAATTCCTAAGACACAATGTCGTAATGTGGACATCCCAAACCATTCCATTTGCAAAGATCACGCAATAGCTCACAACTTCCAATTTGTGCAGCTGATTTCTTTGGACCCAAAGCTCTACCAACCCCCACACTTGCCTCAAATGATCAAGCTTTGTTTTCTTGTCCACCATCACAAGCATGAGTTACGAATACATCGAATGGAGACACCAAAAGAACTCAGGAACAGCTGTAAACTTCTTCAACCTTAGAGATGTTCTGTTCCTAACTACATTGCTGATATCTACTCTGATTTTAGCTAGAGTTTTCTTCAATCTTGCGTTGATCTTGTCCATCCAAACATTAAGGAAATATTGAAGCTTATGCATATGATTTTTCCATTCAGACCTACCACTGCAGATCACCCCAAACACATCCAGCACTGCTATCATGTTAGTCTTTATTTGGCTTTGCACACCAGCTGTGAGGTCATTCCCGAGGCCCCACACCTCCTCAAACCATCCACTATTCTTCCAACCATTAGCAACAACTACCAACCCTTCAAGTAAACACTTTTATGTGAACCTAAGCAACACAAATTCTGGAACAATGGAAACTTCATCATCCCAAGTATTGTGCAGCTTCCAAAATGTGTAATTCCTGTCCTCACAACTTGCTTTGATGTTAACTTCGCAATGACCCACAGCCTCAACCATTTTCCTACCAATGCTTGCACTGACATTAGGTTCTTCATCATCAAACAGCAGCACCAGATGCGTAGCTTCTCCAAATACTTGTAATTCATTCTTTCCCGGATCAAAGGGACTTCCAACTCCAAACATATCAATTACAGCACCAGTTGTACTGATTTTTGGCCGTACAGAAAACAGCTTCAGCATGTTACTGCATTTGTACACATCCAACAACTCAATTGCTTGTATTGATACAAGGCTTCTCCTTCGTTGGACCTTGAAACGCACTCTCGCAGCTTGGTTACTTCTCTTCAATAGGAAATCGACTCTTTTCGGCTTCGTATAAACTTGGAAAGCTTCTCCCGGATCAGGAGGCAACTCGTCATAAAAGTGTACATTTGAATACTCCATTTCTCTACTCTAAGAACCTTGCAATCTATCAATTGCATCACCACCCGCACCAAGCAATTGTTGAGTATCAAGTTGCCTTAGAGAAGTGTTTAACATGTTTTGTGGTGTTTCCATTGTCACAACAGCACTAACATCGACTCCCCCAGCTAAATGAGGTTGCCCAGCAGTGCAGGTGCTTCAGTTCAGCTTTCTAGCTTGCCATGGAGTATCACTTAACTGATTTGGAGATGTATTCAGTGATATTTCTGCAGTAACATCGAATTTTTTAGCAGAATGCTTCATGTCTGCATAGTTCTCTGCTTGATTGCTTGCAATGAATTCATAGTGACCCCTTATAGCATCGAATCATCCTTTGGAGACCATGACTCAATCACGAACTTGTCATGCTTCAATTTCTGCTTAGTAAACATCTTTCCACCCCAAAAATCTTTCAATGCGCTGTTAATATGATTCCTCTTTACTTTACTCTTGGCATTCTTTAACATTCCCTTGACATGGAAATCGTATTACCATTCCGGATGCATGTCATATTGTGCCTCAATATCAGCAAGATACTCTAACTCGAGCAAAGAGTCTTCATAAAGATCATCCTGTTCAAACTCAGGTTGTTCTAGCTTGTGTTCATCAATTTTGGCACTATCGGGGACGAGTTCATCTCCAACGGCAACAGATTCCACTTTCTCGATTCGCTCAACATGGAACTTCCATTGTCTAACGCTATCCGCTAGCTCCGGAAACTCATTTGCATCAAGAACACCAGTGCAATCACAACTGATGTTAGCAAACGGTTGAGCTGAATTTTGTCGATTCTTAATTCGCTGCATACATTCTTGACTCCATTCTTCAAGTGCTTGTCTCCATTCTTGAAGTGCTTGTCTCCATTCTTGTCTCCATTTTATTAATTTCTCCCACTGCTCAGTCAACTCTGCCATATCGAGAATGAACAACAACTTCAATCTGGAACAACTCAACTCACAGAATACAGTTCGAAAATCGCAGAAGTGAGAAACTTGTCCGCACTCTTCAATAATCGATTACTTTATGAAATTGTACTCCTTCGTCTGCACAACAATCCGCTGCTATCGACTCCACAATCGCAATGGATCTCAACCCTAATATGCGGATTTTCGTACACCGAGAGTTCGAACAAACCCTAACTTCGAACAATATCTGACAATGATGATTTCTTGAATAATCCAAACTAAGAATCTGAAATAGGTTTGATCCTTGTCTGTAATGGTGATTTAAACACACACCTTCGGTGCTCAGTTCATTGTCAGAATTTTGCCTAAGCAATTCTCCACTTAATAACATATAATTCTTAAGAATCACGCACAGATTCAGATGAATTCACACCACTTCTATGCTTATCAACAAAATTTCATCACAAACCAGCAACAAAAAGCAGATTCGGATAGAAATGAACTTGTACTTCAGAAACAGTTACCTCAACTTCAATTTCTGAGTTGTAGAATATGATTGAACCTCAATTCAGCTTGTTTCTCATCTTTTGATGATGATCAAGTGTAATGTGGATCAATTAGCATTGCTTGACTTCTTCTCCACAGATTAAATGAATATTTGATCCAGATCAATTATGCTTTGC
The DNA here is from genome assembly GCA_018398585.1 of Simmondsia chinensis. Classification (NCBI taxonomy): domain Eukaryota; kingdom Viridiplantae; phylum Streptophyta; class Magnoliopsida; order Caryophyllales; family Simmondsiaceae; genus Simmondsia; species Simmondsia chinensis. Next base: position 13,077,294 of record JAGTTD010000025.1, read on the forward strand.
ACATAACTTCAGCAACTGTTGTTTTGCTTCAGCACTAACATTCAGCAGCTAATGCTTGATCGAATCTACTGAATTCACCATGAATCTGCTTTAATGTTGAATGTAGTCAACAAATACTGATCAATTAACTTTTGTTCAATGTAATTGCATCAATTCTAATCACAACCGAAGCAACTCCCAGGCCTTGCAATAGTAAATGCAGTAACCGCCAATCTCAAAGTTCAAAATTAAGAATTGAATTCTGATCACAAGACTAAATCTGTAACACAATTTTTTTTATTGATTAATTGCAATACAATTAATTAGATTTTGTATTTTTTTGGATATGAGCTTGATTCGGAAGCCAAATCAAGGCTCTGATACCAATTGTTGAGGTTTCAAAGATTTCTCTTGTGCCTTAACCTTGGTTGGGATAGTTAGAGTACGAGATGAGAAGAGAAAATAGAGTTTAGAAGAGAAAGAAGGGAAAAGAGATGAGAAAGTTGAGAGAGATATCAAGGATATCAATTCCTTCATCAATGTTATGAGATTACAAGCTAGAACCTCCTATTTATACTACTTACAAGATATGACCTAATACATTGAATCTAGCCACACAAGGACTAACCAACTCTTAAGTGAGCTACCACAATTGACTCAACTAACTAACGGCCTTGACGCCAACAACCCAACAATCAAGACTCCACTTATTACATGACTCAATCCAAGCTGTACTACTACTTACAATAACAACTAACTAATACAACTCAAACAACAAGCAGCCCCCAGCAGCAGCAACTAACAGCAGCAGGATACTAGCAGCAACTACGGCAGCCCCCCCTAAAACCTCATCGAGCTCGGATCATAACACTAAAGTACACAGAACTGTCACATTTACTCCTGAAAAACCCATTACTAGTTATAAACTGATCAAGCCTTTTGTACCACTGCTTAGGTGACTTTCTCAAACCATATAAAGATCTTTTCAACAAACAAACGTGGTCTTCCTTACACTCAACAACGAAGCCTTCAGGCTGATGTGCGTAAATACTCTCCTGTAGCTCACCATGCAAAAATGCAGTTTTCACATCTAACTGCTCAAGCTCGAAATCATGCATAGCTACAAAAGCAAGTATCGCTTGTATGGAATTATGTCTAAAAACAGGTCAGAAAATATCATGAAAATCAACACCATGTACCTGACTGTAGCCTTTAGCTACTAACTGAGCGTTGTACCTTGCATCTTCCACTTCAGGAATGCCTTCTTTTCGCTTGAAGACCCATTTGCATCCTATAACTCTCTTTACTGTTTGAGTCTTGACTAGCTGCCAAGTCTGGTTCTTCTTCAATAACTCCATTTCTCACATGCATGGCCATTAGCCACTTCTCTGAGTCAGATCTAGATACATCCCCTGAATATGTAGAGGGTTCAGAATCTTCCACTGTCTCAGTTGTAGTAAGGGCATAGGCTATCATCTCCTCGTATCCATGTATCTGTGGCAGCCTAATCTGTCTTTTCTGCCTTCCACCAGCGATAGTATACTGTCTGACCTACTCACCTGTTTCTATTTCATCATTCTCATCAGAAACCTATACTGAAGGTGCCTGTATACTCTCAATCTGAACTACCTACTACTGATCTAAACTATCTGACTGTATCTGATTATCATCAGGCTTTTGCGCCTGACCCAAATCATGAACTAAGGAGGGCGTGTGTGACGGATGTAGGAGGGCAGACTCATCGAATGTAACATCCGTACTAGTCAGAAATTTATGAGATTTTGGATCCCATAAACGAAATCCCATAAACGAAATCCCTTCACACTGGACGTATAAACAAGAAAGATACACTTCTTGGCTCTAGGCTCTAGCATCCCATCATTCATATAAGCATAATTAGGACAACTAAAAATTCTTAAATGAGAGTAATCAGCAGGGGATTCAGACCATTCCTCTTCTCGAGTCTTCAACTGACGCGATGAATGAGGTGATCGGTTCACTAAGTAACATGCCATGTTAACTGCCTCTCCCCACCATTCTCTCCCTGAACCTGCATTGGATAGCATAAATCAAGCCTTCTCCAGTAACGTCCTATTCAGTCTTTCTGCCACTCCGATCTATTGAGGTTGACCTATACAAGTCCTGTGTCTGACAATGCCTTTATTCTCACAGAATTCGATGAAATCACCTTAAAAAAATTAAAGACCATTATCAGTCCTCAACCCCTTTATCTGCTTCCCTGTCTGTTTTTCAAGCATCGCCTTCCACTTCTTGAAGACTTCATGAATTTCGTTTTTCTGCTTAAGAAAATAGACCAAAACTTTTCTTGAATAATCATTAGTGAATGTTAGAAGATGTCTGGAACCTCCTTTGTTAGCAACTCTAGATGGTCCCCACAGATCTGAATGAACATAATTTAGCATTCCTTTAGTTTGATGCACTGCTTGCTTTAAGCTGACTTTCTTCTGGTTCCCATAGATGTAATGCTCACAGAACTGCATCAGCCCAGTTGACCGACCACATAATAAACCTTTCTTGCTCAGCTTTGTTAGACTCTTATCATCCATATGACCCAATCTCATGTGCTAAATCTTGGTAATATCTGATTCTGACATAGACGATGTAGAAGCAGCCACTGACCCCGTCACGATAGAACCTACAAGCTCATACAAGGTTCCTACTCGTGTACCTTGCATCACAATCAATGCACCCTTACTGACCGTCATAGCTCCACCTTTAGCCGTGTACTTGTATCCATGTGACTCAAGGGTACCTAAAGAGATAAGGTTCTTTTTCAAGTCCTGGATGTATCACACTTTGTCAAGTGTTCTAATAGTACCATCGAACATCTTAACTCTAATTTCCCATCAAGACGATTCCACCCTGAATTGACTTATATGGGGTGAACCAGTCTCTATTAGGACAAACATTATAAGAACAACCTGAATCCATGATCCACTTATCCTTTGATGTGGTCTGGGATTGGGTTACTAAAATAACATCAGCATCACCCTCATCTTCAACTACTCTAGCCTCAACAGACTTATCACCTCTATTATGGTCATTCCTGTGATCTTCTTTCTGCTTATTTTTAAGCTTATAACAGTTTTCTTTACATGCCCTTTCTTGTGACAAAAGTTACATGACAGGTTCTTATGTCTAGACTTAGACATTGACTTCTTTCCACCATCAGACCCTCTATTCTCAGTTCTACCTCTCACAAGCAAACCATTACCAGAGTCATTCGCATAGTTAGATAATTCTTTATCTACTCGTTCTTTACTCACTAGGTTCCTTTTAACTTCATCAAAATTTATAGTTGACCTACCACTATATATCATGTTTTCTACAAAGCCTTTATATGGATTAGAGAGTGAACACAATAACAACATGGCCTAATTTTCGTCGTGAGGGGCATCATCCAATTCTTTTAACTCTTGAATTACAGAGTTAAATTCATTTATATGGTTCTGAAGAGATGTACCTTCCGACATACAAAACGTGAATAACCGATGCTTGACTGCGAGTTTATTGGAGACCGATTTGAAGTAGAACATCTCCTGCAACTTCTCCCACAACTCCTTAGCAGTTTTCACCACCAAGACTTCTGTCAGTACATCATCTGTAAGACACATCTGAATAGCTGCAAGTGCCTTCCCATCTAAATCCTCCCATTGTGCTTCTGATAAACTCTCCGGTTTCTTCTCTTTTCCATCCAGTGCTTTCTTCAAGCCATTCTGTGTCGGAAGACCTTTAACGCGGACTTGCCACAAACTGAAACTGCCTTGACCACCAAACTTCTCCACTTCAGATTTAATTGTTGACATCATAGTACCAAAATGAACAATAAGGGATCTGATACCAATTTGTGCAGAAGTGCGGAATCCCAAGTACTTAATTCGAATCAATTACTACGACCAAACGAGAAGTAAATACGGATAAAAGAGAACAAATAACAAGAACACAATGATTTACATGGAAAGCCCTCTTCAATCGAGAGGGGGTGGAGATGGAGACATTTATTGATTTGAGAATAGAAGAATTGCAATTCACTTCTATCTCTCTCTTTCGTTCAAGGATGACAGCGCTCACTTTGTTTTTGGATATGGAACACGTGAACTCTAGGGTCGTATATATACCCACATGGAATTTTGACTCCCGATCGGCCCTGCCTATGCAGCTTTCCTGCTCTTCTCTCCAACACGCTTGCTTGATCAATCAGTTGAACACCCAATCTATAGGCTACCTCACGGCAACAATAATAATAGCAAGTCCCTAAATTTGAGGTGTATTCCTAGCAATGTTGATCTTCCATATTGCAAAAGGGTTAACGTAATTGATAAAAGAGGTGTGCAAACTACAAACTGTTAGTATCTTGTTAGATGAAATTAGAAGTTGCATTGAATTTGTGCCGTAATATACCTTATGCAAGATATGTTTTTACTACTTCCAAACTAGAGAATGTATATTCCATTAACGTTGTCATGATTCCGTACAATGGTGACCATGTAACTATGTTGTACAATTATGTGACTAGGCCGAGTATGGCATCAAGATGAAGCTCATCATGGCGACATTTTTCTCAACCACAACACCTTTTGGGATTGCACTAGGGATTGGTCTAATGAATGTGTATAGGGAAAATAGTCCAACATCTTTAATTGTCGTGGGAATCCTCAATGCCATATCTGCAGGGCTTCTTGTCTACATGGCTTTGGTGGACCTCTTAGCATCAGATTTCATGGGCCCCAAGCTTCAGTGCAGCATCAAGCTTCAACTCTGGGCTTACTTAGCTGTCTTTGTTGGTCTTGGTGCCATGTCCATAATGGCTAAATGGGCCTAGTATATATGGGTCCGGAACAACCTTTTTGATTAGGTTGTTCCACTTAGGTACAACTTTGTATTTTCTATATATGGATTCATAATAAAGGAAAACTTGTCTTTCATTTATAGTAAGGTAGTTGTTGTAGAAAGTTCTCAAACTATGTATTATAATTTGATATGTTGCAATCAAGTTTACAACTGTATTATCACCCCCCCCCCCCCCCCCCCCCCCCCCCCCGCCGCCGCGGGGTTTTGGGTTTGTTGTGTATTTTTTATATCAACACTAATATGTGTAAATTTTAAACAATCAAGGGTGAAAAAAAAAAAGACGGAGCCTAAAAATTTGTCAAAAATAAGGGGAAAAAGATACATAAAAAATGAAAGAACAAAAAGCAAGAAAAAAAAAACTTCAAAGATTATTTAGTGGAAGAGTTTGTTTTTTAATTTTTGAATTGTTTTCTTTCCGATATATGAGGGAAAAACCCAAATTTTCAATTTGAGTTGCGTTCTTTTAGCAGCATAGAGTAGGGTAAGAGTGTCTATATTTGCCTAAAGGGGAGCGCCAACAGACACTCAAGGATGGTGAGAGAGTGAGATATGAGCATTTTTATTTTTGATATTGAGTGTGGATCACTTGAGCATGAAGGGAGCCATTCAAAAACATCACAATGTGAGAGAATTTGTTGTTTTATCTCTCAAAAGCTTCATTAAAGAGGGTTTGTTGTTTATTATGCAAAAACTATATTTGTGCAGAGTGATATGACATGGAGTTTGGGGCTATAATTAAAGGCCGTAATTCAAAATTTCATAATACATGACACCCATTTGAGTTCCATAGTTTTGTTCATCTATTTGAGAGAGGGTTTCCATGTAAACTTTTGTGTTGATTGCTTTTGATGTTTTTACACTTTTTTCCTTGTATTTATGTGATTAGTTTTCTCCAAAAAGTGGTGTCATAGCATGTTGGAAATTTTTGGTTTAGAGTAAAGAACAGTGGATTGAATATGCCTGCAGCAGCCGATGGTAGGTAAGCCTTGGCGGTGGTTGTCAGGACATGCAATTAGAGTTTCATATTTGGCTACGCAAAGGACTGGTGGTCCGAGGAAATGAAGGGCCGTCAAAAGAAGTTGGTCTAGCCAAGAGGAGTTTGGAGGGATTTGACATCGGTGGCTGAATATGACAAGTTCAAGAGAGAGGAAATAGATGATGGCTCACAAATAATGGTAACGTGGTGGTGTGTGGCTGGGCCAAAGATTCTAATGGAGGCTTGCAAGTGAAGGTGCAAACGAGGAAGGCACCATCGATGGGTATTTTTGGTGGTGGAAAATGGCTGCAAGGGGTGGTGATAGCTAGTATGGGGGGAAGATGGCTCTACTATGCATAGCTGGCTATGGATTTTTAGCGGCGGGGGGCGGGGGGCGGGAGGGGGGAGGGGGTTCCAATTGTTTGAGAAAGAAAAAAAAAAGGCCAGTGGAAGTCAATTTTTGAGGTAAGAAGAGATTTTTTGTGTACAGTTTTGCTCAAAAACTTGTATTCATTAAATTCGAAAATGAAAAAATAATCTGAAATTGAAAAATAGAATATATGAAAAAGGAAAGAACAATAAGTTATAAGATTCTTTGTTAGAAAGCTTTCATATTTTTAATTTGAGTTAGGTTTTGTTATTAAAAGGGATGATGTGTTGGAAAGAAGTAGAGTATGATGGTGAGGAAAATTGTAGAGAGAGTATAGAGTTTTTGTAATGGCATGCTCGACACCCGTGTATGGTAAAAGAGAGGCATTTAGTTCGTGAATGTTTTCTTTGTCAATGTTTTTATGAATAATGCTGAGTTTGGTTCACCCAAACATGATGGAGATCATGTTTGGTTGTTTTGACTGAGGGTATATAACTTAAGTTGTTCAAAAGTTTCATTGTGATGGAGTTTGTAGTTTGAGAGACATGAGTTTGGATTAGCAGTCATAACTGGATATTTTGATTTCCAATTTCATAGCAGATGAGATACTAATTGGGTCCCATTGTTTTTTTTCCTTTTATTGAGAGAGGGTTTCTACAAAAACTTATTTATTGATTTTGGTAATGCTTTTATGCTTCAGTTGTATGCTTGTGTGTTTTTTCACATATCAGGGGCTACTTATGTTCGCCTCGCATTTTCTGAGCTGATAAGGGGATTGAGGGAGTAATATGGGCGGAGACGATAAGCACATGGGATTTTGGTAAGGCGACGATGACAATGGTGTTTTTGGGGGGGGGGGGGGGGGGGGGGGGGGGGGGAGAAGGAAGATAGAACCAATCAAAAGCAGATGAGAAAGAATGGAATAGAAAAATTTTGCGCATAATTAACGAATTACAAATTGAAAATGAATTATATCACTGTTAGGTTGTGTCTCAAATTTCTCAGATTTATGAAGGGTATAGCAAGGAGCACGCCGATCAATCGGGAGAAGCAGTCAATTGATCGAGAAAGTACGCAGAAGAATAACGCGTCTAGAGGGTACGCCGACCGATAGATCGGGAGTCAGAATTCTGCGCGAGTATAAATACGAACCTAGGGTTACATATTCAAGTATCCAATATACAGTGAGCACTGTACGTGAGAGAACGAGAGAGAGAGGAAGAGAATTGTAACCCTCCCATCATTCTCGTTCAATAAAAGTTTTCCATCTCCACCCGTGGTTTTTTTCCCCTCTCGATTGAAGAGGGGTTTCCACGTAAATCAATGTATCTTTTGTTTGATCTCTTTTATCCTTGTTTTGCTACTCGTGTTTGTTTTAGTATTTGAATCAGATCCAGATCCGGGTTATTTATTCTGCACAAATTTGTATCAGAACCCTAGTTGTTCAATTCGGTACTATGACATCTCCAGTTAAATCTGCAGTTAAGAAGTTTGGCGGTCAAGGGAGTTTCAGTTTGTGGCAAATTTGCGTTAAGGGTCTCTTGACACAGAATGGCTTGAAAAACGCTTTGGATGGAAAAGAGAAGGAACCAGAAAGTTTATCAAAAGGACAATGGGAGGAGTTACATGAGAAGGCTCTAACTACTATTCAGATGTGTCTTACAGATAACGTTTTGACAGAAGTTCTATGAGTGAAAACCACTAAGGAGTTGTGGGAGAAGTTACAGGATATGTTCTGCATCAAGTCAATCTCTAACCAACTTGCAGTTAAGTGTCAGTTATTTACCTTTCGTATGTCAGAAGGTACGTCTCTTAAGAACCATATTAATGAATTTAACTCCATTATCCAAGAGTTAAAAGAATTGGATGATGCCCCTAAGAATGAAGATTAGGCCAATTATTGTTATGTTCACTCTCTACCGTATATAAAGGCTTCGTTAAGAGCACGATTTATGGTGGTAGAAAAACCATCTCTGCTGATGAGGTTAAGAAAAACTTACTTTGTAAAGAAAGTGTTAATAAGGAATTGTCAGATTCTGTAAATGACTCAGGACGTGGTTTGTTTGTGAGAGGTAGAATTGAGACTAGAGGGTCTGATCGTGGTGGAAACAGATCTAGGTCAAAGTCTAGATATAAAAACATGTCATGTAATTACTGTCACAAGAAAGGGAACATAAGGAAGTACTGTTATAAGCTTAAGGGGAAACTAAAAGAAGCTAACAGGAAAGACCAGAAAAGAAACGGTAAGTCTGCAGAGGCTAGTGTAGTTGAAGATGAAAGTGATGCTGATGTTCTATTAGTTACCGAATCCCAGTTCAGATCCAAAGACAAATGGATCATGGATTTGGGTTGTTCTCATCATGTTTGTTCCAGTAGATATTGGTTCACCACATATGAGTCAATTCGGGGTGAAGTGGTTCTGATGGGCAACGATACAGCTTGCAGAGTTATGGGTATAAGAACAATCCGAGTTAATATGTTTGATGGTACTGTTAGAACTTTGAGTGACGTGCGTCATGTTCCAGATTTGAAAAAGAATGTCATCTCTTTAGGTACTCTTGAGTCACATGGGTAATTTGATAGTGATGAAAGGGAAAAGGGTAGGAACCTTTTATGAACTTGTTGGTCCCACAGTAATAGGGACAGTAGCAGTTTCCACATCGTCTATGATAGATTCAGATATCACTAAGTTATGGCACATGAGATTGGGTCATATGGGTGATAAGGGACTTTCAAAGTTGAGCAAAAGGAGTTTATTGTGTGGTCAGTGAACTGGACTGATAGAGGTCTGTGAGAATTGCATTTTTGGGAAGCAGAAGAGAGTCAGCTTCAAGCAGGCAGTGCATTAGACTAAAGAAACGATATATTATATTCATTCAGACCCATGGGGACCATCCAAAGTTGCTTCTAAAGGAGGTTCCAGGTATCTTGTAACATTTACTGACGATTTCTCAAGAAACGTTTGGGTTTATTTTCTGAAATAGAAAAATGAATTTATGACACCTTCAAGAAATGGAAGACGCTACTTGAGAAACGGTTAGGGAAGCAGATTAAAAGTTGAGGACGGATAATGGCCTTAAATTTGTTGAGGTGATTTCACCAAATTTTGTGAGTACAAAAGGCATTGTTAGACACAGGACCTGTACAGGTTGACCTCAATAGAATGGAGTGGCAGAAAGACTAAACAGGATGTTACTTGAGGAGGCTCGTTGCATGTTGTCAAATGCAGGTTTAGGGAGAGAATTTTGGGCAAAGGCAGTTAATATGGCGTGTTACTTAGTGAACCGATCACCTCATTCATCACTTCAGTTAAAGACTCCAGAAGAGGTATCTCGATCCCCTGCTGATTACTCTCATCTTAGAATTTTCAGTTGTCCTGCTTATGATTATGTGAATGAACGAAAGTTAGAGCCTAGAGCCAAGAACTGCATTTTTCTTGGTTATACATCAGGTGTGAAGGAATTTTGTTTATGACACTCAAAGTCTCATAAATTTCTAACTAGTAGAGATGTGACTTTTGATGAGTCCTCGCCACTACATCGGCCACACATGCCCTTCGCCTTTAGCGATTCAAGTCAGGTGCAGAAGCCAGATAATATTCAGATACAGTTGAATAATATAGTCCTGCAGCAGGCTGTACCCACTAAGAGTGTAGAGGCACTTCCAATGCAGGTTATTAAAGAGAATGAACAAGCTGAAATAGCTCAGCAGGTGGAGCAGTATACTATTGCTAGTGGTAGACCAAAGAGACAACTATACCACCCCAGAGGTATGGTTATGAAGAGATGATAGCTTATGCTCTTTCTTTGGCTGAGACAGTGGAAGTTAGTGAGCCTTCCACCTATACAGGAGCTGTATCTAGATTTGATTCAGAGAAGTGGTTAATGGCGATGCACGAAGAGATGGAATCATTGCAAAAGAACTAGATTTGGTACCTTGTTAAGCCTCAAACTAGGAAGAAAGTTATTCGTTCCAAATGGGTCTTCAAAAGAAAGAAGGCATTCTTGGAGCGGAAGATGCAAGGTACAAGACTCGATTGGTAGCCAAGGGCTACAGTCATGTACATGGTGTTGATTTTCATGGTATCTTTTCACCTGCCATTAGACATACTTCTATTCGAGCACTACTTGCTTTAGTAGCCATGCATGATTTAGAGCTTCAGCAGCTAGAAGTGAAAACTGAATTCCTACATGGTGAGCTAGAAGAGAGAATTTACATGCATCAGCCTAAAGGCTTCGTTGTAGAAGGAAAGGAAGATCATGTTTGTTTGTTGAAAAGATCAGTTGATGGTTTGATGCAATCGCCAAGAGAGTGGTACAAGAGATTTGATTAATTAACGACCAGTCATGGGTTCTTCAGATGCAAATATGACAATTGTGTCTATTTTAGGCAAATAGATTCAGGTTCACTCATTTATCTTCTGTTATATGTTAACGATCTGTTGATTGTAGCTATGGGCATGTCTGATGTCGATAAGTTTAAAGCAATGTTGAAGAGTGAGTTCGAAGTGAAGGATTTAGGAGACGCCGAGAAGATACTTGGTATGGAAATCAAGAGGGACCGAAAAGCAAAAAGTTATAGTTATCCCAGGAGAAGTATATTGAGAAGGTTCTAGATCGTTTTCATATGAAAGATGCTAAGCCAGTTAGAACTCCTTCGGCAGCTCATTTCAGGTTTTCAGCATTGGCTTCGCCTCAGACAGAGGAAGACATCAGGTACATGTGAGAGGCCCCATACTTCATCGCTGTTGGTAGCATCATGTATGCTATGGTGTGTACATCCCCTGATATTGTATATGTCGTTAGCAAGGTGAGCAGGTATATGGCGAATCCAGTTAAAGAGAATTGGCAGGCTAATAAATGGATTCTCATATATTTGCGTGGTACTTCTAATGTTTGTTTGGAATTTGGGAGGAGTAGAAGCTGTTTAGTTGGGTATGTTGACTCAGATTATGGTGGAGACCTCGATAAGAAGAGATCTACTTCAGGTTAGGTGTTCTATTTGGGTAACAGTGTTCTCAATTGGAGAGCATGTTTACAGTCAGTTACCGCATAGTCAACTACAGAGGCAGAGTATATGGCAGCAAGAGAAGCATTCAAGGAAGTTGCTTGGTGGAAGGGTTTGATTAGTGAACTCAGTGTTGATCAGGGCAAAATTGGTGTCTATTGTGATAGCCAGTCAGCAATTCACTTAGCCAAGGATCAGATGACTCATCATGACAGGACAAAGCATATTGATGTCAAGCATCACTTCATTCGAGATCTGATTGGTGAGGCAAAGGTTGAGTTGAAGAAGAGTGGTACTGCAGATAATCCAGTAGATATGTTCACTAAAGTTCTACCCAGCAGAAAATTCGTGCTTTGCTCGAATTTGGTTGGGCTTGCAGTCTTGTTAAATTAGCCTCGTGTGGGGTGTTTTGTGGTGAAGGTGGAGAAATACTTTTATTTTTTTTTTTAAATTTGAGCCAAGGTGGAGAATTGTTATGTTGTGTCTCAAATTTCTCAGATTTATGAAGGGTATAGCCAGAAGCACCCCGATCTATCGGGCAAAGCAGTCGATTGATCGGGAAAGTATGCAAAAGTATAACGCGTCCAGAAGGTACGCTGCCTACCAATCGGGAGTTAGAATTTTGCGCAAGTATAAATACAAACCTGGGGTTACATATTCAAGAATCCAATATAGAGTGAGCATCGTACCCGAGAGAAAGAGAGAGAGAGAGAGGAAGTGAATTGTAATTCGTCCATTATTCTCATTCAATAAAAGTTCTGCATCTCCGCCTGTGGTTTTTCCCCTCTCGATTGAAAAGGAGCTTTCACGTAAATCATTGTGTCTTCTATTTGTTCTCATTTATCCTTGTTTTGCTTCTCGTATTTGTCTTAGTAATTAAATAGGATCCAATTACGGGTTATTTATTCCACACAATCACAAATATTCATTTTTGCAAAATGATGGATCAAGTACCACAAGATTCAACCTAGAGTTACAAATTGGGCACAGAAAACACAAATGAAAGAGGAACCAAAATAACTGAACCCAAAAGGAAATATGACACTTGACATTATGATGTCCAAATCATAAAATTTGATCCACTTCCACGATCCCTAAAATTTTGGTAACTATTTTCACATAAAATTTTATCACTACTGCTATGGCTGTGAGTTTATGACTCACTCTGCCTAAACATGAAGACAAACACAAATATATGCAGTGGAATTTAAACATAATTGAATATAAACACAAGATATGGAACAAAAGACATAAGGGACGACTTTTATTGTTGAGCACTCTTTGAATTACTCTAGAAACCTTCACAATTTCCTCTCAAAATTGTGTATGAGCCATAACACTTGAATAGTGACTGAATGAACACAATTTTGGGAAAAATAACCCCTTTCCTAGACAATCACTGCACTCCTTCATGATCTGGCCAGCAACATAACTGCTTAGGGCACCTAGCTGCCCCTCAATAGTAGGGGTGCTCCGCTAGGGGAAGTTGCTAAGTCAAATCCCAAGAGGGCTGGTTACGAGGGCGAAGAGGCATGCTAAAGTTCCAAGCCAACTTCTGTCCACATTGCGGCAATTACTTGGTCAAGGACTCCTGTCTAGCTCATGGTCAAGGGTCTTCCATTGAGGTTCCACATTTCGTGCTTAATAGCCATTAAGTCACGTGACCTACATGTGCCAAGTGCTTTTCCTTATGCGCTAGGCATCCAAAGTGTTCAGGTGTCCTTGTGCAGACATGTGCGTGCACTGCCAGCATCACAAACGCAGTGCATTGCGAATGCCTAACATTGATTGAGTTGCATGCGCGCTACATGGCGCACCCTATGCGCATGCATGCACACCTTGTGCTAGTGCATCCCATACTCTAGGGCATTGCTGCACAGATGTGTCGCATGTCATAGTGCCTAGTGCGTGCAGGCCTATGCCCTAGATTGCATGCCCGTGCTCTACTCATTTATGCTGTGCACTGCACGCGCAAGCATTGATCCATTTCGTTGATCAAGGATCCAACCTTTAGGGTGTCCATGGGCCCACGCTAGTGTATTGTCTACACTTTTGCAAAGTCAAGGTCCATCCTAAGTGAGTTCCATGTACTAAAAGGCTCATTTAGCCAAGGATCTATTATCGTGCTAGCGTTGTGCAACTAACCATTTGCAAGATATAGCGTCATCCAACAAGGGCATAGCCCTTGGTTCATGTGTGCCATGCTTAGGGTCCTTTCCGTTAGGCCCAAGTTGGCCATTCAAAGGGTGTGCACTACGCGTATATTTGTGCTTGATCGGTGTCCACCTTGTACTGGCAAGCGCATGCATTCCACCTTGTCAAGTGTCCATTTGTAATTGAGTTAGCGCAACTAATGTGAGCACGCTTGAGCAAAATCATTCGCTTGACTTGTGGCATTCAACTAAGTCAATGCGCTACTCCAAGTGTGGATGACCTAACTAGGTCATGCTTGGGTCAAGATCAACTATGTTCCATGTCGAAACCACACATAGGCACTGAAACCCATTGTGTAGTAGAGGTTTGTGCATCGGGTGACCATATCTATGCAATCATCGGAGTGTGATGTTCCTCGACGCCAGACATCACCCTGCGTCCGACACCCCAATGTCAAGGGACTTACAAACCTCCCCCACCAAAAGAACCCAACATAGGTTGTCCTTTACCTTAATTGTTCTTGGGCACAACAACATCCTGCTCCAGTCACGCAGAATACTAGTCCTTAGTCAAGACTGGGCTTAAGTAGAAATGCACAAAATCCTTTTTTTTTTTTTTTTGACAAGTCAGCTTTATATATCAAAAAAAGAGTCGTACATGAGTACGAGGGGCATACCCCAAGCATGGCCGAAGCCTACAATACAATTCAAAATGAAAGCATAACATGCAAAGAGCAAACAAGAAGGAAATACAAAGGTACATCAAATGAAACACTTAAGAACAAAACCTCTAAACAAGGGAAAAACAATGAGAGCAACAAAGCATCAAACCGAAACAAGTGCCAAAGAAAAATCAGGATTTCTTCTTGTCCTTCCATTTCTTGTTGTTAACTTGAGACTGCTTCTTCGAAGCTGCTCAAGTCACTCGACATTCAATCTAAGGCTGAATCACTAGAATTTCAGCAGGCCCAACAGAAGTAGCAGTGCCCATACAGTCAAAAGACGTGTCTCGGTTACTGAAACCTAAGGGGAATCTATGGTCTCTTGTGACATACAGATGTTCCCTTAGTTGATTTGCAAGCATTTGAATTAATTCAGAATCTTTGGCCAAAGTGTTTCAGGTGTTCAACATTTGGAATTAATACTATAAATAAGCTCAAGTATAAATGAATTATTTAGTAAGGGGCTTGTCAGTAACTAATGGAGAAGTTGTGAAAAAAATAATGATAGTAGTTATAATTATTTTTCATCATGGACATCTCGTAGAGGTGTGGTAGTTGTTACAAGAATAGTCTATTTGGGAATTATCAAATAAATGATTTAAATCCAGAGTGTAGTGGGATTTATTTAGTCAAATTAAGTTCCTTTAATTGGTAATTAAATTTTATCATGAGGTGGTAATTAATTTAACCCATTTGAAGCTAGATTTAAATTGTCCCTGTGCTCCCTGCGCAAGCCTCTGCTTTGATTGCCATCGGAAAAGTATTAAGGAATTCATGACATGAATTATTTATTCATGAGACAATTAAATCTAAATTTGCCAAACATTATTCATTAGATGAATAAAATGTAAAAATTGTAAAATAAAATATTTCAAAAATTAAAATTCATAAGATGAAATTTTATATTCAGGAAACAAAACAAAAAAGGCAAAAACACACATAGGTTGCAATCCCCGTCTCCTCTATCAGACGAACCCACGTATGACGTCTCCTATGGCGATCTATGCCGCGTGCACGGGTGAATTATTGCATGACACGTGGCACGCGTTATAAAATTAATGGAACACGGTTCGAGCTATGCATTTAAATGCGACATTTTAAACTGATATTTGACTTATACGCTATGTTTTGTTCTTTTATTGCACATCCGACATCAAAAAATTCTAATTTTTTCGCTTTGGTATCCCACAATAAATAAGGGTACTAATTTTAAGGTTTGGCATCCAATAAATTAAAAAATTAAAGGCTTATAAAAAGTGTTGACTTTCACAGATCTAATTAGAGAGAAAACTTTCCTTCGAAATTTTTGTTTTCCTCAATTTAATATTTTTCGAAGCTTACTGTCCTACCATTTTAAGGTCATTGCATAGAAGGCTGCTGGGTCTCAGTGTTCTCTAGGATTTCTCGGATTTTTCAGCATTATTTATTATTTTTCTGGTTTTCTTTTTTTGAAGCAATTCCATGTATGTCTTTCTTTCCTTTCTCTTCAAGTTTTTTGCTTTTCAATTTATTCACAATATTCTTATTATGCTTTCTTGAAGTTCATGTTATTATTATGAATGTATTAGGGTAGAGGCCTGTAGATTTAAATTAGGAATTTAAACATGTAGATTTAAAGTTACGAATTTTAACTTAGCCATAGGTTTAAAATTAATAATTTTAAATCCTTCCGCTGCATTAACTTTAATAAATTAGAGAAAATATATGAAATTCGTCCCAATAAAGCGCAATAAATTCCACGAGCGTGCACTGCCAACGCCTAGCGCTCACTACATCTATGCATGTGCTGCGTGGTGCACCCTGTGTGCATGCATGCGCACCTTGTGTTAGTGCATCCGAGGTGCCAACACATTGCTTTGCACGAGCGCCCATGCCATGGTGCCCAGTGTGCTTCTCGTTAGTGCTGCACACTGCACGCACAAGCATTAATCCATTTTGTTGATCAAGGCTCGAACCCTTAGGGTGTCCATGGGACCACATTAGGCCAATGTCTATGCTTTTACACACTCAAGCTCCATCTTAAGCTAGTGCCACATACTAATATGGCCCGTTTAGCCAAGGGTCCATTATTGTGCTAGTGCTGCACAACAAACTGCCGTAGGACTTAGCTTTACATGCTTTGTCCTTGCTTCTGCATTTATTGTGTCTAGCTTGTGTTCCGTGCATCCGGCTATCATCACGCAACAAATGCATAGCCCTGGATCTGTCGATGCTATGCTCAGGCATAACTCCGTTAGGCCTAATTCACCCATACAAAAGGTGCGCATAGCATGTATATCTGTGCCTGATCGATGTCCATCTCATGTCAGCGTTGCGCCATGTCAAGGGTTCGTTCTTAACTAGCGTTGCACAAATGACGTGCGCACGCTTGAGTATAATCATGTGCTTGACTTATGCCACTCAATTAAGTCATTGCGCTACTCCGAGTGCACATGCCCCAACTAGGCCATGCTTGGGTCAATGTCCGTTATGTCCCATGTCATAGCTAGACATAGGCGCTGACATCCATTGTGCACCAGAGGTTCGCGCATCAGGTCACCATGTCTGCACAATTATTGGAGCGTGATGTGCGCTAATGCCAACCATCACCCAAAAGTAGGCTAATGGTGATGGATCCAAGAAAGAGGGGGCAAGGACGAAATTGCGTGTAGCACAGCATGCCAGTGTCATCAAAGCATTAAAATAAAGCCTCAATTGTCAACTTGTCAAAATTAGGGAACATATTAAGACATTAAAGTCATACCTGAAGCTCGAAAAACTGTATTACCAATGAAGCAAGTATAAAAAGTTCTACATTATTCCGCGCTAAATTAAGATACGCTACTCCTAAGGAAAAAAGCATAAGCGTAATGTAAAGAAAACTTGAAGAAGTTTTGTATTGAGTGTGTGTACTACTTTGGACTAACGCAGAGTTCTTTATTTAGAGAAATTATAAAATACCAGCTGCTCCTATTTCTATGGCAATTTCACCCACATCTGGCCCACTAAGCTTTTTCTTTGCACGCGCAAATCTTCAATGAGCGTGTCCTGAGTTCAATGTTAGAGGGAAATCATTGGTGCCCACGTCCGTAATCTTAGCGAAAGTCTCCTCTAAAAACCCTGCGTTCTCTTGGAATAAGCTTAGTGCCCAAGCATCAAACATTGCACTCCAAGTAACTTTGTTTTTTTTTTTTTTTTTTTTTTTTTAACTTAGTGAAATATATAAATGAAAGAAATATAGTACGGCTACAAGGGGCATACTCGAGGGCACAGCCGAAGCTTACAATGATGAAACAACATCAAAATACAGTTCAGACAATATCCATACAAGAAACAACCAAAGCATAACCACGGAAACAAAGAAGAACGAAGGCTGAAAGCCCCATTGTCGAAGTACGGAGGCATGGCAGTGAGCTCCTCTGAATGAAGGAGCAACAAGTAAGCAGCTCGAAACCAAATGCATAATCTCCTGTCTCACGACTGCAACTAATCTGAATTGAGAATGCTGCCCTAGAAGGTTGCGTTCATACCAGAGAGTACACACGATTGTTGAGAGGTAGGGTCGAGCTTTAGTATTGCCAATCTCGCCCAATGGGGTACTGAGCAGCACAAGTAACGAGATCGTCCCAAGGAAGGGCCGGCCAAGCAATAGATGTACTTAGAATGAAGGAGCTCCAAACCGAGGCAGAAAAGGCATAAGCGAAGAAAAGGTGCTCATGATTCTTATCCGTGAGGCCATAAGGCCGTAGGGAGCACAATCACTCTAAACTCCTAGCTCTCCAAAGCATAGAAGCCAGTCCTGAGTCGAAAGACGCTTCCGAGAAGAGAGCCATAGAAGAAAAGAGTGCCTCCGAATGTGCATCTGAAACCATAGAAGGTGATGAAAAGAGTCCTCCTCTCTCCTACTTCGCAATATAGCCCAAGCAGGCTTGGTGGTGAATTTTCTCGAAGGGTCACCCAACCCCTGGATGGAATCCGCCACACCAGTCTTTTGATTTTAGCCTTCAATCCGCTAATGAAACTTGAGACATAATACGCCTGAGTAGCTCTTGGATTTGCTATCAACATCCTTGCTCTCAAATTCCCAAATCATGTCATGTATTCCTCGACTGATGTTGTTTGTGTCACCTTGTTAAAATTGTCCACAACAACGCCAAGATCTTCATCAGTATAACGTTCACACAATTCCTTCACAAATTTAGGCCATGTAATTGAAGATCTGCTGCGCATCAATCCAAAGTACCAAGTCTCCTGATCTCCATGCAAGTACACTGCAGCAAGATCAATTCTCGCAGCCTTAGTAGTGTTGTAGAAATTAAATTATCTTTCACATCTTCTAGTCCATGACTAAGGTTACATTCCATCCAAAGGCTACATATCAGCATGAGGCTTCCTAAAACCATTGTTTCTTAATACAAGCGGTCCATCTCCACTTTTAGTTGATTTGTTGAATTAAGTTGCTGACTAGCTGGTGATAAGAATCCAGCTCCAGCATGTGCATTTTGCCTATCTAACTTTTGCTGCATTCCAGTGATCTGCTGTTGAAGGTTCTGAGTTTCTTCCTGCCAGTGCTGGAATGCCACAAGCATAGCTTGCATTTGCCGTGCAATGTTAGCAATTGTTTCAGCTTGATCACTACTATTAGCATTACTTCCCCCATTTGTAGTAGTTCCTAATGCAGCAGCTGCAGCATGTGAAGAAGCTCCAGTTCGGGTAGTAACTCCACCAGCCATTCCAATGTAATTGTCCCCTAGCTACAATCAATCCTGAATTATACCTCAATCGCAAGCACCTTGCAACTTTTACAACCGGACCCGATCATTATAACCTTTCTCAGCTTGATCAAATTCAATTAAAGTCAAATTGAATACAATCCGATTCAATCGAGTGCAATTTCTCAAGATCTGATACCAATTATTATAATTCAAAATCAATCTTGAATCATAACCTAAGATGGAAGTAGAAGTTGAGATGAGAAGTAGAAAAAGGGGATAAGAAATAAAGAGAATTAGGGTGTCGAGAAAGAACAACAAGATATTTTCATTCATAAGCATCAATACAAGGAATCATCCCTTATTTACACTAAAGAACCTTAAATGAAAGAAAGATGCAACATGATTCAGCTAGAAGCACTCTCTGCAACCAAAACAACAATAATGACCAATCTAAGGACACTATCTAACCAAACCTCCCTTCTCGCCAAAACCAATTACAAATTCCTTAGCTAATTACAACCCATAGAAATCAACTCACAACTTTAACAAGCTAACACCGACATAAGCAACCTTAGATCATAACAAATTCATAATTTTAAATAATTACATGTTTACAACTCTAATTAAACATAATAATGCATAACATGGTAGGAATAACATGAAAAACAAATACGAATTTAAAAGTTTTTAATGGAAATATTCATATCTCATTGTAGACCGCTAACGTAAAGATGCATGACCTTCTTCGCAATTTCTGTTTTGCACTGGACGTGCTAACATCGTGAAATCAAAAACTTTTAAAAAATTATTTTGAATGAGTTATATGAGAGTAAATTTTGCCTCTTCCATTCTCTAATTGAAGTGCCAAGGAAAAATTTAAAACAATAATACTGAACCCTAAAAAGTCATATTTTATTTATATAAAAGGCATAAAATATGACTTTTCAGCTTTTAAAATAAGAACAAAAAATTTAAAAAAATTCATGATAAGTCAAAATACCAAGATACTCATCCAAAAAAAAAAAAAAATTACCCGTAGAAAGAATCCATCTAATGCCGTGTCACAGGCTGCAACGTGGCGCCCCATGATTGGTCCTCATCATTTGACGGGGATGATCTAGTGTCGCGCACTGGTTGCCGTGTAGGAGGTGACACAATTGCCGTCTATCCAATAGTTAGTCTCACGCTCTGATTGGTCGCAACGCGTTCACTTTTTCTAATTTTATTTTAATATAAATCTATCTCATGAATTTTTTGATTTAGTAAAATAAAATAAAATAATTTCTTCAACTCTTGAATTAAAAAATTCATCTCAAGAATTCTCTTGATTTCTTAAGGTGTGTAAATTAGAGGATTGCATAAGAATCTCAGGGACAATTTATTCCGAGCTCCAAGTAGTTCAAATCATAGCATTATCTAATGACAACAATTGATTACCATTCAGTAAAACTTAATTCAACTAAATATGGTTTACTACACTCTATAAACAAATACATTTGGTCTAAATTCCCTATAATAGTTTACTAACGATTGACCCCTCTATTAAATGTCTATGAGAAAAATAATTTAAATTACTTTTATTTTTCTCACATTACCTTCTCAGTTCTCGATTCACCCTTTTCAAATAATTCACTAATATAGAAAAACACTTCTGTATGAGTCCCAAATGTTAAACATATGGAATGCTCGAGCCAAATTCTATGGAATAAATTCGAAACTTACGAATCAATTGAGGGGCATCTTACATTGTAGATTTATAGAAAAATATCCATTCCCGCAACACTTCATGCAATCACACAATGACTGTAAGATCTCAGTTACACATTGTAATCTAATCCTTTTAGCACATCAAAGTACCTAACATTCCACGCACGAGTTCAAACTATTTTCGGGATTTAGAGTCATTGTATAAGCATAATGAAATGAGTTGTTCACTTTTGATAGTAATGTAGAAACACGCAAGTCATGTGGTCCAATTTAATGTAACAATCTCATTTTAATACACCAACATAAATTCTAGATCACTATGCACATAACCAATACAATTTTAGCTAAATGTTCCATAATGGTCTTAATAGACAAGTCATCCTTTCTCATCATTGACTACAGAGTAACTTATTAAATGAAATTTTAATATGTTATACTCCTATTTGTGGCATAATCTAGTTATCCACTAAAACATATATATCAAATGTCATTTTTGGACTATGCCCATCTCATGGGACGTTACTTGCAAGAAAATAACATCACATGCATTAAAATAAACGCGTAACATGAATATGATAACAAATCAATTTCATTCAGTAATAAAATTGTTCACGAAATTTGGGTTTCCTAGGACACCAATTCTAACCTCCCACTCGTCCCAAACCCAATTAGTCATACAACGCATTCCCATCCTAACTAAATGACACTTAAATGAATTTTGAGTCAAAGTCTTTATGAAAGGATCTGCCAAATTGTTTATGGCATCTGTCCTTAGAATTGCAACCTTCACTTTCTCCACATAGTCCTAGATGATGTGATACTTTCTTTTGATGTGCTTGGACCAACTGTGCTTCCTAGGTTCCTTAGGGTTAGCCATTGCACCAGAGTTGTCACAGTATATGGAAATAGGCGTGAGCCCCTGTTTAATTACCTGAAGATCAATAAGGAACTTTCTTAGCCAAAAAGCCTCCTTTATAGCTTCAGAAGCCACCACATACTCGGCTTCAAAGGTGGAGTCAGCAAGGCAAGACTGCTTGACATTCCTCCAACTAATGGCTCTACCTCCAAGGGTGAAAAAATAACTAGAGGTTGAACATCTAGCATCCATGTCTGACTGAAAATCTGTCTCAGAGTGGCCCACCGGTTTCAGCTCATCACCATGAAAAACTAGCATATAATCTCAAGTACCTAACATATAATCTCAAGTCCTTCTTAGGTACTTGAGAATATGCTTTATTATCGTCTAGTGCATAAGAA
This sequence comes from Simmondsia chinensis, assembly GCA_018398585.1. Lineage (NCBI taxonomy): Eukaryota > Viridiplantae > Streptophyta > Magnoliopsida > Caryophyllales > Simmondsiaceae > Simmondsia > Simmondsia chinensis. The sequence continues at coordinate 13,099,031 of JAGTTD010000025.1, forward strand.
CTAGGCTAGAATGATATCTCCTCATCATTCCCACAGCAAAACAGATATAAAGTGCAGTACATAACATAGCATAAATAAGGCTTCCCATGGCTTAAGCATATGGAATATTCCTCATGTACTCTTTCTCTTGAGCTGTCCTAGGATACTTCTGTGAATAAAGAGGCACTCCATGCTTGAATGGCAAAAGACCCTTCTTGGAGTTTCACACTTTATCTATACAGGCAGCCTAAGAGAGACCCAACACCTTATTGGTATGATCTTGCAAGAGTTTGATCCCAAGAATATAGCTGGCTTCTCCTAAGTCTTTCATTTAACAACCAAATCTTCATAGCTGATAGAACTCCCACATCATTCCCACTGAATAAGATGTCATCCACATACAATACTAAGAAAGTCACTACTTTCTGTATATTGCGCTTGTACACGCATGGGTCATCAACATATTGCACGAAATCATAGGACTTTATTGCTTGATTAAATATTTATTCCATGAGTGAGATGCTTGTTTTTATCCATAAATGGGACTTTTTAGTTCTTATACTATATGTTCCTGATTTTTACTAATGAACCCATTTAGTTGCACCATAAATGTCTTCATTAAGATTACCATTCAAAAAGGCTGCCTTGACATCCATTTGCCAAATCATCAAAGAAATGATGATCAATTGTCGAAATTTGAGGGTAAGCTGGAGAAATTGCAAGATCAAATCAAGAAGCAAGGAGAATCATTAGTTAATGCGTTTCTTAAGCCAGCAAATCAGCTCATTCCTCCTGCTGCAATAGTTCAACTACAAGTTCACCGACACAGGAATGAGAGTGGGGACAAGAATCGTGATAATTCTCCTATGGTACAAGCAGAAGCTGGACCTTCAGTTCATATCCGATCAATTAATGATCGACCTCCCGCGGTTGAGGTTACTGCAGGAGCTCATGATCGAACCACAGAACACGGTCATTCCAGATTGTTTGGCCAGTGTTCAGGTCTGCATTCCAGACCGCCTAATTCTGTTGTACACCACAGGAACTCATCCGATGACTTAGAACAATAGGATAGGCCACCTGATCTGCATCAACAGCGCAGATTAGTAAGTATTGATGCTACATCTGGTGGCAGAAGCAACGCTCATAGACAGCCAAGGGTGCAAATCAAGCCGTTTGATGGTAAACAGCTTGAGTCATGGTTGAGGAGGTGTGAACGGTATTTTCATTTCTATAACATCAATGAAGCTAGAAAAGTGGAATTGGCGGCAATGCATCTTCATGGAGACCATGAGGTTTGGTTCTATAGTGTATTGAAGAGCAATCCTAATCTTTCTTGGGGCCAATTCGTGGAAGAGTTATGCGAGAGGTATGGAGAGGAGGATACAAGTGATGTTGTTGACAGCTTTAATAAGGTTTATCAAACTTGTTCCGTGAAGGAATACATGATAAGATTTAAGAATTTGCGTGCTAACATGATAGCCATTAATCCACATTCTACGGAGACATATTATGTCTCAAGCTTTATTAGGGGATTAAAACCAAGGATCAAGAACTTGGTTAAGGCCATCGGGATAAAGACACTCTCCAAAGCCTGTAATAAGGCTAAATTGAATGAAGCTACACTTGTATCTTCAAGTGACAAAAGTAAATTCAAGAGCAGCACTTACAAATCTCATCATAAAGATTCATCAGGCACCAAGGTAGGTTGTGCAGGTGGCAAAAGATCTGCAAGGTTATGTTATAAATGTAATCAGCCATATCAGCCCAGATACAGGTGTAATCCAAAATTCTTGATGTCTGCAAGGGGATCTCGAATTGAAGCTGATTCAGAGGGTGACAGTTCGGGGACTGATGAGGACAGTTCTGAGCATGGTTCACATGATGAGTTGTTTGAAGATGAGGTTGAGATTTCTACGAAAGCATTGACCGAAAATGGAGCTCACAACACCATATGCATTGGTGGAAAGGCTGGAAAAACTTCCATTACCATTCTTGTGGATAGTGGAAGCACTCATAGCTTCGTTGATCCCAAATTGGTGAAGAAGGTGAAGCATGGAGTCATCAAAACCCATCCATTAGCTGTGATGGTAGCTGATGGCAATTCCATTACTACTCAAAACAAGCGTCAAGCATTCCATTGGTATATGCAAGATCATCAATTCTCCTTTGATTTCAGAGTTCTCCCTTTGGGAGGTTGTGGTAACGTGCGCGGGGTAGATTGGATGAGGTCATTTAATCCGGTGCTGTTTGATTTTGATAAAATGACAGTATCTTTCGAAGTTCATGGCACTAAGGTCACACTACAAGGAATTTCTGATCAAGCACAGCTGCGGTTGATCAATGGCAAGCGTTTACATGGTGGATTCAAGAAGAATGCAATCCAATGGCTTGGGAAATTATTCATCATTTCATCTGCTGAAATTCAGCCAGTCATTCAGCCTGAAGTTCATGCCTTGATTGAAGAGTTTAAGGATATTTTGGAGTAGCCAAAGAGCCTTCCTCCTCAAAGAAGTGTAGATCATGCCATACCACTTCGAGGTAACTCTGATCCAGTGAAGATCATGTCATATTGGTATGCCCATGCTCAAAAGTCAGAAATAGAGAAGCAAGTTGATTTAATTTTTTTTTTTTTTGGTAAGTCAGTGTGAAAATATCATATATGAAAGAATATATGTACAAGTCTACGAGGGGCATACCCTAAGCCAAGGCCCAAGGCCTACATCAAAGAATCAATCCGAAGAAAGAAACCAAAACAACGAAATCGAAAGCCAACATGGCCAAACAAAAAGAACAAAGCCAAAAAGCGAAAACAAAGCTAGCGCTCAATCCCCCACTCCTGCAAGAGCTGTGAGTGACGATGAGCACCGCGAAGCGTAGGGGCAGCAATGAGATTGCTGCGAACCAATCCTGTGATCTCCTCAGTGACGACTGCAGAAGGCCTGGACCAGGAGCGCTGGATCCTCAGGTTACGCTCGTACCAGAGGATGTAAACCGTCGCTGAAAGACAAAGGCGGGCAAGGATCCGATCAACCCAGCGACCACGGAGCCTGGAAGCAGCCCACTGAACCAGCTCATGCCAAGGAAGCAAAGGCCAGGGGAAAGAGGTTCGAGAAGACACCCTGGACCAGACAGTAGCAGAGAAGTTGCAGCTGAAGAAGAGATGGTTGTGCGACTCTTCATTTGTCCCACACAACACACAAGTAGCCCGAACATCCCGCACCCAATGTCTCAGCAGTCTGTCAAACGTCCAAAGCCGCTCGCAAGAGGCAAGCCACAGGATAAAGGAGTGCCTCGGTATATGCTGCTAGAACCAGAGGAGATGGTGGATGGAGTCCTCCTCCCTCCGACTACGGATCATCTCCCAAGCCGACCTGGTGGAGAAGACCCCAGACGGGTCGCCCATCCACCGAATGCTATCAGCTACCCCCGGTCAGGCCTAAAGTCGATAGAATCCCAGATAGGTAGCAGCTCAGCGACATCCTGTGGGAAGCGCCACTGATCACCCTGAATAATGTTAGAAACATGAGAGCCCAGGCAATGACCAGTGCAATGAAGGCGGCAGAATGTAAACCGCCCCTCTAAACGTCCGCACGGTAACCAATAGTCAGACCACAGCGCTGTATCACGGCCGTCACCAATAATGTGCCGAAAGGCCCCGGCACACAACGACCTAACATCCAGAATGCTACTCCACGACCATGGAATCGAGCCTCGAGGCTGAATATCCCAGAAAGACTTCCCCTAGAGTCAGTTGGCATGGATCCACCGAGGCCAGAGAGAATCACGATCAGTCAAAAGAACATAGATATGCTTCATGAGAGAAGCCCGGTTCCACTCGCGCAAACTTCGAATCCCAAGACCACCGTCCCTACGGGGATAACAGAGATGTGACCAGGTGACCTTGGCCCCGCCCAGGCCCAAAGAAGGGCCCTTCCACAGGAAGGCAACAAGAGTCGACTCAATCTTCTGGATCATTAGCTTCGGAAGGATGAAGACAGATGACCAGAAGACCTAGATAGAAAACAGAACCGATCGGATGAGCTGCAAACGGCCGGCATAAGATAAAGAACGGGATGTCCAGAGCTGAATGCGTGCTAGGATGCGATCTAATAAAGGCTTGTAGTCCATGAACTGAAGCCTCGTCGTGATGAGCGGCACCCCCAAATATCTGACCGAGCACTGCCCCAATCTGAACCCCAAGATGTCAAGGATAGACTGTCGAAGCTCAGGCTCAACCCGGGTAATGAAGATGATTGTTTACTACCAACCCTAAATTGATAGCTAATTTGTGAAGGAAAGAGGAAAGACGAGAGAAAGAAGTGAAAGGGATGAGAAAATAGAGAAGGAGATGAGAAATAAGAGGAAAACCCGAAAGGGATTCATATTTTTATTAATTCGATAATAAGAATACAAGCATTAGATCTATTTATAATAGATCTTAGTACATTGAATCAAAGCAAAGCAATAACCGAGCAAAAATAAACTTTGGTGCCAAAAATGCAGGTACCGGACCTGTTAGTTGCAGCAGCAACTGCTTTTGGCGCCCGATTACAAATTCAAATGGCTACAAAACAATTCTTAGCCTCCTACGCTTATTACATAAAAATATCAATGAAGCTAATGAATTTTATGGAATTATAACAGTCCCATCCCCTTGAAAGACTCCTTGTCCTCAAGGAGAAAAACTCGAAAATTGGCTCTTCAAGAAAGTCGGATGCTCCCATGTGAGGATGTCCTTGTTTAAGTTCAACCACTTCACCAAATCTGCTATGAAGTCCCAGTCCCTGCTGCAATTAATCCGGACTTCTTGGCTAGAACTGGCCCCAACAGCAATTTCCCATCTGAACCAGTCTCGGGAGGTGCCTTTGAACTTTTCTCACTTCTTGCAACCTGTTTTTTAAGTAACGACACATGAAACATGGGGTGAATATATGAATGTGGTGGTAAATGAAGCTCATAAGCCACATTGTCGATCTTCTTCTTGATTTGGTATGGACCAAAGTATCGGGCACTCAGCTTGACATTTCTTCGAACTGTTAATGACGACTGCCTATACGGTTGTAATTTCAAATAAACTATGTCACCAACTTCAAAAGCCTTGTCAGCTCTCTTCTTATCAGCATAGAACTTCATACGAGCACGAGCTTGTTGTAAATTGTCTTTAAGAAGCTACATTAACTCCGTCCTCTGCTGCACAACATATGCAGCTGCAGAATCAGGGCCACCACGAGGGTGCAGCAGCATCGGGGTCGGAGGAGTGTAGCAACACAATGCATGAAAAGGAGTTGTGCCTAAGGAAGCATGAAAGTGTGTGTTGAACCAATACTCCATTTGTCCATCCGATTGAGGATGGTATGATGAACTAAGTGCAAAATTTGTGCCCAATAATCTGAACAATTCTCGCCAAAAATTGCTCGTGAAGATCTTGTCCCTATCCGAGACAATCGTTTAAGGCAATCCGTGCAATTTATATATATTGTCTAAGAAGCGCTTAGCCAACCTTTCAGCTGTAACTGGTCGAATCAAGGCAATAAAATGGCAATATTTCGTGAATCGATCCACCGCAACCCAAATTACTTCCCGACCATCGAACTTGGGAAACCCTTCAATAAAGTCCACACTAATATTGATCCAAGCCCCCTCTGGAATAGGAAGTGGCTGCAAGAGTCCTTGATATCAATGATTCCCCAATTTCGTTTGTTGACACACATCGCAAGATTTCACAAAAATAGAAACTGATTTCTTCATCCCAGGACAAATAAAATATGCTTTAACTCGTTGATAAGTGCCATCAACCCCCGAGTGACCACCCCAAGCTGAATCATGGGATGCCTTAAGGATCTGATCCCTCAAATCAGTCAAAGAACCAATGTAGATCCTATTCTGCACACGGATGATGCCACTCTGCACCTGCACAGCAGCAACACTGTCTTTCGGGAGCCCGGTTTGAACCACTGCTGCAGCCACGACTTCTTGTACAAATGTGTCCCCATCATTGGATTTATATACTTCATCCATCCAAGATGGTAAAACGATGGATGTAGCACCACAGGAACCCTGCTCGAGGTCCTCAAACCTCCTGGAAAGTGCGTCGGCAGCCAAATTTTCCTTCATCAATTGCATAGTCCAACCCAAGCAACTTCATCAACCCTTTCTTTTGTATTCCTGTGGCTATCTTTTGCTCCAAAAGATGCTTAAGACTCTGATGGTCTGTTCGTATGATGAATCGATGTCCATCCAAATAATGCCGCCACTTCTCAACCGTAAGGAGAATCGCCAAGTACTCTTTTTCGTAAGTGGACATAGCTTGATGTTTAGGGCTAAGGGCTTGACTCGAATAAGCAATCAGCCTCCCATTTTGAGATAGAATAGCCCCACATCCAGCACCGCTTGCACCTATCTCCAAAATGAAGTCTTCCGCAAAATTTGGCATTGCTAATACCGGTGCCTTACACATAGCGGACTTGAGCTCATCAAAGGCTTCTTGTGCTCTATCACTCCATTTGAATGCATCCTTCTTAAGCAACTCGGTTAAGGGTATAGCAATGGACCCATAACCATTCACGAACTTTCTGTAGTACCCGGTTAACCCCAAAAAACCTCGTAATTGCCTCAATGTAACAGGAGTTGGCCGCTCTAACATAGCTGTCACCTTAGAAGGGTCAGTTGACACACCCTCGGAAGAGATTATGTGTCCCAAATACTCAAGCTCGGATTCAGCAAAAGAGCACTTTGATATCTTTGCATAAAACTTATGTTGGCGCATCACAATGAACACCTCCTTGAGATGTTTAAGATGATCTTCATAAGTCGGGCATGTAGACTGATATATCATCGAAGAAAACCAATACCGATCTCCTCAAGTAAGGCTTGAATATATCATTCATAGCGGCTTGAAACGTGGCCGGAGCGTTAGTTAAACCGAACGGCATTACCACGAACTCGAAGTGTCCATGGTGAGTCTGAAAAGCGGTCTTGTATATGTCCGGCTCGAGCACTTTAATCTGATGGTACCCTTGTCGTAGGTCCAACTTGGAGAAAAACCGAGCACCAAACAATTCATCAAGCAAGTCGTCGATAACAGGGATAGGAAATTTGTCCTTCACTGTCAATGAATTTAATTGCCGGTAATCGATACACATTCGAGCCACGCCGTCCTTCTTCTTAACAAGTATCACGGGTGAAGCGAATGGACTAGGACTTGGTCGGATAAAACTCATCTGCAGCAACTCCTCCACTTGTTTTTCAATTTCTGATTTTTGAGCATGAGCATAGCGATACGGTCTGATTTTCACGGGATTCGAATTAGCTCGAAGTGGAATGGTATGATCAACATTTCTTTAAGGAGTAAGGCTCTTGGGAACCTCAAAACATCCTCAAACTTAGTCAGCAACGCAAGCACTACAGCTGGTACTGGTTTCTGCAGATCAACTGAAGACAACATGAAAAATTGTCCAAAGCATTGAACGGTTGATACTCCCTTGCAACCGCTTGCCATTGATTAATTTCAGCTATGCTTGATCAGAAATCCCATGCAAAGTGACCTTCTTACCATGAACCTCAAACGACACAGTCATCTTATCAAAGTCGAAAAGCACCGGGTTAAAGGTCCTCATCCAATCGACCCGGAGTACCATGTCACAACCTCCCGACGGAAGTACTCGAAAGTCAAATGTGAATTTACGGTCTTGCATGGACCAATGAAACAATTGACACTTGTTTTGAATTGTAATGGAGTTACCATCCGCTACCATTACTGTCAAGGGATGAGTTTTGATGATCTCGTGCCTCGTCTTCTTCACCAACTTGGGATCAACGAAGCTATGCGTGCTTCCACTATCCACAAGGATGGTGACGGAAATTTTGCCCACCTTTCCACCAATGCGTATGGCGTTATGAGCACCACTTCCCGTAAGAGCTTTCATCGAAATCTCCACCTCATCTTCCAGCTACTCATCCAATGTATCTACTGCAGAATCATCCTCTGATAACTGTGAGCTCTCAGTATCTGAAGCCAAAGACACATGTGAACCTCTAGCTGATAGAAAAAACTTCGGGTTGCACTTGTGACCAGGTTGATACGGTTGATTGCATAAGAAGCAGGATCGAGCAGGCCTTCTGTCCACAAACCGACAAGACCTGCTGTTGTTTACTTCCTTTGGATGAGGTTTGTGATTGCTACTCCTGAACTTATTTTTATCACTTAAAGTTACAAGAGTTGCTTCAATCAATTTAGCCTTATTATAAGCTTTAGAAAGAGTCTTTGGCTCAATGGCTTTCACCAAGCTCTTAATTCTTGGCCTTAAACCACTAACGAAGCTTGAAATGTAATAAGCTTCGGTAGAATGTGGATTAATGGATATCATATTGGCACGTAAGTTCTCAAATCTGGTCATGTACTCCTTCACCGTGGTTGTTTGATAGTTGTTAAAGCTATCGACAACATCACTAGAATCCTCTTCACCATACTTCTCACACAATTCCTCCACAAATTGGTCCCAAGAAAGACAAGGATTACTCCTCAACACACTATAAAACCATACCTCGTGATCTCCATGAAAATGCACAGCAGCGAGCTCGACTTTTTTTGCATCACTGATGTTATAAAAATGAAAATACCGCTCACAACCTCTTATCCACGACTCAGGCTGTTTTCCTTCAAATGGCTCGATTTGAACCCTTGGCTGCCGGTAACCTCCACCACCAGATGTAGCCTCAATGCTCAAGGAAATTTGATGCATATCAGGAGGTCTATTTTGATGCTCCACACCATCGGACAATAGCCTTGGACACTCATTCCAATCAGGAGGTCGATAAGTGAAAGGGATGAGAAAATAAAGAAGGAGATGAGAAATAAGAGGAAAACCCTAAAGGGCTTCAGATTTTTATTAATTCGATAACAAGAATACAAGCTTTAGATCTATTTATAATAGATCTTAGTTCATTGAATCAAAGCAAAGCAATAACTGAGCAAAAATCAACTCTGGCACCAAAAATGCAGGTACCGGACCTGTTAGTTGCAGCAGCAACTGCTTTTGGCGCTCGATTACAAATTCAAATGGCTACAAAACAATTCTTAGCCTCCTATGCTTATTACATCAAATTATCAATGACGCTAATGAATTTTATGGAATTATAACAACGGTGCTCTTTGCTGCTTTCGAGGACAGCCCCGAAAGTGCAGCAAAGCGATCTAACGCCTCCCAAATAACCGAAACACTACCCTCATCAGCCTCACTGAAAATCATAAGGTCATCTGCAAAGCATAAGTGAGTAAGGCTGGTACTCTGGCAGCGAGGATGAAAGTGAAACCTCGAATCAGAAGAAGCTCAGCGCAGCCAACCTCGTAAGCCCCCCATGGCAATAACAAAAAGGTAGGGTGAGAGAGGGTCTCCCAGCCTGATGCCCCTGCTCGTGCCAAAGAACCTCGGAAGTTCGCCATTAATGGCAACTGAAAATCTGGCTGTGGAAAGGCACTCCCGCACCCATCGAATCATAACCTCAGGAATACCCATAGACCGCATAGCAGTAAGAATGAACTCCCATGGCGTTTGAAGGTGATAATCGCGTAGAAGCTCCTGAGCCAACATAATACTATTAGATATCCTCCGGCCAGGCACAAAAGCGGACTGCGAGTCATCAATGAGGTTAGGAAGAACCCCTTTCAATCTGTTCGCAATGATCTTACTGATACACTTATAGATCACATTGCAACAGGAGATCGGGCGATAGTCAGCGAAGGTTAAAGGGTTTTCCACCTTCAGAATCAAGCTGATACGAGAAGTATTCAGTGCGCCAAGCATGCGCCCTGACTGAAAGAAAGACCGGACAGCTTGAATAACGTCAAGCCCCACCACATCCCATGCCCTCTTAAGGAAGAGGGAGGTCTAACCATCAGGGCCGGGGACCCTATCATCACCAGTGGAGAACAAAGCATCTCGCACCTCAATATCAGTAACCGGTAGGGTAAGAGGTCTAGCCCGATCCTTAGATAGCTGGGTCTGAAAGAGCTTCGAAATATCCTCACGAAGCGGCCCACTCGGCTCTGTCAATAAGCCGCGGAAATAGGAGACACCTGCCTCCGAGATCTCCACATCATCATATGTCCTCCTGCCGTTAGTGCGAACAATGGAATGGATCCAGTTCCTAGCCTGCCGATGTGTGACAGACTTATGGAAGAACTGGGTACCCAAATCCCCCAAAGAGAGCCACTGGATGTGAGACTTCTGACGATAGAAAGCCTCCTCATCCCTACATAATAATGAGTAGTCTCGAGAAAGACGACGCTCCTCCTCTCGAAGCGAAATACTCTCCGGGTCATCGCCAAGCGCCCGCTGATCCGCAGTCCAGGCATCTCCGCCGCCAAAACTCAAGCTGAAATGTGACTAAAATGTCTAGCATTGAGAGTCTTCAGCACCCCCATCAGCCGCTTCAGCTTCTGGGTGAGCTGATACATGGGTGTGCCATCGATGCTAGCCTCCCAAACCCTCCTCACAGTAGGCAGGAACTCCTCAGGGTTAGCCCAAAAGTTAAAGAACTTGAAAGGGAACCGCAGGGTGCGGCACTCTCCAAGTCCTATAACTACAAAGGGACAATGATCAGAACATAACTCCCGAGGAAGGAACTCGACGGAAGAGGAGGAGAAAGAACGCAACCAACCCTCGCTCACTATACACCAGTCAAGACGCTTCAGAATGAGAGCATCACCATCTAATCCATTGGACCATGTGTAACGTAGCCCGGTATAAGGCAGAACTGTGAGCTTAGAATCGTGAACACAATCCCTAAAGTCATCCATGTGCCCAGGCCAAGTGTCCTAGCCACCCCTCCTATCACTCGGACTGAGGATAGCGTTAAAGTCTCCAAGGAGTATCCAAGGCTCCTCCGGGAGGCCCACGCTGGCTCCTCGAATATATCGCCAAAGCTCTCGACGCGGTCCCGGCTCGTTAAAGCCATAAACATACGTAGCAATGAAGTCCACATCACCTCGGACACCAGAAAACCGGCAAGTAAGATACTGATTCCCACCTTGTACTCTCACTACATGGTAGAAGGTCGGATCCCAGAGAACAATAATACGGCACCAACGGGCCCGCACCCCACTAACCAAAAACTGCCACCCCTCAGTACAACGGGCAACAGCGGAATCAATATCAACTGGGTTGGCCTTGGTCTTAACCAAACCAACCAAGCTCAGATGAATAGAGGAGATCTAACCACGCACAGCTCGAATAGTGTTGGGGTTATTAAACCCCCTCACATTCCAGCATCCAATCATGGAAACTGAAAACTAGTGCACACCATCGCCCTCACGGCCCACACGGGCAGCCGCAGAGCAAGTACGACGAGCAAGAGGAGTCAACTGCGATGTGCACTCCGATGTGGACGTATCACCTGCTCGCTCCTCAGCTAGCGACTCAAAAGGGTTCGGCTACTCAAAGGAAGGGACAGTAGCCGCCAATTGACTCTCAACACAAGCAAGCGGCTCCTTAAGCACGACAAGAGCCTCCTGAGCCTCCTCAACCTTGTAAGGGACCAAAGCACGCCCCAAATCCTCAGGCGAGTGATCCATCGGTACACCGGAAGAATCCGAGCTAGAACGAGACCCGCTGGGGGGTTGGACATGGCTCACCACGAGAGGTGACTTTGTGGGCGAGGCCAAAGCGGCCCGTCCTCCATCATCCAAGATCGGGCTATCGAACAGCCCAACCACAACCGAGGTGGCGTGCGATTGCCCACCATTTAGGGCTAAGGGGCTCACTGCCCCTTGATAAGGGACAAGGCCCCAAACGGGCCCAAGTGCCGCGGGAGGCTCCGCTTCCGGCCAATTGTGGGCAGGAGCGGGGGCCTCCACACGGCCCAAGCCCGTCCCAGAATTGGGCCGGGCGGGGGGGGGGGGGGGGGGGGGGGGGGGACGCGCGCCCCCCCTCCTCCTCGTGTGGGCTGGGCCACGCCCACCCACGGGTAGAGGGCCTCCTCCAGCTGGAGGCCCACTTGTTGCAACAGGGGGGTCCTCCCCTTCTCTCACATCCCCGGCACCTTGTCACCCTCCAGCGACCGGGCGAAACACCGCGCCACCACCAGCAGCACCTCTCATACCAGCGCCCGTCGCACCGCCATAGCCCCACCGTCCTCCGGCGCTGCCATCGGCACATCAACCCAAGCACCGGCACCCTTCTTCTTCCTATTTTTATTCTTCTTTTTGTGCCCAAGAACCAGTGCCGCCATAGTAGGGGCCGCACGAACCCCGGGTGGTGAACAGTCATGCCCAAAGACCAAGCAAGTTGAGCATCGGATTGGCATAGCCTCACACGCAATAGTCCACTTGTAGAGCATCCCGTTCACATCAATAGAGGTCTCCCTATGTGCAGGCCCCGTGGCCTCCACCTCGACACAGACCCAAATATAACACAGACGAGTGTAATCAACAGTAACCTTATCCATAAACAAAGGCCGGCCAATCATACTACAAGCAACACTGATCCCGATAGGCTTCCACAAGGTCAAGGGAAGCCCAGAGATACGAACCCAAATAGGGGCAGTCCGTGAATTCTTCTGCATCGTAATGCCCTCCCTCCAAAGTTGGAGTGACATGCATACGCCCTTGAAGAACCAAGGACCACCAATAAGGACGCTCTCAGCTTGAGCCTTAGTTCTGAATCGAAAGTAGTAGAACTCACCATCAGAAAGGAGACACTCAAGCCCCTTCTCACCCCATAGGAAGGTAGCAATATCATGGGCACGAGAATAGGCAAGTCCCGTGCCAATCAAATGACCCACTAAGCAATGCTCCCATTTCTCGTTACCAGACTCAAAAGCCCCGCGCGGAAGAACTCCCACTGGCTTACCGTTAACAAGAACAGGACGAATATATTGTAGCGTATTGTGATCCGAGGACCGGACCCAATCCGCCCATGTGGGTGAAGCCGGATCACCCGAACCAAGTGTCGAGCCCGAACCCACACAAAATGTAGCATCGTCACGCACCTCAGCCATGGTTTTCAACCCTAGAGAAAGGAAAAAAAACCCAAAGAAATTAGGGTTTTCAACCTCCCGCACCACCAAGCGCCGCCAACACCACCACACCTGCCAAGACTGGTCGGAATCCGGCCACCAGCACCTAGCAACGACAACCAGTAAAAAGCAAAAGAGGACTTACATGCGTTAGCTCCAAAACGAAGAGAGAGAATTGCAAAGAGAGATATCGTGAGGAGAGAGAAAGCACAGCCACCACCGCCGCACGGCCACCAGGGAGTGCCAGACCACCACCAGAAGGAAGAGGAGAGAGAGGCGAACCACCAGGTATGAGGTGCCAGTGATGGGCTTACCGGAGAAGCCATCACGACCTATGCAACCCCAACAACCCCAAGAAAGCCCTAGCACCCTCTCTCACGATTTTCGCCCTTAAGAGGCCGCCGGAATCACCAGCGAGTACCACCACCAGGAACAAGAGGCACCGGCGAATGGAATGCCACCGGACCCACCCTCGTCTGACCATGCATGCGCCGTCACGCGCCTGCCCTACTCAGAGGCGATAAAAATCGCCCTGTCACCACCGTATTGCCCAGATTTCGCCAGAGCTACAGTTCCATGCACCCTCAACCCTTATTGTTTGAGAATTAAGTTGATGAATTGCTTCAGATGAGCTTCATTAGACCAAGCCACAGTCCATTTTCCTCACCTGTAATTCTTGTGAAGAAGAAGGATGGGACGGCTAGGAGGTGCATCGATTATCGCCAATTGAATTCCTTGACAGTGAAAGATAAGTTCCCTATTCCTGTTATTGATGATTTGCTTGATGAGTTATATTGAGCACATTTCTTCTCTAAGCTTGATTTGAGACAGGGATATCATCAAATCATAGTTCTTGAGTCGGATATATATAGGACTGCTTTTCGGACTCACCATGGGCATTTTGAGTTCGTTGTTATGCCTATTGGTCTAACAAATGCTCCGGCCACATTCCAAGCTGCTATGAACGACATTTTCATGCCGTATTTGAGGAGATCAGTGTTGGTCTTCTTCAATGATATATTGATATATAGCTCTTCTTATGAAGATCATCTCATTCACCTTAGAGAAGTATTTGTTTTGATGTGGCAGCACATATTCTTTGCCAAACTATCAAAATGCTATTTTACTCAATCCAAGCTCGAGTATTTGGGCCATGTAATTTCTCATGAAGGAGTCTCCACTGATCCTTCCATGGTTCAAGCAATGCAAAAGTGGCCTATTCCAATGACTTTGAAGCAATTGAGAGGATTCTTGGGATTGACCGGTTATTACAGGAAATTCATTGAAGGTTACGGATCCATTGCAAAGCCTTTAACTGAGCTTCTAAAGAAGGATGCCTTCAAGTGGACCGAAAGGTCTCAAGCAACTTTTAATGCTCTTAAGTTAGCTATGTGTGCAGCTCCGGCATTAGCCATGCCAAATTTTGCTGAAGACTTCATTTTCGAGACAGATGCGAGTGGGTCTGGCTGTGGGGCTGTTCTCTCTCGACATGGAAGACCTATTGCCTATTTGAGTCAGGCACTTAGTCCCAAGCATCAAGCCATGTCAACTTATGAGAAGGAATACTTAGCTATTCTCCTAGCAATTGAGAAATTGAGGCATTACTTGGATGGTCAGAGATTCATCATTCGAATAGATCATCAAAGTCTTAAGCACCTCTTGGAGCAAAAGATAGTGACAAGAATTCGAAAGAAGGGGCTAATGAAGTTGCTAGGCCTTGATTATGCAATTGAATATAAAAAAGGGAAAGAAAATCTGGCTGTGGATGCATTATCAAGAAGGTTTGAGGACCATGAGCAAGGCTCCTGTGGCGCAATGTCGGTTGTTTTCCCAACTTGGATGGATGAAGTTTACAAGTCTTATAAAGGGGATTCTTTTGCTCGAGAATGTGTGGCTGCAGCTTTGGGGAAAAATGCAAATGCAGTGGCCAGCAATGCTGAAATATCTGCGCAGAAGGGTATCATCCCGGTGCAGAACAAGCCGTACATAGGCTCCTCGACTGATTTGAGAGGTCAGATTGTGAAAGCTTCACATGATTCAGCTTAGGGTGGTCATTCCGGGCTTGAAGGAACCTATCAATGAGTTAATACATACTTCAGTTGGAGCGGTATGAAGAAGGCAGTGGCAGATTTTGAAAGGTCTTGTGAGGTTTTCCAACAAACCAAATTGGGAGATCACAGATATCAAGAACTCTTACAGCCACCTCCCATTCCGAAGGGTGCTTGGATCAACATAAGCATGGATTTTATGGAAGGACTTCCCAAGTCCAATGTCAAGGAAGTAATTTGGGTAGTGGTGGATCACTTGACAAAATATAGCCATTTTATTTCACTCATCCGGCCAGTTACAACTGAGAGGTTGGCTAAGAGTTTTTTAGATAATATATATAAGTTACATGGATTGCCTCAATTCATTGTTTCTGATCAGGACAAGATCTTTACAAGTATTTTTCGGAGGGAGTTGTTCAAGTTGTTGGGTACTACATTGGCACTTAGTTCATCTTACCATCCCCAAACAGATGGACGAACCGAGTGTGTTAACCAATGTATTGAGCAGTACCTTCGGAGCATGGTTTTCTCACAGCCTAGAGAGTGGAACCGATGGCTTTCTTTAGTTGAATATTGGTTCAACACTCATGTTCATGCATCTGTTGGCACTTCTCCATTCCAAGCTTTATATGGGTATGCTCCTCCTACCCCATTTATGTTGCAGCAGCCAGTGACATCAGAATCTGTAGCAGGGGATTACATCCAACAGAGGAGGCAGATGATGCCGATCCTCAAAGATAATCTTCTCCAAGCACAAGCGAGAATGAAATTCTAGGCTGATAAAAAGAGAGTAGACAAAAATTACGAAGTTGGGGACATGGCCTACCTCAAATTGCAACCTTATAAGTAGTCTTCTTTGGCTGTCAGGAAGAATGTCAAGCTAAGTGCTCGTTTCTTTAATCCATACAAGATTTTGGAAAAGACGGGCACAGTAGCATGCAAACTTGACTTACCACCTCATTCATACATTCACCCGGTGTTCCATGTATCATTACTTAAAATGTAGGTGAAGAATGGAGTTAAAAGCTCACGGTCACCACCAGAAGTTTGAGCAAATGGCGCTTTGCTGTTGGGGCCAGCTACTGTCAAGAAGCAGAGGATGATTAAAGGTGCAGAAGAAGCTTTCCAGGAAATTTTGGTTCGGTGGAAAAATTTGGACAAGAGCTTTGCAACATGGGAGAATCCTGCATTTTTTAAGAGTCAATTTCCATGATTTTCTCCTCGGGGACAAGGAGCTTCTGAAGGGGAAGGGAATGTTATAATTCCCTTAGTTTTTGGTGGTAAATTATCTTGTATCTCGTGTGTTGCTTTTAAATTGTAATAGCAGTGTATTCATTAGTTAATTGGCAGGCTAATTTGGCGCCAAGGGTCGGTTAGGGTCAAGTTAGTCAAATGTGGTGGCTTGCTTATGTTTTGGGCGCCAAAATAAGTTAGTCGGTTAGTGGGGTGGTGTCTTAGTGCAATGTATCTAGATCTATTATAAACAGATCTAATTCTTGTGATCTCATCATTCAATCAACAAAATTCAGATTTCCTTTTGGATAATCTCTCTCTAATTCTTAACTATTTCTCTAATTTCTCATCCCTTTCACTTCTCTTCTCAACTTATCAATATCTTTCACAGGGTTAGCTATCAATCTAGGTTTGGAAGTTAACAACGTATTTGAGAAAATGCATATTTCATACAAAAGTTAAAAGGCGTACATGGCAAGTACAAAAAATACAAGTAAGATGCTTATATGGCTTAAAAACTTCTAAACAACATTGAAAGAGTTGAGTTCTATTCCTAACTAAGGACTTTCCTATGGATGCCCCTGTGGATGATAGCTAGTTGGTAGCCTCATTCATTCGATGGTCATGATGCTAGCTTCTCCTAGAAGGGTTCCCAAAGCTCCTGTCGTTGTTTATATCCTCCTATTTTAGAGTTTAGGGAATTCCTAAGCAAATGTAAAGGGAATAGAGTCATGTTAGTATTCCCTTAAGGACCTAAAGGTATGCCAAATTTTAGGGAAAAGGCTTGCTTACCTCATTGAAGAGATTCTTGACAGATCACAGAAAGTTGGACTTTGATGCTTATAGGGTCTTGAGGAAATATACGGTGTTAATGCTTGCATTAGATTTCTTGATGAAATTTCTGAGGTTCAAAATGTGAGGTATATGGTCAGGCTGACAGGTACCCTAGATTATAAGGAGAGTTTCCATCCCAAAACTAATTGGCAATAGGTAGAATAGCTCCTTGGGCATATGAAGTGGTACTTTCTCTTCTAACACACCAATATGGGATCATCTTTTTTCTACTATTCTTTTCGGCTTGTATGAAACCACCATGCTCCACAACTGTCGTCCTCGATGGCTTTACTCTAGGCAGCTTCACTCTGAGTGGGTAGCCCTTTTCTCTCGTGGATGGCTTCACTCTACTCTAAGTCGCCCTCTCCTGGGTAGCCCTTTTCTCTCGTAGATGGCTCCACTCTACTCTAGGTAGCCCTCTTCTGGGTAGCCCTTTTTCGAAACTTCGGCCCGTTACATGAGGTTTGTCAAGCACAGCTCGTCCCATACCAAACCAAGCACGACTCCAAAGCGGGGTCCATCCCATACCGAGCCAAGCTCCTTAGAATCGATCCGAGGATCGACGGCTCTGATACCATTGTTGAATACCGAAGGAGGTTCCTCCAAAAACCAATCGACAATGGGTGAAGTTGCTCCTTAGGTATATAAAGATTGTTATGATCAAGCTTGGTTATGATTGGTTTTAGCTTGTCAATTGTGTGAATTGATGTTAAATGCTGTAATTAGAAATAAGTTTTGAATGTGGTTTTGGCAGAAAGGTTGGTTAGGTTGTTGGCTTGTATGTGCAGCTGCTTTGTGTGTGCGATTGCTAGTTAAGCTGTCTTCTCTTGTCTTACTTAGCTTCCTTTAGTATAAATAATTAGATAATTCCTTGTAATGAGATTATGAATGAAAATATCTTGTTCTTCTTTCTCTAAACAATAATTCTCTCTATTTTTCAACCCCTTCTTCTACTTCTCATCTCAATTTCCTCTTCTATCTTAGGTTATGGTTCAAGATTGATCTTGAATCATAACAATTGGTATTACAGCTTGTGCTATTACTTTCGATCGAATTGAATTGTATTCAATTTGACTTCATTAGCATTAGATCATGCATAAGAAGGTTGAACTCATCAGATCAGGTTGTTAAGCTATAAAGTGCTTGCAATTGATGATCGAATTGGCCAGGAAGATAGAGACATTCTAAATGGCTAGTGGAGTTTCTATGCGAGCCAATGCTGCTTCTTATGCTGCAGCTACTACGGGGAGGTAATGCAAGTACTGCCACTGGAGGTAATCAAACAGAAGCAATTGCACAAAATTGTGCGACAAATGCAAGCTATGCTTGTAGCATTTCAGCACAACAAGAAAGAAACTCAGCAACTTCAACAACAGATCACTGGTATGCAAGAGCAGTTGGACAGGAAAAGTTTACCGGCTAGAGTGGGGGTCTTATCACCAACTAGTCAGCAAACCAGTCAAGCATTGCCTTCACTATCTTCTAGAATTGGAGATGGATTGCTTGTGTCAGGAAACAATGGATTTAGGCAGCCTCGAGTGGAAATGGAGCCTTTTGATAGAATGCAACCACAGCCATGGATCAAAAGGTGTGAAAGATACTTTCACTTCTGCAACATAGCTGAGGCAGGGAAAGTTGAGTTAGCTGCGGTGTATCTTCATGGGGATCAAGAGGCCTAGTACTATGGATTGATGTGCAATAGGTTTTCAATCACATGGCCTGAAT
Source organism: Simmondsia chinensis (assembly GCA_018398585.1). Classification (NCBI taxonomy): domain Eukaryota; kingdom Viridiplantae; phylum Streptophyta; class Magnoliopsida; order Caryophyllales; family Simmondsiaceae; genus Simmondsia; species Simmondsia chinensis. The sequence goes on from JAGTTD010000025.1 coordinate 13,117,867, forward strand.
TTGTGGATGAATTGTGTGAGAGATATGAAGATGAAGAACTTGGTGATATTGTGGACAACTTCAACAAGGTGACAAAAACAACATTAGTTAAGGAATACAGGACACGATTCGTGAACTTAAAAGCAAGGATGATGGTAGTAAATCTGGGAGCTACTGAGGCATATAATGTCTCAAGTTTCATCAGTGGATTAACATCTAAAATCAAGAACTTTGTTAAGGCATTAGAACCTTCCCCTTTGTCTCAAGTTACTCCAAAGCAAGGTTATTCGAGAATACTGTCTTAGCTGCATTTGAAGGGCCTCATTTCAAGAGTGAATAGGTTGCACGAACAGCCACCTCAGTGAACAATAAACACCTAAGTTTGGAGGAGAAGAAGCCTCAAACGTTATGTTCTAAATGTAATCAAAAATACTTCTTTTGCCATAAATGCAATCCTGAGTTCCTTATGGCTATTACTGGAGCTGACACTGAAGAAAAATCAGAGGAGTTGGAAGGGACATTAGACCCTGAAGCTCAGGAGCAAGAGTTGGGTGTGGAATCTGATGAGGATGAGATGAAGATTTCTGTCAAAGCTTTAAATGGGAGTGGCTTCCATAACACCATTAGGATCAAAGGTGAATAGGCCATAAACCTCTACTGATACTAATTGATAGTGGAAGCACGCATAGTTTTGTGGATCCTAAGATTGTTTGAGGCGGGGAGGGTGTGACATGGTCCTTGGTGTGGACTGGATGAAGACCATAAGCCCAATTGTGTTTGATTTTGCTGAGCTAACAGTGTCTTTCGAAAGAAATGGTCAGGGAATCCAATTTCAAGGCATTGTTAAGCAGGGACAATTGCAAGTGATGTCTAGTAAAAGGTTGGAAGGAGTAATCAAGAAGGTAACTTATTAATGGATTGGCCATTTATTTTCTATTGATGCCAATTCATAGGAAGGAAAGGTGAATTCCAATCCTGTAATTGACAACCTTATTCATGACTATAAGGATCTTTTTGAGCAACAAACTATCCTTGCTCCTGAGAGATCCCTGGATCATGCCATTCCTTTGAAAACAGATTCAAATCCTGTGAACTTCAGGCCTTATAAGTACCTCATTCTCAAAAGAGTGAGATTGAGAGGTAAGTTGAGGACGAACTTCATTAGACATAGTCACATTCTTTTTGCCTCACTTGTGATTCTAGTTAAGAAGAAGGATGGGACCTCCCGGATGTGCATCGAGTATAGGCAACTGAATTCACTCACCATCAAATACAAGTTTCCAATCCCTATCATAAATCATCTCCTGGATGAATTACATGGTTCTTCTTACTTTTCCAAGTTTGATTTAAGGCAGGGGTATTATCAGATTTGAGTAATGGATTAGGACATTCACAAGACTGCATTTCAAACACACCATGGTCATTATGAATTCGTGTGATGGCCTTTGGATTATCCAATGATACAGCAATGTTTCAAGTTTTGATTGTTTCAAGTTTTGATGAATGCAGTGTTCAAACCCTTCTTGAGGAAGTTCGTTCTCGTATTCTTCGATGACATATTGGTGTACAGCCCTACCTTGGACACTCAAGTTAAGCTTGGTTATGATTGGCTTTAGCTTGCTAATTCCGTGAATTGATGTCTAAATGCGGTAATTAGAAATAAGTTTTGAATGTGGTTTTGGCAAACAAGTTGGTTAGGTTGTTGGCTTGTATTTGCCGTTGCTTTGTGCATGCGGTTGCTGGTTATGTTGTCTTCTCTTGTCTCAGTTAGCTTCCTTTAGTATAAATAGTTAGATAGTTCCTTGTAATGAGGTTATGAATGAAAATATCTTGTTCGTCTATCTCTTAACCCTAATTCTCTCTATTTCTCACCCCCTTCTTCTACTTCTCATCTCAGTTTCCTCTTTTATCCTAGGTTATGATTCAAGAATGATCTTGAATCATGATAAAATACGCGGTGCTACTCAGTGCTTGCATTAGATTTCTTAAAGAAATTTCTGAGGTTCAAAAGGTGAGCTATGTGGTTAGGCTGACAGGCACCCTAGATTATAAGGACAGTTGCCTATGAATACCTTTGGAACCATTACGATATAGACCTGCGCTACCAAGCAAGCTTGCCGTGCATTAACATGGAGGGGAAAACGTTCACTTAATAAGTGAGCAAAGACACTATCCCCCTCGTGGGGCATCAAAAGGTTGTGCACCCGATTCATGCCCTGTAAGAGGTTTTCCACCAAATTCATTTGAAGGAAGATCTGTACTAGTATGTGGATTTCTGAAGAAACCCATGAACGTAGGCAGTGGAAACCAAAACCTTTCAAGAGGGCTTTTCACAGTAGAATGAAAGGCTAGCATAAGGGTACGCAATTTGTCGGGTTTAGCCATCTAAGGCGAGCTTTCCTAAAGGGTTTTGAGGTCAATGGAGGTATAGAACTAGTCTAAGATCATTGAATCAACTGATTGAATTACTAGTCCCAACTACTCAATAGGGCTATTAGCATGAGGGATAGGGGCTGGCATTGAGCCATTTCTTAGTGGTTTTAAGGAATCTCAAGATGCAAAGGACAAACAAACAATGGAGATTAAAAAAAATCAAAAACAAAGAGAAAGTGTTTTTTCACGCTTGATCGCAATGATGAGAGAGCCCTGACTGTGGCATTTATAAAACCGTGGGAACAAAGGAAGGTGAAACATCAAACAATGTTCTCTTGAGCTCCCTGTAGTCGTTCGAGGTCAAATCAAGCAGATTTTTTACCCGTTGGAAATCTAAAGCTACCAACGGCTGGGGGGGCATTTGCATACACCCCAAACTCGAGGGATTTTTTATGATGCCATTTTAAGAAAAGCACCATGCGCTTGTCATGTAAGGGCCCCCTCGAGGAAGGTAAGGCCTTTTGATTCTAGGATAGCGATGTCTTGAGCCTAGCAACTTGAAGAGTTTAAAACCATGAGAAGGGTATTCGCTACTCGAGGCTCGAGATGGTTAAGGGGGTAAAAGGAGCTCAAGCTCAAGAGACTTCATAAAAGGCTGCAAGATAGGTGATTTCCAAGCTCATGGCAGTTACACGGAGCACAATTTCAGATACATGAGCCTCAAGCCTATCCAAAAGAATGTGGGGCATCTAGAAGGACCTCTATTTGAAAATGTGGACGTGGGCTTCCAGAAAGACGCTTGAGCACACCAATTTGAGGTACTTCACTACCCATTCACACGCCAAAGGAGCTTTGAGGCCAATGTGGGAGGAAAATGCCGTGGAATTAGGGAGCAATAGTTATTTCCTTTTTGTATAAATAAGAGACTCTATTGTAGTTGCATACTGTCCAACATCACTCATACAAACTTTTTCAATTTTCTTTACAGCACAATTGTGCCTTTTACCTAGGAGTAGTGTAACTTAACTTAACGTAGCGTAGATCTTGCTATACTTGCTTAAATTAGAGTAATGTAGTTCTTCGAGTTATAGTTTTGAACTATCTATTTTATTCCATTTCCAAAATCGACAAGTTATTAAATGAGGCTTCAGTTCAAGGCTTTGACGGCCAAGGGTTGACCTTAATTACTTTGGTCCTAACACTACTGCCACTGCTTTAAACTAGGTGCACTTTGGTTTGTACCATTGTTTAAGGACTTTGACAGCCAAGGCTTGACCTTGATTGCTTTGGTCCTCATCCAGTGGCCCAAAAACGGTTTGCTCCACCATAAACTTTTTAGACTCTAATTCATTCAAGTTATTGTAAGTCAAGGGTGCCAGGCCTAAAAATTTAACTCAAGCTTGTAAGTAGACTGCTGAGCTCTTAAATTTTTCTCTAACCCAATTCCTGACATTCGAGTGCACAAGGAAAGGCGTCTATGGGCCTTGCTTTGTCACTACAACTACCACTTGAGTTAGGTTCCATATCCCTTTCAATTTTTGTCATCTTATATATTGATAATCCCAAAAAATATAAAAGTTTCTTTAATTAGAGCATGAGTAAGATCCACGTGTTTATCAACAAAGTTGGATACTCCAAAACCATCTCCCCTTTTCTTTGAAAAGGTGAGTGGTTGAGGTCATAGACGTGCGGTCCAGAATTTAGACCTGCTCCCTAATTGTAATTAGTACTATTTGCGCATTTGTTCGAATTTGTATTCACGGCGGCCGCATTCACATAATTAATAGATAAATAAAGCAAACACAAGGGGTGGGCCCAATTTCAATATCATTTTCTTGGGAATCAATTTAAGGATCCTTAAGTAACTGAAATAATACGCTTATAAAGGGAACTACAAAACTGAGGGACATATTGGAGCAAAATATATATTTCATTAACGATTTCAGGGCAAGTACTAGGCAACTGCAAACAATATAAGTAAGCCACTTCTATGGCCTAAAGCTTCAATAAATTCTTAAAAAGGTTGAGTCATAATCATAACTAAGGACTCTCCTATGGACGTTAAGAAGTTTGTTGCCTCAATCAACCATTGATCCACTGAGATAGCTTCTTCTTGAAGGGTGTGCTGATCTTTCTGGGCTTCTGCTGCTGGTTTTTTGAGCTCTTCATCTCTTAGGCCTTGAAGAGTATGTTGCTACCTAAGGGATGTAAGCTCACCCATGAGCTGGCTCAACTGCTGCTCCAATTAACGGACCTGATCTTCTGGGCCCTTGACATACTAGGCTTGTTTCTTTTGGACATCCTTGGCTACTTGATGTTTTTCGAATAGGACTTGCAAGCCTCCAAATCCAACTAAGAGCCCAAGGTCCTAGATGAAAGCCTAACACTTCAACTTCTGTTGAACGAGTGAGGGGACTTTCTTAAACTACACCTACCAAGGCGAGCTAGGTGATGGGCAAGTTAGGTAAAGAGCGAGTCGGCAGATGGGCGAGCCAGGAATGGACCGGCTAGGTAATTGGTGAGCCGGCAGATGATGGGCGAGCCAGGTAATGGGCTAGCTAGGTGATGGCCAAGGGAAGTAATGGGCAAGCCAATAATGGGTGAGCCGGGTAAAAGCAAGCTAGGAATGGACGAGCCAGGAATGGTGGAGCCAGGGATAGGCGAGCCATTTATGGGGGAGCCAGGATGGGTGGTTCTAAGGTGGGCAATCCAAAATAACTGAAGCATGTGCGCTCGCCCCTTCTTTCTGCATACTCCATGTATGGATATAATTTTAGTCCTAAAGAGGGAGGCAGGACCCAAGAGAGAAAAAGAAAGAGATTAAAAGAGACCCCGAATCATGCCCTTTCCCAAAGAATCAAGAACAACTAAGACAGAAAGGAAGAAGGAGATCCTTGCGGTCTTGGCTTTCAAGCTTGAGTTTGGCTTATCCTAGCCCACACACTCTCAAAACCATCATAAACACAATTGGCGCCGTCTGTGGGAAGGATCAAAATCATGGCCAAACCTCAAGGATCTCTTAATTCTTCCAAATCTGATAAGGAAAACGAGCCAGGCACAGGACAGTAGCTTCGGGGGATACAAGGCCTGTTGAACCATTTACTTGAAACGTTAACGAAATCGCGGCTAGATGCCCCTCCTATATCCGAGGAGGAGAGCCACAAAACAACCAGTTGTGGGTCAGAGGGTGCGCGAGATCAAGAAAGAAGTTGGGCTGGTCATAGGTCGAATCTGGGGTCGGTGCATTCTGAAAAGAGAATAGGTAAGCTCCTATAAGCAGAGCGGGGCTGCCTTGAGGATGATTCCACCAGCAATATGGATAACGGGAGTTGAGAGCTGGATCCCTTATGGGGAGAGAACTTGCCTGAGGAGACGCTCGAGGTTCTTAGCACCCAGCTCACTAATTTCCAAGAGAATCTTGGTGTTTCCAATGAAGAGAGTTAAAATCCCATGTATAAAACTTAGGGTCCTAATGACCACCGTTCCTCTTTTAAGTCCCCAATGTATATACAGGATGCTTTGGAAGAGGCCGGGTGCTTGTGCTTTCCTGTTACTCTGAAAGGAGTGGCCTGATCTTGGTTTGCTTATTTGCCACCAAGGTCTATTGATAGTTTTGCGCAGTTAAGTAAAAAATTTGCTCGCCTTTTTTTATTCTATAAGTAAAGGAAGAAAATTGCAGCTCAATTGATATGACTGCAATAGAGAGAATCGGAGTCATTGAGGGATTTTATTACAAGATTCACTAGGGAGATGGTAGATATTCTAAGACTAGCTAACGAGACAGGAATAAATGCCTTCATCAATGGGCCCAAGATCTCAGACTTTAACTTCGCGCTGGCAAGGAAACTACTTGAAATAAGTGAAGAACTATGGGGAAAAGCCAACAAGTACATATCAGCAAAAGATGTCTTCAGCACAGCTAGAAGGTTGCTGCTGGGGTTTACTTGAAAGTCCAAAGACCAATGTGAATCATCTCATCCCTTGAAGACAAGCCTTTCTCATCCTGTGTTTAACCCCAAGGTTAAGGTACGAAGACCCCTAGGGGGGTTGGCCTATGAAATAAACAAAAAACCGGCGTTCCGGCCGTCGTTCTTCAAGAAAGTGCCTTATCCTCACAATCGACCATTTGACCTTAGAACAAAAACCAAATGGTGTGAATTTCACCAATTCTATGGCCAAACTACATATGAGTGTAGGGCCCGACAGAAGCAAATTCAAGATGACAGTTGCAAGTTGACATGCCCCGAAGCGCAAGCAATGGGGACGAGTAGCAAAGCATTAGTGAGGGTCCTGCTAAGGAAATGGTGGAAACACTGAAGAAGTTGATTATGATGATTTCTCGAGTTCCACTTGGTGAACTGTCATATCCGGAAGTGGGGCAGGTTAGAAAAAGGTGATCTTTGATGCAAATCACCTTTACTAGCGAGGACTTGGGGGACTTCTATAAGCCCTCACGATGATCCCATGGTCATCTCAGTTAATATGGAACAATGCCAAGTCTACAAGGTCTTGGTTGATCAAGGAAGTGCCTTCAACATCATTTTCTGCAAGTGCTTCAAACAGATGGAGGTACCCATTAATCGGACTACGCTATGTGCTAACCTATGGTGGATTTCACCGAGGAAGCGGTCAAGCCCATCAGTGCCATTGTCGCAAACACCATCTTTCATGGGCAAGAGGATGTAAGGAAAGCCAGGATAGAGTTTTTTAGTTTAGATACGTCCTCTCCCTACAACATTATACTCGAACGACCCATCGGGAGTCATATAAAAGCAGTAATATTGCCCTACCATCTTCTGATGAAGTTTGAGGCTGACAATGGGGATGTTATTGCCATCCATGGCAATTAGAAGCTAGCCCAGGAATACTACCATGCTTTTTTAGACAATACTAGTTGTAGGATCTCACCCGAGACCGACAAAGAAAAGCTCAACCCCTCTAAAGTAAATGAAGCAGGGGAACAGGGCTTAGACTTAGGTAGCTTGGAAGAAGTAGACATTGGAGAAGGAAAAAGGGTCAAGTTTGGGTGCTGGTTACCTGAGGAATTGAAACAAGGACTAATATGTTTATTAAGACGGATTCGCGATGAATTTGCATACAATGCAGAACAAATTCTTGCAATCAGGTAGGAGGTAATGAAACACTGACTAGATGTGTTGCCGGGTGCGGTCCCCATTAAACAAAAAAGAAGAAGTTTTTGCATAGAAAGAAATGCGGCTATCAAGGCAGAAGCCCTCAAGCAACAAAAAGCTGGATTCATATAGGAGGCAAACTTCCCGAAGTGGCTAGCCAATGTAGTCCTCGTAAAAAATCGAACCGAACCCGGACAATTTGTGTTGATTTTCATGGATATAAATAAAAATTGCCCAAAATACTCTTACCCCCTCGTGAAGATTGACAAATTTGTGAATTCAACGATGGGAAAGGAATTGTGTAGCTTCATGGACGCTTTCTCCGTGTATCACCAAATCAAAATGGATATGAGTCATGAGGAAAAGACATCATTTGTCACAAACAAAGGAACTTACTTCTATAAAGTAATGCTGATTGGTCTGAAGAACGCGAAGGCTACATATCAATGATTGGTCAATAAAGTGTTGGCCAAAGAGATCGGACGCAAAATGGAAGTTTATGTTGATGACATGATCGTCAAATCACATGTCAAAAGTAAGCATGTCTCGAATTTGGAGGAAAATTTTCATGTGTTAAGGCAGTAGCAGATGAAATTAAATCCGAGCAAATGCTCCTTTAGAAAACCAGAAGGAAAATATAGGATTTATTGTCAACACTTGGGGAATAGAAGCTAACCCCGCTAAGGTGAAGGCTGTCCTAGAAATAGGAACTCCTAAAATAGTTAACAAGTTTCAACACCTAATCAGACAGTTGGTAGCTCTTAACTGATTCCCTAGTAAAGCCGTTGAGAAAGCGATGTCCTTCTTTAAGGCATTATGGTAGAAAGGGACTAGCTATGGGATGAGGAGTGTGACCAGGCCTTTGCACAGGTAAAAGATCATCTGGCAGGCCTTCCCTTTATGGTGAAACCAGTCGCGAGAGAGACACTAGCTTTGTATGCAGCAGCATTGGGCAAGACCGTTAGTGCGGACTAGCAAATCGCCTTAAAGAACAACCTCTGATTTACTTCGTCAGCCAGGTGTTAAAAAATTTGGAATTGCAGTACCCACATGCTTGAGAAGTTGATATTCACCTTTGTCTTCACTTCCAAGATGTTTCGTGCCTATTTTCAGGGGCACACCTTAAACATATTGACTGATCAACTTGTGAAGAAGCTGCTACCTAAGCTAGAATGCTCTTGAATAATGCTGGCGCGGGCCATGGAATTGTTTGAATATGACCTTCATTACCTACCTCAAACAGCTATAAGAGCTATAGTGCTAGCCGACTTCATTGATGAATTCTCTTTCAAAACAAAACAACACCGCAAAATCAAGATTGAGGAGGGAGGGTAAGATAAAAGTAACTTAAGGCAACAAGGGGACCCTAGGGAAGCTGCCCGGTGGAGTGAGGCATATTAGGATAAAAAAATCTTCATGGATGGCTCCTCAATCTCAGAAGGGTTAGAAGCGAGTGTGTACCTTAAAGTCCCAGAAAGAACAACACATTGCTACGCTTTGCAAGTGCATTGTCATCGACCACTTTAGCAAGTGGGTTGAAGTTAAGCTAGTGACAAGTGTTGGGAAAAAAATAACTCTGATGCCAACTATTGGGTTCACAGTTTCAACTACGGTCACAACAAAAGGGACCTATTAGAGCACTTAGAGTAGGAGACTCTTCTCTTTACCAAAGCCCCTAGTCGGAGTGTCGTGCATCGTGACACCTCACGTTCGAGAGTTCCCGGGAATAGAGTTATCTCTATAAATTCATTTGCTCTAACACTAGTTGTTAGGATGAATTTCAAAAAATCTCCTCAATTTTATAAAATTTACACAGCGGAAGGGGCTTAGAATTCACATTTCTAAACCTAGGGTTGATTTAGAATTTCTAATTTTAAATCCACAGATTTAAATTTATAATTTTAAATCCACATATTTAAATTCATAATTTTAAATCCACATATTTAAATTCATAATTTAGATCTACAGATCTAAATTCTTAATTTAAATCTACAGATCTAAATTCTTAATTTAGATCTATAGGCCTTTTACTCTAATATATTCATAATAATACATAAACTTAAACAGGCCTAATAACAAATACTGTAAATAAATAAAAAAGCGAAAACTAAAAGAAGAAGCAAAAAAGACATACCTGGAATTGCTCCAAAATAGAATAGCAGAAAGAATAATAATCTTCAAAGGAATGCCAAATTCAAGACCCGTCGATCTTTCTGCGCAATGACCTCGAGACCCTATCTCATGCATAAATAATTCATCTCATGAATTCTTTAATATTTTTTCGATGGCAATAAATATAAAGCCTTACGTAAGGACCTCAGGGACAATTTAAATATACCTCCAAATGGGTTAAATTAATCATCTCATGAAATAATTTAATTATAATTTAATGTGACTTAATTCCACTAAATAAATCTCACCTCAATCCAGATTTAAACCATTTATTCGATATCTCCCTAATAGATTGTATTGATGACAATAGCCCCTCCATTAGATGTCCCTGATGAAAAATAAGTACAACTACTACCATTATCCTTCTCATAGCTTCTCCATTAGTTACCCACTCGCCTTCACTGAATAATTCATTTATACTTGAACATATTGACTGTATAAATTCCTAATTTTAAACACTAGGAATACTTTGGCCAAAGATTCTAAACCATTCAAATATTTGTAAATCAACTAAGGGAACATCTGTATCTCATAAGAGACTGTAGGCACCCTATTGAATACCTGATCATTGTTACACTTCACGCCGCTATCCAGTGGACGTGGGAATTCAGCCATGCTTTTAGACCTTACTTATAGTACACCAAAGTAACTAACACTCCATGCACAATTCCAGAATAATCTTAGGATTTATAGTCATCATTCAAATAGTACAACATGAAACACTTATCTCCGATAGTAGTCTAGAAACATGCAACTCACATGGTCCAACTCAGTGTGCCAATCTTATTAAACACGGCAACCTAACACTTTTGGATCATCATCCACATGACCACGACAAGTCATCTAAAGTGTTACGTTATAGTCTTAGCATACAAGTGGTCCAAACTTATCTTCGACCACGAGTCTTTCAAACAACAATCCATACCATTTGCACCAAATCTATCTGTGGGTTAATCTCATAAACCACTTAGAGCAAACATGTAAATTGTGGTCTGAGGACTACACCCATCTTATTAATGTTTCCAAAATGAAAAATGCTTACACAAATTTAATAAGGAAAAGCCTGTAACTTCAATTTTATTATTTAATAAAATAATATTAACAAAATAAATCTTGATTTTAAGACGCTATTCCTAACTGTCTCCCACTTGTCCTAAATCTAATTTATTACAAGCTTTATACTCATCCCTTCTATGCATGAACCAAAAGTCTACTAGGTCAATTATTCTATCTGAAACAACATGCCCTATGTGCAGCTTCCTGAAGCTACAACGTATTTGGCCTCTCTGGTGAAGTCAGCAATACAATACTGTTTGATATTCTTCCCACTAATGGCTCCTACTCCAAGGATAAAGACATGCCCAGACATCATACATCTAGCATCTCTATCTGACTGAAAGTCAAAATTAGTATAGCCAACTGGGAGTAGCTCACCAAATCCTTACAGCTGATAACAACCCTACATCATTCCTAATGAGTAGTATATTGTCGACGTACAATACTAAGAAAGTCACTACTTTCTCTTTGTGTCGTTTGTACACGGATGGTTCGTCAACAACTTGCTCAAAACCATAAGACTTAATTGCTTCATTGAATCTAATATTCGATGAGCATGATGCTTGCTTCAGTCCATACATGGAGTTCTTCAGTTCGCATACAATAAGCTCCTGATTTTTACCAATGAAACTGTCTGGTGGTACCATATAGATGTCTTCTTCAAGACAACCATTCAAAAAGGGTCATTTTGACTACCGTTTGCCAAATCTCATGATGAGCTGGAATGAATAGGAGTATTCTTATGGACTTTAGCATGGTTACTTGTGAGAAGGTCTCATCATAATGAATTCCATTCTTTTGGGTAAAACCCTTAACAGCCAGTCTTGCCTTGAAGGTCTCTACCTTCGTGTCTACTCCTTTTTCCTCATGTAGACCCATTTACAACCAATGAGTTTAATGCTAACAAGTGCCTCGACAAGATTCTAGACCTGATTAAAATACATAGATCGTAACTCAGATTTCATTGCCAAGGCCTATTGGTCAGCATCCTTGCCTTTAATTGCCTCATCGTAGCTGAGAGGATCAGATTAAATGTCACTTTCTACCATTAAGGCTCCTGCCATGAACTTGTCAGGCTCCTTGACAATCCTCCCACTACACCAAGCTCTCGTGTACTTAGAACATTCTCAATCCTAACAATAGGTGCATCTGATGCATCCACTGTATGCCGAGTTGTGTCTAGCTGTTCAGAATTAGTGTCATTTTCTTTTAACTATTCTAACACCAATCTTTTGCTTTTATAATATACTACAAAATCCTTCTTTAAAAATTTGGCATACTTGCAAAACCCTTCTGATTAGAAAGATTGTAGAGTAGACCATCCTTATTCCTTTGGGACAACCCAAAAAGAGATTGGTAAAGCAGCATGACGCATTATGGACCTTACCATCTTTAAAGATATCCTATTCCTTCTTTTTGCAACACTATTCTACTACGGTGTACCCAGGGCAGAGAGCAGAGATCTTATCCCATTTGCGATTGGGAAATCTAGAAACTCGCCCAAAAGATATTCACCACTTCAATCCAATCAAAGTGACTAAACCTGTTTACCTAATTGCTTTTCAACATTTTGTACTCTTTGAACTTTTCAAAAGAATCCGACTAATGTCTCATTAGGTAAACATATATATATCTTGAGTAATTAGTAGTAAATGTGATGAAGTGCTCATACCCACCACTTGCTTGAACATTCATTGGCCAACATACATATGTGTGAACCAGCTCAAGCAAGTCACCAATCTTGTTGTATTTACTCTCAAAGACAAACTTGGTCACCTGTCATCCCATGCAGAATTTGTAAACTGGTAATGACCTAAAGTCCAAAGCCTCTATCAGTCCATCTTTCACCAGTCTTTGGATGTTGTTCGAATTAATGTGACCTAAACGTCGGTGCCACGTGTAGGCATTATCCCTTTCAAGGTGTTTTCTTTTAAGAGATTGAACAAGTGAGCTTATGTTAGATTCTTTTAAATTAATGTGAGAGTTTTGATCAATAAACAATATGAATAAACCATTTATACATATATATTTAGCAAATTTATTTCTTGCATTAAAAGTTTCAGAATAAAAATCAACTGAATAACAATTATTCATAAAACAAGATACATAAATCAAATTCATGTGCAGAATAGCTACAAATAAACAATCTTTTAAAATCAAAAACTCTAGCACTAAAGACTAAGCTAACATCTCCTACACTTACGACCACTACTCTTGTATTGTGCCTGACCATCAGGTATAGCTCTCCATCATGCATCCTCTTGGTTAGCCTGAGCCCTTGTAACATATTATTGACACGGTCAATTGAACCTGAGTCCACACACCAAGAACCCAGTGGACTCTCGACTATGCATAACTCAAATAAGTGAGATATCAACATATCTTCACCAGATGGCTTACTAATCTTTCTAAGAAGCAAGCTAAGTATTTAGTGTAGTTTTTCATCCAGTGGCCAGTTTTCCTGCAAAAAAAAACACTTTTCGTTTGTTGACTTCTTTATGGACTTCATTGCTACTGGCAACCTTGCCCTTTCCTTTCTTTCCAATAGGTTCCTGGTGAGTAATAACTAAGTCCAACTTGGTTTTTCTAGGCAAAGTAATTTGGTCTAATGTATACATTATGCATTAGAATTTAATAAATTTTACCAGCCGTATCCGTTCCAAAATATTGTAAATGCAAACATTTATGCAACTGTCTAACAAGAGTCAAGTATAATGCAGCCATATCTGTTCTTTTATTTTAGCATACACAATAATTCAGATATCCACTAAGTTGTACTATCATTCATACAATGATGGCCCAAACACAAAACTCCTTATTTCCCAGCAGCGGGGTCGTACGAGGCTAATTCGGGTGGGAACTATTCTCAATTAACATGTTTTCTTATAACTCTTGCTAAATATGATTGACTCACCACTTGACCTTAGTCTCTAACATAACACAACAGAGCTCCTTGCGGAGGCTAATGCATCACGCTAGTCAAGTATAAACCATTACCTAAGCCTCCTTACAAATACACATAATACTCCATGGCAGTGTGGTCGCATCGCTTCTTTGCACTTTGGTTTATCCCAATAGAAGTCTATCCCTGTAATCTGTAAATCGACATCCTCCGCAGAGAGGTCTATCAATCTACGATACTACTAAACCGGTAATGGAGATCGTAAGGTTACAACAATTAAAATTTCGCTCCCACTTGATTTTTAAAACTAGTGGTTTTTAATTAACTTGAATTTACAACCTGGATTATCTCATAACCCCCTTTAGAATCTCATTCTAAAATTAACAAAAATTAATTAATTTATTTATTCAAAATATTATCGTTTTACAACATCGATTATCTCATGATCTTGCTTTAGAATCTCATTATAAATTTATTCAATAAAATTAATTAAGTAATTTCACTTTTAAAAAAGGGCACCGTTGATTATCTCATAACTTATTCTTCAGAATTCCATTCTAAATTAAACAAATGAATACATTTAACTTAATTTTTTTATTTAAAATAATATTGAAATTTAGATTATCTCATAATCTATTTTTGGAATCTAATTCTAAAATTAAATTAATTTGAAAAACTATTTTTATTAAAAATTAGTAGCAATTTAGGGCATAGACTATCTCATCGACTATTTTTAGTTTCTCACTCTAAAATTAATTTAATTAGTAAAATTAATTATTTATGTTTAAAATAATATTAACTTATGATATCTCATAGTCTATATAAGCATCTTATTCTAAAATAATTTAAAATAACTTTTATTTAAAATAACACTCAGTTACAACTTAGATTATCACATAACCTAACTTACAATCTTATTCTGAAAAGAAATTAAATAATAAAATAATTATTTATAATTATTATGTAAACTAGAAACGTCCCTAAAATTAAACAAATAAAATAAAAAATTTATTTATTTATTTTTTAATATTGTTAACGTCAGCTGTCAGCTCAGCAAGTGCTGATATCATGATGACGTCAGCGTCTGCTGACGTTTTTAACTTTTTAAATTAAAATAATTAATTTAAAAATTAATTGAATCTAATCTTATTAAATCAATTGTATCCGATTTCGCAAATCTTAAGCAAAGATGTATAATCTAATTATACAAATAACATAGTTGCTAGTTCATAAATCGATATACCCGAATTAACGATTGATTTAAATAATTTAAATCGTTACTTTAAACAACCGAGTTAACTATTAATTCTTTTAACGATTTAAACAATTTAAATCGCTAACTTAAACAAACTTTCCTTTTTAATAAAATCTCTATTTTATTAAACTGCAATTCTAAGTATTTTGATCTTATTATACCTATTCATGCATATTATAAATATAATCAAAGACAGGCTCTGATACCAATTGTTGGGAAAAAAATAGCTCTGATGCTGACTGTTGGCTTCACAATTCTCAATTATGTTCACAATAAAAGGCACCTATTATAGCACTTAGAGTAGCAGACTCTTCTCTTTATCTAAGCCCCCAGTTGGAGAGTTACGCTTCGTGAAACCTCACATGCGAGAGTTCCCTGGATTAGGGCTATCTCTATGAAACCTTTTGCTCTAATACTAGTTGTTGGGACAAATTTAAAAAATTTGCCTTAATTTTATAAAATTTACGCAGCTTAAGGGATTTAGAATTCATAATTTAAACTCATATATTTAAATTCAGAATTTAAATCTGCATATCTAAATTCTTAATTTAGATCTACAGGCCTTTTACTTTAATACATTTATAACAATTCATAAACTTAAACAGGCATAATAATGAATACTGTGAATAAATAGAAAAGCAAAAACTAAAATAAGAAGGAAAGAAGACACGCCTAGAATTGCTCCAAAAATAAAATACCAGAAAGAATAATGATCCTTAAAAAAAGCCAAAATCGAGAGCTCGCGATCTTCTATGCAATGACCTCGAACTGCCCTGGAGGGTGCGCTTCGAAAAATATTAAGCTTGAGGAAAGAAAATTTTCAAAAGAAATTTCTCTCTCCCACTAGGTCTCCAAAAGTCAACACTTTCAGAAACCTTTATTTTTTATTTCTTAGAGCTGATGCCAGACCTTTGGAATAGGTACCTCTATTTATAGGAGTATAGTAGAGGAAAAAACTCTCAACTTTTCGATTTGGGAATTGCCCAGTTTAAAACAAAATGCGTCGTCCCATTTAAAAAACAACTGCAAACGCAGCGTTTTGTTACCAAGCCAAAACACGGGTACAGTAGCCTTACACCACTTGCCACATGGCGGGCAATGATGGGCTCGTACATGTTGTCGCGGATCACTGCAGGGTGGTGTCATGCCCTATCTCGTCTTTTTGCGTGCCCTTGGATCGCGCTCCCCTATGCGAATTTTTTTTTTCCTTTGTTTTCCGCATTTTAAAATTCATCTTATGAATTTTTATTTTTCAAAATTATTTTTTTTTATAATTTTTAGTTTTTATTCATCTCATGAATAATGTTTGGCAAAATGAATTTAACCATCTCATAGATAAATAATTCATTTCATAAATTCTTGAATATTTTTCCGATGGCAATAAATGCAGAAGCTTGCCTAGGGACTTTGGGGACAATTAAAGCCTTGCTCCAAATAGGTTATATCAATAATTTAATTACCATTTAATAAGTCTTAATTCCACTAAATAAATCTCATTGAACTCCAGACTTAAACCATTTATTTATTCGATGTCTCCATAATAGACTGTATTGATGACAACAACCCCTCCATTAGATGTCCATGACGAAGAACAAGTATGACTACTACCATTATCCTTCTCACAGTTTCTCCATTATTTACCCACTCACCCTTCACTGAATAATTTATTCATACTTGAACATATTCACATTATAAATTCCAAATGTCAAAAACTTGGAATACTTTGCCCAAAGATTTCGAACTATTCAAATATTTGCGAATCAACTAAAAGGACACATGTATCTCATAAGAGACTGTAGATTCTCTATTGAATACCTGATCATTGTCACACTTCATGCTGCTACCCAGTGTACGTGGGAATTAATCCATGCACTTAGACCTTACTTATAGTACATCAAAGTTACTAACGCTCCATGCACAAGTCCAGAATACTCTCAAGATTTTAATTCGTTGTTCAAATAATACGACATGAATTACTTATCTCCGATAGTAGTCTAGAAACAAGTAACCCAGATGGTCCAACTCAGTGTTCCAATCTTACTAAACACACCAACCTAGCACTTTTGGATCACCATCCACATGACCAAGACAAGTCATCTAAAGTGTCACGTTATAGTCTTAGCGGACAAGTGGTCCAAACTTGTCTTTCAGTACAAGTCTTTCCAACCACAATCCATGTCATTTGTTCCAAGTCTATCTGTGGGTTAATCACATAAACCACTTAGAACAAACGTGTAATTTGTAGTCTGAGTACTACATCCATCTCATGGATATTTCCAAAAAGAAAATCACATGCAGTATAAATGCTCGCTTATACAAATTCAACAAGGAAATGACTAGAACTTCAATTTTGTTCTTTAATCAAATAATATTAACAGAATAAATCTCGATTTTAAGATACTATTCCTAACAGCCAGGATAATAGATTAATTCACACAGTGGTTTTTTTGGAAAAATTTCATTACTCGCTTTGGGGTGCTGCGAGCTTTAATAGCTGACAACGGATCGCAGTTCAAATCAGAATGATTTCAGGCCTATTGTGAAGAGGTCAAGATCAACCTCCATATTACCATAGTGGCTCACCACAGAGTAATGGCCGGGTTGAAGCTGCCAGCAAAGAAATTTTGAAAGGTCTAAAGAAATGGCTTGACATGGCTTGACAAAGCTAAGGGGGGGTTGGTAGACACATTCCTCAGCATTCTTTGGTCCTTCCGGACAATGGTTAAGGTGGCAACCGGAGAAACTCCTTTTATGCTAGCATACAAGGTTGAAGTCGTACTTCCCATTGATGCACACAATCCAACTTTTCACATACAGCATTCATCTGGCAGCTAACAAAGAAGCTCTGAGGGGATTGTTAGACTTTATCGAGAAGGTCAGGGTAGATACCCTAGTAAAAATGGCATTGTAAAAATAGTGAATATTCGCCTACTTCAACATAAAAATCTGGCCACGGAATTTCTAGTAGGTGATCTCGTTTTACAGCGTGTGTGAGCTAGAAGAAAAGGACTTAGCGTGGGGAAACCTGCACCAAATTGGGAAGGCCCTTACAAGGTGACCTAAGTGCGGAAAGAAGCAAGCTATCAAGTTCAGCGGGATGGACTTGACAGAACTACCTCATCGTTGAAATGCATGCAACCTACAAAGGTACTATCCCTAGTTTACCAAGATAAAAAGAGAAGGGGGAGGGGGAGTGTAATTCCATAATGTAAGATGTAACATACCAATAAAACACAGGCGGCTGCTGCAAGAACTTTGTGTTACATGCCATGAGTGACGTGTATATAGTGCAAGTCCACTTTACCTCTCTGTGTTTACTACGGTCAAAATCTAGGCCATTACTCCCAAAGACTTTTAAGGGCCAAAGAGTCAAGCTGCTTCTTTTAGACTTGACTATTGCGCCCACGAATAGCGTACTTTGTTGTTATCATCAAAAATGGGGTAACATGTCACCCGCCCAAGGACATAACATTAATGCGTCATTTGTTTAATGGTGCAACGTCGATACGTCACCAAGTAAAAGGTGCAACACTAACATGTCACCTTATTTATGGCACAACCTCTACACACCGGTTACCCAAAGGTGTAACACTAACATGTCACCTGATAAAAGGCGCAACCTTGACACACCGGTTACTCAAAGGTGCAACACTAACATGTTACCTGATCAAAGGAGCAACCTCGACACACCAATAATCAAAGGTGCAACACTAACATGTTGCCTAATTAAAGGCGCAACCTCAACACACCGGTTACTCAACAGTGCGACATAAATATCTCACCCGTTCAAAGGCGCAACCCTCACATGGCACCTCTACACAGAGTTAACATTAGCACTCGCTCGGGAGCATAATGTCGGGCCAAAACTTGCTTCAAGAAGCTATGACTTATATTTTCACATGAATACAGAAATGCTTATACACAAACAATGTTGGCCATCTCCTATTAACCACAATTTCATAACAAGAAATGGTAATACGGTCCATACACATAACTTCACGACAGGATAAAATTACAATCCGGGGGACATACCCCACCAACATTTACAAAAAGAGAATTTCATTATACCACCAACTACGCCAATAATTACGTCACACCACAGAATGTTAATTGCTTCCGCATCAACATGAGACATCAAGTATGCCTATAGTACACCAAAGGAGTGCATAACAAAAACAAAAACCAAAAAACAATGACAAACTAAAATGTCAAAAAACAATCATCCCCAAACGAAATCCTCTGACCAATGATGCTCATGCTTAGGACCCGACATTCCCGTTGCCAGTAGAAGGACCCGCACCAGACCTCGCTTCAATCAATGTCTCATTAACAACATGGTACATAAGAACTTTCAAACCTTCAACAGAGTAAGAAGGGCCACCCCCTTTAATTTTTCCCAATAAGCAATCCGAACCCCACTTTGAACCTGACCAACAGTCATTATTTCATGTCATTTCGTACACCACACTAGATTTTAATACAGATACAGCTTCTTCATGGGCACGTGACAAGTCGGCTATCAACCCGGCCATATGTTTGTCTCTGTCCTGTAAAGCGAATTTCATCCCGTCAACTTGCTTTTGCAACTCATCACAATACTCTATTCTGATTCCTGCTAAAGTTTTTCCTTCCGAGCATTGGCTGAGTCCTCAAATGACCAAAAATCTTCCCCTAATCTACGAAGCTGATGGATATACTCCTAACCTTGAATCCCAGTAATGCATACCGAGACAAAGGCAGTGACACACTACCAAAAAAAAAAAAAAAAAACACCACAACAGAAAGTATGAATAACGTAAGATGAAGACACAAAAATACGAAAAGTAAATTGAGCAAACACTACAAATTACATCAATCATTGGAGAAGAACCCTCTTGAGGAGCCCCAAGTGCAGGTAAAATCATCTCGAAATATGGCGTAAACCATCGAAGTTAGGAATGGAAGACAGGGTAACGACTATGCGAGGGACATCCACGTGCTCAAATTATGGGTGTAGCCCTAACTTCAAGATCTTCCCGAGGAGAAGTAATCGGAACCGGCAAGGAGAGAATAGGAGCGGGAACATCATACAACAACAACAACAACAACAACAAACCTGGCGCCACCAAGGGCTCCCGCCAAAAGCAGGGTCTGGGGAGGGTAGATGTACGTAGCCTTCCCCCTTCAAGGGCCACCCTGAAGAGCGGGAACATCATGAATCTTAAAAATTGGAATAGAAGAAGCTGCAAGAGTACCAGAGCGACTACGACCTTGTGATTCTTCTAGGATTCCTAGGAAGAATGAGGCACTTTGACAAGAAGGAGGGACCCTAAAAAGGGATCGGGATAACCCCCTCGATTGATAATCTAGAGGTCCAATGCGCCCACACCCCGGAGATCGTTACAAAGAGGAATCCATAGGCAAGCTTGGCTAGCCACCATCGGGAGCGCTTGCTCGGTCTCGGCCTGACGTGGATAAGAACCACTGGACGCAAGTTCCGGACTGAAGAAAGTGGTGATATCGATGTTAGCTAACTCGTCAACCAAAAATCAAGAAAAGTTTAAAGGTCATAAAAGAAAAAAGGTAAGGGAAAAGACCAAATAAAAAATTAATAATAAAATTTTAATGACAACAAGAATAGAAAAGTATCCGAGAAAGGCTTTGTACTAAGGCCCGCATTAACAAGCACATTCTCTTGCCTAAGAAAGGCCTGGGTGGCCAAAAAAGGAATTTCGCTCACATCTCTATGAAAATAGGGAATCATGGCAAAACTCACATCTATAAACTCGTTAGTGCATGGCTTGCGAGGGTAGGAATGGTCACGTCAAGCTACTGGGTAGTCAGGAAGAGTAGGTGGATGAACCCATATGAATTCAATTAGTTCATTCTTAACGTTTGAAGGGTTGTCCCGTATAAAGACAGAGCCGCTCCAACTTTTTAGTACAATGTTATTTTGAATTTGTTTAAACTTAAGTAAGTAGTCAGAAACAAGGTCCATTAATTCAAAATCACTTACAAAACATGCGCCAAAACAAACCCACAGATGTACCTCATGCTATTTGGAATTAACTAGCAAGAACAAACCGAGTAATGTGACATGATGCAAGATATGAAGGGAGAAGGGGGTCAGAGTCCTACGTTCTAGGCCTAAAAAAAAACCGTGAAACGACCAGGCCTAGAAGGAAACAGCAAGGATTCACTCTCAGTTAGAAACCGAATAACGTGATCGGGTGGAAAATAATACTTTTCACGAAAACATGCATCCCCGCCTCTCCTTGATACCTCGGAAGAAACCCTTTTGAAGGCTGGCCTTTGCAGCATTGGGGAATCTGGCTAGGAGATTATCATCGACATTGAAAAAAGTGACATTGAGTTGAATGTGAGGAGGGATATCCAAAAAAGTACCACTCTTCCCGAAACCCAGTCATGTCGAACTTCTTATCTGACCCTTACCTCGCATCATTTTAATCTCTAGTAAAATTTTTCCTTATAAGTATCACAAGTAAGAGCCAGAGTAAAAAGAACAAACATTCATGGCCACGCATAGTGTTCTGACCAAAAGCAGGTAAAATCGATGAAGACAAAAGTAGAAAAATAGAGGCATTTTGGTTAAGGGCTAAGAATTCCCCCTGGTCAGCGTCAGGTTTTCTGAAAGCTGTTAGAAGCTAGAGCTATTGCTAGGACCCAGAATTTCTGAAGTCATCCTATTTGACCCTTTTTGGGCACTTCGCCAAAAAAGAAAAAAGGAGAGAAGAGAAAAGGAAAAAAGGAAAAGAAAAAAAATGAACCCAAAGGAAGAGGAAAACAAGAGGAAAAATCACCGAAGGACTATCAACAATAGGGGAAAACCAAGTAAAAGTAATATCCCGACAAGTGATAGTTCATGCAGATGGAGGAATTCCACTTTTTCCTATAAATCACAACTCAAACTATAAAATCACTACCCGAACTAGGTAAACGAGACCTAGCCAACTTCGTCACTCACACTAGACAAACTAAAAATGTGAAGTTAAGATTAACCATTGGAGTTTTCAGATTGTGGCTCTTCAAGCACCTCCTACACAAATCTTAATAAGCAACCATGAAACTATGCCTTTCACATTCCAAATCACACGCAGGCACACTCGAAATCTCACCAACACTAGGTTCACACCATATTGAAACAAAATAGCTCAAGGCCACGAATTTGGTATTAAAAACAAAAACTAGCACAAAACTTGAGACATCGAGTTAATTCACACTTCAACAACTACACTTCCAACACATCACACTAAAAATGCATCTCTAGCCTCACAATGTAATATATCTCCAAACCACAAACCCTAGAAACCCAAAATAAAAAAAATAAAAAAGGGAAATGGAGATAAAAGAAATTACTTAAGAGGGCAATGCACTAGGAATGAAAAGGAATTGCAGAAGAACTAAAAAATGAGGTAAGGGTTGCGAAGCGGAAAGGATCACACAAAAAATGAGTCACAGAAATGAACAAGAAATCAGGGATCCCAGCATAAGCCCTACTGTTCTAATTGAATTCAAAAGTCAAGAAATTGAAAAAAATAAAAAAACAAGAGCACACTATATAGGAGGGGAAAGATTTGGGCGAACCAGCGAGCTAGCTAGGGCTTCCTATAAACGGAGGACTCTAATCAAACTTGCGGGTCCCACAAGGCAGGACGAGCCACGGTTTGGGCTAGCCAAAAATTTAGGCAAAACCAAGATTTAGGACGAGCAAGAGGATGGCGATGCTTGTAGTACTGGTTTAGCTAAGGACGGTTGTGTGTTGGCAATGGAGGTGTGGTTGTGGTATGTGGTGGCATTGTGGCTTCTTATGAAATTGATGGTTAAGACATTCATGATGGTCGAAACAAATTTTTCTACTCTGTGGCACATCCCTGGATTCAATTTAGGAGTTATAAATCGTATTTATACCAAGGGCTGTGTGGCTTGCTCCAAGGTTCAATTTAGGTTTTATGAGTTGTATTCATACGGGGGCTAACTGGCAAGCTCCTACGTTCCATTTAGGCAATATAACTCATAATTATACCGGGGGCTGTATGGCACGTCCCTAGGTTCAATTTAGGCGTTATACATCATATTTATTCCGGGGACTATGTGGCACGCTCCTAGGTTCGATTTGGGAGTTATAAGTCGTATTTATACTGGGGCTGTGTGGCACGCCCCTAGGTTCGATTTAGGCTTTACAAGTCGTATTTATATCGGGAGTTGTGTGGCACATCCCTAGATTTGATTTAGGTGTTACAAGTCGTATTTATACCAAGGGTTATGAGGCATGCCCCTAGGTTTGATTTAGGCGTTACAAGTTGTATTTATACTAGTGGCTATGTGGCGCGCCCCTAGGTTCGATTGAGGCCATATATGTCATATTTATGCAGGAGGCTGTGTAGCACTCTCCTAGGATTGATTTATGCGTTATAAGTTATATTTATACTGGGGCTATGTGGCACACCAATGGGTTCGACTTAGGTGTTATAGGTTGTATTTATACCAGGGGTTGTGTGGCACTGCCCTAGGTTCGATTTAGGAGTTACAAATCGTATTTACACCGGGGCAGTATTATTAGAAATAGTGTCCTGAAATCCAACTTTACCCTCCAAATGTTATATTATTAAAGAATAAAATTGAAGTCAGAGTCATTTCCATGATAAATTAGGGTAAGTGAGCATATATATTGCATGTGATTTTTGTTTGGGTGTAGTCCTCAAACTACAATTTATGTGTTTGTTCAAGTTGTGTATGAAATTAACCCACATATTAACTTCGAACAAATGGTATGGATTGTTGTTTGAAAGACTCCGAGTCAAGGACAAGTTTGGACCACTTGTATGCTAAGACTAACGTGACCTTTTAGATGACTTGTCTTGGTCATGTGGATGGTGATTCAAAAGTGTTATGTTGGTTTGTTCAATAAGATAGGCACACTGAGTTGGAGCATGTGAGTTGTTTGTGTCTAGACTACTATCGGAGTGTTAGCTTTCAATTAGGAATTGAAAGTCTAACCTAGTAGAGAAAAGAGTTAAGGTGAGAAGAGAAGTGAAAGGGAATGAGAAATAGAGAAAGAGATGAGAAAAGAGAGTTAATTCCAAAAGGAAATCAGTTTGTGTTTGATTGAATGCTGAGATTACAAGCTTAAGATCTTATTTATAGACCTAGGAATACATTGCATTAAGACTACCAAACTAAACCTCCAAAAACAGACTTTCCCGCCAATTTCTGCAGCAGTCAGCGAATTTGACCCGAGCATTGACCAACTAACCACTTGGCGCCTAAAACCGAATTAACTACCTTTTAAAAGTATACAACTCAACAATAAGACCCTGACCGACCAAAGCAAATAGAAATTACAATTAAGTTCTAACGATTTATAACATTCCCTCCCACTTGAGAAGCTTCTTGTCCTCAAGAAGTGAAAGTGAAGCTCGAAAATTGGCTTTTCAAGAAATTGCAATCTTCCCAAGTCATCAAACCCTTGTCCAAGTTGCACCAAGACGCCAAAACTTCTTGTACAGCACCATGGTCATGCTGCAGCGATCTTCGAGCTTTTATAGCAGCAGGCTGCAGCACCAACCCGCCGCTTGTTTCAGCAACAGGAGGATCCCGAGCAGCTGCAGCTCCCTTTTTAACCTGCTTTTTAATTAAGGACACGTGAAAAACGGGGTGAATGTATGAATGGGTAGGCAAGTCGAGCTTATAAGCAACATTGCCAATTTTCTCCAGAATTTTGTACGGGCCAAAGTATCGAGCACTTAGCTTGACATTATGCCTGACAGCCAAGGAGGACTGTCTATACAGTTGTAATTTAAGGTAGACCATGTCACCAACATCATAGCTTTTGTCTACCCTTTTTTTATCAGCATAATACTTCATCCGAGCTCGAGCTTGATGGAGATTGTCCTTAAGTTCTTGCAACAATTGCCTTTTATGCTGCACAAAATCAGTTACTGCAGTACCAGTGCCCTTCAGTTGTTGTAGCATCATAGGAGAGGGAGGAGGGTAGCCATACAATGCTTGGAAGGGTGAGGTGCCAATGGATGTGTGGAAGTGGCTATTGAACCAAAATTCGGCTAAGGAAAGCCAACGGTTCCACTCCTTGGGCCTCAAGAAGACCATACTCCGAAGGTACGGCTCTGCACATTGGTTGACTCGTTCAGTTTGGCCATCCGTTTGAGGATGACAAGAGGAACTGAGTGCCAACGTAGTGCCCATCAACTTAAACAATTCTCTCCAAAATGTACTTGTGAAAATTTGGTCTCGATCGGACACAATGGATTGAGGCAATCCATGTAATTTGTAATTGTTGTCAAGGAAGATCCTTGCCAATTTTTCAGCGGTGATGGGTCGAGCAAGAGCAATGAAATGACTAAACTTGGTGAAACGATCCACCACTACCCATATGACCTCCTTGCCTTCCGACTTCGGTAGTCCCTCAATGAAATCAATGCTGATGTGAACCCAAGCCCCTTCCGGAATAGGAAGAGGTTGAAGAAGTCCCTCAAAACGAGGATCTCCTAACTTCGTTTGTTGACAAACTTCACAAGACTTCACGTAATCACTTACACCTTTTTTCATACTCAGCCATGTAAAGTATGCTTTGATTCGATGATAGGTGCCTTCTACACCCTCGTGACCACCCCAACCAGCATCATGTGAAGCCTGGATGACCAATTCTCTCAAATCAGTGGCTGAACCAACATATAACAGACCTCTGATGCGGATCAGCCCCTACGCTCGGGCTTGAACCTCGAACATAAACTAATATAATTTTGGGTAGATTGAGAATTTGAGATGAGAAAGAAGGGAAATTAGATGAGAAATAAAGATTTTAGAGTTAAGATGAGATAAAAAGGGAAAGGAGATGAGAGAATAGAGAGAGAGTTAGATGAGAGAGAGAATATTGATCTCAACTTGAGACAAATTTCAGATATTTTGATTTTGCAACATGGACAAACAACCATCCATTCTACCCTCAATACCTTGTAATTGCTCCTTCACTCTTGCATCGATTGCTTGTTTGTTGATCTCAATAAATCTCTCTTCAAACTTTTGTAATTGTTGATTTAAATGAGCATCAATCTTTCCATCAATCTCGTTTGCTTGTTCAATCATTGCCTCCTCGATTTGCTGCTTTTGTTGATGTAATTGATCAGCCACTTTCTCTTCCAAAAGCTGAGTATGCAAACCGAAGCGCTCACCAAATATTTGCTCTTGTTCTTTCAGCAAATTGCATAACCGATCCTCCATTCTTTGCTCTCTCTCTAGTTGTTCCTGATGAAGCTGAATCATTAACGCTTTTAACTCTGCATTCAACTCAACAGGAGTAACTTGCTAGTCCTGTTTTTCATTATCACTAACCACATCAGCATAAGTTGGACTTGCAACAAATTTGGCCTTTGCTGATCTGGTTGTCATGCCTCCAGCCATAAATTCACCTTGAATCTTCACAATCTGGTCTGAATTTCAACTGAAAGCAACAAACGCAAGTATGAACAACAACTTCAATCTGAAACAACAGCTCGCAGAATACAGGTTAGCAGAAATGTGAAACTTGTTTCGCAAATCTTCAACGATCGATTGCTTAATGAAGCTCTACTCCTTCGTACGTACAAACGACCACTTGCTATCGGTTCGACAATCGTCACTGATTACAAACCCTAGCTTGCAGAGTTTCGCGCACAACGAATTCGACAATCCCTAACTTCGAACGATTTCTGACAGAGATGATATCTTGAATAATTCCGACCAAGAATCTGAAATTGGTTCGATTTTTTGTCTGTAATGATGATTTAAACACACGATACACAAAAATATTCAAGAACAATATCGGATTTCGACTCTTTTGGAGCTCAAAAATGTTGTCAGATTTTCGCCTGCACTAGCAAATTTCGCCTCAACCACAGTTTCTAAATTTCAGCATCTGAAATCACAACAATGCACTAGTTTCCGCCCTTTTGGTGATGATCAAGTGCAATGTGGATCAATTTTAATCCCAACCGAAAGCTAATCCCAGGCCTTGCAGATCAAACTTGCAGTAACCGCCAATAATTGCTTCAAAATTCAGAATCAAATTTTCTGATCACAAAATCGGAGCTAATTTGTATCACAATTGTTTTTATTAATTAATTGCAACACAATTAATCAGATTTTATATTTTTTCAGATATGAGCTTGATGTGGAAGCCGAACGAGGCTCTAATACCAATTGTTAGCTTTCAATTAGGAATTAAAAGTCTAACCTAGTAGAAGAAAGAGTTAAGGTGAGAAGAGAAGCGAAAGGGGATGAGAAATAGAGAAAGAGATGAGAAAAGAGAGTTAATTCCAAAAGGAAACCAGTTTGTATTTGATTGAATGCTGAAATTATAAGCTTAAGATCTTATTTATAGACCTAGGAATACATTGCATCAAGACTACAGAACTAAACTTCCAAAAACAGACTTTGCCGCCAATTTCTGCCGCAGCCAGCGAATTTGACCCGAGCATTGACCAACTAACCACTTGGCGCCTAAAACCAAATTAACTACCTTTTAAAAGTATACAAATCAACAATAAGACCCTGACCGACCAAAACAAACATAAATTACAATTAAATTCTAACGATTTATAATACGGAGATGAGTGATTCATGTTGTACTGTTTGAACGATGATACTAAATCTTGAGAGCATTATGGACTTGTGTATGGAATGTTAGTTGCTTTAGTATACTATAAGTAAGGTTTAAACGAATGACTGAATTCCCACGTACACTGGGTAGCGGCGTGAAATGTGACAAAGATCAGGTATTCAATATGGAATCTATAATCTCTTATGAGATACAAATGTCCCTTTAGTGTATTTGCAAGTATTTGAATAGTTCATGGGCCAAAGTGTTCCTACTGTTTGATATTTAGGATTTATACTATGAATATGTTCAAGTATAAATGAATTATTCAGTGAAGGGAGAGTCAATAACTAATGGAGAAGCTGTGAGAAGGATAATGGTATTTGAATAGTTCTTGGGCCAATGTGTTCCTGGTGTTTGACAATTTATACTATGACTATGTTCAAGTATAAATGAATTATTCAGAGAAAAGTGAGTCGATAACTAATGGAGAATCTGTGAGAAGGATAATAGTAGTAATTATATTTATTCTTTGTCGTGGACATCTAGTGAAGGGGTTGTTGTCATTAACATAGTCTATTTGGGAGATATGGAATTAATTGTTTAAGTCTAGAGTATAGTGGGATTTATTTAGTGGAATTAAGTCCCATTATATGGTAATTAAATTCTAATTTAATTCCATTTGGAGTAGATTTAAATTCTCTCTTAGGTTCTTGTATAAGCCTCTGTATTTATTGCTATTGAAAAATATTAAAGAATTCTTGAGATGAATTATTTATTCATAAGATGATAAGTAAATTTAGTTTTTCCAAATATTATTAATGAGTTGAATAAAAGCTGAAAATTATAAATAAAATAATTTATGAAAACTAAAATTCATAAGATGAACTTTTACATGTGGGAACAAGGTAAAAAGAAAAAATGAAAAAAAAATGCAAAATTTCGAACACAAGGGTCAATCCGCGTGTACACAGATGGACCAACCAGCACACGACAAGTGTGTCATGCTGGGCTGCCTAGGGAAGCCATTCGCGTGCGTGTGCATGGGCCAATTGCTGCCCGCCACGTGGCATGCTGAGAAAATTTAAAAATCACACGATTTTTGAGCTGTATGAAACGCTGCGTTTTTATCTTATTTTCACACGATACATTACGTTTCATTTTTGAGCCTGCGCATCCCACATTTGAAAAATCAGGTTTTTTCATTCTAGTATACTACTATAAATAGAGGTACCTATTTCAAGATTTGGCATTAGTTCCCAAAAAAAAAATTTACAAGTTTCTGAAATTGTTGACTTTCGAAGACCCAATTGCAGATAAAAATTTTCGTTAAAATTTTTCTTTCCTTAGATTAATATTTTTGGGCTCCACACTCCAGGCAGTTTCGAGGTCATCAGAAGGCAGCTGGGTCTCAATTTTCTAGGAATTTTATCATTCTTGTGTTCTTTATTTTTGGAGCAATTCTAGGTGTTCTTCTTTCCTATTCTCTTAAGTTTTTCACGTTTCTATTTGTTTACAGTTTTCTAAGTATGCTAGTTACAATTTATGCAATTATTATGAATGTATTAGAGTAGAGGCTTGTAGATTTAAATTAGGAACTTAAATCTGCAAATTTAAATTAAGAATTTTAAACCAACCTCATGTTTAAAATTATGAATTTTAAACCATTATGCTGCATAAAAACATAAAGATATTATTATGCTGATAGAAGCAAGAACAACAGGCCCAGTGCCTCAAGGGCTCCCTTATAAGCAGGGTCTGAGATTTATGTTGATAGAAGAAAAGGGAATATTACATTAAACATTGAAGAAGATTAGGGGGAGAAAGAAAGCTGCACATCACAAAATATCTCAACATATTATTCCTGAAACTAATGACCCCCTGTTTATACAAACTAATTTGAGTTTAGGTTGATGTGGTGATAGGTGATAATGTGGCACAACTGATGTGGCGTTACTGATGTGTCACATGTGACATTGCAGTCGAGACCGCTTGAGACTAATTCGGGTATGACCCTCGATTATATTCGTATCAATACCCCCGCATTGAAATGACCCCAGTCCTCAAGGGTCAAAGTATTGATATACAAATGGTTAAGTCCTCTGGGATCAAATACTAAAATTACAAATCCGATCGATTAAAACTAAAAAGTTTGTTACATTTTTTACCCCTAAAAATTTAAAATAAAATGTAATTAGGTAAGTATAATGACTAAGGGCAAAATCATAATTTCTCTCAAGCCCTAACCCAGTGCAGTTGTTGGCAATGCCATTCCTCTACCCCAGCGGGACAACAAGGCGATGGCGGTGGCGGCGGACACAAAGCATTTTAATCCTCCAACTCTTTCTCCTTTGTTTCAAGCTCGTTCTCGATCCTCACACCCTAGCCAACAATGATAGCGACGTCATTTTCCTCTTTGCCGAAGCACAGTGACAAATTAGGTGGTGGTGCCCGAACATAGTGCTGGTGGTTGGCTTCGATTTTGAGACATCGTCGATCTCCGATCTTCTCTCCAACCCAGTGGAGGATGGTAGTGGCGATTCCTCTTGGATCTCTTCCTTGTTCTGGTGGCTGGATATCTTGATTGGTGTTGACAGTTCCAGCGAGGTGAGGTCTAGATCGACGTAGCAGTTGTCAAATGTGTCCTCTCCATTCTCATCATTTTTCGTGTCCTCTTCACTTTTAGAACTCCAAGTCAACGTTAGAGGTCGCAAAACCTCCATTTTTGCACCATTTATTATCAGATCTGGCTCTGATGGTGTTTCTATGGCCTAATCTGTGCTGCTCATCTCCGATCCCGGCGGTGGTGGATCCGATGCTCTCTTGACAACATCCATCTTTGGTTTGTAGTTGACTCTTTTCAAGTAATCATCAATCATTGTCTTAACTTTCATCAATCCATTAAAGATTAGTGCATCATGCTCCCTTTATGACTTTCTTGGAACCTCCATTGATGATCTTCTAGGAACTTCAATTGTTGACCTTCTAGGTACCTCCATCGATGACCTTCTAGGACCTCTATTGATGACCTTCTAGAAACCTCCATTGATGACCTTCTAGGAATCTCCATTGTTGGTGCCTAGGAACAATAGCTCTGATACTAGTTGATACAAACCAAATCGATTCAAACCAAATTGATATCAATCTAAGCTCCAAAACCCAATCAAAACTCAGAAACGAACTCTAATTGGATCAAACAATTCGAGCAAGTATCCATCAAGAGGATTATTTTGTCTTTAGTATATCCCTATAAATGAGCTTGTGTAACATTTATAGGTATAATAGCTATAGTTTGATAGTAGAAGAAATGGGAGACATATGAGGGAATTGAAGGGGGGGAGCGAGAAGAACAACACAAAATTCATCAACACACTATTCCAAATACTAATGACCCCCTATTTATACTAATTAATTAGAGCTCAGGTTGATGATGTGGCGATATGTGATGATGTGGTGCTGTTGATTTGGCACGTGTGGGGTGGCAATCGAGATGACTTGAGACTGATTCAGGCGTGACCCTCGGTAATATTCATATCAATACCCCCGCCATGAAATTACTCTTATCCTCAATGGTCAAGGCATTGATATACAAATTGGTAAGCCCTTCAGGATCTCAATTGATGACCTTCTAGGAATCTCCATCGATGGTGCCGAGGAATGATGGCTCTGATACCAATTGTTATGATACATAACTGAATTAGGTATCGGAGCATAAAAAAGTGATGACAGTATTATGTTGATAAAAGAAAGGGGAGAATTAAATAGAAGAAGGGGGGAGAAACATAGAAAAAGATGGGGGGGGGGGGGGGGGGAGCGAGTTGTACATCACAAAATATCTCAACATGCTATTTCTAATAATAATGACCCCCTATTTATACTAACTAATTAGATTTTAGGTTGATGATGTGGCGATATGTGATGATGTGGCACTGCTGATGTAGCGTTGCAGATATGTCATTGTGACGTGGCAGTCAGGACAACTCAAGACTGATTCGATATGACCCTTAGTAATATTCATATTAAATTAGTTCCAACAATTGGTATTAGAGCCAGGTTCTAATTACATTCATAATTCACATGAATAGGTATAATAAGATCCAAATAAATAGACTTGCAATTTAATAAGCATAGATTTAATTAAGAAGGAAAGATTGTTTAAAGTAATGATTTAAATTGTTTAAATCGTTAATGAATTAATAGTTAATTAGATTGTTTAAATTATTGATTTAAATTGTTTAAATCGATAATGAATTTCGAGCTAACTCATACTAGTCAAATTAAATTTTGCAATCATGTTGATCATATAATGAGATTGTGCATTCTTAATCAAGGTTTACGAAATCGAGTAAATGGATCTAATGAGGTTAGATTCAATTATTTTTTCAAAAAAAGAGGAAAAATTGCTGCTGCTAACATCAGCGGTCAGCCCTGACGTCGACAGTCAGCCCTGGCGTTAGCGATTTAAAAAAAAATTATTTTTGAAAATATTTTTTGGGACGTGTAGACGTCAGTACTAGTTTACAAAATCAGTAAAAAATAATTTTTTATTAATTGATTTAATTTATAATGAGATTTTAAGGTAGATTATGAGATAATCTATTTTGTAAGATGGCAGTATTTAGATAAAAAATTGATGGATTAAATTTATTAATTAATTTTTAGAATGAGATTCTAAAGTAAGTTATGAGTATAATCTATCTTGTGAGTTGGTACTCTTTTAAATAAAGGAATAAATAATTAACAAATTAATTTTTCGAATGAGATTCTAAGGGTGAAACATCAATACGTCACCCACTCAGAGGTGCAACACTAACATATCACCTGATTAAAGGCGCAACCAAAACACACTGGTTACTCAAAGGTGCAACACTAACACGTCGCCTAATTAAGGCACAACCTCGACGCATCAGTTGTGCAAAGATGCAACCATACCATGTCGCCTGATTAAAGGAGCAACCTCGACACACCAGTTACTCAAAGGTGCAACACTAGCACGTCACCGAATTAAAGGCGCAACCTCGACACACCAGTTACTCGAGGGTGCGACATAATCATATCACTCGTTCAAAGGTGCAACCTTAACAAGACACCTCTACATAGAGGTAACATTAACAGTAGCTCGGGAGCATAATGTCCGGGCAAAACTTGCTTCAAAAAGCTATGACTTACATTTTTCAGACAAATACAGAGACGCTTATACACAAACAATGTTCGCCATCTCCTATTAACTGCGATTTCATAACAAGAAATGGTAAGATGGCCCATACACATAACTTCACCAGAAGATAAAATTACAGTCCGTGGGACATACCCTTTACAAAAAGAAAGTTAAAATACACACACTTCCATTGTACCACAAACTACGCCAACAATTATGTCATGCTACAAAATGTTAATTGCTTCAGCATCAACATGAGACATCAAGTATGCCTGTAGTACACCAAAGTAGGGCATAACAAAAACAAACAAACAATGACAAACTAAAATTTCAAAAAAAATATCATCTCCAAACAAAATCCTCTGAGCAATGATGCTCATGCTTGGGACCTAACATTCCTGTTTCCAGTAGCAGGACCCACACCAGAGCTCACTTCATTCAATAGCTCATTATCAACTTTGTACATAAGAACTTCCAAGACTTCTACAGTGTAAGAACGGCCACCCCCTTTAATCTTGCTCAACAAGCGATCCAAACCCCACTCCGAACCTTACCAACAATCAATATTTCATGTCATTTCATGCTCAACACTAGAGTTAAAAATAGATACAGCTTCTTCACAGGCACGTGACTGGTCGGCTATCAACCTAGCGATATGTTTGTCTCTATCCCATAAAGCTACTTTCATCCCATCAACTTGCTTTTGTAACTCGTCACAGTCTTACTCTCTTATGATTCCTGCCAAAGGTTTTTCTCCCAAGCATGGGTGAAGTCCCCAAATGATCGAAAATCCTCCCATAATCTATGAAGCTGATGGATATCTTCTTAACCGTAAATACCAGTAACGCATCCGAGGCAAAAGTTGTGACTCAATACAAAAACAAGAGACCGCAGCAGAAAGTATGAATAAGGCAAGGTGCATACTCATAGATACGTAAAGTCAATTGAGAAAACACTACAAATTACCTCAATCATTAGAGAAGAACCCTCTTGAGGTGCCCGAAGTGCGGGTAAAATCATCTCAAAAATATGACGTAAAGCCTCGAAGTTAGGGATGGAAGACAGGGTAACTATGCGGGGGACATCCACGTGCTCAGATGTGGGTGTAGTCCTAACTTCAAGATCTTCCTGAGGAGGAGCGACCAGAACCAGCAACGAGAGAAAAGAAGCGGGAACGTAATGAGTCAAGAAAATCAAAATAGAAGAAGGTACTGGAGTACCAGAGCGACTACGACCTTATGATTCTTCCAGGCTTCCTAGGAAGAATCAGGCACTTTGACAAGAAGGAGGGGCCCCGTAAGGAGATAGGGATAACCCCCTCGATTGATAATGTAGAGGTCCAATGCACCCAAGCCCCGGAGATCGTCGCGAAGAAGAATCCACAGGCGAGGCTTGGCTAGGCTAGCCGCCGTCGGGAGTGCTTGCTTCGTGTCTGCCTGACTTGGATGAGAACCACTAGAAGCAGGTTCAAGATCCAAGAAAGTTGCAATATCGATGTTGGCTGACTCGTCAACTGAAAATCAAGAAAGTGTTAAAGGTCACAGTAGGAAAGAGGAAAGGGAAAAGCCAAAAAAAAAATTTTTGAATGATAAAAGAGAGCTCATTAGCGTCTCCTTGATAACAAGAACAGAAAAGAACTGGGAAAGGCTTTGTACTAAGCCTCACCTTAACAAGCACAGTCACTTACCTAAGAAGGGCCTGGGTGGCAAAAAATTGAATTTCGCTCACATCTCCATCAAAATATTGAACGATGGCTAAATCCGCATTGATATACTGTTTAGTGCATGGCTTGCGGGGGCGGGACAGGTCATGCAAAGCCACCGGGTAGTCAGGAAGAGTAGGTGAACGAACCCACATGAATTTAGTCACCCAATTATTAATGTTTGACAGATTTTCTCATACAAAAACTGAGCCGCTCATTGTCCCATATAAAAACTAAGCCGCCCTAACTTTTTAAAACAATGCTATTTTAAGTTTGTTTAAACTTAAATAAGTAGTCAAAAATAGGGTCGGTCAATTCAAATTCATTTACAAAACATGCGAAAACAAGCCCACATACGTACCTCATGCTATTTGGAGTTAACTGGAAAGGACACACTGAGTAATGTGACATGATGCGAGATGTGGGGGGGGAGGGGGGGGGGGGAATCAATGCCGTGCGTTAAAGGCCTCAATAAAAATCCTAAAACAACCATGACTAGAACCAAAGAGCAGGGAGTCACTCTCAGTTAGAAACCAAATATCATGATCGGGTGGAAAATAATACTTTTCTTGAAAAGCACGCATCCCTGCCTCTCCTTGATACTTACGAAGAAACCCTTTCAAGTGTCTAGCCTTTGCGGCATTGGGGAATCAGGCTCGAAGATTAGCATCGACATTGAAAAAAGAGACGCAAAGTTGAAAGTGAGGAGGGATATCCGAAGGAGCACTACTCTGCCCACAAGCCCGTCATGTCGAACTTCTTGTCCGACCCCTACCCTGCACCATTTTAATCTACAGTAAATTTTTTCCTAATAAATATCACAAGGGCCAAATTAAAAACGACATACATTCATGAGCACACACAGTGTTCTGACAAAAAGTAGGTAAAATCAACGAAGACAAAGGCAACAAAATAGAGGGATTTTGGTTAAGGGGGGCTAAGAAGTCCTTCAATTGCTTGGTTAGCATCGGGTTTTCCAAAACGTGTTGGAAACTAAAGCTATTGCTAGGCCCCGTAATTCCTGAAGTCATCCTATTTGACCTTTTTAGGGCACTTTGCAAAAAAGAAAAAGGAGAGGACAAAATGGAAAAGAAAAAAATGCAACCCAAGGAAGAGGAAAACAAGAGGAAAAATCGCCAAAGGATTTTAAGCAATAGGGGGAAACCTAGTCAAAGTAATATCACGGCAAGTGATATTTCATACAACTGGAGAAATTACACTTTTTCTTTGAACTCACAACTCAAACTATAAAATCAGTACCCGAACTAGGTAAAAGAGACTTAGCCAACTTCACCACTCACACCAAATGAACTAAAAGCTTGAGGTTACAATTAACCATTGGAGTTTTCAGATTATGGCTCTTCATGCATCTCCCACCATAATCTTAATAAGCTACCATGAAACTATGCCTTTCACATTCCAAATCACACGCAGGCACACCTGAAATCTCACCAACACCAGGTTCACGCCATGTCCAAACAAAATATCTCAAGGCCACAAATTTGGTATTAAAAACAAAAACTAACCTTAACATGAGAAATTGAGTTACAGCACACTTCAAAAACTACACGCAGGACACATCACACTAAAAATGCATCTCTAGCCTCATAATGTAATATGTCTCCAAACCACGAACCCTAGAAACCCGAAAGAAAAAAAAAGATGGATTGAAGATAAAAGAAATAACTCAGGAGGATGATGCGCCAAGGATGACAAGGAATTAGAGAACAGCTGAAAAATGAGGTAAGAGAAGTGCGAAGAGGAAAGGAACATGCACAAAAACAAGTCACGGAAAAGAACAAGAAATTGGGGGTCCCAACATAAGCCCTATGGTTCAAATTGAATTCAAAAGTCAAGAAAATGGGAAAAAAAAAAAAAAAAGCACTATACATAGGAGGGGAAAGATTTGGGCAAACAGGCGAGCCCAATAGGGTGCCCCATATAGAGACTCTATCCGAACTCGGGGTTCCCACAAGGCAGGACGAGGCACTATTGGGGTGAGCCACGGTCTGGGAGAGCCACAAGCCAAGGAAAGCTATAGTCAAGGTGAGACAAAAATTTGGGCAAAACCACGACTTGGGCCGAGCAAGAGGATGGCGGTGCCAGTAGTAGTGGTTGAGGTAAGGACGGTTGTGTGTTGGCAATGGTGTTGTTGTTGTGGTAGGAGGCGGTGTTGTTGCTTCTGATCAAAGTGACTGTTAAGACAAAAATGATGGTCGAAACAAATTTTTCAACTCGGTGGCATGTCCCTGGGTTTAATTTAGGCGTTATAAGTCATATTTATATAGAAGGTTGTGTGGCACACTCCTAGGTTTGATTTAGGTGTTATACGTCATATTTATACCGAGGGCCATGTGGCAAGCTCCTATGTTCTATTTCGGCATTATAAGTCATATTTATACCCGGGGCTGTATGGCACGCCCCTAGGTTCGATTTACACGTCATAAGTTGTATTTGTACCGGGGGCTATGTGGCATGCTCCAAGGTTCGATTTATGCGTTATAAGTCGTATTTATATCGTGGGCTATATGGCACGCCCCAAGTTTAGATTTAGGCATTATAAATCGTATTTATATTAAGGGCTGCGTGGCAGGCCCCTAGGTTCGATTTAGGAGTTATAAGTCATATTTATATCGAGGGTTGTGTGGCAAGCCCCTAGGTTCGATATTTATATCGAGGGTTTTGTGGCAAGCCCCTAGGTTTGATTTAGGGGTTATAAGTCGTATTAGTACCGGGGGCTGTGAGGCACACCCCTAGGTTCGATTTAGGTATAACTCGTATTTATACCTGGTGCTATGAGGCACGCCCTAAGGTTCAATTTAGGCCTTGTAAGTTGTATTTATACTGGGAGTTGTGTGGCACTCCACTAGGTTCGATTTAGGCATTCTATGTCATATTTATATCGGAGGCTGTGTGGCACGCTCCTAGGATCGATTTATGCATTATAATTCATATTTATACCGGGGGCTATGTGGCACTCCCCTAGGTTCAATTTAGGTGTTATAAGTTGTATTTACACCTGGGGCTGTGCGACACGCCCCTAGGTTCGATTTAGATGCTACAAATCGTATTTACATCGAGGGGCTATATAGCACGCCCCTAGGCCTGACTTGGGAATTATGATTCGTGCTTACACCGAGGGCTACACGGCACACCCCTTAGGGGTTGAAAATGGAAACCGAGAATAATGCCCCAAATCCATGACTACAAAGAAAATTTACTAATAGCGATGTTGGAAATAAAGGCTTTTCTTATATCCCATAAATGGTACAATAAAAGTGCCACAGCCACCATGTGGAAATTACAAGATGCATTGAGCATTGAAGGGTCCAAAGGGTACTCAAGGCGAAAGCACACTACGGTACATGGAAACAATAGTAAACAACAAACACTATAATGCTAGGTATAAAGAAAGAGGATAAAAACTTGCAAACACAAATTTATCTTGCATTGGGCAACTACATAACTAAATCCAGCCAAAAATCCCTCATACTGGATTGTCAAAAAGCAGTCCCTGGGAAGCTATAGAGGAACTGGAAGGGTGAAGCAAAGCCAAGTGTGCTTGAAGTCGCGCCCACTCCCCATAGAGGTGGGAACATATTATTTGAAGCCTTCGATGCTCAGGACTCGAAAATTGAGAGCAATAGACCTTAAATTCAGTAGAAAAGATAAAACAATGATCTGTCACTGAGTACCCTGTAATCCCGACATTTCATTGCTCTTTAGGATGCCATATGTTGAAGAATATACTCCGAAATAACCCACAAGACTCAAAATTCCATTTATCCTCCAGGACCCACAAAGTAAGAGCAAGGCCGTGAATGGAGGCTAAGCACAGATGACCTTCAAGGTAGAAAATGTCCAATGAATGGTAGTAAATAGCCTTGTCATGAACACGAGGTGAGCAAAACAATAGATAATTATGGTCCTCTATGACATCCCAAGCTACCAAATAAGGGTAAAAGTAAAGGGAATCAGGAGAGAATGATTCATTAAGCTTCGATGGCAAATATAGAACATTATCACACCAGTGTTAGCTATAAATAGATAAGCAAGTAAGTGCGCCACAAGAGGTCATATACACCTAGTCACACTAGTGTTAGCTATAACACGCGGCACTACTCTAAGCCA
This sequence comes from Simmondsia chinensis, assembly GCA_018398585.1. Taxonomy (NCBI): domain Eukaryota; kingdom Viridiplantae; phylum Streptophyta; class Magnoliopsida; order Caryophyllales; family Simmondsiaceae; genus Simmondsia; species Simmondsia chinensis. The sequence goes on from JAGTTD010000025.1 coordinate 13,156,319, forward strand.
CTACATTGGCTGCCTCTGTGCTAACCCTCCAGCGAGCTCTATCCAAGGCCATCTCCTTCCATAGGTTTAGGTGGGCGAGATCTTGTTGGATCGTCTCCAACCATCTCTTCTTTGGCCTGCCTTTCCCTCTCCTTCCTAGCGTATTATGGAGTTGTTCACATATCCTGACTGGAGCAGTGGTTAGTCTCCTCCTAACATGTCCAAACCACCTCAAATGTTGCTCCCTTAATTTATCCTCGAATGAGCCTACGCCCAATTTGCCTCTTATGACGTCGTTCCTGATCCTATCCTTCCTTGTGTGTCTGCACATCCACCGTAGCGTCCTCATCTCTGCCACCTTCATCTTCTGTGTATGATGTCGTTTCATTGGCGACACTCCGCCACATATGGCATAGCCGGTCTCACTACCATCTTATAGTATTTTCCCTTTAGCTTTAGCGGGAACTTTCTATTGTAAAGCACCGTGGAAGCCATCCTCTATTTCTGTCTGCCTACTTTAACATAGTTATTGACATCCTCGTCAACTTCGCTGTTCTGCTGTATCATGGAACCCAAGTATCTGAAACTCTCCTTTCTCGGTATGGTCTCAAAACCTAGCTTGACTTCTTCTGTGCTAGGCACGTTAGAGGAACCAAACTTGAGTTCCATGTACTCGGTCTTGGATCTACTAATTCGTAAGCCCTTCGATTCCAATGCCCTTATCCACATTTTTAGCTTCTCATTTATCTCTACTCCAGACTCCCCCACCAAACCTATGTCATTTACAAAAAGCATGCACCAAGACACATCCCCTTGGATGTGCCTAGTGAGCTCATCTATAACCACAATGAACAGAAAAAAGCTCAAGGCAGATTCTTAATGTACCCTGACTGTAATTAGGAAAGCGTCCGTCTCCCCTTCCATTATACGTACATTAGTTTGTGCATCCTCATACATGTCTCTAAAGGCCTGGATATATGGCACGGGGATGCCTTTCCTATTCAAAACCCTACAAAAAACCTCTTTTGGCACTCTATCATATGCCTTCTCCAAATCAATGAAAACTATATGGAGATTCTTTTGTCTCTCCCTGTAATGCTCTATCATCCGCCTTAGGAGGTGGATGGCTTCTATTGTTGCTCTCCTGAGCATAAACCCGAAATTATTCTCGGACACCTCTATCTTTTGCCATAACCTCCTTTCTATGACCCTCTCCCACAGCTTCAGAGTGTGGTACATTAGTTTGATGCCCTGATAGTTGGCGCAAATTTGTATGTCGCCTTTGTTCTTATAGATCGGGATTAATGTGCTCTTCTTCCATTCGTCAGACGTCTTCTTCCCCATAAGGATTTGGTTAAATAGTTTAATTAGCCAATTGATGCCCTTCTGTCCAAGGCATTTCCATTCCTCTATGGTTATTCCATATGGGCCAACTATTTTACCCCTTCCCATATGTTTTAGGGCTTCCTTGACTTCCTCGGGTCTAATTTGCCTGCAATCACAGTAGCTATGGTGCTCCCCGAATGTTTGGAGATCACCTAGGGATATCTCTGTTTCCCCTTGATCATTGAACAGATCATGGAAGTAGGCTTTCCATCTAGTTTTAATTAGTTGCCCGTCCACGAGCACCTGTCCATCTTCCCCGTTTGCGCACTTTACTCGATCCAAGTCCCTCGTCTTCCTTTCTCTGACTTTGGCAATTTTATATATATCCCTAGCTCCCTCCTCGGTATCCAGTCTTTTGTAGAAATCCTCATAGGCTCTTGACTATGCTTCTCTAACTACTTTCTTTGCTTATTTCTTGGCTTGCTGATACTGATGTAACTTATCCTCATCTCTGCTACACTCCCACTCCTTAAAAAAGTCCCATTTGGCCTTAATCTTCTCTTGTACCTCCTCACACCACCACCAGGACTCTCTGTTATTAGGTGGCCCACCCTTTGACACTCCCAGGACTTCGAATACTAGTCGTCTAAGCTTTTGGGCTAGTTGGTTCCACATTTGGTTTGTATCTCCCTCCAACTCCCACTCGAGCTCCGACTCCGCTCTTTCCTTATAAACTTTTTACTTCTCCCCCTTTAAATCACTCCATCGAGTGTGTATCTGGGCGGGTTTCTTGTTTCTTTTGGCCCTCTTCTTGGTCTTTACATCAACACACAACACCCTATGTTGTGTAGAAAGGTCTTCCCCTCGGATGACCTTACAATCCCTATAGTCTCTTTATACCCTTTTCCTTAATAGTATATAGTCAATTTGGTTCCTTATCCCACCGCTTTGATACGTGATGATGCGCTCATCACGTTTTCTGAAGAAGGTGTTGGCAACTGTTAGCTCGTAAGTGACTGCAATGTCTAGGAGGGCTTTGCCCTACACATTCCTAGCTCCAAAACCAAATCCTCCATGGTATGATGGTTATCCAACATGCCCATTGAAATCCCCGCTAATCACCACATGTTCGGTTTGACGTATGCCTTCCATCATCGTGTCTAAGTCCTCCCAGATTATTGCCTTCTCATGCTCTGTTAATCTAGTTTGGGGTGCATAGGCACTGATAACGTTCAATACCTCCCCATCTAGGACCATTTTGATGCCTATGATCGTATCACCAATCCTAGACACTCCGACTACTTTATGCTTGAGACTACTATCCACGATGATGCCAACTCTATTCCTACCTCTGACTTTGCCCGCATACCACAACCTCTATCCCAATGCATTTCTAGCTTTCATGCCAACCCATTTAGTTTCTTGCAGGAAAAATATGTCGATCCTTCTCTTCATCATCATTTGGGCTACCTTGAAGCTCTTATTTGTTAATGTTTCTACATTTAGTGTCCCAAGTTGTAAGTTTCCCTCCCCCTTTTGGTTCACCCTCCCCCTTCCTAACCTCATTGAAGATGGCCTCAGGTTTTTAGTCCCATAGCTAGTAATGTTCATCAACTAACTGCTACTATGACAGGTAAGTGTTATGCTCGGGATCGATTCCAAAACATAAGCTAAGTAAAATGAGGATAGATTGAGAGTATGAGATGAGAAAGAAGCGAAATTGAGATGAAAAAGTAGAGAAATTAGATGGGAGAGAGAAGGTTGATCTCAAATGAGATGTTTTGTTGATATTTGATTTAATTCCTCTGAATTATTACACTTCCTACTACTTATAAGCAATCTAGTATATTGAATCAAGACATAAGCTCCTAACCAACTAACTAAAATATCTAGGGCTTAAGAAAATATCTTGTAACTAACTAAACTAAGCATTTTGGTGCCAACATGAAGCTGAGCTGGTGCTGCAGCTTATTACAATCAGCTACTAAAGACATTACAATGCACTAAGAAGGCTAACAATATTATCTCAGCAACTAATCGACAATAACAGCAAAGCAGCAGCTCAACTAACACCCGAATAGCAGCAAATCAGCACAGCAGCAACGAATTAGTAACAGAACATCACAACAGCAGCAGCACATAGAACTAATCGGCCACTTAACCAAATATCGCTCAATCCTTGAATTCTCGGATCATAACATTCCCTTCCTCTTGAAAACATTCTTGTCCTCAAGAACGAAGAGAATGAGACTTGAAAATCACTATTTGAAGGAATTGCCCTTTAGAAACTGGAGTGCTTTGGACCTTGACATTTTCTTTAACATGTTCCTTTCTCCCTTGCTTCGAACCGTGATGTCAACCCCTTCTTCACGACCGGTATCCCGAACTGATCCATCACTATCAGTGGCACATTCATCATTTTCAGATTGTTCTTCAACATCAACTCCTCTAACGACCATGAGCAACTTAGGATTGCACTTATGGCCAGGTACATAGGGCTGATGACACTTAAAACAGCGGTTTCGAGGCTCCTTCTCGATATTTCATGGATCGTTACGTTCATCTACCCCCTTGTGATCTAACCCCTTATGATAATGTTGGAAGTTTTCTTCCCGATGCCTTAGCCGATCAAGGAATGTTAAATCTGTGGCCTCAACCAACTTTGCCTTTGCAAAAGCTTGAGACAAGGAAGTAGGTTCAAGTGCCTTCACCAAATTCTTGATTATAGGCTTTAATTCACCGATGCAGCTCGAGACATAAAAGGACTCAGGGGCTTGATGGTCAACCGTAATCATAATAGCTCGGAGATTTTCAAATTTTGTCATGTAATCCTTCACAGTCGTGACTTGAGTTAGCTTGTTGAAGCTATCCACTACATCACCCAATTCTTCATCACCATAGCGCTCACATAACTCACTCATAAACTCCACCCAAGTAAGAGTGGGATTACCCTTCAATAGACTATAGACCCCAACTTCATGATCTCCTTGAAGATAAACCGCAGCCAATTCCACTTTTTGATCATCGGGAATGGAATAAAAGTGGAAATACCGCTCACATCTCCTTAACCAAGAGTGTGGTTGCTTCCCATCAAAGTTTTCAAGTTGAACTCTCGGTTGTCAAAAGCCATTGCTTCTATTACTATAAGAGACTTCATTACTTTGATTATGAACAATTCCAAAGGCATTTTGCCCAAATTGATACTGCTGAACAGAATCTGGTAGTTGCACAATGTGTCCGGCATTCAAGCAATCAGGTCGCGAGCGATTGGATCATGAGGTGGATCAAAGTGTCCTGCATTTTCATGTTCTGATCTGTTATGTACAGCAGGACCAGGTGGAAGTCCTGGAGGATCTGGAAGATGATCTTCCTGTCCAAAATCCCTACTGAAACATCAACTTTGCTCCTGACCATGTGATGGATCATGCGGACTAACATTTACTTGATCTTTAGTACCCCGGTTCTGGTGCATAAGATTTTCAGGTTAAAGCGGAACTTGAGTACCATCTCGTGAGCTTCCTGCAGCATTTAATATCTGAGGATTGGTCTCCACACAAGCTCACCTCAGCTGACTTACTGGTAAGAGAGGTGCAGGTCCTGATGGGCAATTGTGTTTGTTCGATTGGTGGCGCAACTCAGCAAGCTTTTCTTCTAAAGCCTGTGATTGTTGGTTCAATTGGTCTGTAATTTTAGCCTCCATCACCTGAACTTGCTAAAGCACATGTGCAGTTAACGTTCCTTCAACACCTTGCAATCTTTGAGACACAAAACTCTCATTGTCGAGATCATTTCCTCCAAGAGTTTGCCTATAGAACTGATTTTGAATCTCAGCTACCTTCTCATTGAACATCCGTGCCTGTTGTTCAATTCTACCAGTGACCATGTCCTCCAATTGCTGCTGGTGTTGATTAATCTGAGCTGCGATCTTGGCATCGACTTGCTGAGAATGTAAGTTAAACCTTTCAATGAAGGCCTGCTCTTGCTCTTTCAACATGAGACGCATTCGAACATCATTTCTTTGCTCAGTTTCTCGCATGGTTTGATTAGTTTCCAAAACTGATTGATTAATCTGAGCCATTTGCATCACCAATGCTGCCAATTGAGCACTCACTCCATCGCCATTGCTAGTTTGTGGTTCATTCTCTGCATTTCCATTAACAATATCAGCATAGGATGGATTTGTTGCTGCACAAGCAGCTGCAGCTCGAGTGATCACTCCTCCAGACAACACCATCGCACTGGACTCCATTCACAATTTCAACCGCAAGAACACAAGTTCCGGATTTAATATAAATCTGAACTGAACTTGATCTTAACAATGCTGATCTGAACTTCTTGACTCAAATTAATGGCAACACACCCTCCAAATTTGATCAAAAATTTTGAAGATCAATTGTATGAATCAAAATCTGAATTGATCTTGATCAAATTATTCTTACTGATCTGATTATTTTTTTTTTACAGAAATCTGAAATCGATCAGCAAATCAGCACTGAATGGAACCAAATCTGATTGACTTTATCTTGATCAGATTATCTTTTAAACCTGATCTGATTCCTTTAGCACAAATCTAATCTATTCTCTGCACATAAGATCAATGCAGTTGATTTTCACACTTGAGCTTCACTGTCATCTTTTCCTCCGAATTTTCAAGATCAGATTTGAAAGTCACAAAACTGAATCTAATTTTGATTGATTCTGATTTTGTTTATTTTTTTTTTTTTTTTTTGATTACGCACTCGATTGGAAGCCAAACGTGGCTCTGATACCAATTGTTATGCTCGGGATCGATTCCCAAACATAAACTAAGTAAAATGAGGATAGATTGAGAGTATGAGATGAGAAAGAAGTGAAATTGAGATGAGAAAGTAGAGAAATTAGATGAGAGAGAGAAGGTTGATCTCAAATGAGATATTTTGTTGATATTTGATTGAATGCCTCTTAATTATTACACTACTACTTATAAGCAATCTAGTATGTTGAATCAAGACATAAGCTCCTAACCAACTAACTAAAATATCTAGAGCTTAAGAAAATATCTTGTAACTAACTAAACTAAGCATTTTGGTGCCAACATGAAGCTGAGCTGGTGCTGCAGCTTATTACAATCAGCTACTAAAGACATTACAATGCAGTAAGAAGGCTAACAATATTATCTAAGCAACTAATCAACAATAACAACAAAGCAGCAACTCAACTAACACCCAAACAGCAGCAAATCAGCAAAGTAGCAACGAATCAGCAGCAGAACATCACAACAGCAGCAGCACACAGAACTAATCGGCCACTCAACCAAATACAGCTCAATCCTTGAATTCTCGGATCATAACAGTAAGCTAGCACAAAACAAGAGGTCTTAAAAGCACAACAATAAGCCGCAATAAGTAGCAATTAAAATCAAAGTAGTTCTAAGTAGTAAGGAAGAGAACGGAGCAAATCAAGTAATGATACCAAATCTAATAATGATACGAAGTAGCAGTAATTAAAATACAACCTTACAGTAATAAAGGATAGATCAAACCTGAGGATGGTGCCTAGTCAATAATCTGACCACGCTAATACTTACCTAGGCCCGCTTGTGGCTGTAGGCTATAGGGGTGGGTTCCGGTTCGGTTAGGATTTGGGTTAGGATAGGTCGGTTTTGGGTTAGCTTTCTTTGGTTGAGGTTAGGGTTAGGGTCTAGTTTAGGTGGGTATAATTTAGGTTGAGGTTCAGGGTTTATGGTTTGTAGTTGGTGGTGGAGGTTCAAGTGTGTGGCTAATAGGGGTGGCTAAAGTTTAAAGTTCGAGTATAGGGTAGGCTAGGGGGTTTAGGGGGGGGGGAGGGGGGGGGGGTGGGTGGGGGGTTTTGTTCCTAGGGGAGGTGTAGTTGTTGAAGGGGCGGCTCGCTCCGGGGGGTGCATTCAGTGGTAGTGGGGGCGGAGGGGGAGTTCGAATGGGGGGTGGGGGCGTTGTCAGTGAGGGAGATCCGATTGGGGGGGGGGGGGGGGGGGGGACGACTTGGTGGGTAGTTCGCAAGGTGGAGGAGAGGTAGGGGGGGAAGAAGAAGGGCAATGCTATCACCGGCAGTGGGTTATCACCGGCGGTGAGGTCTCGTCCATTATTGGCAAGGTGGCCAACGTGAGAGCAGCAGGGGAGCAGAGATATAATCCCCATCCTAAATAGGTAGGTGGCACCTAAGAGAGAAAATAAAGGATACTAAAAGTGACCCCAAAGCACACGCTTACCCAAAGAATCAAGAAAAACTAAGGCGGAAAGGAAGAGGGAGATCATTGCGGTCTTGGTCTTCAAGCTTGAGTTTGGCTTATCCTACCCCGCACACTCTCAAATCTTTCATAAACAAACTCAAAAAGCTCCATATATTGAGAGAGCTAGATGAGTGTCCTTTGAGCCCACCATAGGTTTCTTGTCCTTAAGTTTAGAAAATGAATGTCCTGAACCATCCCAAATTGCAGAGAAAGTAATCCTGACCTATAAGTCCTAACACTAGAGTGGGTCTAGTAATAGAAGAAAAGATCTTGAGGGCATAACATTGCCTTATGGACCTAAGCGTTGATGTCCGCAGAGACATCATAATGAGGATCCAGTTTTCTAAGCCAAACAAGACCAAGTTTTATCTCTTGGAATGGAGTCCACTGGATACTTGACCTGCCTTAATGGTGTTTACTTTATTTTTATGTTGATAGTGTGATCTGGTCGCCATAAATACACACGTAAATAAACTTGCAAAAGGGACTGACTGCGATCAGGGTGTGAGTCTAAATTTCAGACCGCACATCTTTGACCTCAATCACTCAACTTTTTTGAGAAAAGTAGGTGATGATTTTGGTGTATCAAACTTCGTTTGTTAAGCGCGTTGATTCTTTTAATGCTCCAATTAAAGAGACTTATATTTTTTTGTCCCCTGGGTTTTTTAGATATATGATGACATAAAATTAAAAGCATATGGACCCTACTCAAGTAGCAGATAAAATGATGGATTAGGCCCCACGGACACCGTTCCTTGTACACTTAAAAGTCAAGAACTAGGGTATTACCAACCGAACATTTTCTATTGGTAAAGGATATTACGAATAACAAATTCCTTATTGGTAAATGATATACCAACAAAAACAACTTATGTGGGTAAAAGTTTTACCGATAAAATAATGTCTATTGACGAAAGGTATACTACCAGAGACTTATGGTGTTATTACCAACAAGAATTTCATTTTGCTACTCTTTTCATTAAAACATAGTTTGTTGGTGGCATTACCTCATCACAGCAATTTACCAATTCATATATTCTGACATACTAGAGTTGGGAACAAAACGAAATATTGAACAAAAAACAAATCTATCAATGCATCCAAAATATATACAACTCCATTCATGTCTAATCCACAATAAAAGAAAAACATCCAATACAAATATACAACCCCATCCAAAATCTAATTTAAGCAGTTCAAATAGCTAAAAAGACAAATACATCATCTACCCAATAATTCTAAGTAATATGTCTGCAACAAGAACAACCAACATCATATATCTTCCTACACATCATCTTCATCAGCAAATCTTCCTCTTCACATTCGTGATTAAGCTCATCATCCAATGATCTTCCATTTTCCTGTGACAATGACCAATTGAGACATTAGCCATCACCAAAAATATTCAACTAATGTTTATGTGGAGTGTAATCATACAGTAGAATTAATCAAAGTGTAAGTGGGTATGAACTTGCACTAGTTGAAGGTGATCAATCTTGTGGTTGTTAATGACACAAATTACTAAAAGTAATAACAAGAGATTGAAAAAGAAGTTCAATACAATGGTACTCCCTGAATCATGCTAATTAGGCATCCCAGGCTTGATTATTACATTAATGGCAAAGATTCTTTAAAATTCTCATAGAAAACTTCGTAAAGAAAACTGGAAACATCCAAGGACCAAAGAAGTACCCCAAAAGCCATAGGTTCTTGCTTTTAATCACCAACTCATCAAAATTGCCCGACTTTAGTTCCAATGACGTAGTAGGTTCAAACTTCTCACTTGATCCTCCTCTTGTTTTACCATTTAGCTGTTCCTTCAAAAGTGCCTTTATCTACATATGGTTTGAACACCTTACACAAAACATGCTAATGAATGAAACCACCAATTACATTATATAGATTCCTACCATCTTACGCAACAAGAATGAGCTAAAACAATAACCAAAATAAATAAAATATTTTTTGTTTCTTTGGTAGGTAAGTGGAGGTGGAGATTTGAACATATGAACTTTGTCATAGAGCCTATACACAACACGATAAGGATTTCCTCACTAACTAGAGAACATTACTTTCAATTAGAATATATTATTACATTAAAACATTCATATTTGCATCATGTAAGAGAAGGTTGAACCCCTATATCTGAATTTGGAAAGGTGCATGTCATGATCTCTTCTATACCTCTTAACTCATAAGCATCATGTACTAACTCATGTAAGTTCATACGCATTCTAGAGCTACTCATTGGTAAACAATCATAAGAATGTGAGCTCCCAATTAATATAGTTATTAACTCATATGCATCAATAACGTCAATGTATATGTCAATGTATATTTCCCTCAAATGCGGTTCTCTCCCAAGAAATGTTCACCGAATGAGGTAAGTAATATAGCTATTTTCAAAAAATACCATTTGAAGAAAACATGCATTTCCGTTATTGATGTCATTGCTTAGTAGAGTCTTTCATATACACGACCAAATAATCTTTATCACATAACGGACTCCAAAACATGAACAAAAAGTTGCAACTAACCGAGACACCTTCTAAACCAAAAGGATGTCAAACTTTGCATATTGCTTTTGCACCTGTTAAACAACCAAAGAACACACACCTTCAATTCTATGTTTCACTCATCCATAGAATAAAATACTATCAAATGACATTAATTTCAAGATTTAAGGAAACATTGGAGATAATTAAGGGGAAATTCACATGCAAATCTATACAAATCAAGTAGAAAATACATACTGCAAACTTGGGGTTAGACTACTCCAAGCAATCGGAGCTGAGCAATGATGAAATTCAACAAGTGCAACAATACTAAACATAAATCAAAACTCATTACACCACAAATAGCAGAAATGTGAAAAATTAGGATGTAGCTAATTTGAAGATTTGAGATGCCATAGCTAATTTTAAAAAGCACTAACAAAGATCTACTAGAAAAGCTTATGAAACTTGTAAGGTCATAACCCTTTAAGATTCGGTAACCACGATCCTATCTCTCTCTTAACAACGTGCATCTTAAGGACTCAAAACTCCCTCAACCCTTTGATAATGTTATGAACCGAGAATCCAAGGCATGGGTTATTGTTGTTTGGGCTATTGTCTAGCTGCTGTTATGCTGCTGCTGCGTGTGCTTGTTGCTGTTGGATACTTGTTAGCTTAAGAAATGTAATAAGATGCTGAATCGAGTAGATGGAGTTGTATTAGCTTGTTGATATTGTATCTAGATTGAGTCTTGATGTAATTAGTTGCATAAGTCTCTTGTTAAGTCATGTAATAAATGAGCCTTAGTGCGGTCTTGCTTAGGAGGTCACGCTGGTCAAGGGTGGCGGCTAGTTAGTTAGTTGGTGGTTGAGTAGGTTAGCTTTTTGGGTCCAAATGCAATGTATCTCTAGATATTTTGGAGTGAGCCATCCTAGAGGATTAGTAGTACAAATAGATGGCTCTAGTTGTAATCCTCATGACAATAATTTTGATGAATGAATTGATATCTTTTGATATCTCTCTCTACTTTCTCATCTTCTTTCCCTTCTTTCTCATCTAAACTCTATTTTCTCTTCTCATCTCATACTCTCACTATCCCAACCAAGGTTGAGGCTTAAGAGCAATCTTGAAACCTTAACAATTGGTATCGAAGCCTTGATTTGGCTTCCGAATCAAGCTCATATCCGAAAAAAATACAAAATCTGATTCATTGCTTTGCAATTAATCAAAAAAAACAATTGTGATATAGATTTAGTTCAGATTTTGTGACCAAAATTCAATTCTGAATTTTGAAGTTGTAGATTGGCGGTTACTACTGTGCTAACCTGCAAGTGCCTGGGAGTTGCTTTGGTTGGGATTAGAATTGATGGAATTACATTGAACAAAGGTTAGTTGATCAGTATTTGTTGACTACATTCAACATTAAAGCTGATTCATAGTGAATTCAGTAGATTCGATCAAGCAATTGCTGCTGAAGTTAAGTGCTGAGCAAAGCATTAGTTGAAGTTGAGCTTATTTGTTCTTGATCAATCATTCATCTGATTGGTTGGAGAAGAAGCTAAAGGTGAGCTAATTGATCCACATTGCACTTGATCATCATCAAAAGATCAGAAACCAGCTGAATTGAGGTTTTATCAGATTCTACAATTCAGAAATTGAAGTTGAGGTAACTGCTTTCTGAACTACAAGTCCATATTCGATCCGAATCTGCTTTTATTGCTGGATTGTAATGAAATTGTGTTGATAAGCATAGAAGTGGTGAGAATTCATCAGAATCTGTGTTTGATTCTTGAGAATTATATGTTATTGAGACGAGAATTGCTTAGGCAAAAATCTGACAACGAACTGAGCACCGAAAGTGTGAAATTCGACATTGTTCTTGAAGATTGTGGTGAATCGTGTGTTTAAATCATCATTACAAACAAAGATCGAACCTATTTTAGATTCTTATTCGGAATTGTTCAAGATAGCATCTCTGCCAGAATTTGTTCGAAGTTAGGGTTTGTACGCGAACTTTGCATATTAGGGTTTGTAATCTGTGACGATTGTGGAATCGATAGTAGTGGATTGTTGTGCGAACAAAGGAGTAGAACTTCATTAAGCAATTGGTTTTGCGAAACAAGTTTCACACTTCTGCGATTTTCGAACTTGTATTCTGCGAACAGAGCTGATTCTAGATCGAAGTTTTGTTGTCCATTGCAAAATGGCTAAAATGGCTGATAGAGTGAGAACTCGATTGGAAGCTGGTGCAAATGCTACAACCGGACCTCACTATATCACTATTGATCGTCTTCAGGACTTAAATAACAAAATGGATCGAATCTTGACACTATTGCTAGGAAAGGATTCGAATAAAGAAGATCGTTGGCAGCTAAATGAAGCAAAGCTTGTGAATTTGAAGGATCCAATTAACAAGCAAGGGGAATCATAGATTGAGCACCAGGAGGAAGCTGCAATAGAAACGGCTGTTGTTGAAGATGAATTCGACTTCGACAATACCGAAATTGATGAACACAAGTTAGAAGTACCTGAGTTTGAGCAAGATGATCCTTATGAAGACTCTTTGCTTGAGTCAGAGTATCTTGCAGATGTTAAGGCACAATATGACATACATCCGGAATGGGAATACAATTTTCATGTGAAAGGGATGTTAAAGAAAGCAAAGAATAAGGCGAAGAGGAACCATCTTAATGAAGCGTTGAAGGATTTTTTGGGTAAAAAGAAGATTACTAAGCAGAAATTGAAGCATGACAAGTCAATGATTGAGTCATGGTCTCGTAAGGATGATTTGGTGTTACAAGTGGATCACTATGAAGTCTTTGCAAGCAATCAAGCAGAGAGCTATGCCGACCCGAAGTATCTTGCTGAAAATTTTGATGTTACTGCTGCAGGGACAATGAAAGCACCACAAATCATGTTAAGCACTTCTCCAAGGCATCTTGATAATTGTAATCAGCAATTACTTTGTGTTGGTAGTGATGCAATTGATACATTGCAAGGTTCTTGGAGTAGAGAAATGGAGTATTCAAATGTACACTCTTATGACGACTTGCCTCCTGATCCGGGAGAAGAGTTTCAAGTTTATACGAAGCCGAAATGATTTGATTTTCTACTGAAAATAATTAATCAAGCTGGGAGAGTGCGTTTCAAGGTTAAGCAAAGGAGAAGCATTGTGCCTATACAAGCAATTGAGTTGTTGGAGGTGTATAATTCCAGTAATGTGCTGGAGCTGAATTCTGTTCAGACCAAAATCAGTACAACAGGTGCTTTAACTAGTGTGTTTGAAGTTGGAAGTCCCTTTGATCCGGGAAAGGATGAATTACAAGTGGTTAGAAAAGCTGTGCTGCTGTTAGATGATGAACAACTCAGTGCCAGTGCAAGCTATGGTGAAAAAATATTAGTGGCTGTGGGTCATGATGAAGTTAACATCAAAGCAAGCTGCGTGGGAATGGCTTTTGCATGTTGCAGGCTAAAAAATTCAGATCGTGTCATTCAAGTCTCAATTGTTTCCGAATTGGTGTTGTTTTTGTTCATATGGAAGTTTCTCCTTGGAGGATTGGTAATTGCTGTTAGTTGGTTGAGGTATTGTGGATGGTCTGAAGATATGTTGGGCTGCTGGTATGACCTCACAACTGGTGTGAAAGGCCAAGTAAAGACCAAGTTGATAGCATTGGAAAATGAGTACCAACAGCAACTGAAGCTCCCTAGTCAGAAGCAAAATGTGAATGTGTTTGAGGTGATCTGCAGTGGTGGATCTGAATGGAAAAATCACATGCATAAGCTTCAATATCTCCTTAATGTTTGGATGGAAAAGATCAATGCAAGATTGAAGGAAAACCCCAGCTAAAATTAGAATAAATATCAGCAAAGAAGTTTTGAACAAATCAACTCTGATTTTGAACAAGTTTAAAGTTGTTCAAGAATTCTGTTGGTATTTTCACTTGCTATAATTGTTACTCATGCTTGAGATGGTTGACAAGGAAGCAAAGCTTGATCATTTGAGGTATATTTGGTGGCAGGAAGAGCTTTGGATCCAGGAAAGACTTGAGAACAGGTTGGAAGGTGTGTGCTACAGCATTGACAGTGCCGATTGAAATGTTTTGGGTGTTCAAGTTATGACACTGTCCAATTGGCATTCAACAATGATTTATGAACTCCTAATTTGTGTGATCTATGCAAGATTTTGGGAAGAAGTGCCTGAAAATTTCAGATCTTACAAGCTCACAATCAAGGGTCAAGCAATAGAAGCAGAAGCTGTTGAAAGTCTGTGGGGAATTACAAATTTTTCACTGACAGCAGTTAATGAGTTGCTCAAATGAAATGTGATTGGTGCTATAATGATTTTGGGAAGATGTCATAACTTGTTCGTATCAATGAGCTTCCATAGGGACATAAATCCAGCTGAAATCTGCCATTATGAGTTACACTGGGTTTGCATTGCTAAAATTCTAGGTTTTGCGGCCAATCATGTGGATTTGGGTAACAATCAAGAGTTTGCTGAGCATGATCTGAGTTGGTCTAGTATGTGGATGTGTAAGCAATACAAATTTTGGATAAGATCCTAGATGAAGGAGTTACAGCTGCATCCTTATTAGATTTCAATGTGTTTTGTTTCCATAATCAAGAAATTGGGCTGTTGGAGCGGCAATGGCAAATGTTTACAAGCAGAATTAGATGCTTGGTTCTCTTGGTTTGAGTTTGGAAGGCCTCCCGAGATGCTTAAGAACTTCATGTGCAGTTGTATGGGTTTGGTGACATTTAAACTTTGTTATGCATCATTTTACCAACAGGATGACAGAATTGTTGCTGCATTTTGTGATTCTCAGCAGCAAGATAGAAGTTTAGGCTGCGTTAACGGCTTCATGAGGGGTTGTGATGTTTGGTTTGCTCGTTGTAGACCTCCGAAAGAATATTATGCTTTCAAACGCAAGCATTGTATCAAGACAAGATGACATCCTCATGTACTTGCTGCATTTCAGAGTTACTTCCTCAATTGGTTCATTCCAGTGGCAACACATTTTAGCAAATTCCAGTGCAATAACTTCAGCACCCAGATGCTCTTCAGCTGCAGAAATTTCTGCAAGAATTCATTACTTCAACTATGTTTTCATATGCAATAAGTGTTCTTCATTATTACAACTCTCTTCTATTCTTGAGGACAAGAATGTTTTCAAGGGGAAGGGAATGTTATGAACCGAGAATCCAAGGCATGGGCTGTTGTTGTTTGGACTGTTGTCTAGCTGCTGTTATGCTGCTACTGCGTGTGCTTGTTGCTGTTGGATACTTGTTAGCATAAGAAATGTAATTAGATGCTGAATCTAGTGGATGGAGTTGTATTAGCTTGTTGATATTGTATCTAGATTGAGTCTTGATGTAATTAGTTGCATAAGTCTCTTGTTAAGTCATGCAATAAGTGAGCCTTAGTGTGGTCTTGCTTGGGAGGTCAATGCCAGTCAAGGGTGGCGGCTAGTTAGTTAGTTTGTGGTTGAGTAGGTTAGCTCTTTGGGTCCAAATGCAATGTATCTCCAGATATTTTGGAGTGAGCCATCCCAGAGGATTAGTAGTACAAATAGAAGGCTCTAGTTGTAATCCTTATGAGAACAATTTTGATGAATGAATTGATATCTTTTGATATCTCTCTCTATTTTCTCATCTCCTTTCCCTTCTTTCTCATCTAAACTCTATTTTCTCTTCTCATCTCATACTCTCACTATCCCAATCAAGGTTGAGGCTCAAGAGCAATCTTGAAACCTTAACAGATAACACCGTAGTTCAACTTGAGGGCATTTAATTTCTCGCAAATCTTAAGATAATAGTTGACAATCTAATATGAAATTGTCGTACAAACTCACAATCAACTACCTGAGTCCGGCTTGAAGGTGGAGGGGTGTTAGAGCGAAGAGAGAGTGCATAGCAGAGTTCAATTTGAGAGAGAGTGAAACATCGGGGTGGGGAGGTCAGCATTAGCGTTTATTCCGGCGGGCGGAACAACAAGAAGTTGGCGACGTAGTCGGACGTTGACCGGGTGACGGGATTTTGGAGTTACAAGCGATGGTGGGGCGTTGAACCCGGTGTACTAGCGATGGAGTGGTGGTCGACAGTGGGTGCCCGGCGATTTTTGAATTGAGGAGTGACTATTGGGATTTGGAGTTAGGGTTAAAGAAGTGAGAGAGTGGAGGAAAATGGGGTTTTAGAATGAAATTGAAATGAAAATAAGGAAATATGAATTTTAGTTTAAAAAAAATTATTAGTTTAAGTGAATTTTAGGAAAAAACCATATAAGGTTAATATTTTTTTTTTAAAAATTATTTCATGGAAAATATGTTCTTTGTAGTGGTAAAACTATTTTGGTTTGCCCTTATCAAAACAAAAAACATTTAAAGAATAAAGTGAGTTTGGGTAACTGATTTAAAGTATTGTATAATACAAATAGATGTAACATTTTACAAAAAACGTTACCTAAAATTTGGCTTATGTAACAATTTTTAAAAAGTATTACATTAGGCAGTGAACAAATGTAACAAGTATTAAAGTGTTACCTAAAAACTGTCTCTAGCAACATTTTTAACATATGTTACATTTTAAGTGTTACCTAATATCACTGTTGCATCTGTCCACACCCCCATTTAGACTATTTACGAGTTACATGTAACTTTTAGACCAAAAAAATTTACTTCTCAAAGTTTGGGGACTAAAAACTTAATATATCGAATCTGAGGTATTAATATATAGTTTATTCTAAAATAAAATATTCATAAATTTTAACAGTACTAACAAATTTTTGTATTAGTAAATACATATATAAAAAAAAGTAAATACATATGTAGGCACTAATCTATATCCCATCAAAATTTGTGTATGTTGATTGATCTCATCAATACTAATAAAATTTATTTCTATTACTATTGATCTAGTCAATACCAATGAGATATATATATATATTTGTTGGTATTGATCTAGCAAATACCAATAGAAATAAATATTGTTAGCATTGATCTTGTCAATACCAACAGAAAATCAGTAACAATAAAAATAAATATTGTTGGTATTAACTAGATTAATACCTACAGAAATTTATTCTTGTTGGTATTAGTTTTTTTTTATTTCCACTTTTTACCTGTTGGGAAAGATATGAATTTTGTTGGAAAAATAAACTCTGATGCCGACTATTGGATTCACAGTTTTCAACTATGTTCACAACAATAGGCACCTACTAGAATACTTAGAGTAGGAGACTTTTCTCTCTATATAAGCCCCCGGTCGGAGAGTCACGCTTCGTGACACCTCACGTGCGAGAGTTCCCTGGAATAAGTTTATCTCTATAAACCCGTTGCCCTAATACCGGTTGTGGGATGAATTTCAAAAATTCTCCCTAAAGTTTACGCAGCGGAACGGGCTTAGAATTCATAACTCTAAACCTATGGTCTATTTAAAATTCTTAATTTTAAATCTACTGACTTAAATTTATAATTTAAATCAACATATTTAAATTCTTAATTTAAATCCACAGCCCTTTCACTCTAATATATTTATAACAATACATAAACTTAAACAGGTATAATAACGAATACTGTAAATAAATAGACAAGCGAAAAAGAATAAAGAAAGAAGAACATACCTAGAATTGCTCCAATAATAAAGAAGACCAAGAAAATCGAGACCCCGCGATCTTCTACACAAGGACCTCGAACTGCCCGGAGGGAGGGCTCCGAAAAAATATTAAACTGAGAAAAGAAAATTTTCAGCGGAAATTTTTCTCTCCAACTAAGTCTCCGAAACTATTTCCAGAAACCCTAGGACTTGTTTCAAAACTGAATGCCAAACCTCGGAACAAGCACCTCTATTTATAGGAGTATTCCGAAGCGTAAAAATCTTATTTTTTCATGTGCGATTCGCTGGTTCAATACAAAACGCAGCATATCAATTAAAACAATAGGTAAAACGCGGCGTTTCAAGCACAGGGAAGTCGCGTGCTCTCGGTAACGTCGCGTGCCACGTGGCACACGATGATTCGTCCGCTTATGCGGACGCATATCGCCCAGGGGACATTCAGCGTGCGACACGTGTCCCGGCCTGGTTTGCCAAATCTGGAACACACGGATTGCCAGCTATTTAAATGCGATTTTGATTTTTTTTTTTTTTTTGCTTTGTTTTCCATATGTAAAAATACATCATACGCATTTTAAATTTTTAAAGTTATTTTATTTTATAATTTCTAACTTTTATTCATTTCATGAATAATGTTTGGCAAAATTAATTTACCCATATCATGAATTCTTTAATATTTTTTCAATGGCAATAAATAAAGAGGCTTGTGCAGGGACCTAAGGGACAATTTAAATCTAGCTCCAAATGGGCTAAATTAATCATCTCATGAAATAATTTAATTACCACTTAATGAGATTTAATTCCACTAAATAAATCTCATTACACTCCAGACTTAAATTATTTATTCGATATCTCTCTAATAGACTGTATTGATGATAACAACCCCTCCACTAGATGTCCATGACAAAGGATAAATATAACCACTACCATTATCCTTCTCACAGCTTCTCCATTAGTTACTGACTCTCCCTTCACTGAATAATTCATTTATACTTGAACATATTCACAGTATAAATTTCAAATGACAAACACTTAGAATACTTTGGCCAAAGTTTTCTAACTATTCAAATATTTGTGAATCAACTAAGGGGATATCTGTATCTCATAAGAGAATGTAGATTCCCTATTGAATACCTTATCATTGTCACACTTCACGCCGCTATCCAGTGTAAGTGGGATTTCAGTCATTCGTTTAGACCTTACTTATAGTACACCAAAGTAACTAACGCTCCATGTACAAGTCCAGAATACCCTCAGGATTTAGAGTCGTCATTCAAACCGTACAGCGTGAATCACTCATCTCCGATAGTAGTCTAGAAATAAGTAACCCACATAGTCCAACTCAGTATGTTAGTCTTATTAATCACACGAACCTAACACTTTTGGATCACCATCCACATGACCAAGACAAGTCATCTAAAGTGTCATGTTATAGTCTTAACATACAAGTGGTCCAAACTTGCCTTCAACTACGAGTATTTCAAACAACAATCCATACCATTTGTTCCAAGTCTATCTGTGGTTTAGTCTCATAAACCACTTAGAATAAACATGTAAATTGTAGTCTGAGGACTACACCCATCTCATGGATGTCTCCCAAAAGAAAATCACATGCAGTATAAATACTCATATACACAAATTTAACTAGGAAAACGACTGGAACTTCAATTTTATTTATTAATTAAAATGATATATCTAGAATAAATCTGGATTTCAGAACACTGTTCCTAACAATCTCTCACTTGTTCTAAATCCAATTTATGACAAAGTCCATACTCACCCCTTTTAAGTTTGAACCAAAATTCTGCTGAGCCTAACCCCTGGTGAGCAGAATTACTCTATTGTGAAGTCAGCAATGCAATACTGCTGTACATTCCTCTCACTAATGGCTCCTACTCCAAGGGTAAACACATGATAGACATCAAACGTCTATCATATATATTTGACTAGAAGTCTTAAAACAATACATCCAACTGGAGCCAGCTCGTCACTTTGAAATATCAGCATAGGATCTCTAGTTATTCTCAAGAACTAGAGAAAACACTTCACTGCCACTTAGTCCATTAGACCCATGTTAGACTAACACTTATTTACTATACCATAGCATAGCAGACATCAAGTCTTGTGCACAATATGGCATACCTAAGGCTCCCACTGCCAAAGCATATAGAATATTCCTCAATTGCTCTTCTTATTGAGGTGTCCTCGAACACTACTCAAAAGAGAGAGGGACTCCATGGTATACCTTGACAACATCTTGTCAATATAAGTGGCAGGAGAGAGATCCAACATCCTACTTTGACGACCTCGCTGAAGCTTAATCCTAAGAGTAGAGCTGGCTTCTCCTTTATCTTTCATATTGAGCTATCATGACAACCAAGTCTTTATAGCAAATGACACCCCTGCATCATTCTAAATGAGTAGTGTATCTTTAACATATAACACTAAGCAAGTCACTACTTTCTCTTAATGTTGTTCGTACACGCATGGTTCGAGCAACCGATTGCACAAAAGTAGAAGACTTAATTGCTTCATGGTGGCTAAAAGGATCAGATTCAATCCCACGGTTGACCACCAAGGCTCCCGCTATGAACATGTCAGGTATCCTGACAATCCTCCCACCACACCAAAGCTTTCGTGTACTTGGAACATTCTCGTTCCTATTAGTAAGTGCATCCAATGCATCCACTATATCTTAAATTGTGTCTAGCTGTTCAGAACTATTGTCATTTTCCTTTAATACTATTTTGTTTTTGTTTTTGTTTTTGTAGCTTACTTGCAAAATACTTCTCTAAGTATTTTGTATTGTATTAAAAAAAATCTTTTAAATCATAAAACTTTCGAAAAAACCACCTTTGTTCCTTTTATTTGCAACACCATTCTGCTGCAGTGTAACCAGAGCAGAAAGCTGAGATCTCATCTCATTTGCAGTTGGGAAATCAAGAAATTCACCCGGAAAATATTCACCACCTCGATCTGATCAAAGTGACTTAACTTGTTTACCTAATAGCTTTTAAAATTCAACTTTCCACTCTTTGAATTTCTCCAAAATGTCCGACTTATGTCTAATCAGGTTCACATATCCATGCCTTGACTAATCATCACTAAACGTGATTAAATACTCATACCTACCTCTTTCCTGAACATATATTGGTCCACATACATCTATGTGAACCAGCTCAGGTAAGCCACTAACCCTATTGCCTTTACTCTTAAAGACATAATTGGTCACCTTTCATTCTATGCAGAATTCGCAAACTTGTAATAACCTCAAGTCTAAAACCTCTATCAGTCCATCTTTAACCAGTCTTTGGATCCTATTCTAATTAGTGTGACCTAAATGTTAGTGCCATGTGTAGGTAATATCCCTTTCAAGGTGTTTTCTTTTAGAAGATTGAACAAGTGAACTTACGTTAAATTCATTTAAACAATTACCATAGTTTTGATAAGGAAATAACATGAATAAACAATTTATTCATGTATATGTGCAAATAAATAATTTATTTTTCATATTAAAATTTTCATTATCAAAATCAACTGAATAACAATTATTCATAAAACGAAATACAAAAATTGAATTCCTGAGCAGAGAAGGTTCAAATAATCAAACCTTTAAAACAAAACTCTATCACTAAGGTATAAGCTAACATCTCCTACACTTAAGACCACTATTATTGTAAAGTCCCTGACCATCAGGTACAACACCCATCGTGTAGCCGTTAGCCTAGCCTGAGCTCTTGTAACATATTACAGATAAGGTCAGTTGAACCTGAGTCCACCCACCAGGAAACTGTTTGACTCTCAACTGCACATGACTCAACTAAGTGAGATATCAATATACCTTCACCAATGGCTTAGCAGTCGTTGTAGGAAGAGTAGCTATGTACTTAGTGTAGTTCCTCCAGTGGCCTAGTTTTCTTGCAAAATAAACACTTTTCTTTTGCTGACTTCCTTATGGACTTAGTTGCAACAATAGTAACCTTACCCTTTCCTTTCTTTGTAGTAGGTCCCTTGTGAGTAGTGAGCAAGTCTATCTTTTTATTTTTAAGGCAAAGTAATTTGGTCCCGTGAGTACATTATTTATTCCAAATCAAATGAAGTTCGCTAGTCGTATCCATTTGAAAAACACAGTAAATGCAAACAATCGTGTAACTACCTTATATGAGTCATGTATAATGCAGTGATATATATTCTTTAAATTTAGCATACACAATAAGTCAGATATCCACCAAACTATACTATCATGCATACAATGATGACCCAAACACACCACTCCTTACTCCCCTGCAGCGAGGTCACACAAAGCTAGTTCGGGTGAGAACTATTCTCAATTAACCTGTTTTCTTGTAACTCTTACTAAATATGATTAACTCACCACTTGACCTTAGTCTCTAACATGACACAACAGAGCTCCTCGGGGAGGCTAATGTACCACGCTAGTCAAGTGCAAACCATTACCTAAACCTCCATACAAATACACGAAATACTCCATGGCAGCATGGTCGCATCGCTTCTTTGCACTACGGTTTATCCCAACAGAAGTCTAACCACGTAATCTGTAAACTGACATCCTCCATGGGAAGGTCTATCGATCTACTGTACTGCTAGACCGGTAATGGAGACCGTGAGGTTACAACAATTGAAACATCGCTCCTACTTGATTTTTAGAACCAGTGATTTTCAATTAACTTGCACTTACAAACTAGATTATCTCATAATCCCCTTTAGAATCTCATTCCAAGATTAACATAAATTAATTTATTAATTTATTTAAAATGCTATTATTTTGCAGTATAGATTATCTCATAATCTTACATTTGAATCTCATTCTAAAATCCAATCAATAAAATTACTTAATTTTAATTAAAACAATACTAACATATAATTTACATTATCACATAATTTAATTTTAAAATTCTAATTTTAAAATTAAATTAAAAATAATTTTATTTAAAATCAACAGCAAGTTTGTGCTTTAGACTATCCCATAGTCTATTTCTGAATCTTATTATAAAAAAAAATATTAAATAACTTTTATTTAAAATAATACTGATTCACAACTTAGATTATCATATAATCTAATTTAGAATCTGATTCAAAAAGAAAATTAATTAATAAAATATTTAATTTATAATTATTATGTAAATAAGTGCTGACGCCCACACGTCTCAAAAAAAATTTTTTAAAAAAACATTTTTTTTATTTAATTGCTGATGTCAGCACCGACATCATACGTCAGGCGCTGACGTTAGCATGGCATCAGCGTCCGATGACAATATATATTTATATTTTTTTTAATTTTAAAATAAATTGAATCTAATCTCATTAAATTAATTTTATCCGATTTCGTATAAAATAATTAAATCTAATCTCATTAGATCAACTTTATCCAATTTTATAAATATTTGAATCTAAACTTATTAGATCAATTTTGCCCGATTTTGTAAATCATGACAGATAACGTACAATCTCATTATACGAACAACATAATCGCAAATATATGGGTTGTTCAAAAATCACTATTAATTCGTTAACGATTTTAACAATTTAAATAGCTACTATAAACAACTTAGTTAACTATTAAATTTTTTAACCGATTTAAACAATTTAAATCGATACTTTAAATAACATATTTACTATAAACAACAAAAATTTTTTCTCCAATTAGGTCTCCGAAAATATTTTCAGAAACCCTCAAACTTGTTTCAAAACTGAATGCCAAACCTCAGAATAAGCACCTCTATTTATAGGAGTATTCCGGAGCAAAAAAATATGATTTTTTTTCGATGTGGGATTCGCTGGTTTAATACAAAACGCAACGTATCAATTAAAACAATAGGTAAAACGCGGCATTTCAAGCACAGGGTAATCGCGTGCTCTCGCCCATCTCCGCATGCCATGTGGCACACGATGATTCGTCCGCTTATACGAACGCGGATTGCCCAGGGGACATCCAGCGTACGACACGTGTCACAGGTTGGTTCACCAGATCTGGAGCACACGGATCACAAGCTATTTAAACACGATTTTGATTTTTTTTTTTTTTTTGCTTTGTTTTTCACATGTAAAAATTCCTCTTATAAATTTTAAATTTTCAAAATTATTTTATTTTATAATTTTTAACTTTTATTCATCTCATGAATAATATTTGGCAAATTTAATTTACCCATCTTATAGATAAATAATTCATCTCATGAATTCTTTAATATTTTTTCGATGGCAATAAATACAGAGGCTTGCGCAGGACCTCAAGGACAATTTAAATCTAGCTCCAAATGGGTTAAATTAATCATCTCATGAAATAATTTAATTACCACTTAAAGAGACTTCATTCCACTAAATAAATCTCATTACACTCCAGACTTAAATTATTTATTCGATATCTCTCTAATAGACTGTATTGATGACAACAACCCCTCTATTAGATGTCCATGACAAAGGATAAACATAACCACTACCATTATCATTGTCACAGCTTCTCCATTAGTTACCGACTCGCCCTTCACTGAATAATTCATTTATACTTGAACATATTCACAGTATAAATTCCAAATGACAAACACTTAGAATACTTAGGCCAAAGTTTTCGAACTATTAAAATATTTGTGAATCAACTAAGGGGACATCTGTATCTCATAAGAGACTGTAGATTCCCTATTGAATACCTTATCCTTGTCACACTTCACGCCGCTACCCAGTGTACGTGGGATTTCAGTCATTCGTTTAGACCTTACTTATAGTACACCAAAGTAACTAATGCTCCATGCACAAGTCCAGAATACCCTCAGGATTTAGAGTCGTCATTCAAATCATACAACGTGAATCACTCATCTCTGATTGTAGTCTAGAAATAAGTAACCCACATGGTCCAACTCAGTGTGCCAATCTTATTAAACACCCTAACCTAACACTTTTGGATCTCCATCCACATGACCAAGACAAGTCATCTAAAGTGTCACGTTACAGTCTTAACATACAAGTGGTCCAAACTTGTCTTCGACTACAAGTCTTTCAAACAATAATCCATACCATTTGTTCCAAGTCTATCTGTGGCTGAGCCTCATAAACCACTTAGAACAAACATGTCTGAGGACTATACCCATCTCAAGGATGTCTCCCAAAAGAAAATCACATGCAGTATAAATGCTCACATACACAAATTTAACGAGGAAAACGACTGGAACTTCAATTTTATTTATTAATTAAAACGATATATCCAGAATAAATCTGAATTTTAGGACACTGTTCCTAACATTACCCCCTTTTAGTCACTATGAACAATAATATTTTGTTGTTAGTAATGCATAACCATTGCAAATAGAACCCAAAATACTATTGTTGGTAAAGTGCATTTTTTGTAGTATTTATTTTCTGATTATGTTTTATCAGTCAAACATGCCTGTGGTTGTTTTCTAAAATGTTCCCTGAGATGGACGTAGTTTAGGACAACATGTCAAGTTTGGTTTAAGTAGTCAATGAGATTGATCCACAGATAGACTTAGATCAAATTTATGATATGTTGTCAAAGTACGTTTGTAGTCGGTGACAAGTTTGGACGACTTGTCTGATAAGACTACAATATGTTACTTTTGGTGGTTTGTCTTGGTCACGTGGATAGGGATCCAAGAGTATCATGTTGGTGTTGTCAATAAGATTGGACACTGAGCAGGACCGTTTGAATTAATTATTTCTTTTACTATTATCAAAAATAAATGATTATTTAAGACGATAACTCTAAATCCAGGAAACAGTTTGAACCCATGCATGGATTGTTTTCTGCTTTGATGTGCCAAAAGGATTTGTCAAAGTGCGTTGGCTTAAATCTCAGTATGTTGGGTAACAGCATGAAGTGTTGCGGGAGCAGTTTTTGTATGTTGAATTTATAGTCTCTAACGAGATAAAGATGTCGGCTTAGTTGATTCACAAATATATGAACAGATTCTAGAATCTTTGGTAGAGTATTCCATATATTTGACATTTGAAATTAATACAGAAATTATTTCTGTATTACTAAATTGTTCGAGAAGGGCGAGTTGGGAACTATGGCGAGAGATGCGAGAAAAGTAATAATAGTGGTTAAAGTTACTTTTGCTTGCGTATATCTACTAGATGCGGTAATTGTTACATTAATAGTTATTTTGGAAATTTTTGAGTTAATATATTTAATTCTGGAGTGTAGTAAAACTTATTTAATGGAATTAGGTTTTTCTAAATGGTAGTCTATTATTATCATGAGATGATAATCCGATTTGACCCATTTAAAGCTCGAGTTAGCTTAGACCCTGAGATTCCTTCACAAGCCTCACCTTAAGCAACGTTTGAAAATATTTAAAATTGAATTAATGGGATAAATTATGTATTCATAAAATGAATAAATTAATTTTGCTGAACATAATTCACAAGATGAATTATGTGTTCGTGAGAAGAAGAAATTAATTTTACTCAACATAATTCATTAGATGAATTATTTATTCATAAGTTGAATAAATTTATTTTACCGAATAATAAACATGGGATGAATTTTATACATATGGGATTTTAAACAAAAAAATAAAATAAAAAATTTTTCACGCACATAAAGAACAGCTCGAATTTAACCAATCACGGTGCGACGCATGTCGCTCCATGACTTGAGGTGCACTGAGAGCTGGCTATCAGCGTACTCGTGGGAGAGCAAATCTTGCAATGACACGTGTCAAGCTTTGTGCGGGACTGTGGATCGCTATTCGTGTACCTTTGATCTAGCCAATAGGGTCTTGACACGTGGTTTTCTTTTTTTTTTTTTTTTAAATACGTACTATGGTGGGATAAAATAAATAAAATTATATATTAGAACCTAGTTTTCTCCCACAATGAAATCCCTAAAATTATTTTAGAGGTTTTGTAAATTATTGTTTAGCATAATTTTTTTCTGAAAAATTATTTTTTGAAAAGATTGAAAGAAAAATTTTATTTTAATTTTTTTCCTAAATTAAATATTTTGGGAGCCTACACTCCCGATGCTAGAAGAGGTCATTGCAAAGAAGACATTGAGGTGTCAAGAAACCTTCTTCCAATTTCAGGTCTCCAAGTCGGAATCGGGATTCAAGCTTTAGGTATGTTTTATTAAATATGTGATATTTAATTTGTTTTTCCTTCATTTTATTTATTCTACATACCATGTTTATATTTGTTTTATTTGATATTTTTCGTTTGTCATATTATGAATCTATTATTGGAAGATCTAGAATTAATGAAATTGTTTAATTTGATCAGGGCTTTAGATTTAAAGTTGAGAATTTTAATTTGGTATTCTGCTGCACCCGCTCTAGGAAAATAGTTTATGAATCATG
This sequence comes from Simmondsia chinensis, assembly GCA_018398585.1. Lineage (NCBI taxonomy): Eukaryota > Viridiplantae > Streptophyta > Magnoliopsida > Caryophyllales > Simmondsiaceae > Simmondsia > Simmondsia chinensis. Next base: position 13,183,306 of record JAGTTD010000025.1, read on the forward strand.
TTCCCAACAATTGCTATCAGAGCTAACTCTGAATATGTTCATGATTGACATGGAAAATATTAGGTTTGATAAAATAAAAGTATGTAGAATTACAAAAAAAAGATGACATTGAGAATTTTATTAAAGGAAAAACGCAAACCTGAAGATTTTTGCTAAAGAATTTAACAATAAGATAGAATTTTGATTAATGTTTTAAATTGTTTAAAATTTTAGATGATTCTCGATTCAATCACGGAGCATATTTCAAAATCGAGTCTAATTAGATTAGATATTCAAAAAGTTGAACAATTTAGATTATTAGTCTAATGTGATTAGATTTTGAACCAAAGCATGAAATATTCAATTGTTGAATACTTTATAATAATCCAAAACAAAGAATATCTAATACGATTAGATGTTCGGTTTTTGATCTAATGAGATTAAGATCAAATCTAATTATTTATATATTTAACTAAAAGAATAAATAAATAAAAAATACATACATATGGCTGCGCATGCCCCTTTACGAATAAAACAATATTATTTAAATTTTTATTATTTAAATAATTTAAATAAATAAATAAATAATTTGGAAGAGATCCTTATTAAGATTATGTAATAATCTTTTCTGAAAGTGTTTTAGAATAATTATTAATTGTTCAAACCTTTTGGGCCCTTAAGTGTTGTTATTCAAATTATTTGATAACATGACATCTGTTAAATTTCGTTCACATGTCTGATATTATTTAAATGAATTAAATATTATGTATATTGTAAATAAAGTCAAAAATCCGTGTAAATATGTAACTTAGTGAAATATTTGATTTAATTGAGTGGGTGAATTATTTCATTTAGATCTAATATGATTAGATAATTCAATAGTTGAATTATTTGAAAGAAAAATTCTCATAATGTATCTAATGAGACTAGATTATATAGGTTGGATCATCAAAGAAACCTAATTGGATTTGGGCTTTATTTAATTGTTTAATAGAATTTAGAATGTGATTTTATATTGATTATGAGATAATCAAACTTAAAAGGAAGATCCATCGTTTAAAATTTTAGGTTGGAGTGAGGTACAGGATTTGCTTCATCTCGGTCTTTGTTGTTGATCTAATAGTGAAGTGGATGGGCGCTACTCCCTGAGTAGGGTGTTTTTTCATGGAATAAGGGGTTAAATTTCTTAAAGATAGATGGATGGACAAGAAAATAGATGTGACCACATATCTGTGGTGTATCTTGTTTACTTATACTAATGTCTAAGCAATGCTACACACTTGAGTAGGAAAGTATATCAGTCTCCTATGGAGCATTGTGATGCTGTCTTAGAGACTAAGAAATAATCGGTGAGTTGATTATGTTTAGGAAACATAGAAATTGAGAATAGTTCTCACTTTGCTGATAATTTGTTCTCTCCCATGAAAGGATAGGTTGATTTGTTAGCTCATCATTACACGCACATAGAGAATGGTAAGGTGGATTCCATGCTTTATTATTAAAATATTCACAAGACTCAAAATATCAAGTGGGAGTGAGCTTCTAAGTGAATGCTCGTGGCCTCCATTACCGATGTTATAGTATATAGTAGGTGGGCACAACTCCATGTGAGAGTAGTCATTTGCAGAATACAAGGTTAGATCTCTTAAGATAGACTAAAGTGCAAGAAAAGCGGGTGCGGACACGCCGACATGGAGTACTTCGTGGACTTGTATTGATGTCGAGGTAGTGGTGTATACTTGACTAGGATGTACATTAGTCTCCCCAAGGAGCTCTATTACGTGGCCTTAGAGGCTGAAAGAAACATGGTGTGTTAAACATGTTTAGTAAAGAGTTTATAAGAAAGCATATTTATTGAAAAATGTCCTCACCCTTATGATATCTCAATTCGACCTCATCGTCAGGGAGTTTTGGGTAGTTCGGTTGGGTCGCCACGACATACATGTAAGTGTCAGATTGTGAACTCTGAACTTTGATTGTTTTCTAAAAGTAAGAAAAGTAACCTTGTGTTTTATATGACTTGTTTACAGTTTTGATTTCAGACTGATTGTTATACTTTTGCATTGCAATCAATACTGGTATGTCTTACTTGTCTATTCTGTTATGCTTAATATCATATGATTTGTTTTAGTACGTGTAGAGCACTAAGAGATGCTCAGAGTTCTCTAAGTTGGAACTAGTATATCTACTAAGTTTAAAAGAATGTTAAGGTTGTTAAACTATATTGATGAGTTAGTCAAATGAAAGATTTGAACATTAGATGTCGAACCTTTTCTAGTATTATATACTTGAAAAATCAACTGCAGTGGAGACAATCAGATATTTGAAAGAAGTGTTTGATTAGGGAACTAGTAGCATGAGAACAACTAATGAGAAAGATGAGAATACGTGATTATGTTAGAAAAGTTCAGTTCAAGAGCTTGTCATATGATGTTAGCTTATTTAATTGAAATAGAAATCTTGTTGCAAATATTCATAGCCAGTCTCAACAGGATATGATTCTGAATTCGCCTATCATGGTCTTTCAAATGGTTTAGGCTAGATACATTGCGTAATAGAGATTGCTCATTGTCTAAACTGGTGAAAGTACAATTTGGGAGAAAAAGTGTCATGAGAACTAAGGGAAGAGTCCACTTAGCGTGAGCATCTATTAAGAGCCTCAAGTGTATAAAATAAAATTTGAGTCAAAATAGTTTTGTCTCTTTATTATAGCACTGAACTTTAAAAGGAATTACCTAGATACTTAGATACTACTGTTGCCAAGACCGAAAGCCAACATGGCAGGGTATTTGATATCATTTCTTCTCTAGTTGGGAGTAGTATAGTTAACTAGTGCTCTAGTGAATGGGTTTTCAGTAAGCACATCAAGAGATAGCAGTTTAAGTTAGGGAATGTAGTTTTAATTGGAGTAACTATCTTAACATACTTTGGAAATCTGATTTCTACACAATATTTGTTTTGAAATAGTTTTTCAATTATTTTTTAGAAAAATAGGCAGATAGTAAAATAAATAAAGTGTTTATCTAAAAGGTACATTGGTGGATAGTTGACTCATTTTGTTCAAAACTATGTTAATGTAAATTTATTCGTCTAATACAAGCTAAGCTATAACCATGTAAAAAAAGAATTTTCGAAAGCCACATAGCTTTTGAAATGGTACTTAATCTTAGGTCACATTAATCTAGTGTGATTTAAAACTGGCTTGATTTGTCTTATGGGATCATTGAGTACTAAAATGATAGCCGGTATGTGAATCATGTTTGAATTAGTGGTGATTGAAAGAGCCTTTTAAGAGTAAAGGCAATCGAGCCACTTAGCTGCTGGGGTTGGTCAAACTTAACTTGGATAGTGCGAGGAAAGACAATAAGGTGGCGTATTGATTTTTTATACATAATGAGGAAGTACGAGTGATTGATTTTAAGTGGAAACATCTTTGTGATGCTCCTATTTAGTGGCAGAGGCTATTGCAATCCGTGATGAAATTTGGCACTGCGTCAATAGTGGCTTCGGACATATTCATGTGGAGGATGACAACCTGTGGTTGTAAAGGCTATCCACAAGGAATATTCTTATCCTTCGCAGTTAAGATTGATTATGGAGGACATTTGTTTTTTATTGGAAAAATGCAATGACTCAATAATTTTCCATGTTCATTGAAAAGGTAATAAAACATTGGATAGGATGGCAGCTAAAGGAATTCAAAAGCATATGGAGCCCGGTTCCCCTAAGCAAATTTATGCTCAGTGTATTAGGGTTATTCATGATGAAATGCTAAATCGGTCTATTTACCAATGGACCTCTTAATGCACTCTTTACCTTACATTAAAGAAAAAAAAAATAATAATAAGAAAGGTGTTACATTTGAGAAAGATAAATTAAAGAATCAGAATTTGATTGATTTGTCCCTCAAAAAGAATTAGAATTCAACTCTAATTATAATTCGAAAATAAGTGTGAAAGTTTTGAAAATAAACCACCAAAAACCAAACAGTCTGCAACTGTATGTCTTGCCTGGGAGGGGTACATGCAAATGACATGGCACATAAGTGCAAAAAATGAAAAACTAAGGCCTCATTTGGTTGCCATATGAATTGAATTCCTTCACAATGTTATATTTTGTAAGAATTCAATTCCTATATCAACTTCTCAAAAAGGAGGAAAAACATGTTTGGTTGCCACATGAAAAATAGAACTTCATTCGTAAGGCTAATTGCTAGAATGTGTCTCAAATTATTTAGTTTGGGAATAGATGCAGCAGTCAGCACGCCGATCGATCGGGAAGACTGACTATTGATCGGGAATTTCACAGAGAGTTATCGATCGGGCCTGGAATTACGCGTGACCTAGGTTACGCTGAGTATAAATAAAGAGAAAGAGAGAACATGAGCATCATGAGAGCCACCATACAGAAATAGAAAGAGCGAGTGAATACTCGTATTGTAATTCTTCCATTATTACGATCAATAAAGTTCACTACCTTCACCCGTGGTTTTTACCCGTCATTTGAGGGTTTTTCACGTAAATCATTGTCTTCATTGTTTGTTCTCTTTTACTTTGTCGTTTACTTCTCATATTTGTTTTAGTATTTAAATCGAATCCAGTTCTCGGGTGTCGTTGACTTCTCAAATTGGTATAAGAGCCCTAGTTGTTTGATTTAGTACTATGACATCCGTTGTAAAGTCTAAAGTTGAGAAATTTGGTGGTCAAGGGAGTTTTAGTTTATGGAAAGTTCGCATAAAGAGCCTCTTGACTCAAAACGGCTTGAAGAAACCTTTGGACGGGAAAAAGAAGAAGCCAGAGAGTATGTCACAAGGACAATGGGAGCAGTTAGACAAAAAGGCTCTCACCGCTATTTAGATGTGTCTTGCTGATGAAGTTTTGACAGAAGTTTTGGAAGTAAAAACTGCGAAGGAGTTGTGGAAGAAATTGCAGGAGTTGTTCTATGTTAAATCTGTCTCTAACAAACTTGCAGTCAAGCGACAACTGTTCACCTTTTGTATGTCAGAAGGTACATCTATTAACGTTCACATTAATGAATTTAACTCTATTATTCAAGAGTTAAAAGAACTCGATGATGCTCCAAAAGATGACGATCAGGTTATGTTATTGTTGTGTTCTCTCTCAACCTCTTATAAGAGCTTTGTTTAAAGTATGATTTATGATGGTAGAAAATCTATCACTGTTGATGAGGTTAAGAAAAACTTGCTGAGTAAAGAAAGGGTTGTAAGGAGTTATCCGACTCTGTTTATGACTCAAGAAGTAGTTTATTTGTTAGAGGAAGAAGCGAAACAAGAGGGTTTGATAGTAGAGGAAACAAGTCTAGGTCAAAGTCTAGGCATAAAAACCTATCCTGTAATTATTGTCGTAAGAAATGGCACATTAAGAAGTACTGTTACAAGCTTAACGGGAAACTAAAAGATGATAATAGAAAGGGCCAGAAAAGGAATCATAAATCTGCTGAAGCTAGTGTAGTTGAAGATTGAGAGTAATGTTGATGTCCTTTTAGAGACCGAATCTCAATCCAAATCTAAAGACAATTGGATTCTGGATTTGGGTTGCTCCTATCATGTTTGTCCCAATCGAGACTAGTTCACCACATATGAGTCAATTCAGGGTGGAGGTGTTATGACAGGCAATGATGCAGCGTGCAGAGTTTTGGGTATAGGAATAATTCGTGTTAAGATGTTTGGTGGTACTGTGAGGACATTAAGTGATGTACGTCATGTTCCTGATTAGAAGAAAAATCCCATCTCTCTAGGTACCCTTAATTCTCATGGGTACAAGTACACAGCTGAAAGTGGAGTTATGAAGGTTAGTAAGGATACTCTAATTATGATGAAACGCAGATAGGTAGGAACTTTGTATGAACTTGTGGGTTCCACAGTAACAGGGTCAGTAGCTGTATCTTCATCATCAATGATAAATTTAGATATCACTAAGTTATTACACACGAGGCTTGGTCATATGGGTGATAAGGAACTATCAGAGCTCAGTAAAAGGGGGTTGTTGTGTGGTTAGTCTGCAGAACTGACGAAATTCTGTGAGCATTGCAGTTTTGGGAAGCAGAAAAGGGTTAGCTTCAAACAGGCAGTGCATAAGACAAAGGGGACATTAGATTATATTCATTCAGATTTATGGGGACCCTCCAGGGTTGCTTCTAGATATCTTCTAACATTTACTGATGATTTCTTAAGGAAAGTTTGGGTCTACTTCCCAAAGCAGAAAAATAAATGTATGACACTTTCAAGAAATGCAAGGCCTTACTTAAGAAGCAGACAGGGAAGTAGATTAAAAGGTGGAGGACAGACAATGGCCTAGAATATGTTGAGGGTGACTTCACTAAATTCTGTGAATATCAAGGTATTGTCAGACATAGGACTTGCACAGGGACACCTCAACAGAATGAAGTTGTAGAAAGATTGAATAGAACGTTGCTAGAGAAAGCTTGTTCTATGTTGTCGAATGCTGGATTGAAGAGAGAATTTTGGGCAGAGGTCGTTAACATGGCATGTCATTTGGTGAACCGTTCACCTCATTCATCTCTCCAATTGAAGACTCCAAAGGAGGTATGGTCAGGATTGCAGACTATTCTCATTTAAGAATTTTTGGTTGCCCTACATACGCTTATGTGAATGAAGGAAGGCTCGAGCCTAGAGCCAAGAAGTGCATCTTTTTTGGTTGTACTTCAGGTGTGAAAGGATTTCATTTATGGGAATCCAAGTCTCATAAATTTTTAACAAGTAGAGATGTCACATTCGATGAGTCTTCATTACTTCATCCACAGAATTCGCCTTGTTACATGTGATTCTAGTCAGATGCAGATGCCAAAGATAGTTCAGCTACAGTTGGGTAGCATAGCTCAGCAGCAGAATGATCCCACAAAAAGTATACAGGCACCTCCTGCACAAATTTCTAATAGAAATGAAGAAGGTGAAACTGATCAGCAAGTGGAGCAGTATACAATAGCCAGGGGAAGAGAAAAGAGACAGGCTAGACCACCGCTGCATTATGGTTGTGAAGAAATGGTCACTTATGCTCTTATGAAGGCTGAGAAATTGGAAGACAGTGAATCTTCCACCTACTTAGAAGCTGTGTCTAGAGCTGATTCAAAAAAGTGGTTGATGGCAATGCACGAAGAGATGGAATCATTGCAGAAGAACCAAACTTGGGAGCCTGTCAAGCCTTAAACTGGGAAGAGGATCATTGTGTGCAAATGGGTCTTCAAAAGAAAAGCAGGCATTCCAGGGGTTGAAGATGCAAGGTGTAAGGCATGTTTGGTGGCCAAAGGCTACAGTCAGGTACATAAAATTTTTTTTCATGATGTTTTCCCACCTATTGTAAGACATAGTTCCATTTGAGCACTACTTGCCCTAGTTGCCATGCATGACTTAGAACTACTGCAACTTGATGTTAAAACTGCATTCTTACATGGTGAGCTAAAAGAGAGTATCTACATGCATCAACTTGAAGGTTTTATTGTTGAGGGAAAGAGGACCATGTTTGCTTGTTGGAGAGGTCTCTTTATTGTTTGAGGCAATCGCCAAGGTAGTGGTACAAGAGATTTGATCAATTCATGACCAATCATGGGTTCTTTTGGAGCCGATATGATTGCTGTGTCTATTTCAGACAAACTAGTGCAGGTTCATACATTTATCTTCTGTTATATGTTGACGATATGTTAATTACAGCTAAAGATATGTCTGAGATCAACAATTTGAAGGCTCTGTTGAAGGGTAAATTTGAAATGAAAATTTAGGAACAGCTAAGAAGATACTTGGTATGGAGATTCAGAGGGACAGAAAAGCTGGAAAGTTATACTTGACTCAGGAAAAGTATATTGAGAAGGTCCTGGATTGTTTTCATATGCAAGATGCCAAATTAGTTAGCACTCCTTTGGCAGCTCACTTCAAGCTTTCAGCCTTAGCTTTGCCATAGACAAAGGAAGATATCAAGTATTTGTCACATGTCCCATACTCCAGTGCAGTAGGTAGCATCATGTATGCCATGGTGTGTACACTTCTAAATATCACACATGCTGTTAGCAGGGTAAGTAGATACATAGCAAATCCAAGAAAAAAGCATCAGCAAGTTGTTAAATGGATTCGGAGATATTTATGTGGCACTTCAGATAAATGCTTGGAGTTTGGGACGAGCAGTGACTGTTTGGTTGGTTATGTTGATTCAGATTATGGTGGAGACCTTGCTAGGAGGAAATCTGCCACAAGTTATGTCTTTTGCCATGGGAACTGCACTACCAGTTTGAGAGCATGTCTACAGTCAGTTACTGCACTATAAAGAATAGAGGCGGAGTATATGGCAGTAACAGAAGCATTTAAAGAAGCTGTGTGGTTGAAGGGTCTAGTGTGTGAGCTTAGTGTTGATCAGGGTGCAGTTGTTGTCATTGTGATAGCCAATCTACCATTCATTTAGCCAAGGATCACATGGCCCATCATGATAGGACAAAACACATAGATGTGAAACATCACTTCATTTGAGACTTGATTGATGACGGCAAGGTTGAATTGAAGAAGATTGGCACTGTTGATAATTCCGCAGACATGTTCACTAAGGTTCTTCCTAGCAGTAAGTTCGAGCATTGCTTGGACTTGGTTGGGTTTCCTATTTTGTTGAGATAAGCCCTTGAAGGGGTGTTTTGGGGAGAAGGTGGAGTTTTTTTGTGAGAAATTTGAGACAAGATAGAGATTTGTTAGTATTTGCCTCAAATTACTTAGTTTGGGAACAGATGCAGCAATCAGCATGCCGATCGATCGGGAAGACTGACGATCGATCGGGACGAGTGACCTAGGTTACGCTGAGTATAAATAAAGAGAAAGAGAGAATGTGAGCATCATGAGAGCCACTGTACAGAAACAGAGAGAAGGAGTGAATACTCATATTGTAATTCTTCCATTATTTTGATCAATAAATTTCTCTACCTTTGGCCGTAAGTTTTCACCTTCTTGTTTGAGGGTTTTTAACATAAATCATTGTCTTCACTGTTTGTTCTCTTTGACTTTGCCGTTTACTTCTCATATTTGTTTTAGTATTTAAATCGAATCCATTTTTTGGGTATAATTTACTTCTCATTAATTAAAAATAAAGGAATTAGAACTTGCAGGGGAGGCTAGCTATTAAAATTTAGACGTAACATGAACAAGATAGACATGAAAAATAGAGCGAGACTTGGATTTTTCATTTAGAAGACTTGGATGATTTCATTATTCACAAACATACATATTTATAGTACATGATTCATTTACCAGGTACTAAGGCACCAGATCCCATTAGAACTCTAAAGTTAAGCGTGCTTGGGAGATAGTAGTACCAGGATGGGTGACCCCCTGGAAAGTCCACGTGTTGCCAACCCTGTAAGGTTAGGGGTCCTCAGAAACAGCCTCTTGGCAGGGCTAGACCTTGAAAGGGTAAGGCTGCGTATATCCACCCCTCCCTGACCCCACTTATGTGGGAGCCCTTGAGCCACTGAGTCTGTTGTTGTTGTTGTATACATATTTATAATACCAAGTAGAATACCAAATACTATACTTGCTCACTGCTCCAAAAAAGAGGAAAAAAAAAAAAAAAAAAAAAGGAGGCCATGCTTACCATTGATGGGGCGGTGTAACAAGTGGTCATTTATGGAGAAAAAAAATCTTCTCCATTAAGACCCTATTTGACCCAATATTAAACTCTATACTATTAATTATACACGAGTTACAATGTCACATACAAAGGAAAAATACAAAATAGAAAATCTAAATACATATACAAAAAAAAAAAAAAAAAAAAAAATATCATTCTGAACATTAGCAATTTTACGAGGCCCAAAAACTGCAGAGTCAAGCGTCTTAAGAAGAAAAAAAAATGAAATAAACGGAAGGAAAAATCAAAAAAAATGAGAAGAAAATAAAAAAAGGAAATAAAGATCGACTCCAAAGGCAATGACATTGAGTGCACATATCATAATAGTCATATATGAAATGGGGATATTTTACAGATGTGGAATTTTTTTTATGTCCATAATTTTTAAATTTATCCAATGAGGAAGTGATTTTGATGAAGTTAGCATTTGTCTAAGTACGGGTCAATGAGAGTTAATATTTGATTAAGTTTGAATGGGTCCAAATAAACAAAAGCTTACAAAGATTATCAAACACAAGATTTAAAAATGTTCAAGTCCAAATAAAGTATTAGTAAGTCAAAATTCAAGACCTAAGAAGACTAATGAGCATAGGCCCAAGTGCAAGGCGACATCCACTTCTGAGCCCAAAAGTGACTTCCAAGTTCAGGCCTAAAGTCCAAATTACTCTAAGTTCAAACCTAAACTCCTAGTCACTAAGCCCAAGACCAAAATAACTTCCAAGTTGAACCTAAGACTAAAGTGACTTTCAAGTTGAATCTAAGGTCTGAATGACTCTTAATTCAAAAGTCTAAGGTCCAAATGACCCTTAAATCAAATTAAGACCCAAAGTCAAACCAACTCCTAAATGATTTCCAAATTTAAATTCGAATGATCTTCAAGTCAAACCCAAGTTCATATGACTATACAAGCCTATAAAGCATTAGGGTTATAGTAATTCTTAGATCGTGAAGTTGTAAGACAATTGGGCCCTTCTCCGAAGAAACATCCTAAGTCAAGGTCATGGTTCATTAGCTCAGAAATCTCATTATAAATATAGCACTTGCTCTTCATTTTAGAGCGGCTACAAGTTAAAGAACTAAACCTCCTGGGAATGATTTAGGGGATGCAGCTAGGACTTTTCTCATATTTACCTACCCAGTATAATGTTATGGTTCAAGAGCAATCTTGAACCATAACCTAGGGATAAAAGAGTATGAGATGAGGAAGAAGTGAAAGGAGATGAGAAGTAGACAGAAATTAGGGTTGAGAGAAGAAGATATCAATTTCATTCATTAGCTTTCTCATTACAAGATAGATTGCTCTTTATACAATTGGAACCAACCGAAACAAAGAGGAAAATATCTAGAATTACAATGCATATAGACACTTGCTTAACTGCCTTACCTAACAATCAATTATTGGTGCGAAAACCACCTACTAACCCTTACGGCTAATATACTAGCAAAACGCAACATTTAGATGTATTTAACGGTTTAATGAAACTAGAATCATAACAATGCCTCCCTCTTGAGAACATTCTTGTCTCAAGAATGGAAGGATAGAAATTGGCTTTGGAGAAACTTAAAATCTTCCTAAGTTGAGTCTTCTTCACCCAAGTTGCTTCACAGCACCAAGACCTCCCCAATCTACTTCCTAGCTTGCTGAATCAATCGAGAATCCAGTATGACAGCAGGAACCAGCAAAAGAGCTCCACTAGATCCAACCTTAGGGCAGTTAGGAGAGCAAGACTTCCCCCTTTCCACATGTTTCTTCAGAAGGGAAACATAGAACATTGGATGGACATATGAACCAGGTGGAAGCTCCAATTTATAAGCAACCTTTCCCAACTTCTCAAATATCCTATAGGGGCCAAAATATCGAGCATTGAGTTTAACATTCTTGCATACTGCCACTGTGGATTGTCGAGAGGGCTGTAGCTTCAAATAAACCAAATCCCTCACTTCAAAGACCTTATTTGAACGCTTTCTGTCAGTATAATACTTCATCCTTGCCTGAGCCGTGTGAAGATTACCTTTGAGAAGCTAAACTAACTGCCTTCTCTGTAGCAACAGATCATAAACTTTTGGCACTAAAGTGGTGATCCTTTATAAGACCAAGGGAGAAGGAGGATCATATCCATACAATGCCTTGTAGGGAGTAGTGCTTACCTTGAAGGGAGTAGTGCCTATAGAGGAATGAGCATGCGTATTGAACCAAAACTCTACCAGGGACAACCACCTACACCACTCCTTAGGATGGTGGAATGTCATACTCGTCAAGTATTGTTCAACGCACTAAGTAACCCTCTCTGATTGTTCATCAGTCTGGGGATGATAAGAGGAACTTAAAGCCAAAGTAGTACCCAAGACAAGGAACAATTCTCTCCATAAATTGCTGGTACAGAGCCGGTCATGATGAGAAACTATGGAATGTGGCAACCCATGCAGCTTGTAAATGTTGTCCAAGAAGACCCTTGCAAGTCTTTCAGCTATGATTAGATTGGACAAAGCTACAAAGTGACTGAATTTGGTGAAATGACCCACAACCACTCATATAACTTCTTTCCCCTCAGATTTAGGCAATCCCTTAATAAAATCCATGCTTATATGTTGCCACGCACAATTAGGAATTGGAAGAGGCTGAAGCAAGCCTTGATACTTCTTACCATCTGGTTTTTTCTATTGACATGCTTTACAAGATTGAACAAACTCCATCACCTCCTTTCTCATACCAGCCTAACTAAAATAGCTCTTGAGCCTCTGATATGTTCCTTCAATAATAGAATGCCCACCCCAAGCTGAATCATGGGAAGCCTGAATGATTTGCTTCCTCAAATTAGTCGATGATCCAACATACAATTTCCCCTTTATCCTAATGATCCCTTTTGTCACAGAAATGCCAGCACTTGATGGAGCAGGAGAGGCTTTGCTGATGCTAAAAGCTGTCACACATTCCTGGGAAAAGTTGTCTTCTTCATAAGATCTGTAAACCTCTTCCATCCAAGCTGGTAATACCATTGACAACACTCCACAAAAACCAGTTTTAGACTCCTCTAGCCGACAAGATAAAGCATTTGTAGCAAGATTCTTCTTTCCCTTCAGATACTGAATTGAATAGTCTAGACCAAGCATCCTTATCAAGCCTTTACGTTGGACTCTTGTTGCTATCTTCTGCTCTAACAAGTACTTAAGGCTTTGATGGTCTATTTTGATGGCAAAATGTTGGCCCTCCAACTAATGTCTCCACCTCTTGACAGCCAAAAGGATAGCAAGATACTCTTTCTTGTATATAGACAACTCCAAATGCTTTGAACTCAAGGCTTGACTAGGATAAGCCACAGGTCTCCCCATCTGAGATATGACTGCCCTAACTTCTTTACCACAAGTATCAGTCTCCAACACAAAATCCTTTCTGAAATTAGGCATAGCCGACACTGGTGCTACACACATTGCTATTTTCAATGCTTCAAAAGCATCCTGAGCTGCCTCAGACCACTTAAAGGCATCCTTCTTTAATAGATTAGTTAATGGCTTTGTAATGACTCCATATCCAGCTACAAACTTTCTATAGTTTCCAGTCAAGCCCAGAAGTCCCCTCATTTGCTTCAATGTAACAGGTGTTGGCCACTCCCTCAAAGCTTGGATCTTAGAAGGATTTGTGGATACTCCTTCAAAGGAGATGATATGGCCTAGATACTCTTCTTATGACTGAGCAAAAGAGCACTTGGACAGCTTAGCATAAAGCTTATGGCTGCGCATAACATTAAACACCTTCCTCAGATGAGCCATATGGTCCTCTAATGTTTCACTGTAAATTAGAATATCATCAAAGAAAACCAATACAAATTTCCTCAAGAAAGCCTTAAACACATCGTTCATCATAGCTTGAAATGTAGCTGGAGCATTAGTTAAGCCAAATGGCATCACCACAAACTCATAATGCCCATGGTGAGTTCTAAAGGCAGTCTTGTATGTGTCCTGCTCCATGACTCTGATTTGATAATATCCCTGACGTAAATCTAGCTTAGAGAAGAAGTGCGAGCAATTAAGTTCATCCAAGAGATCATCAATGATTGGGATGGGAAACTTGTTCTTGACTGTGAGTGAGTTCAGCTGCCTATAATCAATGCACATTCTAGCCGTTCCATCCTTCTTCTTAACTAAAATAACTGGAGAGGCAAATGGGCTATGGCTTTGCCGGATGAAACAAGTTTTTAATAGCTCCTCAACTTGCTTTTCAATCTTAGTCTTCTACAAGTGAGGGTACTTATTTGGTCTCAAGTTCAGTAGATCTGAATTAGACTTCAGTGGAATTGCATGATCAAGAGTCCTCTTGGGAGGTAAAGGTACTGACTGCTCAAATAAGTCTTTGTATTCTTCAATCAATGTGCTAATTTTCTGATGAGGTGGCGCCTGACCCTCAAAATGAGCTATTGAGAACAATTGTCCTATCCATTGACAAGTTTCTTTCTTGACAAATCCTTCCAATCTCTTGCCTTTCATTAATTGTAGCTGGGCCTGCTCTACAATTCCTTGTAATCTGACAGTCGCCACTTGCATCTCAAATGAAACTGATAGTTGAGAGAAATCAAAAATCAATGGACTGAGAGTCTTCATCCAATCAACTTCGAGAACCATGTCACAACCTCCCAATTGAATAATCCTGAAATTATACACAAACTTATGATTCCGCATTTGCCAACTCAAGCCTTGGCATTTATATACGCATTTATTTGGACTAGAATAGTACCAGTCTCGTTACTTCAAACTCGAAACAACCTTGGAGCTAGAGATCAAACTCTATGCCCTCCACATAAGTAATGCTTATATTTATCGTTAGATGTGTCCATTATGTCCTCTCATTTTGCATTTATATATGCATTTATTTGGACTAGAAGAGTACCACTTTAAGCATGAACATACCAACACAACAGATACTATTTGTCGGTTCATAAGCCAAGTTACGTTCCTTCATTTGCCAAAAGATAAATTGTACAAAAACAAAAAAAGCATTTCAACATTACTTCATAGCTAATCAACATTAAGAGGTATGATAACAAGTTATTTGAGCATCATCAACCAACATCAGCAACAGCAATTAACTCCATACAATTGCAAAGTTGCACCAGAATCACAACCTCAGAAGAAGGATCAATGAGTCTCTTTCTTGTTCCACTCCTACAGTACTTGCTACAATACAAGTAATTGTCTGTTGCAAGAAATGAACATCAAGTGCTTACATTAGAATCCAAAAAAGACAAAGCCCATAGATACGCTAAGTCCTCTAAACTATAGTTGTAGGAAACTCCTAAAATGCTAATGGTTCATTCTTAGAAACTCGATTCATTGTTTCGAAGTCATATTCGTGTTTCCAACACAAATCAAGCTTGACAAAAGTATGGTTTATACGACGCTTCTATCTTCCCCAAGGGATTTTTAGGCATAACTCTCGAGGACATTACAGCCCTAATGGGTATTTTATTTAGGAAAGAAGAGGTACCTCTGGATTGTTTTATTTCATCTGAGGCTGAAGCATTTGCCTTCTCTTTCTCTATTGCGGACTTTCCTGGAGGCTATGAACCTTTTGTTAAGAAATTCGTAATAGGAGATCATGGCCTTGGATAGGGTTCTAGAGAAGAGGAGGTATGCTTTTATTTGTTTTGGCTAAACAAGTTTTTCTTTACAAATTCTTCTAACTCAGTCCCCAAGTTCTTGAAGACCATTGCCATTAATCTAGCCTTTAGTAATGGCCCTTGATCTTTGGGACCATTGTTCTTAGCTCAGGTGCATGGATGTCTTAAGGACATCATCACTAAGAATTAGGGCATCCATGTAGGTGGTCCCCTATGGTAGGTCTAATTATGGGCCCAAGCCTTCTTTCTTGAGTTAAGCCCCAAAGGCCCCTATGCTCATACAAGAGAGGGAGTTTCTTGGTTTGGTGAGTGCTTTGCTCGCTAAGAAGTTCAGCTCCCTCTAGGATAGTCTTTTGACCAACGCCTTATGAAGCTATTTTCTCCTCCAGAAAGGTGGGGACCCTAATGGGCTTCTTTCATGGAAAGGAAGCTTGGCCCTGAATGGTTCAGGAAACTGGACCTTTACTATGATGTCTCGGCTGACATCAATTCTCAAATCTGGCAAGCAATTCTGTGCCCACAAGACTAGTTCTTTCATATCTAGACTCAGTCTAGTGTTGAGACATACAGGCCTGGATTTTTTGCTAGGCAGTTTGGCAAGGTTCAGGACATATCTTTTCCTAGCCTAAGGATAGGGAACCTTTGGTGGGCCAAGACAGCCTCTCTTTCACTTAGCTAGCTTTCAGAGCTTCATGCTCTGAACCAAGAGATCGGGTCTCTTTATGACTACCTAGTGGCTTGCAGGTATACCTCCTTAGGCACAACACATTTTTTAGCTTAGTACCAGGCCTATTGATCCTCCTTGGAAGCCAAAGGTGCCAAGCAGCATTTTATATGTTTGCTTTAGCCCGCAGGTCCAAGCATTAGGAGAAGTTAGCAAGCAGTTCCCAGGGTCACTCCACAAAAGACATAATCAGGTAGTCTCACCACTCTTGAAGCATGCCTCAATTTGCTAGTGGTCGTCATAAGGCCTAACCCTTGATTTCTCGTCTCCAAAGCAGCTATCCAGGTGACTCCTAGAGGTGCCAAGATGCGAAGCGTCACTCAAACCTTCCTTGAGGAATCTCCTCTAGGGTCTTCCTCATCAACTTCCAGAGTTGACAGTTTTAGAAAGAGGAAGAAAGATGCCGCTCCTCCAACCCTCCCTTCTGTAACAAAAAGAGAAGAAGAAGCAGAGGTGCCCCTCTCTTAGCTGGTGAGAAAAAGGAGAGCTAGACTCTCTACATCAGAGGTATTAGTTTGCCCTAATTTGTATTCTCACTTATACTTAATTAAATCATCTTCTAATGTGGCCATTACTAGCTATAGGAAGAGACTTCTCCTTATATTATGGGGATTCTAGATTCTTCATCCTTAAAGGCTATCTTAGAGCCTCCTCAAGACACCGAGTCATTAAGTTCAAGTGCGGGAGACGTCGAAGATGTGGCTACCTCAGCAATGGAGCCAATCATTAGTTTTCCTCTTGAAGAGGAGACTCTTCCAGTCACTCTGTTTTAGGGCCTTGTTCAAGCTCCATTTCTTCTTCTGGGAGAGCTAATCTTGTTAAGAATAGTGTTCTAAAAATCTAGATTTGTCTTGTAATATTATTTTATTAAAGAATAAAATTAAAGGTTCAGTTGTTTCCACGTTAAATTTGTGTAAATGAGCGTATATACTGCATGTGATTTACCTTAACATCCATGAGATAGATATAGTCCTCTGATTACTTTTTACATATTTGTTCTAAGTGAATAATAAGATTTAGCCACAGATAGGCTTAGAACAAATGATATGAAGTGTTATATGAAAAACTCGTAATCGGCAACAAGTTTGGACCACTTGTCTACTCAGACTATAACTCAACAATTTAGATGACTTGTCTTGATCATGTAGATGATAATTCAAAATTTTTTGGTGTATTTAATAAGATCAATACACTGAGTTGGATCTTATGAATCGCTTGTTTCTAGACTACTATTAGAAATGAGTGATTCATGTTGCACTATCTAAACGAAGACTCTAAATCCCAAGAGTATTCTGGACTCGTAGATGGAATAATAGTTGCCTTTGTGTACTATGAGTAAGGTCTCAATAAATGACTAAATTCCCATATGCACTGGGTAGCGGGCGTGAAGTGTGACAAGGTGATAAGTCTAGTTTAGTATACAATTATTCATATCTTTTAGGTTCAATTACTAACCATTTTACATCTAATTTTTATTGCTTTTGCTCTTTTTCACTCCTATTGTTATCTCCTTGCAACAACACTCATTTTATACTAATTCTTGCTAGGTTTTGTCATCAACATCAACAAATGGAAGCAAGATACATCAAATAAAAGCAAAAAAGGGGCAAAATACATCAAAAATCCACGGCTAAGGTAAGGATGAAACAACAACATGAACAATTTGTGAAATTTGCAAATTTTGGGCGGAAAATCTAACAAATCAAAGCCAAATACATTGTAAACTTCATGAGTAAAAGCAATTTGATGCAAGAATTAAGTTTGGATGGTGCAAAAGTGAAAAAAGCAATAAAAAAAAAAAAAGCAAAAGTTGGCAACTTGGATGTAAAGGACGACAATCTTTGCAAATGGTGATGAAGCTTGTGCATTTTTTTATTTCATAAATTTTCATCCTCAAATACTATAAATAGGCATGGTTGGGAAGTGTTTAGGCATCATTCAAACAAATTCAAAGTAAAAAATATTTAGGAAGTTCAGTTAGGAAGGAGAAAGGAAGAGAAGGAAGAGTTTGGTTTGTGATTTTTCATTTCCAAGTTCTTTTCTATCATTTTCCTCTTTCAGTTCATGGATTTTGTTTTAGTTTTTCTTTATGTTATGTGTCTACCATGAACTAATTTTATTTTTCCAAGGCTATGATGTGGCCTAAATTGTAATATATGCTCTTTTTTAATTCGACGTATTCAAAGTTTGTTCATTGCGTTGTTCAAGTGTTTATTGTTGTTCTTCACGAGTTTTGAATGCTTGGTCACCATTCAAAGTTTGTAAAGATTCATGATGAGTCCAAGACAGATATATTATGATTGCTAAAGTAATATACACTACAAATTGAGCGAATGCTAGAGATGGATTCATGTGATTTGGGTGGTCTTAAGTGAAAACTATGAATCTTCAAAACTCTTTTATTTTTTAAATTCATGCAAGAGATTGATGAGTTAATATATAAAAGAATATTCAAAGTATTGGTCGAGAGAGAATATTTAGTAACTTAGGGTCAGAACATCAACATGTAATAATAACTTGAATACAGAGAATAGAAAGGCGTATTAATGCAACTAGGTAAAATCGGATGCTTTGGATCTTACCAAATCAGTAAAATTTTCAAAAAAAAAAAAAATTAGTAATCGTCTTTAGTTCTTTTCATTTTATTTGTTGCATATCAAAAACTATAAATTTTGGTCTTTCAAATAGAAAAGAAACTACCAAATTTAGTAGTCACTCAATAATTAATCCTCGTGGGAATGATATTCTACTCACACTTTATTACATGAATCGACTTAGTGCACTTGCTAAGCAAACACCAGGCATCATGTTTTTGGCGTTATTGCCAGGTATTATTTTTATTTGAGTGATATTGATACCATCTAGTTTTAGTACTAATTTGAAGCGCTTTGTACAAACTTGTAAATTTTATTTAAATTTGAAAAACAAATCTCAAAATTTTCATTTATTTTATTCTCTTTGCTAGATTTTGTTTTTTTCCCCTTTATTTTTCTTATATACCCCCTCCGCCCTTTAAAATTGTATTTTTTTAAGTTTTGTGTTGTGTTGTGTTGTACTTTTTTGAGTCTTATCATTACTTTTATCTTTCTTGTAACTGTAAAGTTCATTTAGATATATTTTTAAGAAGTTAAGTTTGTTGTTATGAAAGTACTAAAAAATTTAGTAGTTTTGTTAAGTTTTGTTGAGTTTTCTTAAGTTTTATGTAAAGTTTGTCAAAATTTGTTAGGTTGT
The DNA here is from genome assembly GCA_018398585.1 of Simmondsia chinensis. Lineage (NCBI taxonomy): Eukaryota > Viridiplantae > Streptophyta > Magnoliopsida > Caryophyllales > Simmondsiaceae > Simmondsia > Simmondsia chinensis. The sequence continues at coordinate 13,202,490 of JAGTTD010000025.1, forward strand.
GTGTTATTTTGTTTTTTTTTTTTTCCTTGTATTTCTCTCTCTTTTTTTTTTTTTTTTTTTTTTTATCTTTCTTTGTCTTTTAAGTTCACTTAGATAAGTTTTTGAAAATTATAGTTGTTATTATGAAGTTTCTCCCAAAAAAAAAAAAAAGTTTAGTATTACTACCCCCTTCAAAATTTGGTTTTTCCTACAGTTTGTGTTACGTTATTGTATTTTTGAGTTTTCTTGTCATTTTAATCTATCCTTTAACTTTTAAGTTTGTTTTTCTTACTTCGTATGCTAAATCTACATGGAAACGAAATTATCCCTTTAGGTCCTGAAATTGAACCAACACTTAGACAAATCAGGAGAACTAAATGAACTGGAACAATGACTAGACAAAATAGGGATATGAAAAATCTTTAAAGGATTATGCTGTGCCAACTGTTGGTGGTTGCACTTCTAGCATTCGACATCCACCTATCCAAGTGAACAATTTTGAAATTAAACCAGCAATCTTACAAATGATCCAACAGATTGTTCAATTTGGCGGTATACCCAGTGAGGACCTGGACTTATATATCACTAACTTCTTAGAGATATGTGACACATTTAAGCACAATGGTGTTAGTGATGATGCCATTCGCTCGAGACTGTTTCCATTCTTACTAAGAAAGAAGGCTAGAGCATGGTTAATGTCATTACCATCTAGAAATATCACCACATGGGAGGATTTGGCACAAGTTTCTTGCTAAATATTTTCCACCAGCCAATTCTGCAAAATGGAGGAATACCTCTTTCACACAGTAGGACATGGAATCATTGTATGAAGCATGGGAACGCTATAAAGAGCTTTTGAGAAAGTGTCCACACCATGGTTTAGCAATTTGGATGCAAGTCCAAACTTTTTATAATAGATTGACACCTAATACCCGAACATTGGTAGACGCGGTTGCTAGAGAAGTCCTAAACAATAGAAAACCAGAGAAAGTATGAGTTGCTAGAAGTAATGGCTAGTAACAACTATGTAAGAACAACTAACCAAATAGTGCAAAAGAAACCTGTAGGAGTTCACGAAGTAGTTGCATTCACGGCGTTGTTCGCTCAACTTTTGATGATTCAAAAACAACTGGGTAACATAAGTACTAATGCCACCCAATCTCCTATGCTAACATGTGAGCTCTGTGCAGGAAATCATGCACGCATAGAATTCAAACAAGGAACACTTTTGGCTTATCAAGTCATGAGTAAGTCGATTTTGTTTCAAATTTTCAAAAATCACCACACAATCCTCTCCAACCCTTACAATCCTGGGTAGAGGAACCACCAAAATTTTTCATGGAGTAACCAAGGTGTTGGCCCTAAAGCCACTTATATTATAATTTTGATGATAACAATCATTTAGTGAGTCAATGTGTTTAAATTGTTATAATCTTGTTTCTAGGCTACTCGTAAGAAAGTTAGGAAAAATCAAGTGTAATCATGTTGATACCAAGCTTTCTAAGATCATGAGTCAAGAGGAAAAGAGATCAATGTTGAAGACAAAATTCATCCAAATTAAAGAGGACGAGATCTGAGTCCAAGCGCCTTAAGTCATTTAATTTTTTTTTTTAGGACTTAGGATCAGGGTGTATAAATTGAGTCAAAATCTTAATATTGATATTTGATGCTCTAACAAAAATATTTTTGAAATTTGATTTCCAAATTTTATTTGAAAAATAATCAAGTCAAAATGCTATTTTGAAAAGCATGATCAAATCAACCAAGATCAAATTTAAATGGATGATTATTTAGCTTGATTCAATCAATCAATTATTCATGAACAAAGCAAACAGGGAAATTAATTCAAAAATTAAGCTAATATGGTAATCAATTTACTTAGCTAATATGGTAAATCAACCCATCAATCAAGCTAATTGATCAAAACCGATGAAATCCACCCAGGTATGCTGAGTGTCGATACACAGAAGGGATGTGTTGATACACAGACTTACAGTAGCCATCCAAAGCTTTTGTGTGTCGACACACGACCCTTGTGTCTCAACGCACAGATAAAAAAAAAAAGCTCAAAACGGCTACTTTTGACTTGATTTCTTTCCTAATCAATTTTCCAACATTTTGAATGTCCCCTAGGCTCTTATTTTCATGCAAATAGGGCTTGAATGTTTTGGTTTAAATCATCCAATACTCTCTAAGCATTCTTTGATAAAATGCTTTTACGTTCTAGTGCTTTGACTGTTTGATTTCAAGTTTTGTTTAAAGTATTTTTTTTAGCATCACTAATTCTCTTTATTATTGATCATTGAGCTTAGTTGGTATATCCTCAGCTTTGGCTAAGCTTGATCTACTATCAATTCATTCTTGAAAGAGTGAAAAGTCACATTGCTTCAATTTTTCCATTGCTTTATTCCAATTATTTATTGTAAAGGTTGGATCCGAAGCCTACGGTTACAAAAGGATGGGTTGTAAAGGTTGGGTCTTGAAACTATGTACAAAAAGACCGGTTGTAAAGGTTGGATCCTGAGCCTAGTTTTAAAAAAGGATCATCAAGCTTAGTTAAAGACTCAAGTGACGAAGAGTAGTCACTTGAGAAATGGACTAGCTACCGGTTTGGAAGTGAACCACTATAAAAACCTTAGTGCATCTTTTTATTCTTGCCTTTATCTTTTCATTTCATATTCATTGTCTAACTTTCAATTTAATTTTTGGTTCATAAAGTTTAATTTTTTAATTATCACTAAAGAACCTAATTTACCCCCAGGTTGCTCTTTGGGCCTTCAATTGCTATTAGAGCTCGTACTCATTTTTTTGTCTAACAACCTTATAGTGATCCCTATGGAAACCTTTGCTCCTATTTTGGTCGAGGGTCAATCAGTCGAGACCTCCAATTTTTGACGGCAAAAACTTTTTCTATTGGCAACTTAGGATGAGACTTTTATTATGTCTATTGATTTTGACTTGGGGCTTATCAAAAAAAATGGTGATTTTATTTCTTCAATGTATAAAGGAAATGCAATTCTTGATGAATTTGGAAATGAGCTTATTCAACATGACAAAACAAAGCTTGAGAAAAATGCTAAAGCTCACTTTCAATTATTATGTGCCATTACTCCCAATGTGTTTAATCATGCCAAAAGTTGCAAGACTACAAAGGAGATTTGGGACAAACTAAAAGCCATATTGGGAAGAGAGTCCAATGAAGAACCCCCTCATACAAGGGAAAAAGAGCAAGTGGATTCGTGCCTCATGGCCATTAAATCTGAAGAAGAAGAAGAACTTGAAGAAGATGAGGTAAATGATTTATCTTATAATGAGCTTATGGATAGTTTTAATGAATTATATGGTGCGTTTGAAAAATTAAGAAACAAATACTCTTCTAAGAAAGAGCTCCAAAAAGAGTCAAAACAGTATTTAGTGTTTAAGCTTGAAAATAAATCTTTGAAAGCAAAAATAGAGTCATTAAATAATCAAGTTGAAACATTTATCAATGAAAAGCATGTCTTGGAAGAAAGGCTTATTTCAAATGAAAGTAAAAATGAGGAACCTAAGGAAGATAAATTATTTCTTAAAGGGAATTAGTCTTTAAAACACACAAGCAGAAGACTCTCACAAATTTCAAGTAAGTTCTCAAGGGTCAAGAAACACTTGAAAAAAATACTCTCTTCACAAAGACCCACTTAGAATAAAGAGGGAATTTGCTATATGGGAAATGCTTAAAAGAAAAAATTGAATATACATTTTGTCAAAGCCTTATCACCATTGATAAACTCTAGAAGATGTCATTACTGTGGTGATCATAGGCATATCGTGCATCACTGTCCTTTTAAAAAGAATTTCAAAAAAACCAAGATGGTTTAATTTTCTAAGGGATCTTGACCACCAAAGGAGAAGACTAACAACCAAGGACCCAAGAAGATTTGGGTACTAAAAGATCGTTAATTTATATAGGTATGCTTGATGTTGGAGAAGAAAAGTCAAAAAGGGTGCTTGGATAGTACTTTCACAAGTCATATAATCGAAGAACATTGAATGAACACTTATCAAACCAAGGAAAGTTTATTTCACTTTTTGTGACAACAAGAAAAGAAAAAAGTTTTGTATTGGTAATGTTGTCCCTAACTCTTCTCCCCGCATATATGATGGTTTACTTGTTGATGGTCTTAGGCATAATTTTTTTAACATTAGCATGTGATAGAGTTTATTGTGTGCAATCTTGAGTCATCTAAATATATAACAGCATATGCTTAAATGAATGAATTACTATTTGATCAATTAGGATGTGAAAATGTCTATATAATTGATCTTGCTTATGTAGATTCATTAAAGTGTTTTAGTGTCTATGATGAAAATGATCCTTGGATTTGACATACAAGATTTGAGCATGCTAATATGGACTTAATTTCAAAACCTTCAAAAAATGATCTTATTTGATGACTACCAGTGCTTAATTGGAAAAAGAACCTATTCGTGATGCACTTCAATATGTGAAACAAACAAGATCTTCATTAAAAAATTATGTAGTTTCTATCTCAAGACATTTTAAACTTTTGCATATAGACTTGTTTGATCCTACTAGACATTTGAGCCATTGTAAAAACATATGGACTTGCAAATATTGATGATTACTCTCGTTTTGCTTGGTGCTTATTTATTTCTCATAAGGGTGAAGCCTTTGAAAATTTGGAAAAGTTTTGCAAACAAGTGAAAAATGACGAATATTTGAAAATTATTTCAATTAGAAATAATCATGGAAGGGAATTTGAAAAAAGCAATTTTGAAAAATATTGTGATTAAATTAGAATCCACCAACTACAAAAAACTAGATTTTTAACGACAAAAAATAACGACATGATTTTTTCTTTGTCGTTAAAAGTATGTTTGTAATGCTTATTTGCGACGGGATTAACAAATCGTCGTTAAAAAGGCAGTATGTGACAGGCTTATAATGATGGGCACTAAATAGATTCAATAACTGCAAGAAAGTTTCTTATTTACAACAACTTATGATGACAACATGTAAAACCTGTCATTAATGGAAAAATTAAAAAAGTACATTATTTTCAATAAACATGAAATTGATATAATATGGTATTTAATTTATATATTGAATAGTAATTTTATATTTAAGTTTTTTATTTTATATATTATATTTATATTATATATCTATATGTATAACAATATTACTAAACTTAGACATAAACAGAGGCAAAATTTTTTACAAATTCAAAAAGCAACTCAAATAAGAATTTTTTTTCCCTTGAAAACATGCAACTCGAATAAGTGTAAAAAAATGTGAACCTATTACTCATCTCAGAGTTTTTTTAGAGAATTGGCACATTTAAAAAAAAATTAGAAAATTGGCACAATTTTGAAAATATTTAGCAAAATGGCATACTTTAGAGTTTATTATCTATTGCACGCTATTTGAAATGGATTACAAGGATATAAAACCCGTTGCATCACATCTAAAATATCGTGCAACGGGTGAGTAGTGTTGCAAGATGTCTCCAATATTGTGCAAAGAAGTTTCCCCACATTGTATATTATATTATATAAATTACATGTCCTTTAAGATTAATGATTGGGTTGGTAGTCTAGCGGTGGTATTGTCTTCCCCCATTCAAGAGGTCCCATATTTAATGGCCCATATGCACTCTTCCAACTTTTTTTCTTTTTCTTTTTGGTCTTTTTGGAATATTAAACTTTTATTTAAGTTTTATCTTAGTCCACTATTCTTCTTTTATATTATATTTTATTTTACTTTAAATAAATTTATTAACTTATAAATAATAATTATTTAATATTATTTCTTATATATTAATATTTTTACTGTTCAATTAATATTTTACTATAATTTTATTTCAATAATTATATATTTAATTTTAATTAATTAATTATACAATAATAATCTATGAATATTATATTATTATATTATATGATAGTTATATAATCATACATGACAATTATATAAGTTGAAATTCTACCTTATATTATATAACTGTCATATTATGTAATATTCCTACTTTTTAGGTTTTTTTACTATTATAACTATATGCAAATTATTTTGGATAATTTTTTATTTAAATTATTTTTATATTTTATTTTATGGAAAAATTGATTACTTATCTATTAAGTTTTAGGTAATATTACTAGCGAAATAATAATTTGATTATAAAATAAAAAATGAACAATAAATTTGAAAAAATAATAGATAATTTTTTATAAAATCATTAATCTTTGAAATAATATTATATAACTATCATATATGATTATATGACTGTTATATTATATAATAATATAATATTAATAGATTATTATTATATAAATAATTAATTAAAATTAAATATATAATTATTAAAATAAAATTATAGTAAAATATTAATTAAAAAATAGAGATATTAATATACAAGAAATAATATTAAATAATTATTCTTTATAATTTAATAAATTTATTCAAAGTAAATAAAATATTATATGAAAGAAAAACAGAAGATCAAGATAAAACTTGAATAAAAATTTAGTATTCAAACAGAAAAAAAGTTGGAAGAATAAATATGGGCCGTCGAATATGGAACCTTTTGAATGGGGGAGGACAATCCCACCACTAGACTACCAGCCCCTTTATTGATTTTAAGGGATAAGTAATTAAAAAACATAAAATATACAAGGTCGGAAAACTTGGTTGCACGACATTGGAAACATAAAATCCATTTCAAATAACGTGCAATAATTAATGAACAGTAAAATGTGTCATTTTGCTAAATATTTTTAAAATTATACCCATTTTTAAATTTTTTTTAAAAATGCGCCAATTCTCTAAAAAAAACTCCTCTTCTCACCCCCACTTTCATCCTAAACCTCACAAACCTTAAAGCAAAATCCCAAAATCCCTAATTTCGTCTAGAACAATTCTTACCATTTTTTTTCCAGACGAAAGAACAATTCTTACCATGACCTCAAGCTAAATTCTATCTTTCATCTTAATTTCACTTCCAATCTCAGTGCATAAATCAAATCCTAATAGAGAAATTCAAACCCTAAGGAAAGAATTGCCTTTCTCTCTCTATGTAATTTTGCTTTCTCACAAAAGCGAAATCAAAATTTCTTCATACTTGGGTATTTAGATTGCTCATTTTCTCTCTTTGTGTGAAGTTTGCTACGTGCTTTGTAATTTGGCTATTTGCTTTTCCTAATGGGCTCTTATTCTTCTATTTGGTTCGAACGGACTCGTTCTATTTTTTGTCTATTTTGCTCTTTCTAATTCTGCTCTGTGTTTAGAATTCCGGTAGTTTGGGTCTATTTTGTGCTCCAGAATTAAAGTAATATTGGTTTTATGTTTGGGAATTAAAATAATTTGTAAACAGGGTTGCAAATGAAGGTGTTTAATGGAGGATACCAACTGTTTGATGAAATGCATCAACCAACTTTAGTAGGGAATAATGACCAATTTCTTTCATATGAAATTCAAAATTTACTAAGAATACAACAAAAATGATTAAACTATATAAAATAATAAGTTAAATTATCTTTTTTTAGTAAGCTATGAAGTCTTATATTTTCATATAAATTTTTACCAGCCAAAACAAAATTAGAGATCAACTATAAGGGATAGCACATCTAACAATACCAACATATTCTTGATGTGTCTAAGTTGTCATAAACTAAATGATGATAGCTTCCTCTTTATTTTCTCGTAGTTGCTTAAAGAAACTAAAATTGTTTCTCTTCATGATTTTGTCAGAATAAGACTCAATTGACTCATTTTTCATTATGAAATACTGTGAATCTCACATTTGGCCTTATCTAAGCGGCTAATGGCATATAATTCATGTGAAGTTTCATTCTAAAACAGGGATAGGGATTTGAATGTAAGCCTTCTTGTCTCAGGATCTCCTCTTTCCCATTGGTAGTACGAGATAGAATAACTCATTAGGGTTTTGTTAGATGATGATAAGGATTTAGTATTATAATGGAACTGATGTCCAGTTAATGATATTACTTATAAAAACTTGGTGATGTCAGATACAAGGGACATAATGCAAACCCATTAATTGACCCATTTAAATGCACCCATAACCCGATCATCAATTTCATTGCAAACTTTAAGAGCATTGTACTCGAGGACTAAAATTGACACAATGTAAATTATATAAAGACTAAATTAGCACGTTATATATGCTGCATAGACCTATGGTGTTAATAAAAATAAAGATAATGAACTTAGGAATTGGCTTACTATTATAGGGAATATCTTCTCTATGTATGGGTGTGTAAAAGAGAATTTCTCTGAAATAGAGTATATGTGTGTATAATTACAAAAGGATGACATAAGCCTCATCCTTTAATCCATTATGATTTTGTAGGATAATAATTTTACTCAATTGAACACGTTTCTCTATATATATAGCTAGCATAGTGTTATTATATATGCGCCGGTCGACTCTTGCAAACTCTGATAATTTTTAAATAAGGCTTTGATATTTATGTTGACTGTTCCTTATATATGGCAGTTAGACTAAAAGCATTGGAGGATGGAGGTAGTAACAACACATCAAGTACTCCATCCATATCTACTGAGATGGACAAGCTCATCGATTAAGTATGATTTGGTTAATGGTAATCTTCTTCTTGTTCTTTTTCTTTTTCCTGAGCTTTTCTCATCCATATTGCGTGCAACAAATGTGACGCTTGTTGTGGAATTCGAAATTGTTCTAGGTTTATGACTTTGTGATTGAGTTCTACAGGGTGAAGTTTGAGTTTGTGATTGTTTTGGTATTCATTAAGAATAAATTATTAAGTTGATTGGAATTATTGTGGAGTTTGGGCTTTGTGATTGAGTTCCAAATAAAGTTTGAGATTGGATTTATCACTCTATTTGAATTCTATATTATGGAGTTTGAGTTTGTGATTATTGTGATATTAATTAAAAATATATTGTTTAGTTGTTTGGAATTGTTGAGGAGTTTGAGCTCTATATACAGTCTGAGATTGTTGTGGATTTAGGACTCTTGAATTTAGTTCTGTATTGTTGAGTTTGAGTTTGTGATTGTTTTGATAGTCATAAAGAGTAAATTGTAAGTTATTTAGAATTGCTGCGGAATTTGGATTGTATGGTTGAGTTTATGTGGAGTTTGAGATTGTTGTAGATTTATAACTCTGTAATTAAGTTCTATATTTTGGAGTTTGAGTTTGTAGATTGCTTTGGTATTCGTTAAGAATACATTGCGCTCAGAGAGGTGGTATAGGAACCATTCCCAACATTACGCACCAAAAGATTTGTTTCATCTTTTCTATTAAGTCCACCAGCTCGCTCTGAGAGGTGTTGAATAAGGACATGGCATCGAATACCATATAGGATCTATAGTCTATGATGTGAAGCTTTGATGGCTTTTTCAGCCTTTTGCAAGATCATATCATTGGCATAGAGAATGATACCCTTATACTATACTGCAAGCTTTTGTGAATTCTATTTTTCCATACCATGCCTACGTTTTTAATAATTTGATGCTCAGATTACGGAACATTTCTTACGTGAGTGTTGTGTTTAGTTTTTAGGTGCTAGAAGACTTGGACTTCGAGTCTTGTTTTGTTGTAACTTTTGTTTATGAGTTTCTATTGAATTTGTAAATGTTGCTAAGATGTTAGATGAAAAATTTTCAATGTACGACTTTAGTGTCATTTTGATGTATGTTCTGGAATGTTATTACTTGGATATTTAATTTTCTATGACACATTTGTTGTTTCACCGGAATTTTTTGCTACATTTTATGGTATGTATTTTTGTGAGTAGAAGTTATATTACAGAATTGTATAGGAGCTATAAACGATGTAAAAACTGTCGTTATAGTATATGGATGGGTAGGTGTTATAAATGACTCGAAAATTGTCAATATATTACCAGGATGTATAGGTGTCATAAATGAAAGTAAAAATTTTGTTATATTACATAAATGTGTAGGTATTTATAAATGTATAGTTATACTATATGAATGTATGGGGTCTGAATGGCAGTAAATTTTGTTATTATAATTGCATTTAATTGCCATTAATTGGTGGTAAATGCTTTAGCGATGATTAGTTGATATTGCTATTCTTTTTCAACTATGATCTAGATTGTCATTACTATTTTCCATCAATAGTCATAGAACTTTTAACAATGGGTTTTCTCGTCGTTAAAACATTTTCCTAAATCGCAGTGAATATTTTAACGATTGTAATTGTCATCATGATTGACCAACTCTTTAACGGCGGTATTGTCTGACGTTAAAGATATTACTTTTAACGACAACTTGTGCCGTCATTGTTGATTTTAACTTTAACAACAGATAAAGGATACAGTTGTAAATACTTTTAAACGACGGCTAGGTTTAGCCGTCGTAGATCCAAGATAGTACGTCGAAAGCAATTACGACAGTGGACAATTGAAAGTTTTCCCGTCGTTAAAAGTATTAACGATGCTAAATCTAGCTTTTAATGACAATAGTCACCGTTGTTAATGGCCCTTTTTCTTGGAGTGACCATAATTTTTTGACTCCTAAAATTCCTCAATAAGGCGAAGTGATTAAAAAAAAAGGAACTCTTGAACAATTGGCAAGTATCATAATTTGTGAAAACAATTTGCAAAATTCTCTTAGGGCAAAAGCCATTAGCACCACTTGGTACATTCTAAATAAGGCTTTGATAAGTCCTATTTTGAAGAAAACGCCCTACGAACTTTTACAAAGGTAGAAAACCAAATAATGCACATTTCAATCCAATTGGGCGTAAATGCTTCATCCACTCCTATGGTAACATGAATCTTGGTAAATTTGATCCAAGACTAGACTAAGGCATATTCATTGATTATTTTCTTACTTGAAAAAAATATAGAGTCTATAATTAAAGGTCAAGGGTAGTAGTCTATACATGTCATATTTGTTGAAACTAACAACTTGTCCTCTATAATTCCTTGTGATAATGATGATATAGTGATTGAACCAACAAACATCCCACCTTCATCTAAGGAGCAAGAAAAGGCTCAGCTTAAAGCTCTAATGGATGAATAGAAAGAAAATGTCAAGAATCTAGAATCCAAAGAGGAAGACGTGCTACATGTGATTGGATATTCTTGAAGGATCACCCAACAAGTCAAATCATCGGTGATCCTTCTCAGTGTGATAAGAAACAAGGAAAGGATAGTAGCTAAAAGCTATGAAGAGAGCTTTGCACCCTTTGTTAGATTAGAAGCTGTTAGACTCTTATGTGCCTTTGCTTCATTCAATAATTTTGAACTCTTTCAAAAGGATGTGAAAAGTGCATGGTTTTATTAGAAAATAAATTTATATTGAACAGCTACTCGGTTTTGAGGATGAGAAATTTCCTAAGCATATTTTATGATCAAAAAGGATCTTTATGGATTGAAAGAAGCTCCTAGAGCTCGGTATGAGAGATTGAGTTATTTTGTAATGCAAAATGGATTCTCAAGAGGAAAGGTTGGCTCAACACTTTTTATCAAACACTCTAGAAATGATATTCTCATTGTGCAAAATTTGATAATATAGTGTTTCATGCTACTAATCCTTCTCTTTCTGAAGAATTTGCAAATCTTTTGAGTAGGGATTCGAAATGAGCATATCGGGAGAAATTAACTACTTCTTTGGAATGCAAATCAAGCAAGGCAAGGAAGAAATTTTAATCAACCAAGCTAAGTACGTCAAAGAAATGCTTAAGAAGTTTGGCATGGAAAATTCCAAAGCAATTGCAACTCCAATAAGCTCAACACTCAAGCTAGACATGGATGAAAAAGGTAAAAAGATGGATCAAAAAGCTAAATAGAGGTATGATTCGATCCCTTCTCTACCTTACCATGACTAGACTTGATATCTGGTTTAATATGTGCGTATATGGTTGATTTCATGCATGTCTAAAAGAATTGCAATATTGTGCTATGAAAAGAATTTTTTCGATGCCTAGTTGGTACTTGGACTTTGTCTATCCAAAGTGTGATTTTCTGGATATTGTTCAATATAGTGATGTGGATCTTACTTCTTTCAAAGTGGACTAGAAATCGAATAGTAGAAGTTGTCAATTTATTGGTCATGCATTGGTGTAGTGGTTTTAAAAAAAGGGGAGAGCATTGCCTCATCCTCCATAAAGCTCAAGTACATCACTTATGCAACTCATTGTACTAATGTATCCTGGATAATGCATGAGTTTGATGATTAAGACATTCATATTGATCATGCTTTTGTTATGTGTGATAATGCTAGTATAGTATGCTTAAACAAACGATCAGCTCAACATTTTAGAACCAATCATATAGAGGTAGACATCATATCATTCGTAATCATGTGCCTAAAGGAGATGTCGTAAAATTTGTGCCTACAAATGATCAACAACTAGATAATTTTAGCAGGCATCTATGTGTAACCAACTGGTGATACTAAAAGAAGGATTAACATGATAAAATATATTACTTATGTACGTTAATTTCATCTACATGGTTCTATTGAAAATGACTCTCAAAAATTTAACACAGTGACATACAATTGTCCAAGTATTCTTATCCAGTCTAATGGATATTAGAGCTTGGAAACCGTTTTTTAAAGGAAACACCAAAATTGAGTTACTATCAATCTCTCTAATGTTTGTTTAACTTGAATATTTCCTCACATTCTTGTTCACAATTTCAATCAAAGTTGTAAATGTGTTATGAGAATTGCAAACCTTCAAGTTTAAAATCTTGCTTTGAGCAAAATTATTCATGTTCACCTTATTGAGGCATATGGAAATATTTTTTAAAAGAAAAAAGAAACATTATATATATAAAAAAAAAAGGTGAAACTATCCTTAACATATCGAGCTATATATATAAAAACTACTCTTGCATTATGAATGTCAATGTCTAAATCTCCTCCCTTATTGCTTTTTGTTGTGACAAAGGGGAAGTGAGATTGGTGTTGTTTATGTCGGTTTGAACATCGGAAAAATCTTTGTTTTTCAAAATACTTCATATATCATGAAGGGAGAAAAATATCAAACACATTGCATTGAATTGATCGAATTGATTTATTCTCTTCTTTGTTCATGACAAAGGGGGAGAGAAATTGATGTTTAGTTGATTCATTTTCAGTTGTTCAATGTTATAAAAATTATGCTATGAGTGAACTATTAAACATCTAACTCCTAGAATGCATCAAGCATGGCATGAAGTTTGTGTTTGATTGAGAAACGTTAAAAATGATGATGATGTTAACCTAATGAATGTATAATTCCTACAATGCATCAACATAGGGGGAGACAATTGAGTTTAAACTTTTAACATTTTGACTTAATACAAAGTGGGAATTTGTATGATTTGAATAGTTAATATTTTTTTTGGTGAATTCTGTACTTCAACTTTCAGTTTTCTAAGAGAAAAAACCAAATATTTATCACCATAAAAAAGGGGGAGATTGTTGGCCCTAGAGCCACTTATATTGTAAATTTGATGGTAACAATCATTTAGTGAGTCATTGTGTTTAAATTGCTCTAATCTTATTTCTAAGTGACTCGTAAGAAAGTTAGGAAAAATCGAGGCTAATCATGTTGATATCAAGCTTTCTAAGACGATGAATCAAGAGGAAAAGAGATCAAAGTTGAAGACAAGATTCATCCAAATTGAAGAGAACGAGATCCGAGTCCAAGCGCCTTAAGTCATTTATTTTATTTTCTAGGACTTAGGATCGAGATATATCAATTGAGTCAAAATCTCAATATTGATTTGTGATGCTTTAACAAAAATGTTTTTGAAATATTTTTGAAATTTGATTTCCAAATTTTATTTGAAAAATATTCAAGTCAAAATTTAAGCCAGTCTAGTTTTTCAATAAAAATATTCTTCAAGATTGGTATTTTGAAAAGCATAATCAAATCAAACAAGATCCAATTTAAATGGGTGATTATTTAGCTTGATTTAATCAAATAATTATTCATGAATAAAGCAAACAAGGAAATTAATTTAAAAATTAAGCTAATATGGTAATCAATTAATCAATCAATTTACTTAGCCAATATGGTAAATCAACCCATCAATCAAGCTCATTGATTAAAAACATTCAAATTCACCCAGGAACGCTGAGTGTCGACACACAGACTTACAATAGCCATTGGGAACTTCCGTGTGTCGACACACAGAGGCTGTGTGTTGACACACAACCCTTGTGTGTTGGCACATAGATCAGAAAGAGATACAAACGGCTACTTTTGGCTTATTTTGTTCCTAATCTCTTTTCTAACATTTTGGACATACCCAATACTCTTATTTGCCTATAAATAGGACTTCAATACTTTAATTTAAATCATTCTCCAATCTCTAAGCATTCTTTGATAAAAAGGCACTTACTGTTTAGTGCTTTAACAGTTTGATTTCAAGTTTTGTTTAAAGCTTTTTTTAGCATCACTAGTTTTCTTTTTTTTTTTTTTTATCATTGAGCTTAGTTGACATATCTTTAGCTTTGGCTAAGCTTGATCTATTTTCAAATCACTCTTAAAAGAGTGAAGAGTCTCATTGCTTTAATTCTTCCATTGCTTTATTTCAATTATTTATTGTAAAGATTGGATCTTGAGTCTGCTGTTACAAAAGGATCGGTTGTAAATGTTGGGTCTTGAACCTACGTACAAAAAGCCCAGTTGTCAAGATTGGATCCTGAGCCTGGTTTTAAAAAGGATCATCAAGCTTAGTTAAAGGCTCAAGTGACAAAGAATGGTCACTTACGAAGTGGACTAGCTTCCGGTTTGGAAGTGAACCACTATAAAAACCTTTGTGCATCTTTTTACTCTTGCCTTTATCTTTTTTATTTCATATTCATTGTCTGACTTTCAATTTAATTTTTAGTTCATAAAGTTTAGTTTTTCAATTATCACAAAAGAACCTAGTTCACCCCCTCTTAGGTTGCTCTTTGGGCCTTCATAAGGAATTCATAGAACACCTATTCGCCCGCCACTAGGAAAAAAATTGATCTTGAAGAAGAGTTTAGCAAGTTTATGCGTGAAACCACAAATTTCATGCAAGAAACACAAACAAATTTTAGAATTCATGAAACTTCCATTCGAAACCTCGAGACCCAAGTTGGAAAAATTTCAAACCAACTCTTTGAAAGGTCTCAAGGTTCCTTAACTAGTAACACAATTACTAAGCCACAAGAACATGTTAAAGCAATTGAATTAAGAAGTGGGAAAACATTGAATGAACCAACTCAGGAAACTTAACCCAAACCTAGCAAACAACCAATAATCGACTTATCCACCAACAAAAACCAGGAAATCGATTGTGAGCATGGGATAAAAATCTAAGAGGAAGTTGAACCAAAGAAGGTTGAGCCTCAAGCTTACAACCTGAAGATCCCTTTTCCTCAGCATTTCAAAAAGACAAAAGCAGACGAGCAATTTTTGAAATTTTAGCAAATTTTAAAAAATTACACATTAATATCCCTTTTGATGAAATGTTGGAGCAGATGCTCAGGTACACAAAATTCATGAAGGAAATCTTTTCCAACAAAAGACAGTTGGGAGAATTCGAAATAGTGGTAATAATAGAAAAGTGTAGTGCCATACTTCAAAAGAAGTTGCCTCCCAGGCTAAAAGATCTAGGGAGTTTTACTATACCATACACTATTGGCACCATTACCTTTGGTAAAGTTTTATGTCATTTGGGTGCCAGTATTAATTTAATGCCACT
Source organism: Simmondsia chinensis (assembly GCA_018398585.1). Classification (NCBI taxonomy): domain Eukaryota; kingdom Viridiplantae; phylum Streptophyta; class Magnoliopsida; order Caryophyllales; family Simmondsiaceae; genus Simmondsia; species Simmondsia chinensis. The sequence goes on from JAGTTD010000025.1 coordinate 13,218,166, forward strand.
CTTTGTGTACAAGAAACTTGACTTGGGAGAGGTGAAGCCCACTACAATATCTCTCCAATTGGCGGACAGATCAATCATGTATCAATGAGGTGTGGTGGAAGATGTCTTAGTGAAGGTTGACAGGTTCATCTTTCTGGCTAATTTCATAGTACTCAACATGGAAAAGGATCACGAGAAACCTTTTATTCTTGGCCTACCCTTACTTGTAATAGGAAGGACCTTGATTGATGTCCAACAAGGAAAACTCATACTAAGAGTGCACGATGAACTAGCAACCTTTAATGTTTTCAGTGCTATCAAATTTCCCACTGGCATGGATTCTTGTTTTGAGTTGATGTTATAGACAGTTTGGTGGCTGAGACCTTTAGGAAGACATTCCCTAAATTACCATTAGAAGCATGCCTAAAATAATCAGGGACCTTAGACAGCGAGGCTGATTTGATAAGGGAATGTGCCTAGTACTTGAAAGATTGCAAACCTTTAGATTTGCACCATGTAGCAAGGGTGAAGGAAATACATGCAATTGAGCTACAGTTGAAAATAGAGGTAGACGAGCCACCAAATCTTGAGCTTAAGCCACTGCCATCTTATCTTAAGTATGCTTATCTGAGATATTCTAACACTTATCCTATTATTATTAATGCTATTTTGGGTAATGTTGAACAGTAAAGACTACTTTGAGTTCTAAGGGAGCACAAACCAACCATGGGATGGACCCTTTTGGATATCAAGGGGATTAGCCTTTGCTTTTGCATGCATAAGATTCTCATGGAGGATTGCTTCAAACCTACCGTACAACCTCAACGTTGATTAAACCATGCTATGAAAGAGGTGGTAAGGAAAAAGGTTGTCAAATTAGTGGATGCTGGGATCATATATCCCATTTTAAATAGCTTGTGGGTAAGTCCAGTACAAGTAGTGCCAAATAAAGGGGGAATAACCGTAGTAGAAAATAAAAATAATAAGCTCATTCCCACTAGGACAGTTATAGTTTGGAGGTCATGTATAGATTATAGAAAACTCAATGATGCTAACCAAAAAGATCATTTTCCCTTACCATTCATTGATCAAATATAGGAAAAACTTGCGGGACATTCTTATTATTGTTTCTTTGATGGTAATTTAGGATACAACCAAATTACCATAGCACCTAAGGATCAAGAAAAGACCACCTCACTTGTCCATATGGTACCTTTGCCTATAAGAGAATTCCTTTTGGATTATGTAATGCTCTTACAGCATTTCAAGGGTGTATGACGGTAATCTTTAGTGACATAGTGGAATTTTCATAGAGGTATTTATGGACGATTTTTCAATCTCTGGTGCCTCATTTAATGATTGTTTAGCTAACCTATCTATGGTTTTACAAAGATGTAGGGATAATAATCTTGTTTTGAATTGGGCAAAATGTCATTTCATGGTGCAAGAAGGAATTGTGTTAGGGCATATGATTTCAAAAAAGAGGATTGAAGTGGACCATGCAAAAACTGAAGTGATAGTGCAATTACCGCTCTTACTAATATTAAAGGCATTTGAAGTTTCTTAGGTCTTGCAGGCTTCTATGGAAGGTTTATTAAATAGAAGGCTTATTAAGGACTTCTCTAAGATCACTAAGCCTAACTGCAATTTATTGATGAAGGATGTCCCTTTTAACTTTGATAATGATTGTATGAATACTTTTGAAACTTTGAAGGAAAAGTTAGTAACGGCACCGATAATCGTAGCACTCGATTGGGCCCTACCTTTTTAAGTGATGTGTGATGCCAGTGATTATGTAGTAGGGGTTGTACTAGGGCAAAAATGGAGCAAAAATTTTCATGTAATTACTATGCTAGTAAGACCTTGATAGACGCACAACTTAATTATGCGACCACAAAAAAGGAATTACTGGTTGTTTTTTCATTTGAAAAATTCCGTTTCTACTTGATAAATTCAAAGGTAATTGTTTATCCTGATCATTTTTCCCTCAAGCACCTCTTTGCAAAATAGGATGCGAAACCGAGATTGATAAGATGGATTTTGTTGCTTCAAGAATTTGATTTAGAGATTCGGGACAAGAAAGGAAGAGAAAATGCCGTGGTGGATCATTTGTCACGCATTGAATGAGAAGACAAAAGTCCTTCGATCAATGAAAAATTCCATGATGAAAGTTTAATGATGGTAAGCAACAATCGAAACTGTGCATGGTATGCTGACATTGTTAATTAGTTGGTTGCGCAGGAACTACCAAAGGGAATGACATATCAACAAAAGAAGAAGTTCTTTGCTGATTTAAAGTATTATTTTTGGAAAGAACCATTCTTACATAGGTATTGTGAGGACCAAATCATTCGAAGGTTTGTATTAGAAGAAGAAATTGAAGGCATTCTGCTTCATTGCCACTCCTGGAAACAGTTGGTCATTTTGGTGGAGCCAGAACTATAGCTAAAGTCTTACAATAAGGATTTATTGGCCTACCCTCTTCAAGGATGCGTCAAATTTGTTAGCAAGTGTGACTAATGTCCAAGAATGAAAAATATCTCGAGGAGACTTGAAATGCCCTTAACCAACATCTTAGTTGTTCAATTATTTGACATTTGGGGGGTTTGATTTCATGGGTCATTTCCCTTCTTCATTTTCTAACAGATTTATTTTGGTGGCTGTTGATTATGTGTCAAAGTGGGTTGAAGTAGTTGCTTTTCTGACCAACGATGCAGGAGTTGTGGTCCACATTGTAAGGAAGAACATCTTTTCTCAATTTAGAACTCCAAGAGCTATTATAAGTGACAGTGGGAAACATATTCGTGACCGTCAACTTAGAGATTTGTTGAGTAAGTATGGAGTCACACACTATGTTGGTGCTCCATACCATCCTCAAACAAGCGGTCAAGTTGAAATTTTGAATCAATTAATTGAGAACTATACTCGAGAAGACCGTTAGTGCTTTTAGGAAGGATTGGTCGAAAAAAGTTACATGAAACATTATGGGCATATCGAACGCCATTCAAGACATCGATTGGAATGTCTCCATATTGACTAGTATATGGCAAGGCATGACGTTTACCAGTGAAATTGGAGCATAAAGCATATTGGCCCATAAAAACCCTGAATTACAATTTAGAAGCTGTAGGAGAAAAGAGAATGTTGCAAATCAATGAAATGGATGAGTTTAGGAATGAAGCCTATGACAATGCTCGAATTTACAAGGATCAAAACAAATGATGGCATGATAAGCACATCTTGAAAAGGGAATTCATAGCCGGAGAGAAAGTTTTACTTTTTAACTCCTGCTTATGACTTTTTCCTGGGAAATTGTGCTCCTGATGGTTAGGACCCTTTGTTGTAACTCATGTCTTTCCATATGACACGGTAAAAATTCAAGATGAGAAGAAGGGTACACTAAAATTTGATGGTCAAAGGCTGAAGCTTTTTGTTGATGGAGAGCTCGACCCAAAAAAGACCTCCAATCATCTTAGTGAAATCAAATAATCCATTTAAGAGTCAAGCTAATGACTATAACTGAAGTGCTTCTTGGGAGGCAGACTATTCCCTTCTTTTCTTTTAATTTCTTCTGAGTTTTATTATTTTCTTATGTTTCTATATGTACTGTACAATAGGTTTTAAAGCAAGTTTTGGGTCAGCGTGATGTCAAAATTCACCTTCTAAGATCAGTCCTTAAACCTAGGAAGTTTCTCTCACCCAACTTTTTTGTGCTTTCTATTTCTTTTAACATTGAGGACAATATTAATTTTTAAATTTGGGGGTGGAAGAGATAATTTTTAAATTTTTAAAATTTTTGACTTAATTTCTCAAAAAGTATTTTATTTTAAATATTTAAGGCGGCTTTAGTCCCTCAGAGAGTTTAGAGCCTTTAAATTCGGATGCAAATAGTGTCGGCGAATGAAAAGATTCTCGATTTCTAATAATTTAAGATTAGTCTTTGAAATTTTCTTATTTAGAACCACACTAAATAAAACCTTAAAATAATAAAGATCATCATGCTTTCTAAGAAGATTTACTACCTTGCGTGGCTTGTTTACCTTAATTGGAATTGAATAACTTGAGAATCATTTGTTTTTGTGTTCTAACTGCAATGCATGATCTACTCTAAGGCGTTATCTTGATAAAATCATGGCATTTAGGTCCATTAGTTAGCATGGCTGTTTTACCTTTATTTTTTATTAAAAGATGCTCAAAATTGAATTGATTGCATTAAGATTGTCATTTGCATAATACACTTCGAGAGTTATCCCCAAGTCTAAACAAAAGAAAAAATACGAAAAAAGAGAAAAAGAAAAAGAGGGTACCATAGTTTAAAAATTGTAATAAGTACCCGTGGCTAGGTAAGTTATTATAGCCGTTGTATCTAGAGTAAATATTTCAACACCTGATGCCTTGGAACAACTAGAATGGGAGTTGCCACATTAAATGCTCTCCACAAGCGATACTTGAAAGCTAGCAAGGAACCAAGTACACAAAAATGTGGAAAAAAAATAAAAATTAATGCTTTTAGTTTTAGGCTTGAGTATAATTGAGAAATCTTGTTATGGGTGGCATGATTTTTGCCTTTATTTGGCTTGAATGTCTTGAGATTAGATAAGAGTAGATAAAATTTGCTTTGTCAACTTTTGAATTCATTAACCTAGGTGATTGATGGGTTTCTCGTTAGAAAGATTTTTTTTCCTTTAGAACCTTAATCTATGTAACTATGTCATTTTTTTCTAATAGAAGTATACTTGCTTTGAATTGTGTTAAAATTCTTAAAAAAGCATGAGATCTTGCACCTTCACGATAAGCCTTGCTCAAGGACAAGCAAGATTTAAGTTTGTGGATATTTTGATATGACCAATTTAGTATACAACTATTCATATTCTTTAGGTTCAATTACTAACCATTTTACTTCTAATTTATATCGCTTTTGCTCCTTTTCACTCTTATTGTTATGTCTTTGCAACAACACTCATTTTACACTAATTCTTGCTAGGTTTTATCAACAACATCAACAAATGGAAGCACAATACATCAAACAAAAGCAAAAAATGCGCAAAATACATCAAAACAACATGGCTACAGCAAGGATGAAACAACAACAAGAACAATTTGTGCAATTTGCAAAATTTGGGAGGAAAATCTAACAAATCAAAGCCAAAATACATTGTACACTTCATGAGCAAAAGCAGCTAGATGCAAGAATTAATTTGGGCGAAGGGCGACAATCTTAGCAAATGGTGTTGAAGCTTGGGTATTTTTTTTATTTCATGAATCCTCAAATATTATAAATAGGAATGGCTAGAAAGTGTTTATACATCATTTGAGCAAAGTTAAAGTAAGAATTACTTAGGAAGTTCGGTTAGGAAGGAGAAAGAAAGAGAACGAAGAGTTTGGTTGTAATTTTTCATTAACAAGTTCTTTTCTATCGTTTTCTTCTTTGAGCTCATGGATTTTGTTTTAGTTTTTCTTTATGTTATTTCTACCATTAACTAATTTTGTTTTTCCATAGCCTAAGTTGCAATATACGCTATTTTCTAATTTGACGTATTTAAAGAATGTTCATTGCATTGTTGAAGTATTTATTATTGTTCTTCATGAGTCTTGAATGCTTGATCACCATTCAAAGCTTATACGAATTCATAATGAGTCCGAGAGGAGATTTATAATGATTGCTAAAGTAATAAACACCACAAAATTGACCGAATGCTAGAGAAAAATTAACGCGATTTGTGTGGTCTTAAGTTAAAACCATGAATCTTCAAAGCTTTGTTCTTATTTAAATTCATGCAAGTGAGTGATGAGTTAATATGTAAAAGACTATGCTAAAGATTGCTCGAGATAGAATATTTAGTAAATTAGGGTTTTGGACTATCAATATGTAATAACAACTTGAATACCGAGAATAGAAAAGTATATTGATGCAACTAGGTGAAATCGGATGTCTTGGATCTTATTAAATTAGTTTTACTTTTATGTAAAATTTAGAACCATCTTTAGGTCTTTCCATTTTATTTTTTACATATCAAAAACTATAAATTTTAGTCACTCAAATAGCATTGAAACTACTAATTTTAGTACTCACTCAATGATCAATCATCCTGGGCACCATTCTCTTCTCACACTATATTATCTGAATTGACTTAGTGCACGTGTTATGTAAACATCAAGCATCACAAGGATTAGGTATACAGTCTCTTACGAGATATATATGTCTTCTTAGTAGATTCACAAGTATTTAAATCAATCCGAAAACTTTGGCCAAAGTGTTCCAAGTGTTTGACATTTGGAATTTATACTGTGAACATGTTAAAGTATAAATGAATTATTTAGTAAAGGCTGAGTCGAGAACTAATAGAAAAACTGTGAGAAAAATAATGAAAGTGGTTATTATTATTTTTTGTCATGGATATCTCATAGAGGGGTTTTCGTTGTCAGAATAGTCTATTTGAGAATTATCAAATAAATGATTTATGTTTAGAGTGCAGTGAGATTTATTTAGTGGAATTAAGTCTTATTAAATAGTAACTATATTTCATCATGAGATAGTAATTAATTTAACCCATTTGAAATTAGATTTAAATTGTCCCTAAGGTCCCTACTTAAGCCTCTGATTTGAGTGTCATTAGAAAAATATTAAAGAATTCATGAGATAAGAAAATTTAAATTTGCTAAATATTATTTATGAGATAAATAAATTTAAAATTTATAAAATAAAATAATTTTTACAATTTTAAATTTATAAGATGAATTTTTACAAGTGAAAAATAAAGCAAAAAAAAATTATGCAAGCCTTGATCAGAGCCACGTGGATCTGGCCAGACCCTTTCTGGGCAGTTGTGGGTGGCAATTTGCGTGGCATGCAGTGACATGCAATATCGCATAGAAGCGATGTGGCAGCGTTTTGAATAGTTTTGTTTTGCTTTTTGACAATCCCAGATCGAAATTCTTGTTTTTTCTCGTTCCAATAGCCAACTAAATTATGATTTGGCACCAATTATTATTTAATGTTTTCTTAAAGTGTTGACTGTTGAAGAACTAAAAGAGGAAAACTTTGCATTGAAATATTTTTTATCTGTTAATATTTTTAAGAGTCCACTTTCCGGGTTTTGTAGGTCACTACGTAGAAGGTCTCTGGGTCTCGGCGTTTTGGTTTTCTTATTATTAGAGCAATCCATGGCATTGTTCTTTCCCTTTCCTGTTCAGCTTTTTGCTTTTCTATTGTTTTACTGCATTTTACTATGCTAGTTATATTTAAGCCGATATTATGCATGTATTAGAGTAGAGGCCTGTAGATTTAAAATTACGAATTTTAATTCACGTTAGGTTTAAATATAAGAATTTTAAATGATTCCGTCATGCTAGTTTAATGAACTAAGGGAAAAAAATTTTGAAATTCGTCCCAATGATGTATATCAGAGTTGATCTCTGATTACGCTCATAATATACAAAAGACATAGTAGGATCAAAATAAATGGACTTAAGATTTAATAAAATAGAGATTTTATTGGAATGGAAAGACAATTTAATTTGATTAAGATCATAATTGTAGTCTTGGTTTAAGTAGTTTAAATGTATAATGAATTAACAGTTGAATCAAATTTGTCAATGTAGATTTAACGAAATTACATTCATATTCTTCGTATGATGAGATTGTACATATTTGATCATTATTTACGAAATTGGATAGATTTATTTAATGAGACTAGATTCAATTATTTAAAAAAAATTTTGAACTGCAATGCTGACACTGACATTAGCTACTGATGTGGCAATTTTTGATTAAAATGTTTTTGGGACATGCACACGTGAGTACTGGTTTCTGTAATAATAATGAAAAATCAATTTTTTATTAATTAATTTATTTTAGAATGAGATTCTAATGGAGATTATGAGATAATCAAAACACATTATGCAATTTACAATAAGATCACTAGTTTATAAAATTCAAGTGGGTGTGAGGTTCAATTGTTGAAACCTCATGATCTCCATTACCGATCTAGTAGTATAGTGAATTGGCAACATTTCTCGCGAAGGGGGTTGATTTGCAGGTTTCAAGGTTGGACTCCTAATAGGATAAAACCAAGTGCAAAGAAGCGATGGGACCACACTGTTGTAGAGTATCAAGTGCATTTGTGTGGAGGTTTAGGTAATGGTTACACTTGAATAACGTGATAGATTATCCTCCCCAAGGAGCTCTATCGTGATATGTTAGAGACTAAGATAAAGTGGCGAGTTAATCATGTTTAGTAAGAGTTACAAGAAAGCAATGTTAATTAAGAATAGTTCTCACCCAAACTAATTTCATACGACCCCGCTGCCGGGGAATAAGGAGTGGTTTGTTTGGGTCATCATAGCATACACGATAGTATAGGTTTTGTGGATATGTGACTTATTATGTTTGCTGAAATAGAAGAATAGATATCACTGCATTATACATGACATATTGAATAGTTAAATGTTTGCATTTACAATGTTCTTAAAATGGATATGACCGGTGCTTTTTACTAGAATCTAATGCACAATGTCCTAACTGAACCAAATTACTTCGCCAGGAAAAACAAGTTGGACTTAGTTTTTATTGACAAGGGTCTTGAATTTGTTCTCACTGAAGCTTGTCCGCAAAAGCCCATTGCTAATTTCACAGCTACTAAAAACGAGCATTATGAATGCTGGCATGGGGCTAATGAGTCTGCCAAATGCTATATATCGACCTCAGCGTCAAAATTATCTAGGCATCAGATGCTTGAGAAGTCAACTGCAGCTGAGATGATTGAAATTTTAGGAGAAATATTCAATTTTTATTGCTTTGTTAGAATTGATTTTTGTTTCTATGTTAGAATCGATGTAATGTTAGCTTTCTTTCTTTTGTTGGCTTATTGCTTTGTTCGCTGTATTTCAGCTTGTTTTGCTTTCTTTTTTAATGGCTTTGTAGGCCTTGGCCTTGTCTTGGGGTATGCCCCTCGTACTCATGTACGAGTCTTTTTTAATATATACATCTGACTTATCAAAAAAAAAAGGAAAAGAAAATCGAGGAGCAATATAAAGTAGCGAGGAAAGAACTCATTAAGAAGTTGCTCAACATGAGGATGTCCAAAGGAATACCAGTTGAGGAACACATCATGTATTTGATGGCATGTTTTTCTGAACTAGAGAACCTCGGAGCTGAGTTTGATAGTCAAACTAAGCCGGACATCATCCTTAGTTCTCTATCTAGCTTATTCACTCGGTTCAGGCTAAATTTTTACATAAACAACAAAAACTATTTATTGTCTAAACTAATGAACGTTGCAAGCAATAAAGGACATGATGTGGGGCATGAGGACTGCCCAAAAATTGGGGAAGAGTGAAAGTCAGAGAGTTAAAGGAAATTGTTTCCTTTGCGGTGAAATGGGCCATTGGAAAGGGGACTACACTAATAACTTAGCTGTCCTTCCTACAAAGACTGCCACGTAATCTGGTGAAGGTATGTTGATATCTCATTTAGTTGAGTCATGCGTAGTTGAGAGTTCACTAGGTTTCTGATGTGTGGACTCAGGTTCAACTGATCATGTTTGTAATATGTTATAGAGGCTCAGGTTAACCAGGAGGATGAATGATGGAGATGTGTACCTGACAGTTGGAGATGGTACAAGAGTAGCGGTTTTAGGAGCAGGAGATATTAACTTAGTCTTTAGTGATACAGTTTTGGTTTTAAAGGATTGTTTATTTGTACTTGCATTGCATAGGAATTTGATTTTTGTGCTTCGATTAGTGGATAATGGTTATTTAGTTAATTTTCGTTTTGAACCCGTTATTATACGAAATAAGTTGTTTATTTGCAAAAGTACATATGTGGATGGTTTATTCATGTTATTCCCTGATCAAAACTCTGATATTTGTTTAAATGAATCTAACACAAGCTCACTTGTTCAATCTCTTAACAGAAAACACCCTAAAACGGATAATGCCTTCACATGGCATCAACATTTGGGTCATATTAATTCGAACATGATCCAAAGACTAGTAAAAGATGGAATGATACCATAGGTCTTGAAGTCAATACCAGTCAGCGAATCCTACATAGAAGGTAAGATGACCAAGTCTGTCTTTAGGAGTAAAAGCAACAAGGTTGGCGACCAGCTTGAGCTGGTTCACATAGATGTATGTGGTCCAATGACTGCTCAAGCAAGAGGTGGGTATGAGTACTTCATCACATTTGCTGATGATTACTCAAGGTATGGATATGTTTACCTAATGAAACATAAGTCAGACTCTTTTGAAAAGTTCAAAGAGTATGAAGCTGAAGTTGAAAAGCAATTAGGTAAACAAGTAAAGTCACTTCGATCGAATTGAGGTGGATAACACATTTCAAGTGAATTTCTGGATTTTCTGACTGCAAATGGGATAAGATCTCAGCTTTCTACTTCGAGTACAACACAGCAGCATGGTGTTGCAAAAAGAAGGAATGAGACATTATTAGAGATGGTAAGGTCCATGATGTGTCATGCTATTTTACCACTCGTTTTTTGGGGTCATGCCTTGAAAACAACAGCATTTCTCCTAATCTTAGTTTCATCTAAATTAGTTCCTAAAACACCTATGGAGTTATGGGCTGGGCAAAAGCCAAGTTTGGGGTACCTTTGAATTTGGGGGTGCTCAGCACATGTGTTGAAAAAGAATCCTGACAAGTTGGAATTAAGGACGGAGGTGTGCATGTTTGTTGGTTATTACAAAGGAACAAGGGGTGGTCTTTTCTACAATCCTTTTGATCAAAAGGTTTTTGTAAGTGCAAATGCAAAATATTCGAAGGAGGATTTTGTAATAGACTATAAAAGGAAAAGCAGAGTATTGTTAGAGGAATTAAAAAAAATGACGGTAATTCTAATCAGCTAGACGCAACTTGGAACATAGTGGATTCATTAGATGCACCTAATGATAGGGCCGAGAATGTTCAAGTACACGAGAGCCAAGGCGTAGTGGGAGGATTATCAAGGCACCTGATAGGTTCGTGGCAGGAGCCTGAATGGTTGACCGTGGTATGAAATATGATCCTATCAGCTACAATAAGGCAATTAAAGACAAAGATGCTGACCAAAGGGTCTTAGCCATGAAATATGAAATAGGATCTATGTATTCTAATCAGGTCTGGGAACTTGGAGAGGTTCTAGTCGGCATTAAGTCCATTGGATGTAAATAGGTCTACAAGAGGAAAAGAGGAGTGGACGGGAAGGTAGAGGCCTTTAAGGCAAGGCTGGTTGCTAAGGGTTTTACCCAAAAGGGATGAATCAATTATGATAAGGCTTTCTCACTAGTGGCCATGCTAAAGTCCATAAGGATACTCTTATCCAATGTAGCTCATTATGATTATGAGATTTGGCAAATTAATGTCAAAATGACCTTTTTGAATGGTCGCCTTGAAGAAGACATTTATACAGTGCAACCAGACGGTTTCATCGCAAAAATCATAAGCATATGGTATGCAAACTGAAGAAGTCCATATATGGGCTGAAGCAAGCATCACGCTTATGGAATATTAGACTCAACGAGGAGATCAAATCCTATGGGTTTGAGCAATTGGTTGATGAGTGTACAAACGACATCAAGGGAAAGTAGTGACTTTCTTAGTATTGTATATGGGCGATATACTACTCATTAGGAATGATGTAGGTGTGTTATCGGTTGTAAAGATTTGGTTGTCAAGTCAGCTCGATATGAAAGACTTAGGAGAAGCCATCTATATTCTTGGGATCAAGCTTTTGCAAGATCGTAAGAGTAGGATGTTGGATCTTTCTCAAGCCACTTATATTGACAATGTGTTGTCAAGGTATCGCATGGAGGACTCTAAGGAGCTTTCACCTTTTAGGTATGGGTCTCTCTTTCACCAAAGTAATGTTCTAAAACACCTCAAGAGGAGAAGCAGGTGAGGAATGCTCTATATGCTTCGGCTGTGGGAAGCCTTATGTATGCCATGTCGTGCACGACACTAGATATCTGTTATGCATTGGTATGGTAAGTAGATATCAGTCTAATCCGGGTCCGATGCATTGGATGGTAGTCAAGCACATTCTCATGTACTTGAGAAAGACTAAAGATTATTTGCTAATCTTTCATAGTGACGAGCTGGTTCTAGGTGGCTACATTGATTCAGACTTCTAGTGAGATAGATATGCCAAATATTCGACGTGTAGATATGTCTTTACCCTTGGAGAAGGAGCCACAAGTTGGAGGAGCGCTAAGCAGTCTTATATTGCTGACTTCACCATGGAAGCTGAATATGTTGGAGCTTCAGAAGCTGCAAAGGAGGCATGTTGGCTCAGATAGTTCCTGATAGATCTTGAGGTTGTTAGAGATGGTCTAATACTAGTTACGGTATTTTGTGACAACTTGGGTGAGATGGCTAATTCTAAGGAGCCTAGAATACACAAGATGTCCAAACACATTGAAAGGAGGTATCACCTCATTAGAGACTATGTGGAAAAGGGTGAATTAGCAATCTTAAAGATAGATATGAGCCAAAATTTTACAGATCCTTTTATAAAGACTTTGACTTAGAAGACTTTTGAATCACACTTAGAGGGAATGAGTATAAAGTGTATAGTAAATTGGATTTGGTGCAATTGAAAGATTGTTAGGAATGGCATCCTAAAAACCCAGATTTATCTTGTAATAATGAATAAAATTGAAGTTTCAGTTGTTTCCTCATTAAATTTGTGTAAATGAACATATAAACTGCATGTGATTTTCTTTTATGTAACATCCATGAGATGGATATAGTCCTTAGTTACTTTTTACATATTTGTTTTATGTGGGTAATAAGAGTTAGCCACAGATAGACTTAGATTAAATGATATTAAATGTTATTTGAAAAACTTGTAGTCAGTTACAAATTTGGACTACTTGTCTGCTAAGACAATAACTCGACACTTTAGATGACTTGTCTTGGTAATGTAGATGGTGATTTAAAAGTGTTAGGTTGGTGAGTTTAATAAGATTAACACACTAAGTTGGACCATGTAAATTGCTTGTTTCTAGACTACTATCGGAAATGAGTGATTCATGCTACACTATCTAAATGACTACTCCAAGTCCTGAGAGTATTTTAGACTTATGCATGGAATAATAGTTACCTTGGTATACTATAAGTAAGGTCTTGATAAAGGACTGAATTCCCAAGTGCACTAGATAGTTGAGCGAAGTGTGACAAAGGTATTTAATATGGAATCCATAGTCTTTTATGAGGTACAGATGTTTTCTCATGTGCATTCGGTAGTAGCGTGAAGTGTGACAAAGATGAGGTATTCAATATGGAATCTATAGTCTCTTATAAGATACAGATGTCATGTTAGTTGATTCACAAGTATCTGAATTAATTTGGCAACTTTAGGTAATGTGTTCCAAGTTTCTGACATTTTGGAATATATACTGTGAATATGTTCAAGTATAAATGATTTATTCAGTAAAGGGCGAGTTAGGAACTAATGGAAAAGCTATGAGAAAAATAATGGTAGTAGTTATAATTATTTTTCGTCATGAAAATCTCATAGAGGGGTTATCGTTGTCAGAATAGTCTATTGGGAAATTATTTAATAAATGATTTAAGTCTAGAGTGTAGTAGAATTTATTTAGTTAAATTAAGTCTTATAAATGGTAATTAATTTTTATCATGGGATGGTAACTAATTTAATCAATTTGGAGCTAAATTTAAAGTGTCCTTGAGGTCCTTGCGTAAGCCTTTATTTTGAATGCCATCGGAAAGATATTACAGAATTCATGAAATTTTTACATAAATAAAAGTTAAAAATTAAAAAATAAACTAATTTTTAAAAATTAAAATTTCTAAGATGTATTTTTACATGTGAGAAGAAAAGGAAAAAAAAAAAAAAACCAGGTCGTGATTCGTGTCACGTAGATCTGGCCATGTCGGGCTCTAGGCAGCCATGGGTAGATATCCATGTGCATGTGCGCGGGCCAATCACGGGCCACCATGTGGCACGCGGTGACAGGCCAAATCGCGTAGAAGTGAAAGGGTGTCATTTTGAATAGTTTTGTTTTGGTTTTTGACAATCCCACATCTAAAATTATTGTCTTTTCTTGCTCCGATAGCCTACTATAAAATAGGGGTACTAAAATTATGGTTTGGCACCAATTATTATTTAATGTTTTATTGAAGTGTTGACTTTCGGAGAAGTAAAAGTGGAAAAATTTCCGTTGAAGTTTTTTATCTAATTTAATATTTTTCGGAGTCCACTCTCCGAGATTTTAAGGTCATTGCGTAGAAGGTCTCTGGGTCTCGGTTTTCTAGTTTTCTTGTTATTGGAACAAATCCAGGTATTCTTCTTTCCCTTTCCTTTTTAGCTTTTTGCTTTTCTATTTATTTACTATATCTTACCATGCTAGTTATATTTATGCCGGTATTATGAATGTATTAGAGTAGAAGTCTGTAGATTAAAATTAGAAATTTTAAATATATAGATTTAAAATTCAAAATTTTCACGTTAGGTTTAAAATTAGGAATTTTAAACGATCCTACTGCCCTAGTTTAATAAAATAATGAAATTTTCTTTGAAATTCATCCTAATAAATCTACGTGGAGGAATTCCTTGAAGGTATAAACGCATATGACCTTGACTCTTTTGATGCTTTGAACCATGTTTTGGTCCTAACATGCAAGTGTTAATACTCAGGAACTTCCCTTCCAGAAGACATAATGCCGTCAACAGCTACACTGGCTGCAGAACCTCTAATGGTAGAAACCTTACTAGTGGCTTCGCTGGAAACCTTTTTACCACCATCACCTTCCGTTCCCCCAGAGTGAGGCCTCAGAGCTAAAGGGATTCTTCCTAAACTTTGGCTTCTTCCCAAAGTCAAAGCCTTGGCTAATCTAGTTGATCCTTTTGCAGATCACTCCTCTTATGGTCACCCCTACACCAAGGTTAGAGGAAGTTGCTTCCCCATTGGAGAAATTAGGGGCAAGCAGAAGCCCGGCCTCTCAATAACTGGACCAGGAATCCTCCATACTTCAAAGGCTAAGAAAGATCATTCAAATCCCTATTCTGACCCTAGCAGAGGGAGCTCTCTTTGAAGAGGCTATGTCCCTGTTGATCGCTTTAGAGGAAGATCAAAGGGCGGCCCCTGCCATTGCTAAGGAGCTCAACAGATTCAAGAAGTTCTAGCCCTCCATCAGAGAAAAAAGTAGCGCCAAGATGCCATCAGGGCCTTAGGGTGTTTAGCTAGCCTAGGAGGCCCACAGCCATTGCTTGACAAGTACCAAGTAGTAGAAGGAATTTAGGACTAACAAGCCCAAGGAATTAGGGGCTTGAAGAGTGAGAATCACACGTTGGACGAATAATTACAACACCTTAAAAAGGAGCTACTTTCCTTGAGAGAACAACACACTTCTCAAGGTTTAATGATTGGTAGGCTTGAAGAAGCCCTCACTGAAGCTCAAAGGAAGAGTGAAGTGGCTCAGGAGGAGGCCTTCTCCTTAGATCTGGAGCTCAAGGATGCCACCAACCAATTGTCGTCCATTGTGGAATCTTTAGTGAGAATTAGGACTAGAATCTTTTGATTCTCTTTTTGTAAATAAGACTTTGGCCCTCCCGAGTTTCTCACTTGTAATATTTGTAACTCATGTAATATTTCAATCATTAATGAAATACACATTGCATTTATTCAATACATGTCTCAATTTTGATGGTTCCTTTGGTCTTTTTATTTGATTTTATCGAAGGATCTTGGGATTGATCCTCTAGGCATTGGTACTGAAACTGAGCCCATAATTTTGGAAATCTAAACTTAAGAGATTCTTTGTTAGAATTCTAGATAGATGTCACATATTTCTTTAGGAACCGTCCATTGATGGCCCTTCGATGAGTTCTCCCATCTAAGTCTTGGAGTAAATAAGCCTTTCCCCCGTATACTTCAGTAACTCCAAATGGGCCTTTCCAATTTGGGGACCACTTTCCCAAGACACGATCTTTTTGGCCCATGGGCAAGACCACTTTCCAAAACAAATCCCCCAAATCAAGAGACCTAGGCTTGACCCTTCTGTTGTAGGCTTTGGCAACTCTTTTCTTTAGAGTTTCCAATTTATACAAAGCATCAAGCCTCACTTGGTCTAAGTTGGCAAGGTCATCTATCATGGATTGCTCATACTCAAATCTAGAGAATTTACCTTGACGAGCTAATCTAATGGATTATACTGTTACCTCCATAGGTAGTACTGCATTATGGTCATATGTTAAATGAGAAGAAGTTGTCCTAGTGGCATCTCTTTTTGAGGTTTTATAGGCCTAAAGGGCATCTAGTAGAAATTTGTGCCACCTCTTGGGATTGTCCTCAATCATTTTCTCAATGTTAGCCTTCAGAATTGTACTAGTTGACTCTGCCTGGCCATTAGCTTGAGCGTTATAAGGTGTTGAGTTCAAGATTATATTGAAAATCTTGGTGAACACCTTGACCTTAGCTCCGTTGAAGACTTTAGCTTGGTCCACTGTGATGGTCTCTGGAATGCCAAACCTACGTACGATATATTCCTTAATGAAATCAATCACATCATGCTGATTGATATTCCTATATGGTTTAGCCTCCACCCATTGATTGAAGTAATCAGTGGCCATAAGGATATACAAGTGTTGCTTGTCGAATGGAGGGTTAATTTCTCCAATAATCTCCATTGCCCAGCCTTTAAATGGCTAAGGTTTGAGAATGGCATGCATCTCAGTAGTAGGGACTTCGGGTACATGCCCATGCCTTTGACAAGCTCTGCATCTTTTGGCATATTTTATGCAATTATCCATCGTTGATGGCTAATAATAGCCATAACGTCCAATGAGCCAATGCATCTTATTGCCTTCCATATGGGATCCATAGAGATCCTCATGGGCTCCAACCACTACTAGCATTGTTTCATCCAAGCCAAGGCACTTGAGAAGCACTTTACTAGCATACCTTTATAGTTCTCCAATTTCGGTATCTAGATGGAATCTATAAGCTTTCAATTTCACTTTCCCATCCTTGGCGTAATCTTGAGGACTGTTGAAGTAATCCATTAAAGGTTTCCTCTAGTCCTTTTGTTGGCTTAGGACAATCTAGTGAGCTTCAGAGTACTCCAAAGATCCTCTTGCTGTTACCTCGAAGGACTATGAATGCTTGATCTATTGATCCAAAACCTAGGTCTTGATAGTTTCTTCACACTAAGTTTTAGGTAACTTGTAACTTGAAGCTAACTGAGTCAAGTCATTGGCTGAATGTTCAAACTAAACCTCACTCAATTTGCTCAACGGCTTATGAACTATTGATAAATATCAGTTTGAGGTATCATTCAAACATTGGAACTCCCCATGTACTTGGCAAATCCCAAGTTATGAATCCCCCTTAATGAGGACATTTCGAACCTGCATTTCTTGGAGGGTTTGTAAGCCAATTATGAGATCCTCATATTCAGTCATGTTCTTAGAACATTTTCCTACCAAAGTGACTGCCAGTTTTGTGGTGACTCCTTCTTGAGATTCAATCACATTTCCTAACCCAAAACAAGAGTTGGTTCTTAATCCATCAAGGAACAATGTCCAAGACACTAGTTGTACTATTAGGAGTTCTTCTGCCTTGTTATGTAAGCTAGTTTGAATATTTGGGTGGTTTGCCTTAAAGTTTTCCACGGCTTGTCCCTTCACTGACTATTGTGAGACATAAACCAACCCAAATTGAAGAGGTAAGCTCCACTTGTTCAATCTTCCTCTCAAGAATGGCCTATCTAGCATATACTTAAAGACATCTGTTTGGGGAACCACATATATGGCAAACACCAAGAAGTAATGTCGCAATTTGCTAGATGCATAGAACAAAGATAGACCAAAATTTTCAATTAAAGAGTACTTTATTTCAAATTCATTCAATCAATGGCTAAGGTAGAACATATATTGTTCAAACCCCTGCTCATTCTCTTGTACAAGCAAACAAGTAATAGATTCTTCAGAGGTAGGGACATAGATCTTCAGAGGCTTGCCCTGCTTTAGTGGAATGAGTACTGGAGGCCTAATCAAGTATTCTTTGATGGCCTGAAATGGTGCTTGATGTGGCTTTTCCCACTTCCGTTTTTCCTACGATATTTGAGATGAAATGCCTTACAAAATTAACTTGCCCCAAGAAGTGTTGAAGCTTCTTTGTATTTGAAGGCAATTTGGCCATCTAAATGGCCTTAGTTCTATTAATATCCGCTTTGATGCCTCTTTGGTGTACCAAAATGCCAAGAAAGTTTCTAGCTCATATGCTAAAAGCGCATTTTAACGGATTCGTCTTAAGGTTATGGGCTCTCATTCTGAGAAATGCGCCCCTCAAGTCATCCAGGTGTTCATCTTGGGATGTTGATTTGACCATGATGTCATCTATATCGACTTCCATGGTCTTGCCAATGAGGTCATGAAAGATCATGTTCATGGCTCTTTGATAGGTGGCACCAGCATTCCTTAAACCAAAGGGCATGGCCACTCATTCAAATGTCCCTATTGACTCAAGACATCTGAATGCTATTTTGTGGGTGTCCTTCAAAGCTATCATCACTTGCTAGTATGCACAATAGCCATCCATAAAGGAAAAAAAACCTAATGTCTTGAAGCTGAATAAATGAGCACATCAGCAACAGGCATTGGATATTCATCCTTTGGGGTGGCTGCATTCAGATCTCTAAAATCAATATAGACCTTGATTTTGCCATTCTTTTTAATAACAGGAGCAATGTTAGCTAGCCACTCAACATACCTAGCAGTTTTGATGAATTTGGCCTTTAGAAGTCTCTCAATCTCTTCCTTGACCAATTCTATTACTTCCTGAGATATCCTTGTCTGAACTTAGCTAATGGGCTTCGATCTTGGCTTAATGGGAAGCTTGTGCTCAACCACTTTCTTTCTAGGCTAGGCGTCTCGTGATGGTCACAAGCGAAACAATCCTTGAATTCTCGAAGCAAAGTTAAGTACTGCTCTCATTGTTCCTCAGAAAGCAGATCACTTTGATACATGGGCCATGGGCCTTTTATAGAACCCAAGTTAATCTCAAAGAGGGTATTTTGGACTTTAGCCCTCAGATCCTCTAATTTGGCTGGTGCTGCTCTTAGATCAGAGATCTCTAAGTCTTTCTCCCATGCTGCATGGACATGGAAACCATGAAGTGGTTGCTGAGTCCAAAGCTGATCGTCAGCAAGCTAGGCCACGAGCTTTGCTAATGCTGAGGAAATGACCTCTAAGGCCATTATTGGGAGGTCTTGGTGCCTCGAGATTAGAATTTTGGAGCACTTTGGAAGTCCCCTTCTTCAAAAAGGGCACTCATGTACCCTAGAGGTTAGTCTTCAAACTCGAGCTCAAGTTGACCAACTCAGCTTTCGTTAGTGCACTGTCAAGGATGGCTATTGTTTCTAGCTGTTGGGCATGCTATGGAGTGGTCCTTTTCACATCAAAATGTCCTACACCATCATCGTAGAATTTTGCCTCAACATAATTGGAGCAAGCCATGAATGACCTGTCATCTGCCATAACAACCTCATATTTTACATGGTTCCAGAAGATTAACCACTAGTGTAATGAGGATGCAATACAATAACTGACATGTAACTAGTCCCCACCAAGCAGAGCATTATAGTTCGAGGCAGTGTCCACGACAAAGAAAGCTGTCAGCTTGCTCAAGTTGCCAGCTGTTAAGGCAATTGGGGTGACTCATTCAAGTTTGGTGGTGGCTGTTGAGAAGCCACAATTTCCACATTTGAAGTGGTTAAGTTCCCCTAAGACTTTCCAATGAACCCCAACAAATATGAAAGCACCATGTTGATGGCTATGCCATTATACACTGGGACCCTATTTACCAAAATGCCATTGAATTTAGCTTTGATATATAAGGGCCTGATGTGTTTATTGATGGTGTTAGGTCCATCAAACATTGTCCTTATTATGTTTGATATAAAAGGGATTGAGTGTACCTTTGGTGGCTGCTACTTCAGCCACAGGCCTCACTTGAGACTCCTTCTCTGATGCTGTCACATCACCCTTGAGACCCTACTGATCATCTGCTAACATGAATTCCATAGGAAGGAGTAGAGTAGTCTTAACATCATCCTTTTTAGGCAGCGTCCCGAATTGAATATGAATCCTTTATTCTAGCTCCTTCAGCCTAGCTCCCTCTCATGATTGTCAACCATGGGTGTATCTAGTTTAGGTTGTTGAGGACTGCTTCTGGATAGCATGTCCTACTCTTGAGGTTGGTTTTTGAGTTCAACCTCTAAGGTTGGAGATTCCTCCATTGGGTGGGGAAAATCTTCTTCGTGGAAATCATTTTCAATGTCAGACTATGTTGGGTTAACATGATCCAATGGTTCCACCAAGTTGATGCTGATAGGGGAACAATCTTCCTCATCCTCAGCTGTCTTTCTTACTAGGGCTCCCTTGTAAGATGGTCCCATCTTGATTCCCACCCTTATGAAAATGAGTGACAAGCCCATCTTTTTAGTTTTTTGTTAGATGGCCCCTTGTTTGCATCAACGTGCCTAGACTCAATGGCTAGATCCTCAAGATCCATATGCTCAATATGCTTTCCTTTGTGGGCCCTGGCTTCCTATTGAGAGAGCTTGGTTAGGCAAGACTTGAGTGCCATTCTCATTTGTGCTACCTTTTTCCGCTGCTGTCGTCTGTTCTAGGTTTGTGTAGGTTAGGAAGTTCCAACTATTCAGAATGGCGTCCTAGATATCCAAAATTTTTCCTCTAAAGGTTACTTTAATAATGAATAAATTGAAGTTCCAGTTGTTTCCTCGTTAAATTCGTGTAATTGAGCATATACGGTGCATGTGCTTTTTTATTTTTTTATTTAATAACATCAATGAGATGGCTGTAGTCCTCAGACTATAATTTACATGTTTGTTCTATGTGGTTTATGAGATTAACCCACAGATAGACTTGGAACAAATGGTATGAATTGTTTTTCGAAAAACTTGATGTCAAAGACAAGTTTGGACCATTTGTATGCTAAGACTACAACGTGATGCTTTAGATGACTTGTCTTGGCCATGTGGATGGTGATCCAAAATTGTTATGTTGTTGTGCTTAATAAGATCAATACACTGAGTTGGAGCATGTGGGTTAGTTGTTTCAAGACCACTATCAGAAATGAGTAATTCATGTTGTACAATTTGAACGACTTTAAATCTTGAGAGTATTCTGGACCTGTGGTTGGAATGTTTATTACTTTTATGTAATACAAGGTCGGTCTTACTAAATGGCCGAATTCCCACGTGCACTGGTTAACGACATGAAGTGTGATAGTGATCAGATATTCAATATGAAATCTACAGTTTCTTATGAGATACAGATGTCTCCTTAGTTGATTCGCAAGTGTTTGAATAATTTAGAATTTTTGGCCAAAGTGCTCTAAGTGTTTGACATTTAAAATTTATCCCTGTAAATTTGTTCAAGTATAAATGAATTGTTTGAAAAAGGGCGAGTCGGGAACTAATGGAAAAGCTGTGACAAAAATAATGGTAGTAGTTGTAATTGTTTTTGATCATGGAAATCCAGTGGAGGGCTTGTTGTCATCAATACAGTCCATTTGGGAATTATCGAATAAATTATTTAAGTCTAGAGTGTATGTTAGGATTTAAAGTATGAGCTAGGACTAAGTACTTGGAAATTAGATACTATTGTATGATTGGTTGTTAAAGTGAAGTAGTTAGTTTGTTAGAGTTGTTTGTTAGAATCTTGGCACAAGTATATAAGCTTGTGCCCTTGTATTGTGAAGGATTATGTAATAAAAGTTCCAATTCTTCTCTTCTTTTCTATCTCTTCTCTTCTCCTTATCTTCTTCTTCTTCTACAATCTTGGTATCAAAACTAAGCTTATCATTTTGGTATCAGAGCTGAGTTCGAACGCAGGGAACCATTGATCTTGTATGGGCAGAGCTAAGAAGCAATCAAGTATGATGGATTCACAGCAATTGGAAGGATCTTTGAAGGAGATGATTGCAAACTCAATGGATTCGATCAAAGAATCCCTTTTGTCATCAATCAATGATACCTTCAAGACCTTCAAGGAACCGTTGGAAGCTCTATCTGCTAAGAATGCACAGCCCGATCAAGAGTTGAATGGCCTGCGTGAGTTCATAGCAGGAGTAAGCCTGCAGCAAACGCAATTGGCAGCCTAAGTTCAGAATCATCAGCCACAGAATGGTCAAGGATTAATGAGTAATGTTGGATCATCACATCATTATTTCTCTCCCAGACTCACAAAGTTAGTTTTCCCTAGGTTCAATGGGGAGAACATTAGGGGCTGGCTGTATAAATGTCACCAGTACTTCACTTTAGATCGTACTGAGGAGGTCAGGAGGGTGTAGATAGCTTCAGTGCATTTGGATGGTGAAGCTATGCAGTGGCATCAATCTTTGATGAAATCTAGACCCAAGGACAATTTGCCTACTTGGGAAGAATATACACAGGAAGCAATTGCCCAACTTGATGGGTCCTTGTTTGATGATCCTTTGAGTGAATTAAAATTCTTAGTGCAAACTGGTGATGTGAAGCAATACAAAAAGCACTTTGATGCACTATTGACCCGTGTTTAATTAACAGAAAGTTAGAAACTCAGCTTCTTTTTGGGTGGATTGAGACCTATAATAGAAGTCAAGGTTCGAATGTTTGCACCTACTACAGTTGTCCATGCCTATACTCTAGCTAGATCACAGGAATTTGCCTTACAATTATCTAATGGGAATGCATCCCTCACTTTTAAGCCAATGCCAATCTTGCCCAACCCAAAACCACTTTAACTGTCAATGTGCCTAAAAGAAGTGACCCCTTACCTTCAAACTCCACCAACCATTTTTCCCCAAGAAACATGTCTGTCAGTAGCAATCCAAGAAAGTATAGGCAGCTTTATCAAGCCGAAATGGATGAGAAGAGAGCAAAAATTTAAGTTTTTGGTTTGATGCAGGTTTTACTCCTTGTCACAATTGTAGGAGGGCTAAATCATATAGGGTTGAAGTGATCAAGGAACTACAAGGGGAGGATGGCAACGACGTAATTACAGAAGGGCAGAAAACTGATAGTGTGGGACTGGTTGAAGATTCCATTCATATTTTAGTACATGCATTAACAGGAGTGCACTCTTAACAGACATTGAGAGTGGTTGGGCTGGCCAAGAAAAGGCCTATCCATATCCTAATTGACGCCTGGAGTACTCCTAACTTCTTAGATCCAGCTGTGGCAAAGTTGTTGAATTGTATCATAACTCCAACTATGGCCCTACCTGTGGCTGTTGCTGATGGGACGCAGGTAGCCAGTGCTGTTGTTTGCAAGGGATTTGAGTGGACCTTGCAGGGTGTGAAGTTCCAATCTGATGTCAGGCTATTGTCTTTGGGGGGATGTGAAATGGTGTTGGGGGTTCAGTGGCTGAAATCACTGGGACGAGTGGTGTTCGATTTTGAAGAATTGGTGATAGAATTTAATCATTATGGTAAGCAGCTAAGGCTTAAGGGAGCTACAGAACCAGCTGTGAGCTTGAGTAAAGAAGGAGAATTGCAGCAGATACTGAAAAAAATGTCTACAGCACCACTTTGCTCTTTACAACTCTTGGCAGTAGGTAGTTTCGTCAAATTCTAGCTTACCTTATGCTAATACTTCTATGATGATTAATGGAATTGAGGGTAACTGCCAAAACCTTGAACTTGAACTTGAAAATTTACTTGTTGATTTCCAAGAATTGTTTGAAGAACCTAAAACTCTACCCCCAAAAAGAACACATGATCACCAAATACACCTCAAAGAGGGAACCCCACCTGTAAACATATGCCCTTACCGTTATCCTTCCCTACAAAAGAATGCGATTGAAAAACTAGTTAATGAATTGCTGAAAGCTGGGTTCATCCAACCTAGCTTGAGCCCTTTCTCCTCACCTATTGTGCTAGTTAACAAGAAAGATGGATCAATTAGAATGTGTGTGGACTGTTGAGAACTTAATAAAAATACCATCAAAAATATGTTCCCTATTCCAATCATTGAAGAGTTGTTGGATGGACTATATGGAGCATCTTATTTCTCCAAAATAGACTGGAGATCAGGGTACCACCAAATTAGAATGCACCCTAAAGACATACCAAAAACCGCCTTTAGAACACATGAAGGCCATTATGAGTTTGTAGTTATGCCTTTTGGCTTAACTAATGCTCCCTCCACCTTCCAAAGTCTAATGAACTAGATATTCAAACCCTTTTTGAGGAAGTTCATCATTGTTTTCTTCGATGACATCCTCATTTATAGCCAAAATTGGGAGGAACCCTTAATGCATCTGAGAAGTACCTTAAATATACTTAAGGAAAATGACCTGTATGCCAAGAAAAGTAAATGCAGCTTTGGGGTGAGGCACATTGAGTATTTGGGCCATCTGATTTCCCAAGAAGGAGTTTCTACAGATCCTAACAAGGTGGCAGCTATGGTAGCTTGGCCTGAACCCCAGACAGTAAAGCAGCTAAGGGATTTTCTTAGCCTGACATGCTATTATCGAAGATTCATCAAGCATTATAGCCTGATTACAGGTCCTTTACTTTGACTATTGAACAAAGATGGTTTCAAATGCGATGAACAAGCACAAGCTGCCTTTGATAAGCTGAAGGAGGCAATGAGTACAGCTCCTGTTCTTGTACTTCCAGACTTCACTCAAGACTTTGTTATTGAGACTGATGCATCGGGTCTAGGAATAGGGGCTATCCTATCCCAACAGAACCATCCTTTTGCTTTTATTAGCAAATGTTTAGCTGCCAAACATCAGTCACCCTCAGTTTATGAGAAGGAATTATATGCAGTCATGTTTCCTGTAGAGAAATGGAGGCCTTATCTAGTGGATACTCATTTTGTCATTATCACTGACCATCATAGCCTAAAATATTTGCTGGAACAAATGATTTTAACCCTACTCAATGTTAGCTATTGCCTAAGTTGTTCGGGTATAACTATACTATTTGTTACCGGTAGGGCAAGGACACTCAGGCTGCTGACGCCTTGTCCAGGGTGAATGGAAGTGAACTTATGGCCATATTCTTGTCCACTATCTCTAATACTATTTTACATCAAATCAAAAAGAGTGTGCAGAAGGACGTGAACTCGTAGAAACTGGTTGTGGAATGGCAAAAAGAACCACCGAAGCATCCCTATTACAATGTCATTCAAGACCAGTTGTACAGAAAAGGAAGATTGGTGGTGGGCAATGATCAGAACTTAAGGGAGACCTTGATTAGCAATCTTCACAGCTCTACAGGAGGTGGTCATTCTAGAGTGGAGGTGACTTATAAACGATTGGCATGCTCATTCTACTAGAAAGGCATGAAGAAGATGATTAGAAACCTCATCAGATCACGTGATATATGCCAAAGATATAAGTATGAGACAATGGCAACTCCTGGCCTCTTGCAACCTCTGCCACTTCCTGATAACATTTAGGAAGATTTGTCAAAGGATTTCATTGATGCTTTGCCTAACTCACAAGGAAAGAGTGTGATCTTTGTGGTAGTGGACATATTATCGAAGTATGCTCACATCATGGCCCTTGCACACCCCTATTTAGCTGCAATGGTAGCTAGATGTTATCTGGATTACGTGTACAGATTACATGGGATTCCTAAGTCTATCACTAGTGACAGAGATCCTGTGTGTATGAGTATCTTCTAGAAAGAGTTGTTTAGTATGCTGCAAGTCAGATTACAACCCTCAGCAACACCTCACCCATAGACAGATGGGCAAACAAAGGTTGTAAATAGATGTATTGAAGGGTATTTGAGATGTATGTGTGGAGACAAGCCACATGAATGGGTGAAGTGGTTGCCTCTAGCTAAATATTGGTACAATACCAATCATCATACAACTATCAACAAGACACCTTTCCAAGCAGTTTTTGGAGTGATGCCTGCATCTCACATACCTTATGTTCAGGAGACTCACAAGCGGCAAATGTGAATGAGATGTTGAGCTGCAGAGAAACCATTATCAGGTTTCTTAAGCATCATTTGACTAAAGCTCAGATGAGAATGAAGGTACAACATGATAAACACCATTCCGAGAGGGAATTTGAAGTGGGTGAATGGGTCTTTCTCAAACTCAGACCCTATATGCAGCAATCTGTCCAGAGAAGGAGTAACAACAAGTTGGCAGTAACGTATTACGGTCCCTTCAAGGTGCTGGCTAGAGTAGGAAAGGTGGCATACACACTAGATCTCCCGGATAATGCAAGAATCCCCAACACCTTCCATGTTTCATTACTCAAAAGGCGAGTGGGAAATGCAGATGTACAACAACAGCTCCCTAACTTCATGAAGCAAAATTAGTGCAGATGGGAACCTGTTGCAGTATTGGGAAGAAGATTAGTGAAGAAAGGCAATGAGGCAGCTGTTACGACCCGAGAATCCAAAGCATGGGCTGTTGGTGTCCTGGTTGCTGTCTTGCTGCTGTTGTGCTATTGCTGCTTGTGGTTGCTGCTGTTGATTACTCGTTTGGCTTAAGTAAATTTAATATGGTGTTGAATATAGCGTATTCAGTTTTATGTGATCAAGAATTCAATTATGAATTCTGAACTTGAAGAGTTTATTGAACTGCAAGTGCCTAGGAGTTGCTTTCGGTTGTGATAAATTTGATTGAGTTACATTGAAGAAAGTTTAATTGATCAGTATTTGTTGATTACATTTAACATCAAAGCTGATTCGGATTGAGTTCAGTAGAGTTGATCAAGCATTAGCTGCTGTAGTTGAGTTGTGAAGCAAAGCATTAGTTGCTGAAGTGGAGTGCTAAAGCATAATCGAAATTGATCAAATAATCACTTGATCTGTTAGAAAAGAAGCTTAAGTGAGCTATTGGATCAACATTACACTTAATCATAATCAAAAGATCAGAAAAACAAGTTGATTAGAGTAGTTTCTGGTTCTGACATTCAATTAAGGAGTGAAGGTAACCGTTCTTTGAACTTAAAGTTACATTTTCGATCAGAGTCTGCGTTGTTGCTGATTTGTGATATAATTCGTGTTAATAAGCATAGAAGTGGTGAGAATTCAGTTGATTCTTAAGAATTATATGTTATTGAGTTAAGATTTGCTTAGACGTGAATCTGACATTGAATTGAGAACCGAAACTGTGAAATCTGATTTTGTTCTTGAAGATTGTTTCGAGTATTGTGTTGTGGACTTGATTGTGGTCTAGAGTCGAGCCTAATTCAAAATTGTAAGTCTATTACTCAAGAAGCATCTCTGTTAGGGTTTGGTTCGAGTTCTCTTTGATTCGAACTGCAGAAAGTTAGGGTTTGCACCCTGCGGCGTTCGTGGAGCAAAAAAAAAAGAAAAAAAGTAAACTGTGTGGTTGGTGTTGTTCGAAATTGAGCAGAAGGATATTCGAATTCTGGAATTTCAGTTCAAGCTAGGGCTGTGAAGTGTTGATTCTTTGTTATGAATGTGCGATTCTCATCGTCAGAAGAAGGGTGACTCTGTTGAGGAAAGTCTCAGATGTTTGTTGATGAAATGGCTGCTAGATTCGCTCAAGGATCTACACTCTTGGTCAAGGTCGTGAATACTCGTCATATCATCACCAAGGATGTCCTTGAAGAAATGTTTGATGCCTACGGTGACCTTAAAAGTGTTAATATTGTTTCAAAATCAAAATTTGAGGTTGAAGCAAAAGTGACTTATACTTCAAGCTTACAAGCTGAAGGAGCACGTAGGGTATTGCTAGAAGACAAGGTCTATGACCATTGCCATGTGTTGGATATCCAACATTTCAATCCTTGTAAGGATGTTAGGCAAGAAAAGAAGATGGCGGCTCTCATGGAAACAATTAGGAGTACGAAAGGCTCAAATAAAAGCGGTAAGAGTGTGATGCACAACTGGAATAAGATTGATCATACTTGGACTGACGATTCCAACATCACTTGGAAACAAGTGAAACATGAAGAAAAGGAGATGATGCAAGATCAATCTTCACCAAAGGTTGTGGCACTAGGAAATGAGCTGGTATTGAATGAAGAAGCAGCAGTGATGAGTGATGCTGGCTCAGATTTGGGAGAGTTACAACAGCAACTTGATCTGGAAGTTCAAAGTGTGTTTGAAGAAGTAGTAGTGGTGGATGGTGCAGTTGTAAATCATGAAGTAAATATCACACCATGCTTTCAGATTCAAAATGACCCTGATATGGCTGGAATTCAGAAGTTGTGGCAGCTCAATTCTGCAAGGGAAGCACCATTTCAGGGTAAAAGCGAATCATTGCAAGTGTTAGAGCCATTGAATGTTGCAGCAAGAAAATCGCAAGTGTGCGTAGAGATCTTAAGTGTTCGAAAGTTGAGATTTAAGAAGTGTTTCTCGAGTCAAAGAGTGAGATCAATGGAAAGACTAGGAGCTTCTTCGTGGATCAAGAGAATGCTTAAGAAAACAAGGAGTAAAGTGATTCCTAGTAGTAGTGATTCACAAGATGTGCAAATTGAGGTTTCAGCCAACAAACAAGAGTATGGTACTGCAGAATTGAAATGTACTGCTGAAAAATTAGATGCTACTGCTGTAATATCAGTGAATACATCACCAAATCTGTTAAGTATTACTCCATGGCAAACTGGTATGCAGAATCCGAGCATCTTCACTACTGAACAATCACATTCTGTTGGGAAATCAATTGTTGCTGCTATGGTATTATCTGATGCAGAATAAGGTGTGCTTTTGTGTGGGGAGAAGGTTTATCTAAGAGCAAGTACTTGTGACAAGCTTCCTCTTGATCTGGAGAAGGTAGATCATGATTATAACAAGCTGAAACATGAGGCTGAGTTGGAGAAAAGGTTAAATCAAGCTACCAAGGTTTGCTCCCAAGTTCAGCAGAGACCAAGTTTCGTTTCTGGAAAAATTTTTGAAGTATTAGAAGTTCACAACCTGGGTCATGAGCTGAAAATTAAGTTTGTTGAGCCAGGATCCAGTAGAATCAAAGATCTCTTGGTTATGTTTGAAGTTGGAAGATCCCCTGATGCCTTGGTGGAATCTGGATGCTGCGTCTGTTTTGGAATGTCAGCTATTGCTTTGGGCAAATTGTTAGCGCACCCTTAGGCTTGGGAAGTGCAAGAAGTTCGAATGGTTGGTTTGGAAAAATGTGGTACGTTGACAGATGTTAAATTAACAACAAGTAGCAAGAATCAGATGCAATTTAGAAACAGATGCAGATCAAATTATGATGCAACCCAAGCCCAAAAATCACATGCTGATTCTCAAGCTAATCTGCACAAGCGTCGGCTGTATGTGACCAAGAGCAGGCAAGTTGTTGAATTGAATGCATCCAAAGATTGGTTATTTCGGCAAGTTGTTGTAAGAATCTCTGGAAGACCCTACACGGATCAAGAGTGTGAGATGAAGCTTGAGTTTGGTTTTGTTATTGTTGCTAAGTCATTAAAACTCTTTGGAATCAAGCATTCGAGGAGCCTGCATACATTCACCAAGAACTCAAAGGACCTTATGATGACACCTTGCAATTGGGAGGACACTTGCAATTTGTTTGTCTGCAAGGCTTCAGCCGAGGACAAAGAAACCACTGAAGTTTTGAGGTTACAGCTGCTGAAATTTTGGCCATCAGTGTACGTTCACTGCAACTTATTGAGAGTCTGTTATGTAAGCATTGTAGCAGGGGGTTGCATCGAATGTAAGAGTTAGATGCATCAGCTACAATGTTATCACAATGCCTCAGTTGAAGACATCAACAGGAGATCAAGATTAACTCCAATAGAAATCATTAGATGCTTGAGTAGAGGAGTTAAAAACAGATCAGATCTTGAACCTGGATTATGCACAGCTGCTTTAATGCTCCATTGGCTTCATGGGCTGGTGCACGTTGCAAGCGTACTTTTGCTCATTGTTAAGAGATCTACGCTCGTTCTTTTAAGAAGAAAATGGGCTCAAAACGAATCTAGATTACAGGGCTTTTTGAATGAACAATGCTGCAGAATATCACTTATATACAGGGAGCAAAATGAGATACAAGCAGGAGCTGATGTTTTGGTGAACAATCTGGTATTGGTATACTGCAAATTGTGGGTTGTGAGTTCTGCTAAATTGATAGTGCAGATGGTGACTTTGTTTCCTTGGAGAGTGAATGATACTTTTGAAGACTTAGCTTGGTGGAAATCATTCAAGCTCATAATCAAGTTTGTGTTGCTGAATTGCGTTAGCCGTAACTGGAAGTCTTCTAAAGTGTGCGTTGTTGCTCTATTCAATTGGTTTGAGTTTGGAAGGCCTCCCGAGATGTTCAAGGACTTCATATGCAGCCTTATGGGTTTCACGACATTCAAATTCTGTTATGCAGCGTACTACCAGCAGAATTTCAGAAGGGTTGATGAGTTTTATGATTCTCTACAGCAAAATAGAGTTTTGAGCTATATTAACTGCATCATGAGGTGTCGTGGACGTGTTGTTGATGTTGGGATGGTTTGGTTTGATCAGTGCAGACCTCCTGAAGTGTACTATGCATTCAAATGCAACATTGTGTGAAACCAGGGTCATGTATCTGCTGCATTGCAGAGTCAGGCATCATTGGCTCGTTTCAGCTGCAACCAATTTCAGCAAGTTCAATTGCGCTTCAACTTTCTTCCATTCTTGAGGACAAGAATGTTTTCAAGGGGAAGGGAATGTTATGACCCGAGAATCCAAAGCATGGGCTGTTGGTGTCCTGGTTGCTGTCTTGCTGCTGTTGTGCTACTGCTGCTTGTGGTTGCTGCTGTTTATTACTCATTTGGCTTAAGTAAATGTAATAAGGTGTTGAATATAGCCTATTGAGTTGTATTAGCGTTTGGATATTGTAACTAGAATAAGTCTTTGATGTAATTAGTTGCATAAGTCCCTTTTGAAGTCATGTAATAGGTGAAGTCTAGAGCTTGTTAGCTGCAGTGGTCGAGCTAGTGGTCAATGCCGATCATTAGTGGCGGCTAAGTAGGTGGTTGGTGGTTATAGCATGAGTTAGATGCAGTGTAATAGATCATATAATGTAAGTAGTATAAATAGTAAGGCTTAGGCTTGTAATGTCATAATTTTGATGAATGATAATTGATATCTTTGATATCTCTCTCTCTACTTCTCATCTCCTTTCCCTTCTTATCTCCTCTAAACTCTACATTCTCTCCTCATCTCATACTCGTGCTATCTCAACCTAGGTTAAGATCCAAGAGTAATCTTGAACCTTAACAACAGCAACACAAGTCCTGATTCAATGGGCCAATTCATTTCCGGAGGATGCTACTTAGGAAGATTACTGGGATATTCGCACGAGATATCCTACCCTTGTGGACAAGGGTATCCTTTAAGGGGAGTGGAATTGTTAGGACTCAAAGTAAGAGCTAGGACTTAGTACTTGGAAATTAGATCCTATTGTATGATTGGTTTAAAGTGAAGTAGTTAGTTTGTTAGAATCTTGGCACAAGTATATAAGCTTGTGTCCTTGTATTGTGAAGGATTATGCAATAAAAATTCCAATTCTTCTCTCCTTTTCTATCTCCTCTCTTCTCCTTATCTTCTTTCTTCTTCTTCAATCTTGGTATCAAAACCAAGCTTATCAGTGTAGTGGGATTTATTTAGCACAATTAAGTCTTATTAAATGGTAATTAAATTAGATCATAAGATGGTAATTAATTTAACTCTGTGCAAGCCTTTGTTTTTATTGCCATCAAAAAAAATATTAAAGAATTCTTGAGATGAATTATTTACTCATGAGATAAGTAAATCTAAGTTTGCCAAACATTATTCATGAAATGAATAAAAGTTAAAAATTATAAAATAAAATAATTTTAAAAAAAATTAAAATTCATGAGATGAATTTTTACATGTGAGAAACAAAATAAAAAAAAAGAAAAATGGAAAAATGCGCATGGGTGGGGCGATCCGCGGCATGTGTATTGGATGAACCAGCGCCCAACACATGTCATGCATTGGGGACATCCTCTGTGGCTATTCGCGCTCGTGTGAGTTAGCGAATGATTGTGTGACACGTGGCACGCATTTTGAGGTTAAAAATATGCGGATTGAGCTACACCGGTATGGCGTTGTTCTGGGTTTAATTTGCACGGGTTTTTTTCTTTATTTTGCTTGTCCCACATTGGTTCCTTGCTATTTTTGGGGTTCGGTATCCTATTATAAATAAGGGTTCTAATTTTAAGGTTTGCCATCATATCAATTAAAAAATTAAAAGGTTTTCAGGAGTGTTGACTTTAAGAAATCAAATAAGATAGAAAATTGAAAATTTTCTTTTTAGTTCAATATTTTTCAGAGCCCACTATCTAGACATTTTGAGGTTATTATGCATAAGGCTTTTAGGTCTTAGCATTCTCAGCATTCTTGGTATTCTTCTGGTATTCTTTATTTTTGGAGCAATTTCAGGTAATTTTCATTCCTTCTCTTTTAAGTTTTTCACTTTTATATTTATTTACAATATTCTTATTATGCTAATTTAAATTCATATTATTATTATGAATTTATTAGAGTAGAGGCTTGTAGATTTAAATTAGGAATTTAAATATGTAGATTTAAAATTAAGAATTTTAGATAAATTTAGGTTTAAAATTAAGAATTTTAAATCCTTCCACTGTGCTAGTTTGAAAAACTTGAGGAAAATTTATAAAATTTGCCCCAACTATTGGTATGAGAGTTAGGTTCTGATTATGTTCATAATATATATAATAGGTATAATAAAATCGAAATAAATAGACTTGTGGTTTAATAAAATAGAGATTATTAAAACGGAAAGATACTTTGATTTGATTTTGATGACAATCGAAGTACTAGTTCAAATTGTTTAAATCGATAATGAATTAATAGTTAATTCAGATTTCCCAATTTAGATTCATTGAAATTACATTCGCATTATTCGTGTGATAAGATTGTGAGTATCTAATCAAGATCTACGAAATCGGATAAATTGATCTAATGAGATTAGATTCAATTTTTTTTAATAATAATAAAAATAATTTTAAATGCTGACGTTGATGTTGTCAAATTTTAATTAATTTAAAAATTAAAAAAGTAGAAAAATCTTTTTTGGGACATGTAGACGTTAGTACTAAATTAAATAATAATTAAAACTAGATGTTAATTTTTATTAATTAATTTAATTTTAGAATGAGATTCTAATGGAGGTCATGAGATAATCTAAAAAGTAAATGAACTTTAATTAAAACCACTAGTTTATAAAATTCAAGCGGGAGCTAGGTTCAATTGTTGAAACCTTACGGCCTCTATTACCGATCTTGCAATACAGTGAATTAGCATCACTCCCTATAGAGGGTGTCAGTTTGCAAGTTGCAAAGTTAGACTTCTATTAGTGTAGTGCAGAAAGGTTCCGCATGCTATAATGATAACTTTGCAGAGATGATAATAAGAGATTAAAGCAATCAAATAGAAAAATAGCAACACAAGAATTTAATATGGTTCGGCAATTTGCCTACATCCATAGGAGGAAGATCACAGTTTCCACTAACAAAGTAAAAGTGGAATCCAACTATTCCAATTACACCCTTATTGGTTTGACTCACAAATTGAGTATAAAACCAAACACGCCAGTATCTTTCTTATCTATCAAAGAAATAAATTTAGAGAAAAAAGCTAGGAAGCCAAATGCTTCTATACTACTTGATGCTACAATTTCTTGGGATAATTTGAATAATGAGAACAAAACCTATTTATAAGCTAAGAAAACAAATCCTAACCACAAGTTTGCTTTCAATTCTAGCCCAAACTTTGTTTGCTCTTATTTCCACCACTTATTTACTTCATCTTAATTCTCATCACATGTAATTTAGTAGTTGCCTAGTCAATGCCAAATAATGAAGGACTAATTGACTTAATCTAAGCCGCATATTCAACAATCTCCACCTTGGATTCAGATTATGCCATCTCTAAGGGTACTCCTTCCAATACCCTCGATGCACCTCTTTTCTTTGGGTAGATGTGCATTGCATCGCTTCTTAGTACGAGGAGATTTGCAATAAGTTGAAACAGTGCTTGAACTTCTCTATTGGAACTAGCTTGGTCATCATATCAGGCGTATAATCATTTGTGTGGACCTTTGACAAACAAATTTCTGACCTTGCTTGGAATACTTGATTCTTGGCCAAAGATATAGCACTTTGACTAATACACAGCAACTTAACAACATGTTAATTAAAACCAAGCTCTTCGACTGGACCTTTTAACCACAGAGCTTCTTTTCTTGCTTTAGTGGCTGCCATCTACTCTGCCTCCGTAGTAGACAAAGCAATAGTAGACTATAAGATAGACTTCCATGAGACTAGTCCTCCACCAAAATTGAAAGCATAGCCAGTAATGGATCTTCTATTATCAAGATCTCCAGCATAGTCGGAATCAACCTATCTGACTACCTTGCTTGAAGTTGTGTTTTGGTCATATAGTAACCCATAATCAATTGTGCCAGCAAGATACCTGAAAATCCACTTTACTGCATTCGAATGGTCCTTTCCTGGATTTGCCATGTATCTACTGACTGCACTAACTGCATCTCAAATATTTGGTCGCGAACACACCATAGCATACAGGAGGCATCCTATAGCATTTACATAGGGAACTTGAGTCATGCATTCCTTTTCATCTTCTGTTGTTGGGCAAAGATCGAAAGATAGTCGAAAATGTGTTGCCAATGAGGTCTTTACAAGTTTTGGAGTTCATCATACTAAACCTCTACAAAACTTTCTTCATGTAACTTCGTTGCGTAAGCCACAAGTTGCCAGTTTTCCTATCTATGCAGATTTCCATTCCAAGGATCTTCTTAGCAGCTCCAAGATCCTTCTTATCAAATTTTCTACTCAACGTGTTCTTAAGCTCAGTAATGTGGGATTTACTCTTTGCAGCAATAAACATATCGTCAACATAAATAGTTAAATAAATTAAAGAAAACTCATCCAGTTTCCTAAAGTAAACACGGCAATTGAACTTACAGCGGGAGTATCAAGAAGGTACTATGAATGTATCAAACCTCTTGTACCACTATATGGGTGATTGCTTTAAGCCATATAGTGACGTTTTCAATCTACACACTAGCCTTTCCTTGCCTAGTTCTTTGAACCTTCTAGTTGCAGCATGTAAATCTGTTCGTTTAGTACTCCATGTAAGAAAGTCGTTTTGTCGTGTAGTTACTCCAACTTCAGATTATACATTGCCACAAATGACAATATCAAGCGTATCGATATATGTTTGACTATAGGGAAGAAAATTTCATTGTAGTCTAGACCTTCTTTCTACAAGTATCCTTTGGCAACTAGTCAAGCTTTAAACCTTTTTTTTTTTTTTTGGTAAATCAGTGATTAATCCATATATGAGAAAGAATATATGTATAAGTCTACGAGAGGCATACCCCAAGTCATGGCCAATGAGGCCTACATCAAAGAATGACTCGAATAGAGCAAAAGAATCAACTGTCAACATGACCAATCGAAGAAAACAAAGCAAAGCTAACAAACTAGTGCTCAATCCCCTACTCCTGCGGAAGTTGAGTATTACGATGAGCACCCTGGGTCAAGCTTTAAACTTTTCACATTCATATGCTGTGACTGCTTCTCTCTTTCGATAAACCCATTTGCAGCTAATAGCCTTCTTCCCTTTGGGCAATTCTACCAATTCCCAAGTTTGGTTCTTCATGAGTGACTCCATCTCTTCTGTCATGGCTGCTAACCATTTGTTAGAATTCAATGACTGGACAGCTTCTTCAAAACTTGATGAGGTTTCGTCATCAGTGAATAAAGCAAAAAAGACCATGTCTTCATATCTCTTAGGTGCTCTAATTGTACGTCTCTCTCTACCTGTGGCGATAGAGTAAGGCTCTTTTTGATTCTCTTCATCATGGGTTTGAGTTTGAATTTTTGTCCATGTAGGTTGTTCTTTAAACTCCACCTGAATGGCAGGTCTCTCAACTTCTTCTTTTGTAGAAGCATGCTTAATATCTTCCTTTTTCAACACACTGGCTTCATCAAAGACGGCATCCCTTCTAATCTCTTTCTTCGATTCTGGATCCCAAAGCATGTATCCTTTTACACCTTTAGGATAGTTGAGGAAGACACACTTTTTTGACTTTGCATCTAACTTTGTTATATCGTCACCTGGTACATGCATGTATGCCAGATATCCGAAAATGCGCAAATTTGAGTAGTCGACTGGCCTTCCTGTCCAAACCTCCTCAGGGATTTTAAAATTTATTGCCGAGCATGGGGACCTATTTATCAAGTAGACAGTGCAGTTTACTGCCTCTGCCCAAAAATCCTTTGGAAAATATGCATTAAGCCTCGTACACTAAGCTCATTCTAACAACATTTTGTTCATTCTTTCAGCAACTCCATTTTGTTGTGGAGTCTTCTTTACTATAAAGTGTCGAGTAATATCTTCATTTGAGCAAAATTCTAGAAAGGTGCTTTCTTTGTACTCGGTCCCGTTGTCACTTCTAATGCACTTCAACTTTCTGCCAGTCTGGTTTTCAACTTCAGCCTTCCATTGTTTGAAAACATTAAACACCTTGGATCTGTGCTTCATGAAGTACCCCCATACGTTTCTAGAATAATCATCGATGAAACTGACAAAGTAGGTGGAACCTCCGTGTGATGCAATTGGAGATGGTCCGCACACATCAGTATGAACATAGTTAAGAGCACCTTTACTGATGTGGGATGAGGTGCTAAAACTGACCCTTTTCTCCTTTCCCATGACACAAAATTTGCAGAAGTCCAACTTGCATCCTTTGACTCCATGTAATAGTCTTCTCTTGTGTAACTCATAAAGCCGGCGTTCAGTGGGATGACCTAAGCGCTTGTGCCATAATTCGATATCGTCATTTCTGGATTCAGCGGCGGTAGCAGCTCCACCTGAAACAGTATCTCCGAGTAGCTTGTATAGGTTCCTGGCTTTTTTTCTCTTCATCACAATGAAAGCCCCTTTGCAGACTTTTAGCAATCCACCCTTAGCCAAGAAGCCATAGCCCAAAACGTCTAATGTTCCCAACGGGATCAAATTTTTCTTCAACTCAAGAATATGTCAGACGTTACCCAATGTTCTAACAATTCCATCATACATTTGATCTTCACTGTACCTACTCCGGTAACTTTATAGCTAACATCATTACCCATCAGAACATGACTAACATCACGAGGCTGGTAGGTGCTAAACCTTTCCTTGTAAGGACACATATGATATGTGCACCCGGAGTCAAGTATCCAAGAGTTTGATAGAGATCTGCCATTTGCTAACACCAACAACATTTCAGCAACTTCATCTTCATTTGCTTTGTTGTTGACGGCATTTGCTTCTGTTGGCTTTTGGTTCTTCCTTTCTTCCAAGTCTCTTTTTAATTCATGGCAGAATCGTCTAACATGTCCCTTCTTATGGCAGTAGTGACATTCCTCATCTTTCCTAAGGCGCGACTTCGAGCGATCATTCTGACCATTTCTTTGACGAGACCTACTTCTACCACTTCTTGACTTTGCCTTGTCATCTTCTTTCAGGAAAAAGCTTTCGGGTTGAGAAGAATTGCTTAGTTGTTTGATCTTATTGGTCTCCAGAAGAGCTATTGTCACTTCATCCACCGTCAAAGTTTGCTTTCCAACTAGTAACGTGGTCACCAAAGTCTCGTATGATTTTGGTAGAGATGCCAACAGGATGATGGTTTGACCTTCTTCTCCGATTTTGATCTCAACACTTAGTAGTTGAGTGATGCATGTGTTGAACTTGTTGATGTGGCTTGTAATGTCTGAGCCTTTCTGCATCTTCAACTCGAATAACTCTTTCTTTAAGTATAATCTATTTGTCAAAGATTTAGACATATAGAGGTTCTCTAATTTCTTCCATAACTTGGCTAGAGAAGTTTCGTTCAACACTGTGTACTTGATTTTTGGAGCAAGATTGAGTCGTATCGTGCTCACTGTCTTTGCTTATAATTCATCCCAATTATCATCTTTCATGCTTTCGAGCTTCGTGTTGAGTAAAGCTTGATAAATCCCCTGTTGCACCGACATATCCTTGACAGTACTTTGCAAATGCTAAAGTTGGTCTTGCATTCAAAGAGTATTATCTCGAACTTCATGCTTGCCATAGCTCTAACACCAATTGTAGTGCAGAAGCATGCTATAACAATAACTTTATAGAGATGGTAATAAGAAATTAAAACAATCAAATAGAAAAATAGCAACATAAGAATTTAACGTGGTTCGGCAATTTGCCTATGTCCACAGGAGGATGATCACAGTTTCCACTAACAAAGTAACAAATTGAATCCAACTATCCCAATTACACCCTTGTTGGTTTTACTCACAAATTGAGTATAAAACCAAACACTCAAGTACCTTTCATATCTCTCAAAGAAACAAATTTAGAGAAAAGACTAGGAAGTCAAATGCTTCCACTACTTGATGCTACGACTTCTTGGGATGATTTGAATAATGAGAACAAAAGCTATTTATAAGCTAAGATAACAAATCCTAACCACAAGGTTGCTTTCAATTCTAGCCACAACTTTGTTTGCTCTTATTTTCACCGCATATTTACTTCCTCTTAATTCTCACCACATGTAATTTAGTAGTTGCCTAGTCAACGCCAAATAATGAAGGATTAAATGACTTAATCTAAGCCACATATTCAACAATTAGGATAAACCAAAGCATAAAGAAGCGATGGGGCCACGCTGCCGTGTAGTATCACGTGTATTTGCATGGAGGTTTAGGTAATGATTTACACTTGACTAGTGTAATACATTAGCCTCCCTGAGGAGTTCTGTTGTGTTATGTTAGAGACTAAGGTAAATTGGTAAGTTAATCATATTTAATAAGAGTTACAATAAAACATGTTAATTGAGAATAGTTCTCACCCAAACTAATTTCATATGAGCCCGCTGTCAAGGAGTAAGAAGTGGTGTGTTTGAGTCATCTTTGCATGCATGATAGTACAGTTTTGTGGATTCCTGAGTTATTATATTTGCTCAATTAAAAGAATAGATATCACTGCATCATACATGACTAATATTAGATAGTTACATAAATGTTTGCATTGACAATGTTTTGAAATGGCTGTGACTGGTGCCCTTCATTTAATTATGAAAGATAATGCTTTAGCTGGACCAAATTATTTCACCTAGAAAATGAACTTAGACAAGGTATTAGTACATGAGGGTCATAAGTTTGTTCTCACTGATGCTCGGCCTATGGGGCCCACTAATAATTCTACAACTACTGTTAAAAAGTGTTATGAACACTGGCATAAAGCTAATGAGTTAGCCAGATGTTATATTTTGGCTTCAGTGACAAATGTTCTCAAGCATTAGATGCTTGAGATGGATACAACAGCTGAGATGATCAAACATTTAAAGGAAATGTTTGGTGG
This sequence comes from Simmondsia chinensis, assembly GCA_018398585.1. NCBI lineage: Eukaryota > Viridiplantae > Streptophyta > Magnoliopsida > Caryophyllales > Simmondsiaceae > Simmondsia > Simmondsia chinensis. The sequence goes on from JAGTTD010000025.1 coordinate 13,257,499, forward strand.
TCAAGATAAGGCAGCTAGGCAAGGGCTAATGAGGAAGTTCTTGAATATAAAGATGTCAGAAGGGTCGCCAATTCAAGGGCATGTCATGAAAATGATGGCTTGTTTATCTGACCTTGAGATTCTTAGTGCTAAGATTGATAGTCAACCACAGCAGGGCATCATCCTCAAGTCTCGGCCCAGCAATTTTTTTTTTTTTTTCAGTTCAGGCTCAACTACATAATGAATAATAAAGATTATTTATTTCCTGAACTGATGAAGGAGTTGCAGGTCGCAGAGGGCGGGATGCGAGATGAGGGAGTGTCCACTTGACTAAGGCAACCAGGGCTAGTGGGAGCAAGCAGAATAAGGGACTGACTAGAAAGAAAGGCATAGAGAAGGTTGCTAGTGTAGAGACTAAGCCTAACAAGAAGCCAACAACAGGCAAATGTTTCGTTTGCAGAAAGATGGGCCACAACAAGGGAAACTACACAAACTACATAGCTGCTTGTTGGCCCTAAAGCCAATATTATTGTAATTTTGATGATAACAACCATTTAGTGAGTCATGGGATTTAAATTGTTCTAATCTTGTTTTTAAGTGACTTATAAGAAAACTAGGAACATCAAGATTAATCATGGATACGAAGCTTTCCAAAAGATGATAAATCAAGAGGAAAAGAGATAAAAGCTAAAGATAAGATTTATCCAAATTGAAGAAAACGTGATCCAAGTCTAAGCAACCTAAAGTTATTTATTTTTGTTGTCTAGGACTTAGGATTGGGATATATCAATTGAGTTCAAGTCTCAATATTGATAAGTGATGCTCTTACAAAAAAATTTTTGAAAAATATTTTAGAAAGTTGATTTATCAAATTTTGTTTGTAAAATATTTAGGTCAAAATTAAAACAATCTAGCTTATCAATTAAAATATTTTTTAAGATCGGTACTTTGAAAAGTATGGTCAAATCAAATGAAGACAAAATTTTAATAGGTGATGATTTAGCTTGATTTACGGAACCAATCATTTTTATGATCAAAGTGGGAAATAAATTCAAAAATTGAACAAATATAGCAATCAAACAATCAATATTTTAACTTCGGGAATGTGATAAAAGTATCCCACCAATCAAGCAAATTGATCAAAACGTGTAAATGCACCCGGGTACGCTGAGTGTCGACACACAGATAGTATGTGTTGACACACAGGCTTAAAGTAGCCACCAAGAGCTGCTGTGTGTCGACACACAGAGGTTATGTGTCGACACATAGACTGAAAAAGCTCAAAACGGCTACTTTTGACTTGATTTCTTTCCAAAACCTTTTCCCAACTTTTTCGACGTCTTATTGGCCCTCATTTGCCTATAAATAGGGCTTGAATGCTTTGGTTGAAATCATCCAATACTCTCTAAGCATTCTTTGTTAAAAAGTTTTCTTACATACTTGCGCTTTAAAGGTTTGTTTTAAGTTTTGTTTAAAACTTTTATTTGAGCATCACTTGTTCTCTTATTGTTGATCTTTGAGCTTTAATGGCATATCCTTAGCTTTGGCTGAGCTTAATCAAGTGTCAATTCACTCTTGAAAGAGTGAAAAATTTGAGCACTTTAATTCTTTCATTGCTTTATTCAAATTTGTTGCATTGTATAGGTTGGATCCTGAGCCTACGGTTTCAAAAGGATCGGTTGTAAAAGGTTGGTCTTGAGCCTACGTACAAAAAGACCGGCTGTAAAGGTTGGATCCTGTGCCTATTTTTAAAAAGGATCATCGGTTGAATACTCAAGTGACTAAGAGTAGTCACTTAAGAAGTGGACAAGCTTCCGGTTTGGAAGTGAACCACTACAAAAATCTTTATGTGTCCCTTTTATTTTTGTCTTTTTATTTTTCATTTGACATTTGTTGTTTAGCCTTTAATTAAATTTTTGGCTCATATATTTAAATTTTCATTTATCATTAAAGAGCCTAATTCACCCCCCTCTTAGGTTGCTATTTGGACCTTCAATTGGTATCGGAGCCTATGGTCTATTCTTTTTGGGTCTAACAACCTTAGAGTGATCCTAGGCAACTTTCACTCCAACCTTAGCCAAGGGTCTCGACCAGCAAGCCTCCTCTTTTTATGGGGAAAATTTCCCCTATTTGAAGCTAAAAATGGGACTTTATATTACATCCATTGATTTTGACTTATGGCTTATTACAAAAAATGGTGATTACGTAACCTCAAAGAAACAAGGTGAGAAAAGCATTGAAAAAACAAGAAAATGAACTTGTGCAAGATGACAAAGAAAAACTTCAAAAGCTCATTATCAACTCTTTTGTGCTATTACCCCAAATGTCTTTAACTATGTGTCCGGTTGTCAATCGGCAAAAGAAATTTGGGACAAGCTAGAGGTCACCTATGAAGGTATGGATCAAGTAAAATCTTCTAAATAAATATGTTGGTAAGAGCTTACGAACTTTTCATAATGAAACCAGAGGAATCAATAAAAGATATGTACACTAGATTTTCGAATATTACTAACAAACTCCAAGCTCTTGGAAAAATGTGTTCAAATGAGGAGCAAGTTAGTAAAATTTTTCAATGTCTCCCTATTTCATGGCAAGGCATTGTTACTGCTGTTCGGGAAGCTCATAACCTGCCAACTTATAAACTTAATCGACTAATTGGAAATCTCATGACCCATGAGATTGACATGGAAGAGTTTAAAGAAGAGGAAAAACAAAAGAAAAAAAAGACATAGCATTTAAATCATCTTTGAGTGATGAAAGTGATGATGAAGTTGTTATTTAGCAAAAAGATTTGATAAATGTCTTCAAAAGAAAAGATTTAAGAAAAACATCAAAAAGGGTTCATCTTCCTCCAAAGATGAACCAACTTGCTATGAGTGTGGAGAAGTCGAACATCTTAAAAGAGATGTCCTAAGCCAAAAATAAGAAGTTCTTTAACAAACTCAAAAAGAAAGACAAAAAGGAAGAACGGAAGAAACCTTCTACGGCTTTGGGAGAGAGTGACGATGACTCCAATGAAGAAAGTGAAGAGGAAGTAGCTTAACTTTTGTTTCATGGCTATTGGCGACGATAGCATTGAAGAGGATGAGGTAAACAATCTACCTTATGGTAAATTTGTGGTTGGTTTTCAAGAGTTATATGAGAAATATAAAAAATTAAAAAACAACACAATACTTTTGTAAAAGGTATTGAAACTACGGGATTGGAAAAGGATTCAAAACGATGTTTAGTGCTTGAACTTGAAAATGAATTCCTAAAGAAAAAGAACAAGTCTTTAAATATTGAGATCATTAAATTAACAAATCAAAAGAAATCCTTGGAAGAAACACTTCATACTTCAAAGGAAAATGAGAAAGGAAAATCTAAGGAAGACGAATCACTTTTAAAAGAAAATGAGTCTTTGAAAGAGAAAATGGAAGAACTTTCGAAAATATTAAGCAAATTTTTTAAAGGTCAAGAAACACTTGACAAAATTCTTGCGTCTCAAAAGCCAATTTATAACAAAGAAGGAATAGGTTACAATGGAAATGTCGAAAAGAAAAATTTGAATGTTCTTTTTGTTAAAGCCTCATCACCTTCAACAAACTCTGTAAGCTACAACTATTGTGGTGACCATGGGCACATCATTTACCAATGTTCTTTCAAAAGAAATTTGAAATAGACAAAGATGGTTTGGGTCCCAAAAGGATCTCGACTACCAAATGTAAAGGCTAACAACAAAGGACCCAAGAAAATTTTGGTACCCAAAAGTGTCTGAATTGTGATAGGTGTGTATGAAAATCCAAAGCAAAAAACAATAGTGGTACTTGGATAGTTGTTGCTCAAGACACATGACCAGAGATAAATCTAATTTCACTTCATTAATGCCAAGAAAAGGAAATGTCACCTTTGGTGACAATAAGAAAGGAAAAATAAGTGGTATCGGTAATGTTGCTTCTAACTCTTTTCCTTGCATTGAAGATGTCTTACTTGTGGAAGGTCTTAAGCACAACTTGGTAAGCATTAGTCAATTATGTGATAAAGGCTATTGTGTGAACTTTGAATCATTTAGATGCATAGTTAAACATGCTAAAACAAATGAAATTTTGCTTGTTGGTCTATGATGTGAAAATGTCTATATGATTGATCTTGATTGTGTATACTCATTAAATGGTTTAGTGTCTTAGATGAAAATGTTCCTTGGATTTGGCGTAGAAGATTTGGACATGCTAGTATTGATTTAATTTCAAAACTTTCAAAAAATGATCTTGTTAGAGGTTTACCAAAGCTAAAATTTGAAGAAGATCGTATTTGTGATGCATGGTAATATGCAAACAAACTAGATCGTCATTCAAACCCAAGAACGTAGTTTCGACATCAAGGCATCTTGAACTCTTACATATAGACTTGTTTGGTCCTACTCGTCATTTGAGCCTTGTTGGAAAGCGATATAGACTTGTAAGTGTTGATGATTACGCCCACTTTACTTGGGTCCTAGTCCTTTCTCATATGAGTGAAGCATTTGATAAATTTGAAAATTTTTGTAAAAAGGCACATAATGAAAACGATTTGAAAATTGTTTCGGGTAGAAGCGATCATGGAAGGGAATTTGAAAATGATGATTTTGAAATTTATTGTGATTACTTTGGAATTGATCACAATTTTTCGGCACCTCAAGCTCCTCAACAAAACGGAGTGGTTCAAAGAAAAAATAGAATTCTTGAAGAAATGGCAAGAACAATTATTTGTGAAAATAACTTGCCTAAATCTTTTTGGGCCGAAGCCGTCAACACCGCTTGCTATATTTTAAATCGAACTTTAATAAGACCAATTTTAAAGAAAACACCATATGAACTTTATAACGGTAGAAAGCCAAACACTGCATATTTTAAACCTTTTTGGTGCAAATGCTTCATTCACAACAATGGCAAAACAAATCTTGGAAAATGTGATCCACGAGTTGATGAAGGTATTTTCATTGGATACTTTTTAACAATCAAAGCATATAAAGTCTATATTAAAGAGACAAAGATTGTAGAGGAGTCTATACATGTAGTTTTTGATGAAACTAATGTGTTGTCCCCTAGAATTCCTTGTGATGACGATGATATAGTAATCAAACCAATAAACATCACACACTCATCCAATGAGCAAGAAAAGGTTATATCTAACACTCAAATGAATGAATCAAAAGGAGATAACCAAAATGTAGAATCCAAAGAGGAAAACTTACCACGAGATTGGAAATACTTGAAGGATCATCCAACAAGTCAAATCATTGGTTATCCCTCTCATGGTGTAAAAACAAGGCATGCATTAACGGAATATTGTCATTTAGCCGCATTCATCTCCCTTGAAGAACCCAAGAACATAAAAGAAGATCTTAATGACGCAAATTGGATAATGGCAATGGAGGAAGAGCTCAACCAATTCTAGTGAAGTGGTGTATGGGAACTTATAGATAGACCCCAAGATCATCAAGTCATAGGCACCAAGTGGGTCTACCGCAACACGAAGGATGAAGAAGGTAACGTGGTAAGAAATAAGGCAAGGTTGGTAGCTAAAGGCTATAACCAAGAAGAAGGTATAGACTATGAGTAAACCTTTGCTCCCGTTGCTAAGCTAGAAGCTATTAGACTCTTATGTGCATTTGTTTCATTTGGTAGCTAATGCAAAATGGATTTCCAAGAGGAAAAGTTGACACCACACTTTTTATCAAACACTCTAAACATGACACTCTTATCGTACAAATTTATGTTCATGATATAGTGTTTGGTGCTACTAATCCATCTCTTTGTGAAGAATTTGCAAATCTTATGAGCAGGGAATTCGAAATGAGTATGATGGGAGAACTCAACTACTTCCTTGGATTACTACTTCCTTGAATTACAAATTAAGCAAGGCAAGGATGGAATTTTCATCAAACAAGCCAAGTACACAAAGGAAATGCTCAAGAAATTTTGCATGGAAAATTCCAAGGCAATAGCAACACTGATGAGCTTAACTCTTAAGTTAGATATGGATGAAAAAGGTAAAAAGGTGGACCAAAAGCTATATCGAGGTATGATCAGATCCCTTCTTTACCTTACCGCTAGTAGACCTGATATATTGCTCAATGTATGTTTATGTGCCAGATTTCAAGCATGTCCTAAGGAATCTCATCTATGCGCCGTGAAAAGAATATTTCGATACCTAGTTGGTACTCTTACTTTAGGCATATTTTACCCTAAATGTGATTTCTTTGATTTTGTTGGATATAGTGATACAGATTTTGCTTGATACAAAGTGGACCGAAAATCGACTAGTGGTACTTGTCAATTCCCTTTTCACGCTTTGGCATCATGGTTTAGTAAAAAGCAAAATTCTGTTGCTTTATCCACGGCCGAGGCTGAATATGTTGCATGTGGTAGTTGTTGTGCTCAAATGTTATGGTTAATGCACCAATTAAATGACTGTGGCATTCATATTAACCATGCTCCCATAATGTGTGATAACACTAGTGCTATATGCTGTTATGTTTGTGATCAAATCACATACATAAACTAAGATTAAGAGAATATGGGATGAGAAAGAAGTGAAGGAGATGAGAAAATAGAAGAGTTAAGATGAGAGAGAGAAGGCTAATCTCAAAGAGATTGGTTTGATATTTCATTTGATGAATGAAGATTACACAAGATCAACCTATTAATAGAAACTATATACATTGAATCAAGCCTTAATCAAGCTTAACCAACTTAAACACAGCCGCCAAGCTTGACCAGGCAAAAGACCTACACAACTAACGGCCAACCGACTTTGGCACCAAAACTGGGATTTGAAAGCTACCGAGCCTAACGATACAATTAAGCTCCTTATTACATTGTATTACATCACATTAAGCAAGAAACATAACAATCCCCTCCCCTTAGAGCATTCTTGTCCTCAAGAATGAAAAGAAGGAAATTGGCCCTTTAAGAAATGCTTTGCTTACCAAGTGGTAAACGAATCATCCAAGTTGCACCAGCTCACTCGAACCTCTTGTCCTGCACGGTCAGCTGCTGCTCCTTGCGTCTGCTCTACTACTGCAGCAGGTTGTAAGATCAAAGCACCACTGGATCCTGCTTCCAGAAGACTTGAAGATGGGCTGAGTCCCTTCTTGACTTGTTTTTTAAGAAGTGAGACATGAAAGACCGGGTGAATATACGAGTCTGGGGGAAGCTCCAACTTGTAAGCCACCTTGCCAATTCTCTCTAATACCTTGTAGGGACCAAAAAACCATGCGCAAAGCTTAACATTTTTTCTTACTACTACTGTGGTTTGCCTATATGGCTACAATTTCAAGTATACCATATCCCTCACATCAAAATTTCGATCGACTCTCTTCCCATCTGCATACCACTTCATTCGGGCTTGAGATTCACTGAGATTACGCTTCAGCTGCTGCATAACCTGTTTCCTCTGATGCACCAGCTCATTAACCTCAACCACATCTACCCCCACTTCATGCAACATCAAGGGAGAAGGAGGATCATACCCATATAATGCCTTGAAAGGTGTAGTACCAATTGAAGCATGGAAATGGGTGTTATACCAAAATTCTGCCAAAGATAGCCATCTTCCCCACACTTTAGGATGATTAAACACCATAACTCTAAGTTATTGCTCGATGCATTTTGATCCTCTCCGTCTGACCATCTGTTTGGGGATGATAGGAAGAGCTGAGTGCTAAGGTCGTTCCCAACAGTCCGAAAAATTCCTTCCAAAATTGACTTGTAAAGAGCTTGTCCCGATCAGAAACTATGGATTGAGGCAAGCCATGGAGCTTGTAGATGTTGTCTAGGAACACCCGAGCTAGCTTCTCAGCAGTCACAGGATGAGCCAAAGCAATGAAGTGCCCAGACTTAGTGAATCGATCTACTACCACCCAAATCACTTCTTTTCCTTCTGACTTAGGCAATCCTTCGATAAAATCCATGCTTATGTGCTGCCAAATACCCTCAGGAAGAGGTAAAAGCTGTAGAAGTCCTTGATACCTTTGATCACCAAGTTTAGTTTGTTGACAAACCTCACAACTTTGAACAAAGTTATGCACTTCCTTCCTCATTCCGGGCCAACTAAAGTAACCCTTCAGCCTCTGATATGTTCCCTCCATGCCTGAGTGTCTTCCCCACGAAGAATCATGAGTAGCACTGATAATTTGGTGTCTAAGATCAGTCGAGGTACCAATGTACAACTTCCCCTGAATTCTGATATTGCCTCGGTTAACAGATATTTGTGCACCAACAGTCTGATTGCAAGCGTTACCCATGATTGCAGCAGCTATACATTCTTACGCAAACAAATCATTCTCATAGGACTGATGTAACTCTTCCATCCAAGCAGGAGAAACCACAGAAACAGCTCCAAGAGAACCCTGCTCAAGGTCCTCAACTCTGCGTGACAATGCATCAGCAGCCCAGTTCTCCTTTCCTTTTCTGTATTCAATGTCGTAATTGAGTCCTAACATCTTCATCAGCCCTTTTCTTTGTATCCTGGTGACAATCTTCTGCTCCAACAAGTGCTTAAGACTTTGGTGATCAGTCCTAATGAGGAAATGGTGTCCATCCAAGTAGTGTCTCCACTTGTCAACCGCTAGCAAAATGGCAAGATATTCTTTCTCATATGTAGAAAGAACTTGATGTTTAGTACTCAAAGCTTGGCTAAGATATGCTATAGGCCTTCCACCTTGAGATAACACTGCCCCAATAGCACTACCACTCGCATCAGTCTCTAGAATAAAGCTTGAAGAGAAATCGGGCATCGCCAAAACTGGTGCTTTCCATATTTCAACCTTGAGTGCTTCATCCGACCACTTGAATGAATCTTTCTTCAATAGGTCTGTTAATGGCTTTGCTAAGGCTCCATAGTTAGCCACAAACTTGCGGTAATAGCAGGTTAATCCCAAAAAACCTCTTAATTGTTTCAAAGTAACCGGAGCTGGCCATTCCTTCATGGTTTGAACTTTTGTGGGATCTGTGGCAACTCCTTCACCGGAAATCACATGGCCAAGATACTCCAAGTGAGTTTGAGCGAAGGAACACTTGGCTAACTTAGCATACAACTTGTGCTTGCTCATGACCGAAAACACCTCTCTCAAATGCTTCAAATGCTCCTCAAACGATACACTGTAAATCAGGATGTCATCAAAGAAGACCAACACAAATCTCCTAAGAAATTGTTTGAAGACATCATTCATAAGAGCCTGAAATGTTGCTGGGGCATTTGTCAAACCAAATGGCATGACCACAAACTCAAAGTGTCCATGATGTGTCCGGAATGCAGTCTTGTACACATCTTGCTCCCCCACTCTAATCTGATGATATCCTTGTCGAAGGTCCAGCTTGGAGAAGACTTGAGCTCCATATAATTCATCCAACAAATCATCTATAACTGGTATAGGAAACTTGTCCTTCACGGTCATAGAGTCGAGTTACCTATAATCAATACACATACAAGCCGTGCCATCTTTCTTCTTGACAAGAATGACCGGAGAAGCAAAGGGACTATGGCTGGCTTGTATGAAGTTGGTCTTAAGCAATTCATCCACTTGCCTTTCAATTTCTGTCTTCTGAGCGTGAGGATACCTATAAGTCCTTATCTTTACTGGTTCAGCACCCTCTTTGAGAGGTATTACATGATCCAAGTGCCTTTTGGGAGGTAAGGATTTAGGTACCTCAAACACATCTTCAAAATCAGTAACCAGAATCTGCACTTCTGGCTTAGTAATGCCAATTAGTTTAGCTGAGGAAAGAGCAAATAGATGGCCCACCCATTAGTAAGCACAGTTCTGCAGGCCCTTCTTCAAGTTACTCCCCTTGATTACCTGTAATTGAGCTGGTTCGGATATCCCTTGCAAGGTAGCCTTAGTGCCTTGAACATCAAAGGAGACTGTGAGATGAGTATAATCAAACAATACCGGGCTATAGGTCCTCATCCAATCAACCAAGAGAAACTTTGGCATTTATTCTGAGTTGTGACTGTCTTTCCATTAGCCACGGTAACTGCAAGAGGGAGCTTTTTGATCACTTCGTGTCCTACCTTCTTGACCACTTTAGAATCCACAAAGCTATGAGTACTCCCACTATCAATGAGAATGATAATGGACCTCTTCCCAGCTTTTCCTTTAATCCGAATTGTGCTATGTGCTCCATTACCAGTTAGAGCCATAACAGAAATTTCAACTTCAGCATCTTCCAAGCTTACTTCACTTTCTTGGTCTGAATCAATGCACTCCTCTGAAATTTCCTCACCATCAGAATGTTCACCAGCCTTAGTGCCTTCCACAGCCATGAGAAACTTGGGATTGCACTTGTGGCCAAATTGATAAGGCTGATTACATCGGTAGCACAATTTCTGCTGAGTTCTGTCCTCCAATCTGTTTGGCCTGTTTCTGTTTGACCCTTGCTGAATTTTGGAGCTATTCCCATGAGATCTAAAGCCATCATTTGCTGCTATGACCGTGGATTCATAGAGCTTGGCCTTAGCAAAGGCCACTGAAAAATCAGTAGGATCTACCGCCTTGACTAAGTTCTTTAACTTAGGCTTCAACCCACTTATAAAAGCTGATACATAATACGACTCAGAGGCCTCAATTTCAGTCACAATGCTAGCCCGGAGGTTCTCAAATCTGGTCATGTATTCTTTCACAGTCGTCTCTTACTTCACTTTATTGAATTTATCCACTATATCACTCTCATCCTCATCACTATACCGAGAACACAAGGCTTTCGCAAACTCATTCCATAAAATGGAAGCTTTACCTCTTATCAAGCTATAAAACCACACCTTATGATCACCAAGCAAAGACACAGCCGCAATTTGAACCTTCTCTGATTCAGCAATGTCATAGAAGTGAAAATAACGCTCGCACCTCCTAAGCCAAGAATGAGGTTGTGTACCATCAAATGCATCAATTTTCCCCCGAGGTTGTCTATGGTTATTGTTTCTGTTGTTGGACGACTCCTCATTACTTCCTGATCGTTGTTGATGCCAAGAATCAGGTGGTCGAACCCATTGATCAGGATTTACTTCTGGAGGTCTGAAAGTATGCTCCATTTCCTAAACTCTGTCACCGGTTGCAGCATCCTAGTTTGAAGGTCGAGATGGTACATGCTCACTGCGACCTTGCCTATCAGTAACCTCAGCATCATGTGCTCTAACTGGAGCTCCAGCTTCTCCCTCACAGTGTTATGTTTCAACTCGTATTGAAGGATTTACTTGTAACACACTTGCTGGAATCAATGGTTCAGGCACAATAGGAGGATTTGGCCGCTTGAATTGCTCACGAATTTCAGCTAGTTTCACTTCCAACTGCTGCTTTTCACGATCAAGCCTCAAGGAAATCCTTTCCTCCAATTCCTGTGAATGCCTTGTGATTTGATCAGTTAGCAGAAGTTCAACCTGCTGTGATCGTTGCTCAAATTTCACATCCAGTTGCTGACATATCTGCAAGGTCTGTTGGTTCAAATTTTGAACGCTTTCAGCATTAGACTCCCTGATTTGAACAAGCAAGCAATCGCTCATCATCTGTAATTGACTGTTTAATTGCGCATTTGTGACAACATCTCGATCAGCAGAATCATTGTTGCCAACAATTTCGGCATAAGAGGTCCTGGCAATAGCTTTAGCTGCAGTCGATCTGGTAGTTACTCCACTGATCAATACCGCATCAGTTGATTCCTTAGATGACCACGAATCAAGTGTATATGTTTGTTTTTTTTTTTTTAACTTTTTTATATATCGAGTAAGAGTTAACCGCAAGCATTTAACCTAAACATTCAAGATTGAATCCCTAAGCCAATTGCAATGCGATCAATGGATATGTGATATCAAATTCGTTTGAATTTGGAAGCCAAACGAGGCTCTGATACCAATTGTTATGTTTGTGATCAAATCACAAACATAAACTAAGATTACGAGAATATGGGATGAGAAAGAAGTGAAGGAGATGAGAAAATAGAAGAGTTAAGATGAGAGAGAGAAGGCTAATTTCAAAGAGATTGGTTTGATATTTCATTTGATGAATGAAGATTACACAAGATCAACCTATTAATAGAAACTACATACATTGAATCAAGCCTTAATCAAGCTTAACCGACTTAAACACAGCCGCCAAGCTTGACCAGCCAAAAGGCCTACACAACTAACGGCCAACCAACTTTGGCGCCAAAACTGGGATTTGAAAGCTACCGAGCCTAACGATACAATTAAGCTCCTTATTACATTGTATTACATCACATTAAGCAAGAAACATAACATATGCCTAACTATAAGCCCAGCTCAACATTCAAGAACAAAACATATTGAGGTTCAACATCATTTCATTCGCGATCATGTACTCAAAGGAGATGTCATTCCACCAATGACCAATTAGCGGACAATTTTACTAAACCTCTAGGTGAAGAAATCATTTGCAACATCAGAAGTAAAATTGGCATGTGTAATCTATCATCTTGACCTTGATAGCATACATGGGTCATTTGCATTTAATATTGAATTTTAATACTCATCATGAAAGAGCCCCAATGGACCAAGTATTCTTATCCAATTCATGGATATAGGAACTTGGACCAATTTTTAAGAATATTAGGAAAAAAAAAAAAAAAAAAACATACACACAGAGAGAAATAGAGCACTGTTCTATCTTCTATGTGTCGACACACAGATAGTGTGTGTCAACACACAAAGAAAAAAAAAAAGAAAATAGAACCTTTTTTTCCTTTCACTTTCCCAATCTTAACCCCTCTTCATTCATTGTGTTTATTTATGCTCGTGTTGACATTATTGTACAAACACTATACTTTCAGTATTGCAATGTTATGATTCATCCTTCTATTTATTTATGCTCATGCTGACATTTTCTATCCCTCATCTTGTGCTTGTTGCTGAAGACAACGGGGGAGAAAAATTGGTGTGTTATATTCATACATAGTTATGTGCTTAATTGAGAAATGTTAAAAATGATCCCTAAAATGCATCAACTTAGGGGAACAATTGAGTTTGAACCTTAATCATGATATACATTGCCCCATAAGTTCATAGTAATGTGTATGCTTCAATAAGTGGATACTTTTATGGTGAAATCTATGCTTCAACTTTCACATTTCCAATAGACAACATCAAATGTTTGCCATCATCAAAAAGGGGGAGATTCTTGGCCCTAAAGCCAATATTATTGTAATTTTGATGATAACAACCATTTAGTGAGTCATGGGATTGAAATTGTTTTAATCTTGTTTTTAAGTGACTTATAAGAAAGCTGGGAACATTAAGATTAATCATGACTACTAAGCTTTCCAAAAGATGATAACTCAAGAGCAAAAGAGATTAAAGCTGAAGAGAAAATTTATCCAAATTGAAGAGAACGTGATCCAAGTCCAAGCATCCTAAAGTTATTTATTTTTGTTGTCTAGGACTTAGGATCGGGACATATCAATTGAGTTCAACTCTCAATATTGATATATTGATATGTGATGTACTTACAAACATGTTTTTGAAAAATATTTTACAAAGTTGATTTATCAAATTTTATTTGAAAAATATTCAAGTCAAAATTAAACCAATCTAGCTTACAATTAAAATATTTTTTAAGATTGGTACTTTGAAAAGTATGGTCAAATCAAATAAAAATAAAATTTTAATGGGTGATGATTTAGCTTGATTTATGGAACCAATCATTTTTATGATCAAAGTTAAGTGGGAAAAAAAGCAAAAATTACACAAATATAACAATTAATCAATCAATTTTTTAACTTAGGGAATGTGATAAAAGAATCCCACCAATCAAGCAAATTGATCAAAACGTGTAAATGCACCCGGGTAGGATGAGTGTCGACCCACAAATGGTATGTGTCGACACACAGGCTTACAGCAGCCACTAAGAGCTGCTATGTGTCGACACACAGAGGTTGTGTGTCGACACACAGACTGAAAAAACTCAAAATGGCTACTTTTGACTTGATTTCTTTCAAAAACCCTTTCCCATCTTTTTGAATGTCTTATTGGCCCTCATTTGCCCATAAATAGGGCTTGAATACTTTGGTTGAAATCATCCAATACTCTCTAAGCATTCTTTGATAAAAAGTTTTCTTACATACTTGCGCTTTAATGATTTGTTTAAAGTTTTGGTTAAAACTTTTGTTAGAGCATCATTTGTTCTCTTATTGTTGATCTTTGAGCTTTATTGGCATAACCTTAGCATTGGCTAAGCTTGATCAAGTGTCAATTCACTCTTGAAAGAGTGAAGAATTTGAGTGCTTTAATTCTTTCATTGCTTTATTCAAATTTGTTGCATTGTAAAGGCTGGATCCTGAGCCTACAGTTACAAAAGGATCGATTGTAAAAGGTTCATATTGAGCCTACATACAGAAAGACCGGCTGTAAAGGTTGGATCCTGAGCCTGTTTTTGAAAAGGATCATCGAGCTTAGTTAAAGGCTCAAGTGCCTAAGAGTAGTCACTTGAGAAGTGGACTAGCTACCGGTTTAGAAGTGAACCATTATAAAAATCTTTGCGCATCCCTTTTATTTTTGCCTTTATCTTTTTCATTTGACATTTATTGTTTAGCTTTTAATAAAAATTTTGGTTCATAAATATAAATTTTCATTTATCACTAAAGAACCTAATTTACCCCCCTCTTAGGTTGCTATTTGGACCTTCACTACTCTTCCCACAAAGACTACTAAGCCTTTTAGTGAAGGTATGTTCATATCTCATTTAGTTGAGTCATGCGTGGTTGGGAGTCCACCAGGTTCTTGGTGTGTGGACTCAAGTTCAAGTGACAATGTCTGTAATATGTTATAGGGGCTCAGTTTAACCAAGAGGCTGCATAATGGAGAAGTGTACCTTACAATTAGAGATGGTACAAAAGTAGCGGTCTTAGGAGTGGGAGATGTTTGCTTAGTTTTTAGTGGTAGAGTTTTGATTGTGAAGGATTCTTCATTTATACCTGCATTGCGTAAGAATTTCATTTATGTCTCTCATTTAATGGATAATGGTTATTCATTGAATTTTAGTTTTGAACTATTTATGACGAGAAATAAACTGTTTATTTGCAAAGGTACAAGTACAGATGGTTTATTCATGTTATTTCCCTATCAAAACTCTGAGATTTGTTTAAATGAATCTAACACGGGCTTACTTGTTCAATCCCTTAAGAGAAAATGACCTAAAAGGGATAATGCCTTAACATGGCACCAACATTTAGGTCACATTAATTCGAACAGGATCCAAAGACTAGCAAAAAATGGATTAATAGAACCTTTGGATTTGAAGTCATTACCTATCTCTGAATCCTACATAGAAGGAAAGTTAACCAAGTTTGTCTTGAAGAGTAAAGGAAAAACGGGTTGGTGATTCGCTTGAGCTGGTTCACACAGATGTATGTGGATTAATGAACGTTCAAGCAAGAAGTGGGTATAAGTACTTTATCATATTTACTAATGACTACTCAAGTTATGTGTATGTTTACCTAATGAGACATAAGTCAGACTCTTTTGAAAATTTCAAAAAGCACAAAGCTAAATATGAAAAGTAATTAGGCAAACAAGTAAATTCACTTTGATCAGATTGAGGTGAAGAATACCTTTCGGGTAAATTTATGGATTTCCTAACTGCAAAGGGGATAAGATCTCAGCTTTTTGCTCCAGGTATACCACGTCAGAATGGTGTTGTAGAAAGAAGGAATATGACATTTGATGGGTATGTATTACTTAGCAAGTGCACTAAGCTTTATCAAGTAATCAAGAAGTGAGTAGAGTATCGTTCCCACGAGGATTGTTTACTGAATGAGTGCCAAAATTACTAATTTTAATATTATTTGAAAGACCAAAATTTGAAGCTTTCAATATATAACAAATAAAATGAAAAGAACTAAAGATGTTCACTGATTTTGAAAAGTGTAGTGATATTTAGATAAGTTTAGTTATTTAGTAAGCTCCAAGGCATCCGACTTCACCTAGTTGCATTAATATGCCTTTCTATTCTCGATATTCAAGTTGTTATTACATGTTAATGGTTGAAAACCCTAACTTACTAATATTCTCACTTGAGCAATGCTTAGTATACTCTTTTACATAGTAACGCATCATTCTCTTGCATAAATTTAAATAAGAAAAGAGTTTTAAAGATTCATGGTGTTCACTTAAGACCACAAATCGCATTAATCTATCTCTAGCATTCGCTCAATTTGTGGTGTTCATTACTTTAGCAATCATCACAAATCTCCTCTTGGACTCATTATTAATCTTTACACGTTTTGAATGGTGATCAAGCATTCAAAACACATGAAGAAAAATAATAAATACTTCCAAAATGCAATAAACAAACTTTGAATACGTTGAACTAGAAAAGAGCATATATTACAACTTACGCTACATCATAGCCTTGGAAAAATAAAATTAGTTCATGGTAAACATAATATAAAGTAAAACTAAAATAAAATCCATGAACTTAAAGAGGAAAAGGGTAGAAAAGAACTTTGGAAATGAAAAATTATCAACTAAACTCTTTCTTTTCTCTTCCTTTCTTCCTTCTGACCTATACTTATGTGTTTATTTTTTTTCTTGGGAATTGGATGCTTAAACACTTCCATCCCACCCCTATTTACAGTGTTTTACATGACCAATTTATGAAATAAAAAAGACATGAAAGTTCTTCCTCATTGCCACCCATTTTACAATTTGCTTGCTTGCTTTTTTTCATTTTTCTTCATTCCACCGCCCAAACATGTATTTTTGTATCAAGTTGCACTTGTTCTTGAAGTTTTAAAGTTTCTTTTGCATTTGATTTGTGGAATTTGCCACCCAAAATGAAATTTTGCAACAAGTTGATACTTTTATTCTTTCTTCTTGCCTTAGCCCTGTGGTTTTGTGCACCTTTGCTCATTTTTTGTATCTTGCTTCTATTTGTTGATTTTGATCATCAAACCTAGCAAGAATTAGTGTAAAATGAGTGTTGTTGCTAGGAAAAGACAATAGGAATAAAAAAAAAAAAGCAAAAGCGAAAAAATTTAGATGTATGGTGGTAAAAAATTGAACCTAAATAATATGAATAATTGTATGCTAAATTGTGCTTATCAAAATACCCCTAAACTTAAATCTTTCTTGTCCTCAAGGAAGGCTAGTCATGAAAGTGCATGATCTCTTGCTTTAAGAATTTTTTCACAATTCAAAGCAAGTACACTTCTATTAGAACATACTGACAGAGGATCAACGTTTAAAGGTTCTAAAGCCAAAACAATCTTTTTGAGGAAAAAAACCCATCCATTACCTCAGTAAATGAATTCAAAACTTGGCTCAGCAAATTAAGTTTATCCGTTGTTTCTAATTTCAAGACATTCAAACTGAATAGACGATAAAAATCATGCCACTTGTAACAAGATTTCGCAGCTATGCCTAAGACTAAAGCTAAAAACAAATGTTCACAAAATTTTCTCCCTCTCTTTGTTTTTTTTTTTAAGTGCTCAGTTCCTGGTTTGCTTTCTATGTACCCCTAGTAGCGAGTTCTCAATATGCATCTGCTCCGATTTCAGTTGGCCTAGGGCACCAGGTATTGAAACACTCCTATAGATCTACTTACTCAAGGTACCACGGCAGGAAACCATCATACCATAGCACATATCCAAGTGATAGCTGTTTAAACAGAATAGCGGTGCTTGGTGATTCTCTCCCCTTTTTTTTTTTTAACAATTTTGCTTTTATTTAGGCTTAGGCAAAACTATCAAAATCTATTGTAAAAATGGCAATCTAATGCAATCTATTCAAATCTTAACATCTTTTAATAAAAAAAAAAAAGGTAAAACAACAATGTTAATTAATGAACTCAAACACTATGGTTTTATCATGATAGTGCCTTAGAATAGATCATGCCTTTCAATTAGAACATAGAAATAATTGATTCTTAAGATATTAAAATCCAGTAAAAGTAAAGGAGCTAAAAAGGGTAAAAAAATTGCCTAAAAAGCGTGATGATAAGATCTCCAAATTATTTTGAGGGTTTTTAGTGCAGTTCAAAATGTGGAAAAAAAAAAAAATTATAGAGACTAATGATCTAAACTATAGAAAATATTTTTGTTGGCCGGCTCAATCTACATGCCATACAAAGGCTCCAAACTCTTGAAGGCACTAAAGTTGACTCCAAAAGATAAAATAAAACTAGACAAGAAAACCTTTTGGAAAATTTTGTTCAAGATTTTAAAAATTTTGAAAAAAAAAATTGTGTCTCCTATCCCCAAACTTAAAAGTTATGTTAAAAGAAATATGAAGAACAAAACAGTAGGTCAGAAATACTTCCCAGGTTTCAGGATTGATCTTGAAAATGAAATTTGACACCTTGCTAATCCCCAAACTTGTTTCAAAACCTGTTTAAAAATATACAAAAACATAAGAAAAAGAATGAAAGGAAATTAATTAAAAAGAAGAAAGTGAATGGAACTTCGGTTGCCTCCCAGGAAGCGCTTAAGTTATAGTCGTTAGATTGTCTTTTTGATGACATTCTATCTTGTATCCTGAAGGAGACTAGAGTTCCTTGCATCCACCCTCAATGACCAATTTTTTTTTTTTGGATCTTCTTCGTACTCTTCTTTCCATGACTACCTCCACCTTCTGTAATCATGGAATCCTTAAGCTTAATGTGCCAGAACTTGAATTTTTCTTTCCGATCTGTTTTTGCATTTTTTTTACTAAGTCATCATTGGCTCCGAAAGCCTCTGACTTTGTTAGACAAGGTTGACACTTTATTTCAATCACTGGCGGTAGTGGGTCGGTCAAGATAGATTTGGTCATTTGTGGTGATGAGTCGATCAAGGGGTTATGTCACGTTGAGATGGGTCTTCTAATGTGTTCCCATCCCTGAATGCTATGGCATTAGTTTGTTCCCCTGGGTTGGCAACAATATTGCTAGGCAAGGTAGCTCTGAACCTCTCAGAAAGTTGCTCTAATATAATCCGTACTTGAGTTTTTAAATTTCAGATGGAGGCTTCTTGGTTTCTAAAGTGAGCCTTGGTTTATTGAATAAAATTTGTTCTTTCATGCATGAACATCCCAAACGTCTCTTGTAACTCATATTTCTTTTCTTGAGGTGGATGAATGGGTGAGATGGTTCCAAGAAAAGTTAAATCCATCCTTGACTGTAGGTGTTAGACTAAGGGTTGTGTTGGGCTTGTTGATAATTTCACATGTAATTATCCTGCTCAAAACCTAATGAGGAAAAACTATTGCCTGCTTGGCACTCCGAACTAGTATGGTCACCTACACAAAATTCACATCTAACTATAGGATTACGAACAACTTTGACACTTATGTTATCCAATTGCTTGTGAATTAGTGAGATTTGAGAAGATAACGACGTGAATACATTAACATTAGGAATTCCCATTGGCCTTCTTGGTACCGCATATGATATTAAGGTCTCATGTAGTTGCTGCTAGCCATCACCTCTAGCAACATTCGTTGCTAAATCTTAGGATTTGAGGGAGTAATGTCTCTTCATTGCTTAAAGCCCGAGCAGCTGATATATATCAAAGCCAAATTTGATGGCATTTGGGTTAATAGGGTTGATAGATAATGGCGTAGCCATCAATGTGCTGCCTTCATGTATGTTGGGAGTCATTGGTAAGTCTCGAGACGACTTAATTAATTTAGATGTGGCAACTTGTGGATTCTTAGGAGCCACTACCAAATATGAAGGAGTCATCCCAATTGATCTAACAGTTGGTGGCTTGAGTAAACTAACAGCTTGCTCTGTGGTAGAAACTACCTCGAGCTACAATGCTCTACTTGGTGGAGGTTGGTTGCATGCCAATTATTATATTCCATCCACATTGCGCTAGATGTTAATGTTATGGAATCATGACAAATATGAGGTTGTTGTGGCTCATGACAGGCCATTCATGACATGCTCCAATTATGTTGAAGCAAAATTCTATGAAGATGGTGTGGGACCTTTGGATGTGAGAAGGACCATTCCAGAACATGCCCAACAGCTAGATTCAATAGCCACCCTTGATAGCCCACTAATAGAAGCTGAGGTTAGTCAAGTGGAGCTCGAATTTGAAGACTTTAACTTCTGAGGATACATGAGTGCCCTTTTTGATGAAAGGGACAGACAAGATGGTCCAAAATTTTAATGCGTAGGCACAAAGACCGCTTAATAATAGCCAAGAGGCCATTTCCTCTATATTAGCAAAGCTCATGGCCAGGCATGCTGAGGATCAGCTTTAGACTGAGCAGCAATTTCAAGGTTTCCATGCCCATGCAGCGCAAGAGAAAGAATTGGTGCTCTCTGATCTAAGAGCAGTGCTAGCCAAAATGAAGAATCTAAGGGCTGAAGCCCAAGATCCCCTCTTTAAGGTTAACTCGGGTTCTACAGAAGACCTAAGGCCCTCCTATCTGAGCGCTCTGCTTTCCAGGGAGTAGAGAGAGTAGTACTTGACTTTGCTTCCCCAATTTAAGGATTGCTTTGCTTAGGACCACCATGAGATGCCTGATCTAGGAAGAAAACTGGTTGAGCATAAGCTTCCCATCAAGCTAGGATCGAAGCCCATCATTTAGGGTCAGAGAAGGATGTCCAAAGAAGTAATTAATTTAGTTAAGGGAGAGATTGAAAGACTTCTAAAAGCAGAATTTATTAGAACTTCTAGGTATGTTGAGTGTCTGGTGAATATTGTTCCTGTCGTTAAAAAGAATGGCAAATTTAGGGTCTATATTGATTTCAAAGATTTAATTGTAGCCACCCCAAAGGACGAGTATCCAATGCCTAGTGCTAATGTGCCCATTAATTTATCGTTAAGGCGTGAGGTTTTGTCTTTTATGGACGAGTATTGTAGGTACTATCAAGTGATGATAGCTTCAGAGGACACCTACAAGACGACACTCAGATGTCCTGGGCCAATAGAGACGTTTGAATGGGTGGCCATGTCCTTTGATTTAAAGAATGCTGGCACCACCTATCAAAAATCCATGAACATGTTCTTTCATTATCTCATTGGCAATACCATGAAAGTCTATATATATGACATCATGGTCAAATTGACATCCCAAGTTGAGCACTTGGATGGCTTGAGTGTGTTTCTCAGTATGAGAGCCCACAACCTTGGGATGAATCCATTAAAACACACTTTTGGAGTACGAGATGGAACTTTCCTAGGCTTTTTCGTACACCAAAGGGGCATTGAGGTAGATATTAAGAAGATTAAGGCTGTTTGGATGGCCAAGCCACCATCAAATAAAAAGGAGCTTCAATGCTTCTTGGAGCAGGTTAATTTCATAAGACGTTTCATCTCAAATTTCACAGGAAAAATGAAAGTATTCTCTCCATTACTGAGGCTCAAGTCTAAGAAGGATTCAAGTGGGAGGAGCCACATCAAGCCGTATTCAAGGCCATCAAAGAATACTTGATTAAGCTACCAGTACTTATTCCACCAAAGCAGGCTAAGTCTTTCAAGATCCATGTCTCTGCGTCTGAGGAATCAATGGGTTGTTCGCTTGTACAAGACAATAAGCAGGTGTTTGAACAAGCTGTGTTCCACGTTAGCTATTATTTGAATGGTTGTGAAATAAAGTACTCTACAATTGAAAAATTGTCTCGATCTTTGTTCTATGCAGCTGCAAAATTGAGACATTATTTCTTGGCGTTCACGGCATACGTGGTTTCCTAAACTTATGTCCTTAAGTAAAAGATGGATTCGCCATTCTTGAGAGGTAGATTGAACAAGTGGTATCATCTTTGTTTTTACTTGGCTTTGTGCTCCAGCTGTGAGGTCATACCAGAGGCCCAACACCTCTTCAAACCATCCACAATTCATCATCCAACTAACAACAATTACCATCCCTTCAAAGAAATGCTTTCCTATGAACCGAAACAACACCAATTCTGGAACAATTGAAACTTCAATGTCACGAGAATTATGTAGCTTGAAACATGTACAATCCCTTTCCTCAAAGCTTGCTTTGATGTTAACTTCGCAATGATCCACGGCCACTATCTTTTTTCCACCAATGCTTGCACTAGCAATAAATTTTTTATCATCAAACAGCAGCACTGGATGCCTAGCTTCTCCAATCACTTGTAATTCATCCTTTCCCGGATCAAAAGGACTCCCAACATCCATTACATCAGTTAAAGCATCTATTGTACTAATTTTGGTCTGAACAGAAATCTGTTTCAGCACTTTACTGAATTTATACACCTCCAACAACTCAATTTCCTGTATAGACATAATGCTTCGCTTTTGTTGAACCTTGAAAAGCACTCTCACAGCCCGATTACTTCTTTTCAGCAGAAAATCGACTCTTTTCAGCTTCATATAGTCATGAGAATCTTCTCCTGGATCAGAAGGCAAATTGTCATAAGAATGTGTATTTAAATACAACCTTTCTCCACTCCAAAAACCTTTCAATGTATCAACTACATTACTGTCAGCACAACTCGAATCAGGAGCTTTAGTTAGTTCTTGCAAATTCTCAAGCATCTTAGGCTGAAACACAAGCTCATGCCTCAATTTCCTCTTTGTCAACTTCTTTTTACCCCAAAAATCTTTCAATGCTTTGTTAAGACGATTCCTCTTCACTTTACTCTTTGCTTTCTTTATCATTCTCTTGACATGTGAATCGTATTCCCATTCTGGAAGCAAATCTTGTTGTAGCTCATCATCTTGAAAATGCTCTAACTCTCGCACAGAGTCTTCATAATGGCCAACTTGTTCAACTTTAGATTCTTCTAACTTGTTTTCATCAATTTCGGCATTACCGTGGTCTAACGCATTTTCAATGTCAACGGAATTTTGCTCAGCATTGAACTCTTGTTGTATAACGCTATCCATTAGCTCAGGTAACTCAATTGCATTAAGAACACTGGCACCATCTCGATTGATGTTTGCAAACTGATGAGTTGAACATTGCTGATCCACAATTTACTTATGCACTTAGTCCATCGCCAGCTTAACTTCCAGCAACAACCTCTCACGTTCTTGTCTGAATATTTGCTTCATTTCCTCCAAAATATCCCTTGTCACAAATTGGCAAGAGCCATCATCAACCATACCAGCCATATTTGCAATGTTAAGCAGCGTTTTGAAATGAACCAAACTCTGTTCGTAGAGGTATGAACTAACTCAGTTCGCAAAGGAACAATTTCGATTTGAATCACTTCAACAGATGATTACTTAAAGAAATTATACTCCTTCACTTGCACAAACAATCACTTGCTAACAGCTCCTCAATCGTCACTGATTACAAACCCTAATACGCAGATTTTCGCACACAGAGAACTCGAACCAAACCCTAATTGAGATGCTTCTTGAGTAACAAACTTGCAATTTTGAGTTAGGATCGACTCTAGACCACAATCAAGTCCTCCACACAATACTCAAAGTAATCTTCAAGAACGAAATCAGATTTCACACTTTCGGTTCTCAGTTCAATGTTAGATTCACATCTAAGCAAATATCAACTCAATAACATATAATTCTTAAGAATCAACTGAATTCTCACCACTTCTATGCTTACTAACACGAATTATATCACAAATCAGCAACAACGCAGACTCTGATCGAACATGTAACTTAAAGTTCAGAAAACTGTTACCTTAACCTCATTCACTGAATTGTAGAATCTGAATAAACCTCAAATCAGCTTGTTTCGGATTTTTTGATGATGATCAAGTGTAATGTTGATCGAATAGCTCACTTTAACTTCTTCTTCAGCAGATCAAGTGAATATTTGATAAAGAACAATTATGCTTAGCACTAAACTTCAGCAACTAATGCTTTACTTCAGCACTCAACTTCAGCAGCTAATGCTTGATCAATTCTACTGAATTCAATCTGAATCAGCTTTGATGTTGAATGTAATCAACAAATACTGATCAATTAAACTTTCTTCAATGTAACTCAATGAAATTAATCCCAACCGAAGCAATTCCCAGGCATTTGCAGATCAATAAGGCAGTAACCGCAAATCATCAAATTCAGAATTCAGAATTGAATTCTTGATCACATAAACTGAACTAAATCAATATCAAAACTGTTTTTTTTTTATTAATTTGCAACACAATTAATCAAATTTTATATTTTTCTTATTTTAGAGCTTGATTCGGAAACCAAATCAAGACTCTGATACCAATTGTTGATCAAGATTACTCTTGGATCTTAACCTAGGTTGAGATAGTGAGAGTATGAGATGAGGAGAGAATTTAGAGTTTAAAGGAGATAAGAAGGGAAAGGAGATGAGAAATAGAGAGAGAGATATCAAAGATATGAATTTCATTCACCAAAGTTATGTGCTCTTCAAGAGAGGCTCTACATATTTATACTACTAATCCTTAGGATGGCTTAAGACTAAAAATATCTAGTGATACAATCATCCTAGACATAAGGACTAACCGACTCAACCAACAACTAACTAACTAGCTGCCACTAAGACCGGCATTGACCACCTAAGCTACACACCACTAAAGTTCACTTATTACCTGACTTACCAAGGGACTTAAGCAACTAATTACATCAAGACTTATTCTAGTTACAATATCCACACGATAATATAACTCAATCGGCTATATTCAACACCCCTTTTTTTTTTTGGTAAGTCAGCGAAATACAGAGATGAAAGAAAAGAAAACAACCTACAAGGGGCATACCCTAGAACACGGCCGAAGCCTACAAGTATGAGGCAACGTCAAAAAAACAGACAGAGTCCATACAACATACAACCAAAAGACAAACTAAGGGAACAAAAAGAAAATAAGTCTCAAAACCCCAGTGCCGGAGCAACGAGGAGTGACGGTGAGCTCCTCCGAACGAAGAAGCAGCAAGTAAGCGGCTCCTGACCAAACTCGTAATCTCCTCTCAAACGACCGCAACCGATCTGGACTGAGAACGCTGAAACCGAAGGTTGTGCTCATACCAGATAGTATACACAGTCGCAGAGAGGCAGAGTCGAGCTATGAGACTGCCAATCTCCCGCCCCCTGAGATGCTGAGCAGCCCAAGCGACAAGAACATCCCAAGGAAGGGTAGGCCAAGCGATAGATGTACTTAGAGTGACAGAGTTCCAGACCGAGGCAGAAAAGGAACAGGCGAAGAAGAGGTGCTTATGAGTCTCGTCAGCAGAACCACAGAGAACACAAGCACTCTGAACCTCTCGTGCTCCGAAATGCAGAAGTCGGTCCCGGGTCTAAAGTCGCTGCCGAGAAGCGAGCTAGAGAATGAAGGAGTGTCGCGGTACATGCATCTGAAACCACAGAAAGTGATGCACAGTGTCCTCCATTCTCCTACTCCACAGCATCTCCCAAGCGGACTTGGTGGTGAAGCTATATTCAACACCCTATTACATTTATACTCTATTTCATATGCCCCCTATTATGAGAATCATAACAGCAGTTCCTATGCAACCAAATAATTGACAATGCTAGCATACCACGGATAATTAGGATTTCGCTTACGATCATAAGACTTTCATCCAAGAATTTTTCATTGAAAGAGGGACTTTCATCCTTTTGTTCGAGGTGTGATAAACGATCCACCCCGACATTCTCTATTCCTTTTTTGTTCCGGATTTCTAAATCAAATTCCTGAGGCGACAATCCATCTTACCAGTCTTGGTTTTGCATCATGTTTTGAAAAGAGGTATTTCAGTGCAGAGTGATCAATATAAACAATTACCTTAGAATTTAGCAAGTAAGAACAAAATTTTTCAAATGCAAAAACAATAGCTAGTAATTCCTTCCCATTGGTAGCATAGTTAACCTGTGCGTGTCACTAGCATAGCACAAAAGTTCAAACTGTAAGGTCCAATGAGTGCTACGATTATTGGTGTTGATACTAGTTTTTGGTTCAAAGTTTCAAAAGCATGCATACAGTCACTATCAAAGTTAAAAAGGGACATCCTTCATCAATAAATTGTAGAGAGGCTTAGTTATCTTATAGAAGTCCTTAATAAACCTTCTATAGAAACTTGCATGACCCAAGAAACTTCGAATGCCCTTAACAGAAGTAAGGGGTGGTAATCGCTATCACTTCAGTTTTCACTCTATCGACCTCAATTCCCTTTTTTGAAATCATATGCCCTAGCACAATCTCTTCCTGTACTAACAAATGACATTTCTCCCAATTGAAAACAAGATTAGTGTCAGTGCATCTTTGTAAGACCATAGAGTGGTTAGCTAGACATTCATCAAATGGGGCACCAAAGACTGAAAAATCAACCATAAATACCTTTATTAGATTTTCCACCATGTCACTAAAGATTGCCATCATACACCATTGAAATGTGGCAGGACCATTACATAATCCAAAAGGCATTCTCCTATAGGCAAAGGTACCATATGGACAAGTAAAAGTGGTCTTTTCCTGATCTTTCGGTGCTATAAAAATTTGGTTGTATTTTGAATAACCATCAAGGAAACAATAAAACGAATGGCGAGCAAGTTTTTTAAACATTTGATCAATGAATGATAAGGGTAATGGTCTTTTTGTGTGGCATCATTAAGTTTTCTGTAATATATACTTACCCTCTACCCTGTGACGGTCCTAGTAGGGATGAGCTCATTGTTCTCATTTTCTACTGCAGTTATTCCCCCTTTCTTTTGAACTATTTATAATAGGCTTACCCATGGGCTATCATATGTGGGATAAATGATCCCTGCATCTAATAACTTGACAACTTCTTTCCTTACCACCTCTTTCATAGCTGGTTCTAATTGGCGTTATGGCAGCACGGTAGGCTTGAAGCTATCTTCCATGAGAATCTTATGCATGTATAAGGGCGGGCTAATTCCCTTGATGTCTAAAAGGGTCCATCCGATGGCTGATTTATGCTCCCTTAGAACGCTAAGTAACCTTTCTTGTTCAACATTACTGAAAGCAGCATTAATAAAAACAGGATAAGTGTTAAAATTACCATGATAAGCATACTTGAGATGAGATGGCAGTGGCTTGAGCTTGAGATTTGGAGGCTCATCTTCCCCTATTCTCTGCTGAGTTTCAATTGCTTGTATATCCTCCACTCTTGCTTCATGTTGTGAATCGAAAGGTTTACAATCTTCTAGGTATTGGGCACATTCACATATCAATTCATTTTCAATGTCTAAGGTCCCTGACTGTGCTAGACACCCTTCAAGTGGTAACTAAGGGACTATGTCCCTTAACTTCTTAGCTGCCAAACTATCTACAATATCAACCTCAAAACAAGAATCCATACTAGCAGGGAGTTTCATAGCATTAAAAACATTGAAGGTTACCTCTTCATCTTGCACCCTTAAAATAAGCTTCCCTTGTTGCACATCGATCAGGGTCCATCCTGTAGTGAGGAAGGGTCGTCTAAGAATAAAAGGTATCTCTCGATCCTACTCCATGTCAGGTACTATGAAATCGACTGGGAAGATGATTTTGTCAACCTTCACTAAGACGTCTTCAATCGCACCTCTTGGATACTTGATAGATCTGTCTGCTAGTTGGAGTGATACTGAAATGGGCTTCACCTCTCCTAAGCCAAGCTTCTTGAACATTGAGAGAGGCATTAAATTAATGCTTGCACCTAAATCACACAAAACTTTATCAAAGCTAATGGTGCAACGTATAGTGAAACTCCCTAAATTTCTTAGCTTTGGAGGTAAGTTCTTTTGGAGTATGGCACTAACATTCTTCAGGTAGTGCCACTGTTTCAAATTCTCCAAACTTTCTTTTGTTAGATAAGATTTCCTTTATAAATTTTGCATATTTGGACATCTGCTCTAACATATCATTAAAAGGGACATTAATACGTAATTGTTTGAAGGCTTCCAAAATTTTAGCAAATTGTACGTCTGCTTATTCCTTTTCAAATGTTGAGGGAAGGGGGCCTTCGGCTCGTAGGGTTGAGGTTCAGCCCTTTTTGGTTCATCTTTGTTTTGAATTTGTTCCGTTCCCCATTTTTAGTTTCTTAGTTTATGCCTATGAACAGGCTGATAAGGTGTTCTTTGTTTTTTGCAGTCTTGGTTACCTAAGTTGGTTCATTTAGAGTTTTCCCACTTCCTGATTCAATTGCTTGGACGTCCTCTCGTGGGTTGGTAACTGTGTTACTAGGCAAGGAACCTTGAGACCTTTAAAAGAGTTGATTTGAAATTTGTCCAATTTGGGCCTCTAGGCTTCTAATCGACGCTTCTTGATTTTGAATAAAACCATCTTGATTTCGAGGATTTGTTTGTGTTTGTTGGAGGAAACTTCTGGTTTCTGGCATAAATGTACGGAACATATCTTCGAGATCAATTTATTTTCTTATTGTGTGTGAATGGGTTGTTTTTGAATCCCTTTGTCATTCCATAAAAAAATTTGGGTGGTGTCTCCACTCAGGATTGTAAGCGTTGAAATAGGGATTGTGTTGTGATTTTTGAAAATTTGAAACAATATTGACTTGTTCGTGATTTGAAGAGGCAGTGGCAAAGGGGTTCCTTGTTTGACATTCTATGCTCGCATGATTTCCTACACAAAACACACATGTTAGCATACGAGATTCCATCGCATTAACACCTATGTTACCCAATTGTTTCTGAATCCTTGAAATTTGAGTGGATAATGTGGTTAATGCGTCTACTTCGTGGATACCAGCAGGGTTTCTTCGCATTGCTCGATCAGCTGCTCTCACAGAGTTGTTTCCAGCCAATACCTCTAGCAACTCATATGCTTCATCTAGTGTTTGTTGTTTAGGGCTCCTCCAGCAGCTGCGTCCACCATTGATTGGGTATAAGGTGCCAAACCATTATAAAACATTTGGACTTGCATCCAAACTAGTAAATCATGGTGCGAGCACCTTCTTAAAAGCACTTTATAGATTTCCCCCACATCATACAATGATTCCATATCATATTGCATAAAAGAAGTAATGTCACTCTGCATTTGGCTGATTTTAGGGGTGGAAAACATTTAGCGAGAAAGTTTTGTGCCAAATTATCCCATGTGGTGATGGTACCTAGTGGCAATAACATTAACCATGCCTTGGCCTTGTCTCTTAGTGAGAACGGGAATAGTCTTAAGCGAATGGCAACATCACTGATGCAATTGTGCTTAAATGTATCACATATCTCAAGAAAGTTAGTGATATGTGGATTTGGGTCCTCACTAGGTAGACCGTCCAATTGAATAGTCTCTTGAATCATTTGTATTACCACAGGTTATATTTTAAAATTGATTGCTTGTATGGGTGGGCGTCGGATGCTAGAAGTGCATCCACCAACAGTTGGGATAGCGTAATCTTTTAAGGCTCTTTCATTATAGTTATTTTCATTAGCCATTGTTTCAGTTAGTTTGATTTTCTTAATTTATCGAAGTGTTCTTTTCATTTCAGGATCTAAAGAGATTATTTTGTTTTTTATTTTGATTTTGCATACAAAGTACGAAACAAAACTTTACAAGTCAAAAGAAAGATAGCAATAACAAAAAAAGAAACAAAATACTACAATATAATAAACAGCTTTACTGAATAAAATTCTAAAAGTGTTAAAAAATTAAAAGAAAGATAACACTAATAAGAAAACTTAAAATACAGCAATCTAAGATAAAAATTTAACAAAATCAAAATTTTAACAAAAGCCAAAGAAGGATAACACTAATAAGAATTTTAACTTTCAAAGTTTAATCAAAGTGAATTATTAGTAAAAGAAAGATGAGAATAAAGTTAAAACATAAGAAAAACAACAACATAAAACAAACTTAATAAAACTTAACAAAAACACAATTTTAGGGAGGGGGTGCTATGTCATGATTTGGAATTAGGGAGGTTGTAAGTACTGGCAATTCTTGCAAATGTTTGAATAAGGGAAATTAGTGAGGAAAGCTTCATTAGACTTGTAGTGGCTGAGGTTAGGTAAGTCGGTTAATTCTTGGCTTGCTAAATATTTTAGCTCCTTTGGCATTAGTTAGATTAGAGTATAAAAGGTTGGATTGTCTTTGTAATGAGATTTATTGAATGAATACATTTTGATTCTTCTTCCTCAATCTCAATTCTCTCTACTTCTTCTCTCAATTTCTCTAATTCTCAACTCCAATTCTTCTTCTATCTTAGGTTATGATTCAAGGTTAATCTTGAATCATAACAATTGGTATTAGAGCTTGCTGAATTTTGCATTAATCTTGCTACAATTGCATTAGAAGAAGTAGATTTTCATCTCAAAGCTTCTGTTGCTTGTCTTTGCTTGCTTGATTGGATCTAGCTAGACGCAAGAAAGCTTTGACAATGGATGGAGGAGTTACCACCAGAGCTCAGGCTATTATTTATGCCGGAGTTACTACAGGAGCTACGGTTGGAGTTGCTGCTAATGTTGGAGCTAGTACTGGTGCTACTGCAGCTGTAAATTCAAGTTTGGATGATTGTATAGCTCAAATGCAATAGCAAATCCAGGAATTGGTGTTGTCTGTTAGGGATCTAACTTTAAATATGACTCATTCGCAACAGCAAGTACATCAACAGTTGACAGGTTTGCAAGAGCAAGTTGATCACCAAGCAATGCCTCCTGGAGCTGGAATATTGTCAACTGCAAGCCATCACAGCAAGCCTCTTGACCCTTTGTACCCTCAAGGTTCTTTGGAGAATTATGAAGGTGTAGTTGTGGTCGTGAACTCCGGTTACAGGCAGCCTAGGGTGGAAATTGATAGATTTCATAAATCGCATCCTCAATCTTAGATTAGAAGGTGTGAGAGGTATTTTCGCTTTTATCATGTGTTGTTGAGAAAGTGGAGTTAGCAGTGGTGCATTTACAAGGAGATCATGAGGTATGTTTCCATAGCTTGCTTCTTAGCCATCCTAATATCACTTGGCTTCAATTTGTAGATGAATCTGTGAGAGGTTTGGTGATGAGTGATAAGTCCAATTTAATATATAATTACTCATATCATTTTAGCTCATTTTCTAACCATTATACATCAAATTTTTATTGCTATTGCTCGCTTTTGCTCTTTTTCGCTTCTATTGCCATTTTAGTGCAAAAATACTCATTTTGTGCTAAATCTTGCAAGGTTTTATCATCAAAATCAATAAGTGAATGCAAGATACATCAACAAAAAGCCAAAGGAGGGGCTAGATACAACATTTTACATGGCTAAAGCAAGGAAACACAAGAACATATACAATTTGCTACAATTTGAAAATTTGGGCAGCAATTCAAGCAAATCAAAAGCAAGGATGAATTAAACAATCCATTAACATGTCCAAGTGGATTTAAGGACTGATTTTAGGCAGCCAAGGCTAAAAAAAAAAAAAAAAATGAAGAAAAACAAGCAAGAACAGCAAGTTGCAGAGAATGAAGAACAAGCCTGCACAATTTACTTTAACTTGCGAATTTGGGTGGCAAAATGGAAAATTCAAGTAAAAGCACCTCTTGTACATTTCAAGAACATGTTAAAAATTTTATAAATGCTGATTTTGGCCGGTAAAAAGCAAGAAAAAATTGAAAAAATCAGCAAGTTGGTGAAACCTGCAGAAATGGGCGACAATGGCAGCAATTTGGTGCAATGAGCTTTAAACTTGCTATTTTTTTATTTTAAGTAATCCCAACCTCAAATACTATGAATAGGGATGTTTGGGAGGTGTTTTATCATCGATTCATCCAAAAATAAAAAACACACAATACAAAGTAGGAATATAGGACAAAATTCGTAGGGAACAGGGAGGAGAAAAGAAGAAGTTTGGTTCCTGATTTGTTATTTTCTACTTCTTTTCTATCCTTTTCTTCTTTAAGTTCATGAAGTTTTTTTTTTTTTTTTTGGTATTATATTTTATTTACCATGAACTAATTTTGTTTTTCCAAGGTCACGATGTAGCCTAAGTTGGAATGTATGCTCTCTTCTAATTCAACGTATTCAATGTTTTGTTATTGCATTGTTCAAGTGTTTGTTTTGCATTAGTTTTGAATGCTTGATCACTATTTAAAGCCTCTAATGATTCATAATGAGTCCAAGAGGAGATATATGATGATTGTTAAGGTGATAAATACCACAAATTCAGCGAATGCTTGAGAGAGATTAAAGCTATTTGTGTGGTCTTAAGGGAAAACCGTGGATCTTTAAAACTCTTTTCTTATTTAAATTTATGCAAGAGATTGATGAGTTAATATGTAAAAGAGCATGCTAAATGTTGCTCAAGAGAGAATATTTGGTAAATTAGGGTTTTCGACCATCAAGACGAAATAACAACTTGAATATCGAGAATAGAAAGGCGTATTAATTCAACTAGATGAAATCGGATGCCTTGGATATTATTGTCATAAAAACCATAAAAAAATCAGTACACTTTTTACAAAATCAGTAAACATTTTGTTTCCTTTTTTTTTTTTTGTTTCATATCAAAAACTTTAATTTTTTGTCTTTCAAATAGTGCTAAAACTACTAATGTCAGTACTCACTCAATCATCAATCCTCACTCCTCACGGGAGCTATACTCTACTCATTCTGTATTGCACTTGCTAAGCAGACACACAAGTTAGGCATCAAGTTTTTGGCGCCATTGCCGGGGGTTGTTCTTATTGGTGTGATATCAATACCAACTAGTTTTGGTACTAATCTGAAGCCGTTTTGCAAAAACTTGTAAATTTTTGTTTACATTCGAAGAAGAATCTCTTATTTCATTCACTTCGTTTAATTTGTAAATTTTTTTTAAAAAAAAATTCGTATACAACACCAACCCCCCCACCCCACCAAAATTGTGTTTTTGTAAAGTTTTGCTAAATTTGTTTTATTTTACTGTTTTTCTTATGTTTTCTCTTGATTTCAACTTTTTTTTACTTATAAGTTCACTTTGAAAGAAGTTTGAAAGTTAAAATTGTTACCTTTAAGATTTTCAAAACATTACGCCTCCTCCCCCCCCCCCCCCCCCCCCCCCCCCCCCCCCCCCAAAATTGGCTTTTCTTACGTTTTTATATTAGATTGTTGTATTTTTAAGTTTCTTTTATTAGTTGTATTTTTCTTTTAACTTTTTAGTACACCGAGTTAAGTTTTTGAAAGTTAAGTTTGTATTTTTTGAGCGTTTTGAAACATTAGTATTACTCCGCCCCCCCCCCCCCCCCCCAAAAAAAAACCTCGGTTTTTCTTAATTATATTGTTATATTTTTGTACTTTCTCGTTATTTTTATCTTTCTTCTAACTTTTGAGTTAACTTTTCATATTTTGTATGTTAAGATTGAATCTTAAAAAAAAAACAAAAAAAAGAAGAAGAGAATTTTGACGGAGAATTTTGACGAAACTGATGGCTTGCCATAACTATATGAGACCTCAATATCATTCCGTAGCTAGACGAAAATTGAGCATTCATCAAATTAATGCATTATCTGCTCAATTTTCACTAATTCCAAAACAACTAGATCACATTATAAGTCTCAAAGTTTTACGTACTCTTAGATGTGAATTTGGTGCAGGTAACCATGCTAGTACGGAGTGCCAAGTGGGCAACAGTTTTTGCTCATTAGGTTTTTAACAATATGACTGCACATCAAACTATAACCAAACCCAATACAACCCTTACTCTAGCGCATAGAGTCAAGGATGGATGAACCCTACCAATTTTTCATGGAACCATCACAAAGCACCTTAGCCACCCATTCATCCACCTCAAGAAGAGAAATATGACTTGGAAGAAACATTTAGAGAGTTCATTCAAGAAACCAGGGCTAGCTTTAGAAATCAAGAAGCCTCCATCCAAAATTTACAAATTCAATTAGGGACTATATTAGAGGAGCTTTTTGAGAGTTCCAGAGATTCCTTGCCTCGCAATACCATCACCGACCTAGTGGAACAAACTAACACCATAGCAAAGAGGAACGGGGACACGTTAGAAGAACCACCTCAATGTGACATAATGCCCTTGATTAACTCATCGCCACCAATGACCAAGCCCATCTTAACCGACCCACTACCACCAGTAATTGAAATAGAGTGTCAAGCTTATCTAACTAAGTCAGAGACTTCCAGTGCCAAGGATGACTTAGTAAAAAAATGCAGAAAAGATCGAAAAAGGGAATTCAAGTCTTGGCACATTAAGTTCAAGGACCCCATTATTAAAGAAGGTCGAGGTGGTTGTGTAAAGAAGGGTACAATGAAGCTCCATGGAAGCAAATGGTCATTAACGGTGGATGGAGGAAACGCCATTCTTTTCTAGGACATGAGATAGATCATTGGCAAAAAGTCAAGCTAATAACTATAACTTAAGCGCTTCTTAGCATGCAACCCAAGTTTTCCTTTTCCTACGTCTTTCTTTTAATTATTTTCTCTTGTTTCTGTATATTTTTATTCTAACAGGTTTTTAAAACAAGTTTGGGGGCAACCTGATGACAATATTCACCATCAAAAAGCAATCCTCAAACCTGGGAAGTATGACTCACCCACTGCTTCGTTCTTTGTATTTCTTTTAACATTAAGGACAATGCTAACTTTAAGTTTGGAGGTGGGAGAGACATTTTGTCGTATTTTTAAAATTTTAAACAAAAAAAAAAAAAAAAATTCTTGTTAGTCCTATTTTATCTTTTAGAGTCCGCTCTAGTGCCTCCCATAGTTTAGAGCCTTTGTTTGGGAATGTAGATAGTGTCGGCCAACAAAAAGATTTTCCATTTTCTATAGTTTGAATCAATAGTCATTTAAATTTTTCTTGCATTTTTTTAAAAAAAAAATTAATAAAATTGGAGATTTTATCATCATGCTTTTTACGAAAATTTTCTACACTTTTTTGCTTGTTTACTTAAATTAGACTTGAATAACTTGAGAATCAATTATTTTTATGTTCTAACTGAAAAACATGATCTATTATAAGGCACTATCTTGATAAAATCTTGGTATTTGAGTTGACTCATTAGCATAGCTGTTTTACCTTTCTTTCTGATTAAAAGATGCTTAAATTTGAATAAATTGCGTTAAGATTATTATTTGCATAATATATTTTGAAGAGTTATGCCTAATGCTAAGTAAAAGAAAACTATGAAAAAAAAGACAATATATAAAAAAAAGAAACGGAGAGAATAACTAAGCGCCGCTATCTTGTTCAAAACGTCTATCATTTGGATATGTGCTACGGTGTGATAGTTTTATGCCTTGGTACCTCATGCAAGTAGATCCATAGGGGTGTTTCAACATCTAGTAACCTGGGCCAATTGGAATGGGAGCTGCCGCATTGAAACTCGCTACAAGGAGTACTTAGAAAGCTAACAAGAAACTGAGCACCTTAAAAAAAAAAAAAAAAAAAAAAAAAAAAGAGAGAAATTTGGTGATTAATTTCAGTCTTGGGCATACTTCAGAACTCTTGTTATGAGTGGCATGATTTTTGTCTTCTATTCGGTTTGAATGTTTTAAGATTAGAAAGAACGGATAAACTTAATATGCTTAGCCAGCTTTTGAATTCAGTTACCTAAGTGATTGATGGGTTTTTCCTTGGAAGATTGTTTTACCTTTAGAGCCCTAAAACTTTGAGTCTCGATCATTCCTTTCTATTAGAAGTAGTCTTGCTTTGAATTGTGATAAATTCTTAAAAAGCATGAGATCCTAAGCTTTAATGTTTAGCCTTACTCGGGGTCGAGCAAGATTTAAGTTTGGGGGTATTTTGATAAGTCCAATTTATTATATAATTTTTTGTATCATTTTAGTTCCTTTTCTAACCATTACACCTCAATTTTTTATCGCTATTGCTCACGTTTGCTGTTTTTCGCTTCTATTGCCATATTCGAGCAAAAACACTCATTTTGTGCTAAATCTTGCTAGATTTTATCATGAACATCAACAAGTGAATGCGAGATACATTAAAAGAAAAAAAAAGCAAAAAAAGGCCTAGATACAACATTTTACACAGTTAAAGCAAGAAAACACAAGAACATGTGCAATTTGCTACAATTTTCAATTTTGGGCGGCAATTCAAGCAAATAAAATGAAAGGATGAATTAAACAATTCATTAACATGTCTAGATGATTTCAAGACTGATTTTGGGCAGCCAAACCTGAAAAAAAAATGAAGAGAAACAAGCAAAAATAGCAAGTTGTAGAGAATGAAGAACAAGCCTGCACAATTCACTTCAGCTTACAAATCTGGGTGGCAAAATGGACAAATCAAGTGAAAGAACATCTGGTACACATCAAGAACATGTTTAACTTTATGTAAATGCCAATTTTGGGCGGTGCAAAGCAAAAAAAAAATTGAAAAACTCAGCAAGTTGGTTAAACCTACAGAAATGGGCGGCAATCACAGCAATTTGGTGCAATGAGCTTTGAGCTTGCTATATTTTTTATTTTGAGTAATCCCAACATCAAATACTATAAATCAGGATGCTTGGGAGGTTTTTTTTTTTTTTTTATATAAACATGAATTTAGCCAAAAACAAAAAAACACAATACATAGTAGGAGTATAGGGAGAAATTCATAGGGAAGGAGGAGAAAAGAAGAAGTTTGGTTTGTGATTTCTTATTTTCTTGTTCATTTCTATCCTTTTCTTATTTATGTTCAAGAATTTTGTCTTAGTTTTGTATTATATTATGTTGGCCCTAAAGCCATTTATATTGTAATTTTGATGATAACAACCATTTAGTGAGTCATAGTGTTTAAATTGCTCTAATCTTGTTTCAAAGTCACTCATAAGAAAGTTAGGAAAATCAAGGTTGATTATGTTGATACGAAGCTTTCTAAGATGATGAATCAAGAGGGAAAAAAAAAATTTCAAAGTTGAAGAAAAGATTCATTCAAATTGAAGAGAACGTGATCTGAGTCCAACTGCCTTAACGTTACTTTCATTGTCTAGGACTTAGGATCGGGTTATATCAATTGAGTCCAAGTCTCAATATTGATATGTGATGCTATAACAAAAATATTTTTTAAATATTTTTTTAAAAATTTATTTAAATTTTATTTGAAAAATATTGAAGTCAAAATTTACACCAATCTAGACATTCAATTAAAATATTTTTCAAGATTGGTATTTTTAAAAACTTGATCAAATCAATTGAGATAGAAATTAAAAGGGTGCTAATTTGGCTTGATCTGTGCAATCAAATATTCAAAATCAAAACAAAGTGGGAAATTAATTCAAAAATTTTAGCTAATTTAGAAATGATCAATCAATCAAATTAATTATCTAAATTAGTAATTAATCCCATCAATCAATCAAAATTAATTATCTAAATTAGTAATTAAGCCCATCAATCAATCAAATTAATTCAAAAACATTATCTAAATCGGAAATGATTCAATCAATCAAATTAATGAGCTAAATTAGTAATCAATCCCATCAATCAATCAAATTAATTAGCCAATTTCTTTCTTAATCTTTTTTACAATAATTGAAACATCTCCTAGGCCCTCATTTGCCTATAAATAGGGCTTGAGTGCTTTGATTCAAATCATTAAACACTCTCTAAGCTTTATTTGATAAAAGTTCTCTTACATTCTTGTGCTTTAATGGTTTGATTTTAAGTTTTGTTTAATGTTTTTATTTGAGCATTACTTGTTCTTTCATTATTTATCATTGAGCTTAATTGGCATATCCTTAGCTTTGGCTAAGCTTGATCAAGTGTCAATTCACTCTTGAAAAAGTAAAGAATTTGAGTGCTTTAATTCTTCCATTACTTTGTTCTAATTTATCTCATTGTAAAGTTTGGATCCCGAGCCTACGGTTACAAAAGAATCGGTTGTAAAAGGTTGGTTTTGAGCCGACATACAAAAAGACAGGTTATAAAGAATGGATCTTGAGCCTGTTTTTAAAAATGATCATCAAGCTTAGTTAAAGGATCAAGTGATGAAGAGTAGTCATTTGAGAAGTGGACTAGCTTCCGGTTTGAAAGTGAACAATTATAAAAATCTTTGTGCATCCTTTTTATTCTTGTCTTTATCTTTTTCATTTCGTATTTATTGTTTAACTTGTAATTAAATTTTTGGTTCATAAAATTTAAATTTTCATCTATCACTAAAGAACCTAATTCACCCCTCTCTTAGGTTGTTGTTTAGACCTTCAATTAGTATCAGGGGTAGTGCTCTTTTTTTTTTTTTTTGGTCTAACAACCTTAGAGTGATCCTTTTGGCAACCTTTTCCCCTATTTTGGTTGAGGGTCACTCAACCAAGAAGCCTCCACTTTTTGACAGTAAAAACTTAGGATGAGATTTTTTATTACTTCTACTGATTTTGACTTGTGGCTAATAGCGAAAAATGGTGATTTTGTTCCTTTTAATGAATAAAAGAGATGTAATTCTTGATGAGTTTAAAAATGAGCTTATTCAACAAGACAAAACAAAGCTTGAAAAAAATGCTAAAGCTCACTTCCAATTGTTATGCGCCATTACTCTTAATGTGTTAAATCACGTCAAAAGTTGTGAGACCGCAAAGGAGACTTGGGACAAACTAGAAGCCATATTTGGAAAAGATTCCAATGAAGAATCCCCTCAAACAAGTGAAGACGAGCAAGCGGATTCATGTCTCATGGCTATCGAATCTAAAGAAGAAGAAGAACTTGAAGAAGATGACGTAAATAATTTACCTTTTAATGAGCTCATGGATAGTTTTCATGAATTATATAGTGCATTTGAAAAATTGATATACAAATACTCTTCAAAGAAGAATGAGCTACAAAAAGAGTCAAAACAATGTTTAGCGTTTAAGCTTGAAAATGAATCTTTGAAAGCAAAAATAGAGTCATTAAATGATCAAGTTGAAACATTGAAAAATGAGAAGTAACTCTTGGAAGAAAGGCTTATTTCAAATGAGAGTAAAAATGAAGAATCTAAGGAAGATGAATTACTGGTCAAAGAAAATGAGTCTTTGAAACAACAAGTGGAAGAACTCTCAAGGATTTCAAGCAAGTTTCTCAATGGGGAAGAAACACTTAAACAAGTACTCTCTTCTCAAAGACCCACTTATAATAAAGAGGGAATTGGCTATAATGCAAATGATCAAAAGAAAAAAATTGAATACACTTTTTGTCAAAGCCTTCTCACCATCGATAAACACTATAAGATGTCATCATTGTGGTGATCATGGATATATTGCGCATCAATGTCCATTTCAAAAGATTTTGAGAAAAATCAAGATGGCTTGGGTTCCAAAGGGATCTCGACCTCCAAATGTTAAGACAAACAATGAAGAACCCAAGAAAATTTGGCCACCAAAAATCCGTTAAATTGTATTGGTGTGCATGAAGATCGACAACAAAAAAAAGACAAACACACAAGTAATGCTTTGGTAGTAGTTTTACAAGTCATATGACTGGAGATGAATGCATGTCCAAATTTATAAAACCAAGGAAAGGAAAAATCTCACTTTAAACAAGAAGATTAGAAAATCATCGGTATTGGTAACATTACTTCTAACTCTTCTCCTTGCATATATGATGGTTTATTTGTTGATGGTCTTATGCTTGATTTTCTTAACATTAATCTACTACGTGAGCGAGTTTATTGTGTGCTATCTTGAGTCATTTAAATACAAAGTGTCGCATGCTTAAATGAATGAATTATTACTCTATCAATTAGAATGTGATAATGTCTATATAATTGATCTTGAATTATAAACCTTGTGAAATATTCCAGTGTTTCGAATGAAAATGATCATTGTATTTGAAATAAAAGATTTGAACATGCTAGTATGGAATTAGACTCAAAACCTTTGAAAAATGATCGTACTTGATGACCACCAAAGCTTAATTCGAAAAAGATCATATTCGTGATGCACTTCAATATGGAAAATAAACAAGATCTTCATTCAAACACAATGATGTAGTTTATATCACAAGGCATCTTGAACTTTTGCATATAGACTTGTTTTATCCTACTAGACATTTGGGCCATTGTGAAAAACATATGGACTTGTAATTGTTGATGATTACTCTCGTTTTGCTTCGTGCTTATTCGCTTCTGATAAGAGTGAAAACTTTGATAAAATTGAAAAAGTTTTTGCAAGCAAGTGCAAAATGAAGAATATTTGAAAATCATTTCAGTTAGAAGTGATCGTGGAAGGGAATTTAAAAAAAAAAAGCTAATTTTGAAAAATATAGTGAAGTGGTTAAAACAAATTTATTAAATAAAATTTGGAACTCTTGAACAAATGGCAAGAATATTGATTGGTAAAAACAATTTGCAAAATTCCTTTTGGACAAAAGCCGTTAACAGCGCTTGTTATATTCAAAATAAAGCTTTAATAAGGTTAATTTTGAAGAAAGCACCTTATAAACTCTACAAAAGAACAAAGTCAAAGATTGCATACTTTATTTGGGCACAAATGCTTTATCCATGACTATGGTAAAACTAACCTTGGCAAATTTGATACTAGAATGGAGGAAGGTATATTCATTGGATATTTTCTTACTTGCAAAGCATATAAAGTTTATAAAAAAGGGTCAACGGTAGTAGAAGAGCCTATACATGTCATATTTATTGAAACTAACAACTTGTCTTCTAGAATTTCATGCGATGGTGATGATATAGTGATCAAACTAACAAATATCACACCCTCAGCCAAGGTACAAGAAATTGCCCAATTTGAAGTTCCAATGGACGAACTGAAAGGAATGGTCCGTAATGTAGAATCAAAAGAGGATTAGAAATTCTTGAAGGATCACCCAACAAGATAAATCATCAGTGATTCCTCCCAATGTGGTAAGAAATAAGGAAAAGTTAGTAATTAAGAGGTATGACTAAGAAGAAGGTATAGATTAGGAAGAGACCTTTGCACATAGATTAGAAGTTATTAGACTCTTATGTGCCTTTGCTTCCTTTATAAATTTTAAACTTTTTCAAATAGATGTGAAAAGTACACAATTGAATGGTTTTTTAAGAAAAGAAGTTTATATTGAACAACTATTCATTTTTGAGGATGACAAATTTTCCAATCGTATTTTATACTCAAAAAGGATCTTTATGGATTGAAAGAAGCTCTTAGAGCTTGGTATGAGAGATTGAGTTCTTTTGTAATGCAAAATAGATTCTTAAGAGGGAAGGTTAACGCCACACTTTTAGTCACTCTAGATATGATACTCTTATTGTGCAAATTCATATTGATAATGTAGCGCTTGGTGCTATAAACCCAACTTGTTGTGAAGAATTTGTAAGTCTTATGAGTTGGAAATTTGATATAAGCACGGTAAGAAAAATCAACCACTTCCTTGGATTGCAAATGAAGGAAAGCGAGGAAGGAATTTTCACCAAATAAGCCAAGTACATCAAGAAGATACTTATGACGTTTGGCATGGAAAATTTCAAAAGTGATTGCAACTTCAGTGAGACAACACTCAAGTTATACGTGGATGAAAAAGGTAAAAAGGGTGATCAAAAAGCTAAATAGAGGTATGATTCATTCCCTTGTTCACCATTCCATGAATAGACTTGATATCTTGTTTAATGTGTTCTTATGTGGTTGATTTCATACATTTCCAAAAAAAAGGGAACATTGCTTCATCCTTCATAAAGGTCAAATACATTACTTGTGCAAGTCATTATGCTAAAATATCCTGTTGGTGCATGAATTCAATGATTAAGGCATTCATATTGATCATGCTCTTATTGTGTGTGATAATGCTAGTACAATATGCTTCACCCAACCTCCAGCTAAAAATTTTTAGAACCAATCATATAGAGGTAGACATCATATCATTCATGATCATGTGCTTCAAGGAGATGTCGGAAATTTTGTGCCCACAAATGATGAACTACTAGGCCTCTATGTGGAACTAATTGGTGATAATAATAGAAGGATTAACATGGTGAAATATACTACTTTTGTATGTTAATATGCATGGTTATATTGAATATGGCTTACAAAGATTTGACATAGTGGCATAGAATTGTCCAAGTACTCTTATCCAATCTAATCGATATTAGTGCTTGGAAGCCCTCATTAGGAAACACCAAAACTGAGTTGCCTTCGATTTCTCCAAAGTTTGTTGAGCTTGAATATTCTTTCATATTCTTGTTCATAATTTCGATCACAGTTATAAATGTCTTATGAGAATTGCAAGACTTTAAGTTCAAAAATATTGCTTTGTGAAAAATTTCTTCATGCTCACCTTATTGAGGCATATGGAAATACTTAAAAAAAAGGGTGAAACGTTATATCACAAAAAAGGTGAAACTGTCCTTATCATGTCTAGCTACATATATATAAAAAAGAGAATATTTTTACGTTTTGAACTTTAATGTATAAATCCCCTCCCTTATTGCTTTTTGTTGATGACAAAGGGGGAGAGAGATTGGTGTTGTTTATGTCAGTTTGAACATTGGACAAATAGAGAGAAATATCAAACACATTGCATTGAATTGATTTATTCTCTTTTTCTTGATGACAAAGGGGGAGAGAAATTGGTGTTTAGTTGATTCATGCTTAATTGTGCCATGCTACAAAGATGATGCTATGTGTAATTAATTGAACATCTAACCCCAAGAACACAACTATCATGACATAAAGTATGTGTTTGACTGAGAAATGTTGAAAATAATGATGATGTTAATATATCGAATGTATGATTCCTAAAATGCATCAGCTTAGGGGGAGCAATTGAGTTTGAACCTTAATTATGATATAAGTTGCTCCATAAGTTCATGGTCAAGTTTATGCTCTAGTAAGTGAATACTTTTATAGTGAATTCTATACTTCAACTATCACATTTTAAAGAGAAAGCACGAAATGTTTGTCATTATCAAAAAGGGGGAGATTATTTAGTGAGTCATAGTGTTTAAATTGCTCTAATCTTGTTTTTAAGTGACTCATAAGAAAGTTAGGAAATTCAAGGTTAATCATGTTGATACGAAGCTTTCTAAGATGATGAATCAAGAGGAAAAGGTATCAAAGTTGAAGAGAAGATTCATCCAAATTGAAGAGAACATGATCCGAGTTAAGCGTGCTTGGGCGAGAGTATTACCAGGATGGGTGACCTCCTGGGAAGTCCTCACCCTCAGGTTGGGGGCACTGGAAAACAGCCTCTCTTCAGGTTAACACCCTGAAGGGGGAAGGTTGCGTACATCCGGCCCCCCCAAACCCTGCGTAGGCGGGAGCCCTTGAGGCACTGGGTATGCTCCTTTTTTTTTTATGATCCGAGTCAAAGTGCCTTAACGTTATTTTTATTGTCTAGGACTTAGGATTGGGATATATCAATTGAATCCAAGTCTCAATATTGATACGCGATGCTCTAACAAAAATGTCATTGAAATACTTTTTGAAAATTGATTTTTAAATTTTATTTTTAAAATATTCAAGTCAAACTTTAAACCAATCCAGCCTTTCAATTAAAATATTTTTCACGATTGGTATTTTAAAAAACATGATCAAATCAATTAAGATAAAAATTAAATGGGTGTTAATTTGGCTTGATTTGTGCAATCAAATATTCAAAATCAAAACAAAGTGGTAAATTAATTCAAAAATTTTAGCTAATTTAGAAATGACTCAATCAATCAAATTAATTATCTAAATTAATAATTAATCCCATCAATCAATTAAATTAATTCAAAAACATTATCTAATTTGGAAATGATTCAATCAATCAAATTAATTAGCTAAATTAGTAATCAATCCCTTCAATCAATCAAATTAATTAGCCAAGTTCTTTCTTAATCATTTTTACAATAATTTAAACATCTTCTAGCCCTCATTTGCCTATAAATAGGGCTTGAGTGCTTTGGTTCAAATCATCCAAAACTCTCTAAGCTTTCTTTGAAAGAAATTCTCTTACATTCTTGTGCTTTAACGGTTTGATTTTAAGTTTCATTTAAAGATTTTATTTGAGCATCTCCTGTTCTTTTATTGTTGATCATTGAGTTTAGTTGGCATATCCTTAGGTTTGGCTAAGCTTGATCAAGTGTCATTTCAATAGTGAAAAAGTAAGGAATTTGAGTGCTTTAATTCTTCCATTACTTTATTCTAATTTATCTCATTGTAAAGGTTGGATCCTGAGCCTACGGTTACCAAAGGATCGGTTGTAAAAGGTTGGTCTTGAGCCTATGTACAAAAACACTGGTTGTAAATGTTGGATCCTGAACCTTTTTTTAAGAAAGATCATCAAGTTTAGTTAAAGGCTCAAGTGACGAAGAGTAGTCACTTGAGAAGTGGACTAGCTTCCGGTTTGGAAGTGAACCACTATAAAAATATTTGTGCATCTATTTTATTATTGTCTTTATCTTTTTCGTTTCGTATTTATTGTTAAACTTGTAATTAAATTTTGGGTTCATAAAATTTAAATTTTCATCTATCACTAAAGAATCTAATTCACCCTCCTCTTAGGTTGCTGTTTGGACCTTCATATTATGTTTGCCATGAACTAATTTTGTTTTTCCAAGGCTAGGATGTAGCCTAAGTTGTAATATATACTCTCTTCTAATTCAACGTATTCGATGTTTTGTTATTACGTTGTTGAAGTGTTTATCTTTGTTCTTCAATAGTTTTGAATGCTTGATCACCAGTTAAAGCCTATAATGATTCATAGTGAGTCCGAGAGGAGATTTATGATGATTGCTAAAGTGATAAATGCCACAAATTGAATGAATGCTCGAGAGAGATTGACGCGATTTGTGTGGCCTTAAATGAAAGCAATGGATCTTCAAAACTCTTTTGTTATTTAAATTTATGCAAGAGATTGATGAGTTAATATGTGAAATAGCATGCAAAATGTTGCTTGAGAGAGAATGTTTTGTAAATTAGGGTTTTCGACCATCAACACATAATAACAACTTGAATATAGAGAATAGAATGGCATATTAATTCAACTAGGTGAAATCGGATGCTTTTGATCTTATTATCATAAAGACCATGAAAAAACTAGTACACTTTTTATAAAAATCAGCAAACATTTTGGTTCTTTCTCATTTTGTTTTGTTTCATATCAAAAACTTTCATGTCAAGTTTCATTAAGAGTCAATTTCCATCCTTCCATTCTTGAGACAAAAATGTTCTAAAGGAGGGGGTATTGTCGTGATTTGGAATTAGGAAGGTCGTAAC
The DNA here is from genome assembly GCA_018398585.1 of Simmondsia chinensis. Classification (NCBI taxonomy): domain Eukaryota; kingdom Viridiplantae; phylum Streptophyta; class Magnoliopsida; order Caryophyllales; family Simmondsiaceae; genus Simmondsia; species Simmondsia chinensis. The sequence continues at coordinate 13,302,376 of JAGTTD010000025.1, forward strand.
TAGTGGCAATTCTTGTAAATATTTGAATAAGGGAAATTGGAGGGGAAAGCTTCATTAGAGTTGTCGTGGCTGAGGTTAGTTATGTCGGTTAATTATGTCTTGCTAGATATTTTAGCTCCACTAGCATTAGTTAGATCTGAGTGTCAAAGGTTGGCTTGTCTTTGTAATGAAATTCATTGAATGAATACATTTTGATTCTTCTTCCTTAATCTTAATTCTCTCTACTTCTTCTCTTAATTTCTCTACTTTTCAACTCCAATTCTTCTTCATTCCTACGTTATGATTTAAGGTTGATCTTGAATCATAATATGCTATATGAAAATAAAATTAACTTTTGAAATAAAATAAAGTGAATGAAATAAATGAAAGAAAAAAAATTTCTTTTTCAAACTTAAGAAAAATTTACAAATTTTAACCAAAAAATCAAATTAGTACCAAAGCTAGTTGGTACTGATATGTCTCAAATAAGAACAATCCCCGGCTACGGCACCAAAAACTTGATGCTTAGTGTTTGTTTAGCAGGTGCACTAAGTCGTATCAAGCAATGTAGAATTGGTAGAGTATCGTCCCACAATGATTGTTATTTTTAGTAGCTTCAGCACTATTTAAAAGACCGAAATTTGAAGTTTTTGATATGAAACAGAACAAAATGAAAAAGAACAAAAATGTTTACTGATTTTTATGAAACATTTTCTAATTTTAGAAGATTTCTATGATTTAATAAGATCCAAGGCATCCGATTTTACCTAGTTGCATCAATACGCCTTTCTATTCTTAATATTTAAACTGTTATTAAGTGTTGACAGTAGAAAACTCTAATTCACTAAATATTCTTTCTTAAGCAAAATTTGGCATGCTTTTTTACATATTAACTCATTAATCTCTTACATGAATTTGAATAAGAAAATGGTTCTGAAGATCCCTAGTTTTCACTTAAGATCATACAAATCGGGTTAATCTATCTCCAGCATTTGCTCAATTTATTGTGTTTATCACTTTAGTATTCATCATAAATATGTTGTCAGCACTCGTTATGAATCATTACAGGCTTTGAATGACGATCAAGCTTTTAAAACACATGAAGAACAATGATAAACACTCAAACATCATAATAAACAAACTTTGACTACGTTGAATTCAAAAAGAGCATATATTACAACTTAGGCTTGGAAAAACAAAATTAGTTCATGTTATACATAATGTAATGCAAAAATAAGAAAAAATCCATGAACTTAAAGAAGAAAAGGATAGAAAAGAACTTGAAAATATGAAATTACAAACCAAACTTTCCTTCCTTCACTCCTTTCTCTTCATCTCGGTTTTCCTAGGTTTCGACTACTTTATTTTGAGTTTTTTTCTGATGAATAATGCCTAAAGACCTCCCAAACACTCATATTTATAGTATTTGAGGTTGCAAATTCAAAAAATAAAAAAATACATCAAGTTAACTCTCATTTGCTCTTCTTGCTGCACATTGCCGCCCACCTATACAACTTGCTTCATTTTTCTGATTTTGTTCAGTTTTTGCATCTTTTGACATCCCATAATCTGTCTTCACATCAACATGAACATGTTCATGAAGTGCACAAGAAGTTCTTGCACTTGATTTGTCCATTTTGCTGCCCAAATTTGCAATTTGTAACAAATTGTAAAAGTTTGTTGTTCATCTTTGCTTAGCCATGTAAAATGATGTATTTAGCCCATTTTTTCTTTTGTTTGATGTATCTTGCATTCACTTTTTGACGTTGATAATAAACCATAGCAAAATTTAGAATAAAATAAGCGTTTTTGTATGGAAATAGCGATAAAAGCGAAAAGAAGCAAAAGTGATAAAAGTTTGACATAAAATGGTTTGAAAATGAACCTAAATGATATGAATAATTATATATTAAATTAGACTTATCATTTTTATAAGAGACTCCTCCATATACTAAGTCACTGAGTTCACGTGCTGGAGACGTGGGAGATGTGGCTACCTTGGCAACGGAGCCAATCATAAGTTTTCCTCCTGAATTGGAGAGCCTTCCAATCACTTTGTTTCAGGGCTTGTTCAAGCTACGAGCCAATCCATATGGAGTAACTTCCCGAAGGTATGAACTCATCTGACCTTTGCCCTTTTGGTGTTTTCAACCATGTCTGGTTATGCCGGTTAACCGATAACCGGAAAAGTAATGCAACGTCTCTTTCATAGTTTATGGTCAATCACCATCAAGGTTTGTAAATGTCTTAAAACGTGAGATTATTCTATAAATTATGAGTTTATAATCAAATTCTAAAAAAATGAATATGATAATATCTCATTTAAACCAATATATGGGAAAATTATGCTTCGTTAACACTTGGGATATAGCAATAGGGCACAAATACTCAATGCTAGGAGATAAATTGGGAGAAAAAGATAAAGTTATCATGCATTATGGAATAGTCATCTATATGTTAGAATAATATATATACTTAATTAAGATTTAATATTATGAAGACGTAAATATATACATGATATACACTATTTTGGTAAATCGGTTAACCAATAGACAAAATCACTAACCGTTACCGTCTCGAAATACCTCAAATTTTTTTGGTTCGGTTAACCGACCTGGAAATTCGATGTGGTTAACCGCATATTTGGGTTGGTATTTCAAAAATTGGTTTGGTATTTCGGTTACAGATTTTTTTGAACGCCCCTAGGGGATAAGGATCCAAGAGTATTATGTTGGTGTTGTCAATAAGACTACAAATCTGACTAGGACCACCTTAATTATTTGTTTCTTAACTGCTACTAGAAATAATTAATTCTGTAAGATGATAGCTATATATCTAGGAAACAGTATGAACTCATACATGGATCATTCGTTGCTTTGATATGCCAAAAGGATTAGTCAAACTGTATTGACTAGAATCTTAGATGTGTTGGGTAACAGCATGAAGTGTTGCCGGACGGTTGTTTTATGTGGAGTGTATAATGTCTAACGAGATAGTGATGTCCCCTTATCTGATTCTCAAATATACGAACAAATTCTAGAATATTTGACCAAAGTATTCCATATGTTTGACATTTGGAACTAATACGAAAATTGTTTATGTATTATTGAATTGTTCGAGAATGATGAGCTGGGAACTATGGAAAGAAATGTGAAAAAAGTAATAATAGTAGTTAAAATTACTTTTGCTGATGGTTATCTAATATATGAATTAATTGTCGTAATAAAAGTTATCTGAAAAATTCTTGAGTGAACATATTTAATTCTAGAGTGTTGTAAAACTTATTTAGTGGAATTAAGGTTTTTTAAATGATAATCAGTTGTTGTCATTAGATGGTAATCCGACCTAACTGTTAAGGTTTCGAAGATTAGGTCTTGAAACTTAACCTTGGTTGGGATAGTGAGAATATGAGATGAGAAAGAATATAGAGTTTAGATGAGAGAAAGAAGGGAAGGGGATGAGAAAATGGAGTTTAATCTCAAATGAGATTGATTTTGTTTACTTTTCATTGAATGCATGAACCTTTACATCCTTCACTTATTTACAACAATCTAAGCAAGGCAAACTACTAAGAACATTCTAGAACATAGTCTAACTAACTAGTATTTAAATTTATTAATATTATCGCCTAAAATCACTAACTAACAGCAGCAGCAGATAACACGCAGCAGCAGCAGAGTGAAATGCAGTTTAGAAATTAACTGAATTTTAACACCAATTCATATTTCCGCCATTTCCAATTTAAACCCAAGCCTCAGATTCTCGGTTTGTAATGTTCCCTTCCCCCTGAAAACATTCTTGTCCTCAAGAATGAAGAGAATGAGACTTGAAAACACTTCTTGATGTAGAGGTAGAAGTTGAAGCTGATGGTGATGAACTCCAAGAACTTCTGAGATTGTATACTTGCAGCTGGATTTGTAATGCAGCAGGTACATGAGGTCTGTATTAATCAACCACATATCAACAACACACCCACAACTCCTCTCGTTGCCCTTAACACAGCTCAAAAGTCCATCTTCGTGCTGAGATTCACAACATGCAGCAACACTTCTGTAATTTTGCGGGTAAAATGCTACATAACAGAGTTTGGATGTCATTGAACCTATAAATCTGCATATGAAGTCATTTAACATCTCTGGAGGCCTTCCAAACTCAAACCAAGAGAACCAAACATCAAATTCTGATTGCTGGCCTTCCCAAACGCAGCTCCAACAGACCCAATTCTTGATCATTGCAACCAAACTCATTGAAAATTCGTAAGGATGCAGCTGTGACCTCAAAACTTCAGTGATTTCTTTGCCCTCAAATAAAGTCTTGGAGACAAACAACTTGCAAACGTCCTCCCAATAGCATAGCTTCATGATAGGGACCCTATTGATCAAAACTCCCTTCAAAAATAGAATCATTTCATCCCGAACTTGCCGATCGGCATGCCGAAAGGGCATATTAGCTTCTGGAACTTGATTCCCTGCTGGGTTAAGGTGCTCAGCCGCAAAGATGTCCAACTTATTGAGCTCACACAACCACCTGCTAACCCAACTCATGATGTGCTCAATAATTCCTTGATTGCCTCCCAATTTCACCAAAGCTGCTGCAGAGTCCAGTAAACCATCATTGTAAACTCGATGCAGATCAAATGGACAGTTTTTAGCTCATTTCTTGTTCAAATGTAGGCTCATTGATGTGAACATTTTGTTAGATCTTCCAACCAACATGATAGCACCTACCAAACTTAATCTGATCAGCTTATTCACTACCAACAGTGAAGAAATTCTCCAAGACTTTTCTGCATCCTCCAAAACGACCTTTGGTGGAATATTGAGAGTAAACTGTGGGATCTCAACATTTCAGCCACTTCTTCGCATACTCTTGCATAAGACACATGAATTAGGAACTCATTAACCAGTGTGGGATGCCAAGTATACGTTGACAAAACTTGAACATCCAAAACATTACAATCTTCACTGTCCATGCTGCAACTCAACTTTCCCAGCTTGTTCTCGATTATTGCCTAGATCCAAAGCTCATTCAACCACCAAATATACCTCAAATGATCTAGCTTTGCTTCTTTGTTAACTTTCTCAAGCATGAGTAACAAATATAGCAAGTGAAGGTACCAATAGAGTTCTTGAACAGCTATAAACTTCTTCAAACTCTGAGTAATTCTGTTCCAACCCCTGCTGCTGAAATGCACTCCAAATTCAGCTAAAATTATCCTTGATGTTGCATTGATCTTTTCCATCCAAACATTGAGAAGATATCGAAGCTTATGCATATGATTTTTCCACTCCGAAGCCTCACTGCAGATCACCCCAAACGCATGCAGGTTCTTCACCAGATCAGGACTATACAGTTGCCGTTTATCCAAATCTTCAAGTGATATAACCATTATCTTATCTTGGCATCGAGCACCAGTATGAGGTCATACCCAAGGCCAAACATCTCCTCAAACTCTTGTAATTCATTCCTTCCCGAATCGAAAAGACTTCCAACATCAAGTGCACCAGATAAAGGATCTGTGGTGCTTGTTATGGTCTGAGCCCAAAACTGCTTTCCTGCTTTACTGAATTTACACATCTCCAACAACTCAAAATCGACCCTTTTCGGCTTCGTATAAACTTGAAAATCTTCATCCGGATCAGGAGGAGGTTTATCACAAGAACTTGCACTTGGATAAGTCACGATTCTACTCAACTGAGATAATAAATTATGCCGAACTTGCCGATCGGCATGCCGATGGTGCCTTTCAGCCTCTGTATATTCATAATTCTTTACCCAACATAAGAGACCTTGTAAAGCCTTTACGTTGGTGATGTTCTGGACCTGAATTAATTTTCCAGCATGCCAAAAGGTGAACTTATACACGCCCTGCTCTATAGTTGGTGATACTGCAGCAGAGACAACAGTGTAGCATTGTTTATCAGTGAAAGCATTTCGGTTCAGCACTCCATCTTGCCATGGAGTATCACTTAACTGATTTGGAGATGTATTAAGTGAAATTGCAGCAGTAACTTCTAGTTTTTTAGTTGGAGTCTCAGAATCTTGCAAACCAACATGCAGATCGGTAGAAGCAACATCATGAGTTAATTCTTGCAGATCAACAAACCTCCTAGGCTGAAACATCACCTTACGCTTCAACTTATTCTTTGTAATCTTCTTTGTTTCCTAAAAATTGTTCAATGCGTCATTGAGTTGGCTTCTCTTAGCTCTACTCCTTGCTTTCTTTAACATTCCCTTGACATGGAATTCATATTCCCATTCCGAAAGTATGTCATGTTGTGGCTCTTCATCTTCAAAATACTCTAACTCAAGCAGAGAATCTTCATAATGATCATCTAGTTCAACCTCGGGTTCTTCTAGCTTGTGTTCTCCAATTTCGGCATTGTCTCGGTCGAGTTCATCTTCAACAACAACAGATTTTACCTCCTCATTTTGCTCAACAACGTACTCTTATGGTAGGACTACTTCCGTTGTTGGAACAATCTGGCTAGAAGGCTCAATTTGTTGCACCCGATCTTCTTTGTGCACATCCTCACCCAAAAGCTTCCTCAACAATTGTTGAATGCCTTCTGTTTCGTTTCTGGCTTCGACATTACGCTGATCCAACTTAGCGTTCCATTGTTCCATTATATCATTAAGCTCTTGATGCTTGTCAATGGAAGCATCCGCACCCAAACCGGCACCACCAGCACCTGATATGGACCTTATTCCCTCGGCCATATTTGCAAATGAACAACAACTTCGATCTGAATCAACACCTTCGCAGAGTAAAATTTCGAAATCGCCGAAATTTAAAACTTGTTTCACAACTCTTCAACAATCGATTGCTTAATAAAATTCTACTCCTTCATTCGGACAAACAAGCACTTGCTAGCGGTTCCACAATCGACAATGATTATAAACCCTAACTGATGAACTTTGAACCGAACTTCGAACAAACCCTAACCTCGAGCGACTTCTGACACAAACGTTTAGTCGAGTAATTCGACTTGTACTTCTGAATTAAGCTCGACTCTAACTCAAAATCAAGTCCTTAAAACAACACTGAAACGATCTCAACGAACGAAACCGGATTTTAACAGTTTCGCTTCTCCTGTCAGATTTCGTCTCCGCTGACAAGTTTTTCGCCTAAGCAAATCACGACTCAATAGCATATAATTCTCAAAGATCACCGTAGATTCTGATGAATTCTCACTAATTTTATGCTTAGCAACACAATTTCGACATCATTCAACAACAAACACGAATTCTCAATGAATTGCAACTTGAAGTTCAGTAAACCCTTACCTCAATCTTCAACTTCTGAATTGCAACATCTGTAATCATCTCCATTCCGATGATTTCTGCTATTTTGATGATGATCAAGTATAATGTGGATCATATAGCTCAATTCAAACTTCTTTCTCAACCGATCAAATGGATGATCGATCAAGTAGCTCAGCACCAGACTTCAGCAACTGATTTTCCTTGCTTCTGCACTTAATATTCAGCTGCTAATGCTGATCGACTCCTTTGGATTCAATTTGAATCAGCTTTCATGCTGATTGTACTCAATAATTACTGATAAATTGAACTTGCTTCAATGTAATACGATCACTTAAATTCCCAACCGAAGCAATTTTCCCAGGCTTATGCAGCAACTGATGCAATACCGCCAAAACTCTTCAATCAATTCAGATTTGAATTTCTGATCACCAAATCTGAATTATATCAGTATACAACCTTCTTTTGTTGATTAATTGCAACACAGTTAATCAGATTTTATAATTTTATTCAGATATGAGCTTGATTCGGAAGCCAAATCAAGGCTTTGATACCACTTGTTAAGGTTTCGAAGATTAGGTCTTGAAACTTAACCTTGGTTGGGATAGTGAGAATATGAGATGAGAATAAATATAGAGTTTAGATAAGAGAAAGAAGGGAAAGGGATAAGAAAATAGAGTTTAATCTCAAATGAGATTGATTTTGTTTACTTTTCATTGAATGCATGAACCTTTACATCCTTCACTTATTTATAACAATCTAAGCAAGGCAAACCATTAAGAACAATCTAGAACATAGTCTAACTAACTAGTATTTAAATGTATTAATATTATCGCTTAAAATCAGTAACTAACAGCAGCAGCAGATAACACGTAGCAGCAGCAGAGTGAAATGCAGTTCAGAAATTAGCTGAATTTTAACACCAATTCATATTTCCGCCATTTCCAATTTAAACCCAAGCCTCGGATTCTCGGTTTGTAATACTAACCCATTTGAAGCTAGAGTTAGACTGTCCCTGATGTACTTTCGCAAGCCTTAACTTAAGCAATGTTTAAAAATATTTAACACGAATTCATGAGATGAATTATTTGTTCATGAGATGAATAAATTAATTTTACTAAACATAAATTACTTATTTATAAGATGAGTAAATTTTTTACTAAATTATATTTATGAGATGAATTTATACATGTCCGAATTTAGCCCCCCAAAAAAAGAAATTTATGCCCGTGAAACACATCCGGGACAACCTTTAGTAGCCAATGGCCGTGCGATTCAGTTCCCCTATCCACTTGACCTTTCGCTGACTTATAAGAGTGTGACACGTAGCAATCCTGAGTTAAAATCCTCGGTGCTTTTTCAGTGGTGATACGGCATCATTTTGGTATGTTTTACAGTGTTTTTGACTGGGAGTCATACACACGATACTTCGTCGTTTGGAATAATATGATGTAGGGTTTTAGAACTTGGTTTTCTTACTGATAAAAATTTTAAAATTATTTTAGGAGTTTTCTTATTTAGCATAATTTTTCGGAAAAAATGTTTTTTGAAAGATGGAAAGAATTATTTTTTTTTTCAAATTTCTCCTAAGTTAAATATTTTTAGGAGTCCATACTCTTGCTGTTAGAAGAGGTCATTGAGAAGGAGACCTTAAGGTCAAAAGATGTTTTTGTTTTAGATCTTCAAGTTAGAGTTGGGATTCGCATTTCAGGTATGTTTTATATTTAATGTATGATATTTAATTTATTTTCCTTCATTTCGTTTATTCTACGTTCCTTGTTTATAATTGTTTTATTCCATTTTTTTTGTTTGTCTCACTTTGAACCGGTTAGAGTAAGATCTAAATCTAATTAAATAGTTTAGTTAGGTTATAAATTCAGATTTAAAATAAAGAATTTTCAAATGTTTTTTTTGCTGTGCCTGCTCAAGCTGAACTAGGGGGATTTTTTTAAATATGTTCCCAAAAGATGTAGTCCTCTCTGAGATTAGGGGAGCGATGACTCTTGGTGGTGTGACCTACAAGGGAAACCATCAAAAAGAGTAAGATCAAGTCCTAACTTTGGAAATAAGACAGAGTATGAAATGACTATTTTTTACTTCCAAATCTTTAGTTGAGAGGACAAGAGGAACCTCTGTTGGCACTTTAACCCATGAATTGTCTTCTTCAAAGGGGACTTATGAAAAAGCCACACTTGTATATCAAAACTAATTAATGGTTTGGACATCAAGGATTTATGAACCAAAGAATGAGATCATACCTTCATGAATCTCTTCAATGGTCATGAAGGATGCTCCTTAAAGGAGATATAGAGCTTGCACAAGACTCTGGTTTAAAAGGACTGGGAGTGAAGCCTCTTAAGAGGGTTCACTCACAAACAGCTCTCGAGATAAAGTATCGATGTCTCCTTCTTCCCCAGTGATTCACTTTCTTGAGGGGGCTCTGGCACAGGTTATTGTGGTGGAGAGTGTGGAATCTCCACAATAACTAAGGTTTTTCCTTCTTATGGTTGTGCAAGGCCAAGTTAGAGACAATTTTTGGTAAAAGGTGAACCGAAAAAAAAAAAAAAAACCAACTAAGAAATGCCTATGCCTCCGATTGAGGGATTGTTGCTCTTCTCTTCCTCACTCGCTATTAGACGGGTACTTCTTCTTCATCTTCTTCTTCTACTTCTTCTTCCGCTATTTCTTGAATGGCTCTAGGCGGAAGAGTAAAGGAAGCATCTCTTTTGTTTCTTTTCTTTGAGCTGCCAACTTTTAGGGCTGGTGGAGAGGTTTCTGGAGGACACTCCTCTAGAAACATTGTAGTAAAACTCCCGGTCTTGATATTCCTAAGAGTCTCTTAAGCAATTATGGCTGTAAGAAGAATAAGGATCAGTCTTTGTGCAAGCCATCACAGGGACATAATTGAAGTCTAGTTCCGAGATAGTTGTTCACCTGGCAATGACTTCTGAAGCTAGGACTTGCAAACTCAAGGGAAAGCATAAAATACTGCTTGGCATCTTCGGCCTTCAAAGAGGATCAATAGGCTTGGAACCAAGCTACAAAATGAGGAATGGCGCATGAGGAGTACATACAAACAATAGGGTACTCATAAAGTGATTTAACTTCTTGGCTAGACATACGAAGCTCTTTGTATTTGGGGAGTTGAATAGTGATCCTTTTAGCCCATGCAAGGTTCTTGGTCCTCAAACTTGGAAAACAAACGTCTTGGACCATTCCAAATAGCCTGGCAAACAACCTAGGCCAATAGATTTCTACACCCGGACGAGTCTAGTGGTAAAACAGGAGGTCCTAAGGGCAAAAGAATGTCTGCCAAGTCTGAGAATTGATGTCCACAAATACATTATAATGAAGGTCTAGTTTCTTAAACCAAAGCGGACCAATTTTCCTCTCTCTAAAGGGAGTGCATTGGAACGTAGTCCTACCTCGAGGAGATGTGAGACTCTCAAGGAACTCACATTGAGCAAATTTCCCTCCATAACAGGTAACCCCTTCATCTATTGAGACGAAGTGGCTTATGTGGTAGAGCTTAGGAAAGTAGGCTTGGGCCCAAAGTTGGACCAGCCACAAGGGTCCTCCTATCTAGAAAGTGTAGTTCTTGACTACGATGTCCCTAAGGCATCCATATGCTTGGGCAGAAACAATTGTCCTGGAGCTAATGTACTAGTGCCAAAGGCTAGGTCAGTCACTATGGTTTGAAGTGATTTAAGTATAGAATTGGAGAAGTTAGCAAAAAAGAACTTGTTCAACCCTGAACAAGTAGAAGCCGACCCCTTCTTCCTTAGACCCTTTTCCAAAGTCATGTGTCACTATGACAAAAGCCTCGACAAAAGACTCATATCCACTTGGTAAGTCAGTCACGAAGAATGAAGAGGCAAAAGCTTCAACCTCATTAGAAATAAAAGAATCAAAAGACATCTCCTTTCATCTTGGAGAAAGACGTGTTATGGCTGCAATGTTCCCTAGAGTGATACTAACAAAGCCCTCAAGGAGGACAAAAGCATTTTGACAGATGTTCCATTAGCATATGAATGTCGTCATAATGGAATAGTCATACGTGAGGACAATCTTGGAGCGCCTAGTAGCCTTAAAAATGAGAAGGTTCTTCCATTTCTCTCCATGGGTAAGGGTCTGTTGGTGTACCCATTCGGCATACCGCTTAGTCAAGAACGTCTAAGGGAGCCTCTTCTTCGCAAATGCATATTCCACTCAAGATTGATCTATAGAAGCTATACGAAGCAAAAGAGATTCTTCAATATCTTGAAACATGCCTTTAATGCTAGGCACGAGCACGTGTGTCAAAGAACGTTTAACACCAATTCAGCATTTTAGAAGGCACTTGGGCTCAACATCTAGCATATATAATGTATTTTAAGATGCAATAGTTTTATTCATTGGTTATAAATAAACATTTGTCTTTGTGTTGTACAAGGTCTAGCACCAACCGTACAGAACTTATTCAAGTTTTTCTACAACTCACTTGTGCTTTATTTCATTTCCTTTATAGGAGGAGGGTAACTTGTAGTCTCTGTTTTACTCCCTTCAAGGCATATCAATTTTGGGTTTCGGGTATGGCATCTATGTTCTAAATCTGTTCCCACAATCGACGAGTTAAGTTTAGTGTCATTAGTTTAAGGCTTTGATGACTACGCCCTTGTGCTTGATTGCGTTGGTCTTAAATTGGTGTCATAACATAGTAAGTGAAGTAAATTTAAGTTTGAGTCACAATTTTAGGGCTTTGGCAGCTAGGACTTTGACCTTGATTGCTTTCGTTCTAATCCAATAACCGAAATACAGTTCTTAATCTTGTCAAGTTCTAACATATTCGAGTTGTCGCAAGCCAAGAGTACTAGGCCTAAAAGCTAGACTCGGGCTTGTGAGTGGACTACTGAGCTATAGAGCTTGTCTCTAGCCCTATTCAAAGCACTTCTGTGTATAAGGTCAGGTGTTTGTCTGCTTCGCCTTATCACCAAAACTGCCACTTGGGGTGGATCCATTTACCCCCATTGTTTAATGCAGACTAGTAAACCCAAATAATTCATAAAAACATATAACTAGAGTCTTCTTAATTGGACTAATAGTAGAATTAACGTAATTATTGCAAACCAAAGTGGGATTTGCCAAAAGAATACTCTCTTTATAGATGACTGATTGATGTCAAACCTATGTGGTCTATAATTTGGGCTTGCTCTGAAGTCAAGACGAGTCCCTTTTTGGATTTTTGTTTGATTTTGTGTTTATGGTGACCACACACACACTAAAATAGATAGAAGGACTAAAAACACCTTTTAGCGACCACAATGGAGACTGTATAATGTCTAACCCCATCGTGGATTTTAATAATATAACCTTAAACCATTCCCTAATTGTCTGAACTAGAAAGAGCTAGCACTCTCAATGCGGAGGAGTTTGAAGGTTTGGCCTTGATTAGGTCACCACTCGAGCATCCTTGGAGCAAACTCTTATCTCGCGAGAGGATGAAAAATAGTCACAACAATGGTACTGAAAGCGGAGGTGATATGGACATCCTAGAAGATGAATGCATTGGGTTTTGATGGCTATTCTTGAAAGAGTTTCATGGCCATGCCTGAACGAAGAATGCAACTTGCAGATGAAAGACTTGAACAATCTTTGTGTGAAGTTCAAGAGAAGCAACGCGTTAAGACTGAGCATACTCTAGCTCACCAGCGCGAAATGAATGCAACCTTATCCTTCATTACTAGCCTCATAGCTAGAGACTTTACAAGGAAAACAATGATAGAGGTCGAGTCTATCTTGTCAAGGCTGGTTGAAACACATAATGGCCTTGTGTAAGTGGTTGGGGAAAACCTTAGATAGTTAAGGATAGCCCCTCCTTTTCTTAATCCGTACTGGTTATCCTTGTGACCCTTCTGATTGTTCGACCATCAATGAATGGTTAATACCACCTCTGAGGGAGGGGAAACAGCATTATGGTTAGTCCAAGAGTTGTGTGTCTGGACACAAGCCTAAGTAATAAAAATGTGGCATATAGGGCATTTGGAATCTTGAATCAAGGGAAGACCTTGACCTAAAGGGACATAAACACTAATGGCAAGGCCATGCCGTCTTTTGTGACTAGGGAGCAGGGTTATACTTGTCCACCCCATGCAGGGGGACAATCTTGAGGCTCGAACAAAGCCTCGGAGTTAATGGACAAGGACAGGTATCCATCATAAGGGACCAGCACATTCCACCGATGCCCAGCCTAGAGTTTGAGACAAGGGGCAATTAAATGCATCACGTCCCCAGGGCTACTCCTCGGGGGTAAACAAATTCAAGGTTGCTCAATGTCCCTTGAGTGTAGGAGTGCCCTTTGGCATGCCTCAAACTCAAGCGTTAGTTTGATCCTATATGATGCCAAATCAACCAATTGGCCATGTAAACTAAGGAGCGTATAATCCTGCTTATGCAGGCCAACATTTGTTTCCTCACCCAATGATCATGGGGACCAGGGGTATCTTGCGGACCCTACTAGATATGCAAAACCCTGGGGGAGCATTGGAAGGTGCATAATCAAGCACTGAACCTACCCTTCCAAGACAAATTAGCCGCCCTCATTGAGCAGGTGTATGTGTTGGGTGGCTAATTTTAATTTCATAAACTAAAATTACTTATAACAATTGGATCTAGCATAACAGAATCATAATTTAAAATTCTTAATTTTAAATATTTACATGTTTACAATTGTAATTAAACACAACAATGCATAGCATGGTATACAGAGTCATGAAAAATAAGTATTAGTTGAGAAATCTCATACCTTGTTGTTGATTGCAATTGTACAAGATGCTCCAACAACACCTTCGAGATCTTCTCCACAATCTCTCTTTGCACTGGACATGCAGGTGTCCTAAAATCAAGTAGTTCTTACAAAAACAATATTCAAAGAACTAACTACGAGAGAGATTTTTCCTTTTCAATTCTCTAATTGAAAACAATGTCAAAACGGAGTGAATTATTTAAACCCTAATGAGCTCGCTTTTAATTTATATAGGAGGCTAAAAATTAACCCATTTAATTTAAAATAAAAAGTAAAAAATAAATACAAGATTCGTGATAAGTCAAAATACCAAGATAATTAGCCAAAACGCTTGAAAACAAAGTGAATAAAAATTCGTCGTCATAGGGTGCCTGTGATAGTTCCGTGTTTAGTAATGCAGATCAATCCCCTGGTAGGATTCCCAATATGTGACACGTGTCGTGCGCTGGTTGGCGCATGAGGGGTTATGCAGATTGCCCCCTTAGCGCCAGTCAGCGCGCTCTAATTTATGAGAGCACAACTCTCGTGTATTTCCTTTTTTATTTTTAGTGTAAATTCATCTCATTAACTCTCTTGATTTCTCAAGGTACATAATTTTAAAGCTTGTGTAGGGATAATTTATTCCTAACTCCCAATGGGTCAAGTCTTATTATCATCTCATGATTATAATTGATTACCATTTAGTAAAACTTAATTCCCCTAACTAAGTTTTACTGCACTCAACGACAACAAAACCACCACCACCAGCAACAAAAAATTTAGAGTGTCAAGGGCTCCCGCATAGTGTAATGACAATTGACTCCTCTAATAAATGTCCATGAGAAAAATAGCTTAAACTAATATTGTTATTCTTTCTCACTTTACCTTCCCGACTCACCCTTCTTGAATAATTCACTAATACCAAAAAAAAAAAAAAAAAAAAAAAAACCACTTACGTATTAATTCCAAATGTCAAACATATGGACTGTTCTGCCCGAAGTCTCTGGATTCAATTCGAATACTTGTGAATAAACTAAGGAAACATTTTACGTTGTAGATTCCTAGTAAAATTTCGTTCCCGCTGCACTTTATGCAATTACCCAATGAACGTAAAATCCCGGTTGGACATTAAAACCTTATCCTTTTCACACAGCAATGTAACTAACATTCCATGCATGAAGTCAGACTATTTTCTAGATTTAGAGTCATTACTTAAACAAAAATATATGAGTTGCTCATTTCTCATTGTAATAAAGAAACGAGCAAGTCACGTGGTCCAATTTAGTATAACAATAATAAACAAAAATGACATTTTGTTAACTATCCACGTAACTAAGACAAGTTATCTAAATGTTGTATTATATTCTAAGTAGACAAGTTTCCCTAACTCATCCCTAACTACAAAATAATTATTAAACAACATTTTAATGTGTTATTAGTCTATCTGTGGCATAACCTCATGATCCCCTAGAACATATATCACAAATGTCATTCAAGGACTTCATCCATCTCCTGGTACGTACTTTGAAAGAAAATAACATCACATGAATAATAATGAACTCAAAAACATAAAGATGATGATAAACAACTTTTATTCAATAATAAAAATGTTCACATAAATTGGGTTCTCAAGGATTGCAATTCTGGTAAGCTCCCGCTTGTCCAAAAGCCAATTGGCTATACAATGCATTGTCTTCCTATTAAAATGACACTCAAACGACTTTTCAGCCAAAGTCTTTGTGAAAGGATCTGCCAAATAGTTTGTGGTATCTAGCAAAATGATCTTTCTCCACATAGCCCCGAATGAGGCGATACATTCTTTCGATGTGCTTGGACTGATTATGCTTCCCAGGGTCCTTAGAATTGGCTACCACACCAGAGTTGTCACAATAAATGGCTCCAGGTGTAAGCCTCCCCTTAATTATCACAAGATCTATAAGGAGCTTTATTTGCCAACAAGCCTCCTCAGTAACTCTAGATGGCGCCACATACTCAGCTTCCATGAGGGAATTAGCAATGCAAGACTGCTTGACACTACTCTAACAAACGGCTCCACCTCTAAGGGTAAAAACATAACCAGACGTCGAATGTCTAGCATCTATGTTTGACTGAAAATTTGAGTCAGAATAACCCATTGGAATCAAATCGTCCCTATGAAAAACTAACATATAATCTTTAGTCCTTCTTAAGTACTTGAGAATATGCTTCATTGTGGTCTAGTGCATAACACCTGGGTTAGACCGATATCTATTCACCATTCCCACAGCAGAACAAATATCAGGTCCAGTACATAATATACTGTACATTAGGCTTCCCACAGCCAAAGCATATGGAATACTCCACATGTACTCTCTATCTTGAGATGTCCGATGACACTGCTCTAAAGCAAGAGGCACTCCACACTTGCAAGGCAAAAGGCCCTTCTTGGAGGCTGCCATGTTAAACTTAGACAGCGCTTTGTCTATGTAGGCAGCCTGCGATAGACCCAACACCTCATTCTTATGATGTTGCAAAAGTTTGATCCAAAGAATATAGCTGGCTCCTCCTAAGTCTTTGGTATTGAACTGAATTGACAACCAAATCTTGACAACTGATAATGCTCCCACATCATTCCCAACGAGTAGGACAGATACAATACTAAAAATGTCACTACTTTCTCTACATTGCGTTTGTACGTGCATGGTTCGTCAACAGATTGAACAAATCTGTAGGACTTTATCCCTTTATTGAATCTTTTATTCCATGAGTGAGATGCTTTCTTGAGTTTATAAATGGATCTTTTTAGTTTGCATACCATATGCTCCTGATTTTTACCAATGAACCCGTGTAGTTGAACCATATACATGTCCTCATCAAGACCTTCATTCGAAAAGGTTGTCTTGACATCCATTTGCGAAATCTCATTAATCATAATGAGTAGCAATGGAAAAGAGTATCCTAATGGAGTTTTACATGGCTACTCCTAAGAATGTCACATCATGATCAACACTTTCCTTTTAGGTGTAACCCCTAGCATCCAGTCTTGTCTTAAAGGTCTCTACTTTCCTGTTCATTCCTCTCTTCCTCTTATAGACCCACTTACATCCAATGGGTACAAGGCCAAGGGGCTCCTCTACAATCATCTTGTTCGCCCACTAGGGCCCGGACAAGTATCTATCATGTTGCTTAACAATCCTCCACTACACCATGGCTCCTGTGTAACTTGGAATTATCTCAGAAAAAACTGCACGTCTATCCAATACACCTACTCAGTCCTAAGTCAAATCAAATAGTTGAAAAGTAGCGCCATTTTTAATTAATTCCTCCAACGCTATTTGACTCGTACTTTTGTAATCAGAAAATCCTCCTCCAAGAATGTGGCATTTGTGCTAAATATCTTTTGGTCAGAAGGACTAAAGAAAAGACCACCTTTTGTACACCCGGGGCGGCTTGCAGTCACACACACTTCTGTTCTAGGCTCCAACTTGTCAAGACTCTTTTTCAACACATGTGCTACACATCCCCAAATATGAAGATATTGAATGCTAGGCTTATGCCCAATCCACAACGCCATAAGTGTTTTAGGAACTGACTTCGTCGGAACCAAATTAAGAACATAGTCTACTATTTCCAAGGCATAACCACAAAAAGAGATCGGTAAAGTAGCATGACTCATCATGGATCTTACCATCACTAAAAGCATCATTTTTCTCCTTTTTGCAATGCCATTCTGCTATGGTGTACCCCCTGAAAAAAGCTGAGTTCTAATTCCACTTGCAGTTAAGATATCCAGAAAATCTCTTGAAAGGTAATCACCACTTGAATCGCATGAAACCTTTTCATAGAAGTTCATTGATATCTTCTTTTCATAAAGCAAACCGCCTTTGATTCTTGAATAAATCACATCACTTGTGCTTCCTAGATCGAAGTGGTTTGCTATATTTACCGGTCTCAATCTCAACTTCAACCTTAAACTCTCTGAACTTTTAAAAAGAGTTAGGATACCCATAAGACAACATTCAGATGTCCTTGGTCAATAGGGACATTTGAATGGAAGGAGAAGAAGAAGAGGTATCCCTCAAGAAGTCCCGATGACATTAGCATTCAAAATGACTCCTTGCCCAACGTCATGGAGCAAGCGATGAATGTATTCTCTCGAGAAGTCCCTGTGGCCGTTAAGGGTCACATCGGCCAGATTTTACACATTGTAAATTTAAATTTACAAACGGATAAAAGGGGGGCATTTTTTTACACCCTAATTCTAATAGGGTAGGGACGACGTCGATTTTGAAAAAAGTGCCATGTGGTTGTCACATGAGGCTATCCACTGGGGGGGGTTAGGCCTTTGGGTACTGGAATAATTGTGTCTCGAGCCCAATTCCTGAGAAACTTTATTACGTTTGACAAGGGTATCAGCTACTCAAGGCTCAAGAAGGCTGAAGGGTAAACTAAGCTCGAGCTTGAGGCGCTGCCAAGGCAGCTGCAAGAATGATTGTTTCCAAGCTCAAGGAAGTTACTTGGAGCACAATTCCAATTGCTTAGACCTTAAGCTTAATTCAGGGGAATGTGGAGTTTCTAGAGGGGACTTCTACTACAATTTCGGGTGTGGGCATCGAGGGTTTCCCTCCAAATCTCAATACACAATAGTGAAGAATAAAAGTGCATAAAAGAAGAGCTTAGTGGCCAAACATGGGTGAAGTCACTGTGAAAAGAGGAGTATCCATTATTTTCTTTCTCTATGAATAAAGGACTCTGTATCAGTCCAAAGTAGCACACATACACTCAAGACAAAACTTCATGTTTTTTTGCAGCACACTTTTGCTTTTTCTCTTTAGAGTAGTGTAACTTAGCTAGGCATACTGTCATATAGATCTTTGTTGTACTCACCTCCATAGTAATACAGTTCTCGGGCTTCATGTATGACATTCTAGTTGTAATATGTTCCCACAAATCGACAAGCTGAGGTTTGAGCCTTTAGTTTAACGATTTGACAGCCAAGGCCTGTCCCTTGATTGTGTTGGTCCCAATACTACTGTCAGTGCTTGATAAGTCGGATGAACTTTGGTTTGGGCCATTGATTAGGGCTTTCACGGCCAAGGCTTGTACCTTGATTCCATTGGTCCTAATCTAGTGACCTGAATACGGTTTGCTCCACCTTAATCTTGTTAGACCTAAACTCATTCAAGTTATTATATGTCAACGATACTAGGCACAAAAACCTGATTGACTTAGGCTTGTAAGTGGTCAGCTGAGCTACTAGGTTTCTCTCCACCCTAGTTCCTAACTTTTAAGTATATGATAAAAGGTGTCTATGGGCCCTACTCTGTCACTGTAGCTACCACTTGAATTTGGTGAATATCATTTTAATTTTCTATCATAAAAGTACGTAAAATCCACAAAAATACTTGACAAAGTGTTCTTAATTGAGGCGTAAGTAGAACTCACAGTATAACCAAAGTTAGATACACCGACATATCACAACCTTTCTACAAAAATGGTGAGTGGTTGAGGTCAAAGATGTGCGGTTCATAATTCGGCTCACTCCCTAGCCGCGGTGAGTCCCTTTTGAACGTTTGTTTTGTTTTTACATTTGCGGTGACCACACACATGTTACTTAATACAAAATAAAGCAAAGACCAGGAGATCACATATTTGGTTAAAGAAGAGATTGAGAGGCTCTTGAAAGGCCTAATTTTTATTTGAATGGCAAGGTAAGTTAGTGGCAAGGTAACGTAGTCCATATGATTAAAATTAATGGAAAAATCTAAGTTTGTATTAACTTCACATATTTAAACGAAGCCATACCAAGGGATGAATATCCTATGCTCATCGCTGATGTTCCCATTGATTTTTCATGATAGCATGAAGGGATACCCATAAGACTGTATTTAGATGTACTGGGTCAATAGGAATCTTTGAGTGAGAGGCAATGCCATTTGGGTTAAAGAACATTGGGGCCAGTTATTAACGAGCCATGAACATGATTTTTCAAGGCTTAATTGGCAAGACTGTGGAAGTCTATATAGATGAAATTGTGGTTAAGTAAAAAACCCAAGCTGAACACTCGGCGGATATGAGAAGTACGTTCTTAGGAATGAGGAGTCATAATCTCAAAAAAAATTATTTAAAGTTTGGCTTCGGGGTTTGAGCTCGAAACTTCTTGGGCTTCCTTGTGCACAAGAGGGGAAATGAGATTGACACAAATAAAGAAAAAGATATTTGGAATAAACCTCCTTCAAATGAAAAGGAACTTCAATGTTTCATGGGGTAGGTCAATTTCTTGAGATGTTTATCTCAAATATTACAGGGAAAACAAAAGTCTTCTCAATATTATCGAGAGTGAAGTTTGAATGACACTTTAGACAAGAAGGCCAACATTATACAGCCTTTGAGGCTATTAAAGAGTATTTAATCATGCCATTAGTCTTGATTCCACCAAGTAGGGGAAACCAATGAAAATCTATGTTTATGCCTCTCCTCAGTCCATGGGTTGTTTGTTAGTATAGGACAATGAGCAAGGGCTTGAACAAGTTGTATTTTTCTTGACCCATTGTTTGAACAAATGTGAAAAAAAATACACTTCCATTGAAAAGTTGTGTCTATCTTTGTTTTATGCATCTATAAAATTGTCGCATAACTTTTTGGCATTCACTATTCATGTAATTGCTTAGACATATATACTTAAATACTTGTTAGATAGACCACTAACGAAAAGAAAAATTCAACAAGTGGAGCATTGCTTTACACCAATATGAGTTAGAATGTGTGTCACAAAAGTCAGTAATGGCAAACTTCTAGGTTTACCAACCCAATGTGGTAACAAAATAGACCCAGGAGAAAGGGGAGGCTTTAGTGGTAGGAATAGCCCCATGGAGACTTTACTTTGATGGATCAACGACTAAGTCTAGTGCTGGGGTGGGTGTCATTATTAAGTCACCCTCGGGAGTCATTAGAAAGCTTGCGGTCACCCTCGTTTGCAGATGCTCTAACAATGGAACTGAGCACGAGGCATTAGTCATTGGCCTCGAGAAGCTTCTAGAGGTGGGAGTCCCAAGCATGGAAATAAAAGAGGAATCGCAGTTGTTAATGTACCAAGTGAAGGGAGAGATCTAGTGCTTGACTGACACCTCAAATAAATATATTTCAATAGTGCATGAACTATTGAAAATGCTTGTTGAGGTGAAGATTAAGTACATACCTCGAGATCACCACAAGGTAACCAATAACTTGGCTCAACTATCCTCAGGCTATAAGTTGCCAAGACATGGTGGGCGGAGTCCATGGTCTTTAAGACCAAGGTACTTGAACAAGATCACGAGATCACTGAGTCTACTGTATATGAGGGTAATGTGGTTCTGGGATTCCCCTTGACTACCTCAGGATACGGCAGGACATCATAGAATAAGATAAGGATTGGGAGAAACCCTAGACAGAGCACTTTAGAAATCCCCATTTGTTCACCAAAGCCAAAAGAATGAAAATCAGAGCACGTAGGTGTCACATAGATGACGAATCTTTGGAATTATACAAAATCAACACTAGTAGAGTCCTTCTCAAGTGCCTTGATCTAAAAAATGCCATGTTAATCATTGTAGGGGCACATGAAGGAATTTGTGGATCTCATTTGGCTTGAAACAAGATGCATTGGTTGATCAGATGCTAGGACTACTATTGGCCCTTAATGGTGAATTTTTTTTTGGTAAGTCAGCGAAAAATATAGACGAAAGACCTTAATGGTGAATGATTGCATCAAACACACCAAAAAGATGTCAAGTACTATAGAGACATAGACATGTCCCCTAAGTCCCTGTATCTAAGATGCAGGCAATAGTTAAGCCATGGCCCTATCAAGGATAGGTAATGGATATTATTAGGGACATTAGTCCTTCCTTAAGTAAGACACACTCATATATCCTTGTGGCCACAATTTATTTCACAAAATGGGTTGAGGCTAGCCATATAGGAATATCAATCAACAAAACATGATTAACTTCATTAAAGAATATATCTTGTGCATGTTTGATATCCCTGAAACATAACCGTGGAACAAGCTAGAGTGTTTAATAGGCCTGAAATTAAAGAGTTTATGAGGAGTTTTAATATTGAGATCTTGAACTCTATTCCTTATTATGCGTAGGCAAATGGCCAAGCAAAATAAGCTAATAAGATTCTTGACGCCAATATTAAAAAAACTGATTGAGGATAACCACAAATTCTGGCATGAGTTGATACTCTTTGGGCTTAAAGAATGCCTTATAGATATGCTACTAGAACTCCTTTCCATTGACCTTATGGCCATGATGTTATACATCCAATTGATGTGGCAGTTCAATCAATAAGGCTAGCTCATTAAAGAAAATTTACTAGACTTGGATATATGCATGCCACGATGGATGAAATGAATGACTTAGATCAAGATAGGCTTGATGGTCATTATAAGTTTGAAAAGTAGAAAAGAAGAGCAACCAAGGGCAACAAGAAAAAGGTCAAACCAATTACCTTTAGTTTAGGAGACTTGCTCTAGAAAGTGGTGTTACCCATTGGCCAGAAACAAGTATCTATGGAAGATCATCTCCAAATTGGGAAGGTCCATTTAGTGTCATTGAAGATTTTGGAGGTAATGCCTCCTTTCTTCAAGAGTTAGATATAAGGACCCATCCAAGGGCTATTAATCGAAGCTCCTTAAAAAAATATGTGCTTTCAATCAGGGATTCTAACAAAGAAGTACTTGAGTTTAGATTACGAGAGTTTTGGGATAAATTTCAATATCAATGCCTTGAGGATCTACAGAATGATCCTTAAGATCAAATAATTTAGTTTTTAAGGGACATGTTGCACAGCTAACATGTAATTTTATTATAAGAAAAAGGGTATCCAAGTTTGTACAATTACAACTTTTATCCTTTTTTTGGGTGGGGGGGGGGGGGGGGGGAACTAAAAGATGAAAGCTCTAATCTTGACTAGATATTCTCTAATAGCTGCTAACCGCATTGCGGCCTCTAAGAGTTGGTTATCCCATGAAGGAGTTGCTGCTCTTCTTAAGTTTCTAATGCAGCTAGCACGTGCTCATGAATCCTGGAAGCTTGAACGGCATTTCGTTGCTTAACGGTTGAGAGTCTTCCTTTAAGATGGCTTATTTATTGCTCTAATAGTTGATTTGTTCTTCAATGACATTGTTCTCCTTGGTTTGTCGACTATGAGTGTCCTTTGCCACTTGAGGCTCCTGGAGTAAGAGATGTAGACCCCCAAGGCTTGTAGAACGGTTAAGCTCCTTAATGATTGATTGATATTGGCGCTTTTGCTGAAGAGGTGAGGGAACCTCATGAGAAACTATGATAAGAACTCCCTTAAGCACCTTGAGCTCCTCTACATTGGGTGGAGTGATGTTTGGATCATCTTTCAGGCCCATGACATTGGCCAAGGCTTTTTGGCTATTTGAATGTGAGGCCAAGCTGTGGATTAGAAGTTGAACTAGGGAACCTAGCCTTTGAAAGCATGGAGATGATCCTGGATCCAACTATTGGAAGGACAACCTCCTACTTAATCCTAGCCTTTGAATTGTGGAAGTGACCATCGGTGAGAAATGAGGGGGAGGAGTGGTCTACAACGACATAGTGCGTTAGAAACATATGAGGCATGGCTTGGTGTAAGAGGCCAATGTAAGAAGACTGCGTCCTTACCTTTGGTGCCTCAAGTGGAGTTAGAGTTGTTGATACTGCCTGCTCCCATGTATAGGGGTGCCTGCTTCACAGGGCGTACCTGTAAAAAGCAATGACTTAGAACCAACTCATGGTTCAAGTAAAAGAAACTCACAAAATGAATGGAGATATTATATCCTCCATGGACTTCCTTAATCACAATCGAGGGCTCCAAAGGGAGTAAACATTGAGCTTGAATAGGTCTTTCCTCAAGGGAGTCAAAAGTGGCGCCCATTTCAAAATGTCACCAGGTACTACTTCTAAGATGGAGGAGTTGGAGCCCTCTGCCTCCTCTTTAGCTAGATAAATTAGCTCAGTTCCACGTGGGGTCTCTGAAATGTGGCTGCTAGAAGATGAGTGTAGGATTTCAACAATGACAAGGATTGCTTGATGACATGGGATAACATGAAATCATGAAGTGGGTTAAAACCCTAAAACAAAGAAAGTAAGTAGGACAGCCAATTGGAAAAGGGGCCAGTACCTTTGGTTGAGAGAGTCTTTCTCTTCTCTTTCTCACCAATTAAGAGATGAGAACTTCATCTTCTTCTTCCTCAACTTGAGCTCTCCTCATTTTTTGGGTAGTTGGACCTCACCTTCTTCTTGTCTTCTTAAAGCCACCTCGTACAGGAGTTGTTCCTACCGCTTTTTAGGGCTCCTCCGTGAGCAATCCGGGAAACTCTTAATAGCCCTAGGAGATTCTAGTACACTTCTTTTAAAAGTAGGACCTGCAAAAGAACATTCTTTAGTGACTTTATTGCATGGCTTGAGTCTGGAGAGCACATAAGCATCAGGATAAATGGTTACCCAGACGGATATGCTTGGAAGGAACCTCTTTGATTGCTAAACTCTAAGTTGCTCTTTAGTTGGTACCTACAGGCTCAAGAGAACTGATAAATACTACTCGGTGCCCCCAACCTCCAAGGAGGACCAGCAGGCTTGGTACCAATCTATAAAACAATGGGCCACATATGGAACATACCTGCCAGGAACATGATCCCCATCTGACTTTCTAATGGCTAAGTTGGTATAATTTTATTGGGGGTATTCTTACATCTATTAACATCTTTATTTATAATTGAGGACTCCTAATGGAGAAGTTATGGAACTTGAATGACGTCTACTTCAAAGGAGTAAATAGGGGAATCCCATCGAAGATATCAATTGCAACTGCCACAAGTATGGAGGAGGTAGAGCCCTCTACTTCCTCTACGTCTTTGTCCTCAGGCTCTATCCCATTTGGAGATTCTGGGACTTGGCTCCTAAAGGGTGTGTTTGGAATTTCAACAATAGAAAGAGTTGCTTGGATGCTGGAATGGCCTAAATCATTGAAAGGGTTAAAACTAATTAGAAGAAAGCAAGTAAGAATGAAAGCTAGCTTGGAAAGTGATTAATACCTCTTCCCGAGAGAGTCTTGCTCTCCTCTTCCTAACTAACTGAGAGATGCACTGCTTTTCTTCTTTTTTTCTTCTTCCTCTTCTTTTACAACTTGAGCTCTCCTCACTATTGGGCTAGCTAGAGCTCTTGTTCTGGTTCCCTTCCTTAAGCCACTTGTAGCTATAGGTGCTCCTACCTCCAGGGATTCCTCCGAGAGCAAACTCATAAAATTCTTGGCATCCTTGGGGGATTCTCGCACACTTCCTTAAGAAGCGGAACTTGCAAAAGAATAATATTTAGTGTGTCTCTCAGATGACTTAGGATTTGAGAGCATGCAAGCACCAAGATAAATGGTTACCTAAAACGAACTGCTTGGATGAAGCTTCCTTTATTGCTGAAGTCTGAGCTACTCTCAAGCTAGTACCTATAAGCTTAAGAGAACTTTTAAAATATTTCTCGGAAACCTCAACCTCCAAGGAGGACCAGTGTGCTTGATACCATGCTATAAAATAGTGGGTAGCATGTGGACCATACCTGCAAGGAATAAGATCCCATATGCATTCCTAATCACTAGGTTTGTCTAGTCAAGGTCCATGAAATGAGGAAGACGTAAAGAGGCTTTCTTTTCCCATCAAAGATAGATGGTCCATACATTAGGAAAAGGAATGTCTTGAACCATACCAAATTGCTTGGCAAATAATCTAGATCTATAGGATTATACACCAGGATGTGTTTGTTGGTACAAAGGGAGATTCTGAGGCCTTAGGATTAGTAGCTAATGCTTAGAATTGATGTCCATTGATACATCCTAAACAAGGTATAGTTTCTTGAACCAAAGGGGAAGCTTCCTCTCCTTAAATGGAGTTCACTAGACTCTAGACCTGCCACGAGGAGCCATAAGCTACTCAAGGCAGTGCTCAAAAGACCACCCTGGAACAAAGAGGACCTCCATATGTGCAAGGTACCCACCATAACTGCTGACAGTGTCATCTGTGTGGATAAAGAAGCCTCTATGACACAAACGGACAAAGTAGGCTTGAGCACAAAGCTGGGCAAGCCATAAGGGACCTTCTAATTAGACATCATTTTTCATGACTATGATGTCCCGAAAGCCCCCCACATTCCTGAGCTAAGAGTACTAGTCCTAAGGCTAAAGAACTAGAACTAAGGACAACTTTGATTGCCATCGCCTTTAGAGATTTAAGAATGGTTTTCGAGGAACTGGCAATAAAGAATTTGCTCAAGCATAAGAAGTAGAAAGAAACTTCTTCTTCTTTCAAACTTGGCCCATAATTATAAACTTCTTACTAAAAGATGTTCATGAAAGTCTCAAAGCTTGTGAATAAGGAGGTGACAGCAAAAGAGGAAGAAAAAGCGTCATCCTCTTTTGAAATGGAAGAGTTTAAAAGATGATTAAAGACCATAGGGGAAAGACCTGTTAGGGTGGCAAAATCTTCGAACATGTAATTGGGAAAGCACTCAGGGAGGAGAAAAGCGTTGCAACAGGTATTCCGAGAACATTTAAGGGTTGTTATGGCAGGGAAATCATACCTAAGCGAGACCTTTGACTACCTAATGATCTCAAATATTCAAAGATCTCTCCACTTCAGCCTGTGAAGAGCATCAATTGGTCAACCCAATCAACGCACTACCTCGTAAAGAATGTCCACCACTTAAAGGGGCCTCCTTGAAGATGCATCATCCGCCCCAATTTTCACCTACAGAAAAGGTACGAAGCAAAAGGGAATATGGGGTCCTAGGGAAGACGCCCTCAAAACTTGCCACATCCTCCATAGGGTTAAAAATGGGTCCAAGAATCAAAGGTTCGAATGTGTAAGAAGGCCCATTCTCGGATATACCAGATGACTCCTCCTCAAAGGGGATGGAATCCATTGGTACATTGAGCTTATCAAGAACTATGGAATTGTCGCTTTGAATGGGATGGGTTAAGAACTCTATGGGGTAGTCAGCCACAGGGAAGGGGATATCGGTAATCTGCGCCACTACTAGGGTCAAAGGTTACAGTTCTAAGAAAAAGACAAATTCTTGAAGCAATAACAAACCATAAATTGAGAGCTCAAGAGCGTTAAAGATCACAAGGACTTCGAGAGCAATCCACAAAATGAGGAACTTCAATCCATAACGATATAGATATTTATAGATGAGTGGAAACGAAAATAATTCAAGTATCAATAATAGTGTTGCCTCGAGTTCCTTGTAGATGTTGAGGGCCTAATTAGATGGATTTTTTACCGGTTGGAAATATGACATTACCAATGGTTGAAATACATGCCAAACTTAAGGGAGTTATGAAGATGCTGTTTGGAGATAAAAAAAACACGTGCATGACGAGTGGAGTGATGCTCAAAGCAAAATTGGCTTTGGAAACATAAATAATGGCGCCTCAAATCCAAATGCTTAAGCACTTAAATCCTTTTAATAATAGTATCTCAAGATAATTGGAAGGGTTAAAGAAGCTTGAGCTCAAGGGAGTTACTAGGAGTGGTGAGGGAAAGGTGATGGCTAGGCACAAAGCAGTTATTTGGAATAGATATTAAAGAACATGGGCCCTAAGTACATATGAAGAAGCCTCGAGCTCATGTGTCAAAGCATATTCAACACCAATTCAGCATTTTGGAAGGAATTGAGACTGCACATGGGACAAATATGCCACATTTTAGGGACCAGACATAGGCTATAAATAAACGGCTTTGTTTTCTTTGTAATTGTTCTAACACCACCCCTACACAAATTATACAAGTTTTTCTACAACACACTTATGCCTTATCTCTTTTCCTTTCCTAGTAATAGCATAAATTGCAGTCTTTATTTTGCTTTCCTCAAGGAAATTCAATTTCAGGTTTCAGGAATGACATCTTTGTTCTAAATCTGTTCCCATAATCAATGAGTTATGTTTAGCGTCATTAGTTTATGGCTTTGAAGATCAAGCCCCTGAATTTGATTACATTGGTCTTAAATTGATGTCACGGCCTCGTATGTTAAGTGAATTTAGGTTTGACTCACAGTTTCTAGGCTTTGACGGCCAAGGCTTTGCCTTTGATTGCATTGGACCTAATCTAATGACCTGAATACGGTTCACTTCACCTTAATCTTGTCAAGTTCTAACTCATTCGAATTATCATGCTTTCCAGGCCTAAATATCTTTAGATTCGAGCTTTTGTGAACAATTGAGATCTTGAGCTCATCTCCACCCCAGTTCCTAGCTCTTAAGTGTACGAGGTAAGGTGTCTATATACTTTTCTAGGCCTTTTGGCTAAGCTCAAGTGTGGTAAGGTGTCTATGGTCTCCGCTTAGTCACTCAAATTGCCACTTGGGCCATGTCTATATCCATTTAATTTATTGCAAATTATTATACCCAAAAAATTCACAAAAACATATAACTATAGTCTCCTTAATTGGAGCAAGAAAAGAATTCACATAATTATGTCAATCCGAATTTGGATTCACAAAAGCATCAACCCTCTTTAAAAGTGATTCGTTAAGGTCAAACCCGTTTGGTTCGTAAATTAGGCTCGATCCCAAGCCAAGGCAAGTTTCTTTTTGCATGTTTGATTGATTTTATATTTACGATGATCATACACACAGTAAAATGGACAAAAGCAGCAAACACTTCTCCTTATGTTTATTGGTTTTTTGTATGGTTGAACCCTGTACGTTTACCCTAGTTTCCACACTGCAATGATGCCTTACATTAGTTACTAATTGAAAAGCCGAAAATCATTTTATACTAGTGTTATCCGTGCGATGCATGGAGGGTGTTTATGATTTGAAAAAAATGAAATGTTACATCCACATGTCTCGTTGTTTTAAACTTAAATTATCACTTTAACTACTAATTTCTTATTGAAATTTTCTTTCAATTCTAAAAATATTTTTCAGAGAAACGTTATGCAAAATTAGCCCAAAGCTTATTGACTCAAACATTTTATGCAAATGTTCAAAAAAATGCAAGTCTCCAACTTGAATGCAATGGTGAATTCAGTAATAAGAAAGTCATGGCATATAATCCTTAGAATTGGAGTTTGGAGGCTTTTGAAAGAAGAGGGGACTTTGCAATGATGCATAAGATTTGGAATTATTATATAGAATACATGTCAAAGTGTTTCTTTTGAATGATAATCTGAAGGGTTCAATACTAGGCACTAAGGTGCTGGATCCAATTAGAACTTCAAAATTTAAGCGTGCTTGGGTGAGAGTAATACCAAGATGGGTGACCTCCTGGGAAGTCCTCGTGTTCCCAACCCTATAAAATTGGGGGTTCTCGGAAGCAGCCTCTCTTCAGGGTTACACCTTGAAGGGGTAAGGCTGCGTATATCCACCCCTCCCAGACCCCATTTATGCGGGGGCCCTTGAAGCACTGGGTCGGTTGTTGTTGTTGAATGATAATTCGAGATTTTATAGCCTGGGTTAAAATGGAGATGGCGAGCAGTACAACTAAAGCCGTTATTTCTTGATGCTTAATTAAGCACTTATAGGTAGGGGTGTAAATGGGCCGACCCGGCTCACGAGCCCTCGCGAGCCGGCTCATCATAAAGTTTGAAAAGCTCGGCTCATTTTATGCTCAAGCTGAGCCGAGCCAGCTCGTTTAGCTTATCGAGCCAAGCCCAAGCCCATTGAAGCTCAAGCTCGTGGGCTTGCGAGCCTAAACAAGCCTAAGCGAGCTTTTTTTGATATAATATATTTGGTTAAATGTTGCCCAATGAATCCACGTTCGAGCCTAAATGAGCCGAGCCCGAGCCTAAACGAGCCTAGATTGAGCTTAAATGAGCCGAAATATTGCAAGCCTAATTTGAAACTCACTGAACTCAGATCGAGCCAAGCCAAGCCGAGCAGAGCCCGAGCTTTTGACGAGCCAAGCTCGAGCCCAAATTTTCAAAGCTCGGAGAGCTTCGAGCCAAGCCCGAGCCAAGCTTCAAGCTAACGAGCCGGGCCTTGAGCCTGGTAGGCTCGGGCTCGACTCGGCTCAAGTACACCCCTACTTATAGGTGCTTAAAAGCATCACGTGAAATAAATTACAGTTCATGGAAGATGCTTCGAGAGTGGTAGCGTTGGGATATGGCAACGTGGTTGAGACTTAGAGAGGGTAGTAACCTGATACATGCCCAGATCCCACATTTATGGAATGATTAAAAAAAATAACAGTTAGTGTACAAAGGGAGCTACTCCAGCCATTACAAATTTATTTTAGAAGATTGGTGTAACATCGGTGTCAAAGCCATTGATCTTGTGTTGTGGATTGTCAATCATATGGGGGGCTGATTCCGATCACTAGATGTAGGGTGCATGATGCTCACTTTGGTCCAGCACATTACAGGTGCTATTTTGAAAAGAAGAACCAAAAAAAAAAAAAAAAGAATTTACTTTTTATTGTTGGCCCATGATCGCCAGTAATATATGAGCCCATCTTTTATTCAAGCTGGGTATGGTTTATTAGGGGACACACTCACATGTTGGAAAATATTTTTAAAATATTCCCAAAAATAATATAATATGTGCATTGGAAAAACTTTAGATCTAAATTTTTATCGTAATCTCTAATGTAGTATACTGGTAATGACATAATACTATCAAATAAATAAATAAATAAATATATATATATATATATATATATATATATATATATATACACACATATATATAAAATATAAGATAGCTAAAAATAAAGGAAAGCAAAAAGCGAAACGCTACAGAAACTTACCTGAAAAGGACATCAAATTTCTGCTTGTCCAAAACTTTTGGTCTTTCAAAATCTTCTTCACAAAATCCTCTATTGAAAATGTTCTCCCTCTAATTTTTCTCTTTAAAATAGATTTGTTTAAAAAAAAAAATAAAAAATGAACAACTAAACTCAATACCCAAGGCTTTTACACATAATAGTGCCTTCAGGTACAAGTTAACTTGGTGCCTTTCTGTCTCTCTCTCTCACCCTCTTCCCCACCACGTCACCAACAAACCCCATCCCCAGTGATGGGGTTTGCTTGCAATATGAGAAGATACTTGTCCTCGAGGATCAAAAGAGGGAAAACGCAGTTGGAGGGGATTGGCCCACCCATTGATTTAGGACTTAGGTGGTGGCAATGCGTCGACGTTTGATGAGTCGGTTCCAAGATGGCGAGAGGCTAGGCCGGAGCTGCAACTGGAGATCAAACATCGGGGGTAAGGGAGTGCTTGAGGTGTGAACAGAGACACTGCTTCAAGAGTGAAGCATGCACTCTACGATGGATGGCGCCGTGAGTTGGTAAGTCTAGGCAGTAAGCAACAACCCCAACTCTATCAAGGATCCAGAAAGGCACATAAAACCTTGGAGCAAGTTTGTGGAAACGCCGAACTTCGGCACTGTGTTGCCTGTAAGATTGGAATCTAAGCCAAAAATAATTGCCAATTTGAAATTTGCAATCAACGCGATTGCAATCAGCTTGTAGTTTCATGCGGTTCTGAGCAAGAAACAAGTGAAGCGAGCTATAGTTTCCTCCCGAGTAGAGAGAGTGCGATCAACGGCGTCAACAGGTGACTCTCCTGGTAAGTGGTGGAGGTTGGCCATAGAAGAGCTCATAAGGTGTGGATTGTGCGAATGAGTGGAATGTAGTATTGTACCACCATTCTGCTAAGGGTAGCCAATGGATCCAAAGCCGAGGCTGTTCATTGATCATGTAGCATAAGTAGGTTTCCAAACAGTGGTTGAGTACCTCGGTTTAGCCACTTCACTGTGGGTGGTACGACGACAAAAGGTTGAGGTGAGTGCCAAACTGAGAAAAAAGTTTGCGCCAAAAGGGGCTAGTGAAGATAGGATCACGATCACTAATGACAGTCTCCGGCAGATCGTGAAGTTGGTATATGTGATCCAAGAAGAGGTTGGCAATGCCAACTGTGGTATATGGGTGAGCAAGAGACAGGAAGTGGGCGTACTTAGTCATACGATCCACAATGACAAGAATGACTGAGCAACCCTCCGATTGGGGTAGACCTTCAATAAAGTCTAAGGAAATATTGTTCCATGCCGAAGTAGGGATCAGAAGAGGTTGAAGGAGACCAGCTAGAGATGAGGTGTCGTATTTGTTGCATTGGCAAACTGAACATTGGCGGATGTAAGCTTGGATATCATGGCGGAGGCCCTTCCAATAAAAAAAATGGATGGATAAAGTAGTAAGTGGCATCTACGCCGAAAAGCCCACCTTGGGCTGAGTCATGAAGCCATAATTTGATATCTTGGTGAAGGCTGGTGTCATCACTAACAATGAGGCGGCCATTGTAGCGTAATTTACCTTGACGCCAAGACTAGCGAGGATGGGATAGAGGTTCCTCGAACTAATCAGTGATGATACGTGCCAACATAGGGTTAGAAAACCATGACTCCTTTAGGCAGCCAAAAATGTCAAAAGAGATGGAAGATAGTGCCATGCAAAGAACTTCGGAACCTGAAAGGCGAGAGAGGGGGCTGGCAGCTCGATTCTTGGAGCCTTTCTTGTACAAGATATCATAGTCAAGGCCAATCAGGCGTGAAAGCCACAAATGCAGCAAGGAAGTGGACAACCTTTGCTCCAGAAGAAACTTGAGGTTTTGCTGATCATCCGAATGATGAAGTGTCGGCCCGTAATACATTGTTCCCATTTCTCAACAGTAAGCAATTTGCACTCATAAGCCCGAAGACCCTGTGGGCGAGGTGTGAGAGTATGACGATATAAGCTAAGGGCACCTCCTTACATGAGGACGGTGCCAATCTCGGTCATGGAGGCATCAGTCTCAATGATAAAAAGTTTTGAAAAGTTCAGAAGAGTGAGTATAGGTGTGGACGCTAGTGCGTGCTTCAAGCAACCAAAGGTGAGTTCGGCCTTCGAAGTCCAGAAGAAGTTGTCTTTCTTGAGGAGGTCAGTCAATGACCGAGAAAGGATGCCATATTGGACGATAAAACTGTGAGCTATTTCAACGACTGAGGACGAGGCCAATTGGCTACAGCTTCAAGTTTCTTAAGATCAGATGCGACACCATCCTTAGAGACGGAGTGGCCTAAATACTCAATGCAGCGAGCACCAAACATGCACTTGGCCCGATTGGTGGCAGGATGATTATGGTGCAGAACGCTAAAGACCATGCGGATGTGTTCCTAGTGAGTGGGCCATGTTTTGCTTTAAACAAGGATATAATCAAAGAACACGAGGATGAACTATCGAAGAAAAGGCCAAAATAAGTCTTTCATGAGACTCTAAAAAGTTGATGGAGTGTTTGACAAACCAAACAACATCATGGCAATCTCACAATGACCACAGTGTGTGCGGAAAGCAGTCTTCTTAATATCATCGGTGGACATTCAGATTTACAAATAACCTGACTTAATGTCTATATTGGAAAAGAAAGTGGCTTTGCCAAGCTCATCCTAGAGCTCCTCAATGATCAATATCGGAGGTTTATCCTTAACGGTCATCTTGTTGAAAGCCTTGTAATCCACACATAGGCTCCAAGAATCGTCTTTCTTCTTGACGAGGACCACTGGGGAAACAAAAGGGGAAATGCTATTCCAAATGACCAGAGAGAGTAACATTTCCTTGATCAGAGAGTCGATGATATTTTTTTAAAAAAACGGATACTGGTACGATTGAATATCGACAGGGTTACTGCCTTCTTCAAGCGGAATGCGATGATCGAAGAATTGGGGTGATGAAGGGAGTCCAGGAAAAGTAGCAAAGACATCGTAGTACATGATAAGTAAGGCCAGCTGATTAGGCGGGGTTACCTATATTGGCAGAGTAGTTGTGACCAAGAAATACAGTAGTGAGTGGGATGGCCACATAACTGCAATAGCAAAGAAGGAAGTGGACGATGTCACAAGCGAAGAAAGCATGGTCACAGTGATGACCTTTGATTGAGGTGGGCGGATCCCCTGAAGTGTGTGGCAACGACACGTGTAGGGCAAAAGACATACAGAGATCAAAAAAGTTCCAAAGGACGTCCCCTAAAGTACGGAGCCATTGGATGCCTAGTACCATATCACAACTAGACAGTGGAATAAGTAATATATCTAATTGGAAGGCAGCATCATATAAGCGCCAACAAAAATTGCAGCAAATGCCCATACAGACTATTGGCTTACTGCCTGTGACAGTGACCGAGGCGGTTGGCGGTATCGATGGAACAATCAATAAGCCAGGTGAAGTCGACATCCAGAAAGTTATGAGTGCTGCCGCTATATATGAGGATATTCAAGGAACAGCGCTAATGGTGACCTTGAACACACATTGTCCATAATGTGGGATCCCTTCCAGAGCATGAATAGAAAAGTGCGGTCAGTTATCGGATCTGCCTCAGGATATGGTGGTAAGGTGTTAAAGAGGATAATCTGCCTCAAGTCAAAACACACTGGCGCGATTGCGCATGGTGCACTGATGACCGAGGTGAAGCGTTCCCGACAATAAAAACATAAATTGCGAGCGCGAAGGTCATCTAATTCGGTTGGTGTCATGCTTAATTCATTGCGAGGAGGGGGCCTAGGTGAGGTCCCGGAAGCAGGCAAGAAATAGGAGGGTGGGCTAAGGGGTGGGAGGACGAGTGTCACTCTAGGTGGACCCGGTGACAAAAGTCATGGTGCAGTTTTCATTAGGTTCTTACTAGTTATCTGGTCCATATAAGCACAGTTATGATCTTGCTGCTTAGCAAGTGTAACCGCATCATGTGGGGATTGAGGCCTAAACATGAGCACATGACCCGAAATCGCTTCCCGCAATCAACCTAAAAGGATGTTAATCCTTTGCTCCTCATTCAACCCACCTCTATTCACAAGTTCTTCAAACCTACTCAAAAATTTACCCACACTACCCACTTGCTGAAGTAGCATCAACTCGGTCAAAGGGTCATTTACGATTTCCGCAAATCGCAATGGAATTCGCTGGGCGTAAACCTCCCGCAAAATATAAACACCTTGGGGCCATGATATCTTGAACAAGTTGTGCCATTCCTGTGCATCATCCTCCATTAAAGCACTTGCTAACATTATCTTTAACTCATCCGGAGTTTCATCAAGCACAAAATACCTCTCACACCTTTGTAACCAACCATATACACACTTACCATTAAATCTCGGAAAATCAATTTTAGTAAATCGACTGGGGGGTTGATAGTTACCTCGAACAAATACCGATGCTTGAAAGTCAGGGGCCTCATTACGTGGTGGTGGTGCTGGCTCTAGAGTTTGCATTAGAGGAGGCGGTGTACGAGCGAGTAGCTGGGCTAGTTCGGTGTATTGAATCGAGAATGAGTCCACTGCTTCATTAACCCAATCCATGGTGCACTCAATGGACACAAAGCGGTGCTAGTTAGCTTCCTCCATTTCCCTCATGGCAGTTTGAGATTGGGTCCCCTCAACCATGTCAGCGATCTATAGCGGAATCGATCACAGATGGTTGTGGTTGATCAATGAAGATGATGATGAAAATGAAGATGCTCTGTCTTCAGCAATCGATGGTGACGAGCTGCTTGGTAATCGATGATCATGAACAGCTCAACAATGACGATAATGATGATCGATGATCGATGAAGATGATGGTCAGTGCTAGGGATTGAGCTGCTTTGGTACCATTTGATACCAATCTAGCTCAAAACAATGAAATCAAACTCAATCAACACTCAATCAATACAAACTTTGGGGCTACGGGGCAGTAATTGTGCTGCCCCATTATATACATTTTATGTAAGGTATAAGTATAAGCTCCATAATGGAGGATTTACATGAAAGAAGCTGGAGAAGACATAGAAGAGAGCTTGAGGGAGAGAGCGAAAATTCACAATACAATCATCACAAACTTCAAAATAACTAAATCTCCTTATTCGTAGAAAAAGAAGTGAAAATACCTAGTAAAATATCTAAGGTTGACGTGGCAAATGACGACCGTTGGGAAATGATGATGTGCAGATACCGAATGGCAACAAGTAGATGCAGATAGTGCTTGGAGGAAAAAACAAAACTAGGCGTCATGTGTTGTGAGTAGTTGGCGGTAGCTGGGCGTCTGCATTTGTATCACTTTGTGGGGCAGGGGTATGTGGGAGAAAGTGAAATAGAGGTATGGGAGGGAAATTCTTCCTTATTTTTTAAATGCCCAACAAATCATGGCTCTTCATTACAATCTTACTTAATATCCAATGGTGTAGCTCCAATTTGCTCAATTTTTTCACCTAACTTTTAATCTCATTCTAGTCCCTCCCTATATATATACACATCAAATTAAGCACATATGAAATGTTTAGTACTATAGTTGCTAAATTAATGAATTTGAATTTTTTTTTTTTTTTGCACCGAACTAGAGAAAAACGAATTTTTGTAGAACCACGCAATGGAGTGTGAACCACACTGACCACCTTACGAGTGGGCACGAATCAAGATAATTTTAATATTGAAAAATAATTAATAAAAAATACCAAACTTTATGTTAATCTTTTTAACACTATACTTGTAGTAGTGAAAGAAACAGGGTATTGTACTAGTCAAGTTGAATATTTTTATTGTTGAACTAGATATAACCTAATTTTTTAAGCATTATATAATATATAACTATATAATATCTAGCACTTGTTCATATACTTGTATTCTCTATCATAATTTAATATACTTTTGCCCGGAAATACTAATGTGAAACATGATTTTGATAATATAGAAGTTTATTTTGTTAATGTATTTCAAATTAAAGTGTCTCATTTGTGTATTTGATGTGCTCCAACTTAAACATGGTGTGTATAGACACACGTCCAACAGAAACGCTCTCTGGATGTTGTGTGGTAAAACATAGAAGTTGTGTGTCAATGCGCAAAATTACAGAAACTCTAGTCCCAAAAATTGGGGCTATATGTCGACACACCTGGGTGGTTTGGGCCGTTATTTTGTGCACTTTATGTGACAATTGGGAAAGGATATTGGGCTTCTTTTGAATGGTCGTGTCTCCCCCAAAAGGGCACTTACTAATCTATATAAAGCCCCTATCAAAAGTGATTAAGGTACTTGAAAAACTATTTGTGAAAGTCATATCATTCTCTACTTCTTCCATTTGGAAATCAATTTGTTTTGGTTATCATTGTATCCCGGATACTATTTCGATAAGTATGAAACAAGGTTTCAGGAAAATGGTTCGCTACACGACTTGCAGCCAATTTGATTTTAGTGCTTGCTTTCATTGAATTTCCAGAACACATGTCAAATTAATCCGATAAATTTTTAATTGAATTTAACAAATTTTGTACCAAAGTGCCTTCATGGAAAATATATATTACGATAATTTGTGACAGATTAGCCGTTTCTGAAAATGTCATATTTGTACAAAAATATGGTGAATGTAAAAACTTGGACATTCGTTTTCGTTTTGTATAAATAGTGACAGGGCATACAAGCATATGAGTAAGTGTTCAATGCCATACAATGCTTTACAAAATTATTTTATGTCTAGTTCAATGCTGGACATATTTATTCTAGCTAGTACAATGCCCTTTTCTTTTGCGTTTATAAGAATGGTGCTAAAAAATTATCATAAAAACAGTTCAGTGTTTTCTATTAATTACTTTTTCTGTGTTAAAATTTAGCTTGATTCTTCCCCACATGCAAAGCAGCAAGTGGGATTCACACCACATCATGTGGTGCTAAACAAATATTTTATTTTTTTTCGAGCTTGGTGTCAAAAACTTAACTAATACTAGCGTAATACCTTTCTTTTTAACTCAACAAGTATAGTGCAAAAAAAAAATTTTATATGCGCCTAATTTGCTGTTTTTTCAACATTCTTCCATACATCATTGTGGAGCATATAAGGAAAACAAAAGACGACTACAGCTCCATGAATCCCAAATTCTTTCAAAGTACATTGATAACGATCCAAACTCGTTCGACCCACTCCATCACGTCAGGCACAAAGAGCCCTAAGCCTCGAAATTTAAAATCAGATCCCCAATTTCTTTTCTACGTGACCAGCTTGTGTAGGACAGGATTAAATTCCTTCCCCACCAGAATACTTGTGTGAGGTTCAGGGATTACCTTCTCAAGAAATGTTGCATTAAAGCGGGACCCAAAGTCTTTCTGAACGTTAATGCATACTTTCTCTTCGTTTCAAATACCGGTAATGTTACCTTAAGACACAGTTTCTTACTTAACTAAAGAAAGAATCAGCTTAATATTAGGAATGCCTTGAATTTCTCTCATTGAGATTGAACGCCTATAGGTCGGGCCATAGTTCAATTCCTTCACATTGTCAGAAGGCGCCTTTTGAAATCCATGGGAGCCATATACGTCCACCTGAGCTGATAACAAGGGTTGTAAAAAGACATGGGGGGAGGCAGCCAAATGAGTATCCTAAGTTCCACTGCAAAATCAAGTGTCGTCCGTGTTCAAACGTCAACATACACCACACTCAAGGGGGCATCTATTGAATGCGAAATTTTCATGTTCTTAAATAATTGGACTCGTAGTTATTATTTATCAAAAATACATGTTCTGGGCCAACCTTAAATTACCATCAGTGGATTTGTGGAAAGTTAAGTAAATCTCTTGTAAACAAAGGTTCAAAATTATAATAATTAAGGTCCAAGTTGAATAGGCCGAACGTGCAAAGTTAAATGCCTCTGCCCAAAATTCTCTCCCTAAACCTGTATTTGAAAGCATACACCTTATCTAGTAACGTCATGTTCAGTCTTTCTACCACTCCATTCTGTTGAGGTCGACATGTACATGTCCCGTGTCTAACAATGCCTTGATTCGCACAAAACTTTGTGAAATCTCCTTCAACAAATTCAAGTCCATTGTCTGTCCTCAACCTCTTGATCGGCTTCCCTGTATGTTTTTCAAGCAGCACCTTCCAATTCTTGAAGGCTTCATAAACTTTGTTTTTCTGCTTAAGAAAATAGACCCAAACTTTATGTAAATAATCATCAGTGAACATTAGCAAATACCTGGAACCTCTTTTTGAAAGAACTCTGGATGGCCCCCATAAATCTTAATAAATATAGTCTAACATTCCTTTAGTCTGATGCACTGCCTGCTTGAAGCTGACTCTCTTCTACTTCCCATATACACGGTGCTCACAAAAATCCATCGGTTCAGTTGACTAACTACATAACAAACCCCTCTTACTCAACTCTGACAACCCTTTATCACTCATATGGCCCAATCTCATGCGCCACATCTTAGTGATCTCTGCATCTGTCAAGGATGATGTAGAAACTGCCACTGACCCTACCATGGTAGAACCTACAAGCTCGTAAAGTGTTCGTACCCTTCTACCCTTCGTCACAACCAGTACACCTTTACTAACCCTCATAGCTCCGCCTTCACCTGTGTACTTGTACCCATTAGACTCAAGGGTACCTGAAGAGATAAGGTTCTTTTCCAAATATGGGACGTGTCGCACGTTGCTAAGTGTCCTAAACGTACCATCAAACATCTTCGCACGAACTATTCCTATACCCATTACCTTACATGCGGCATCGATGCCCATCAAGACTACTCCACCCTAAATTGACTTATAAGTGGCGAAGCAGTCTTTATTAGGACAAACGTGGTAAGAGCAACCCAATTCCATGATCCACTTGTCCCTGGACCGGGCCTGTGACTTGGTTACTAATAGGACATTAGCATCTCTGCCATCTTTAACTACACTAACCTCAGCGGACTTATGGTCGTTCCTGTTATCATCTCTCTACTTTTTCTTAAGCATATAATAGTTTGCCTTTTTGTGTAGTCTCAGTCCTACCTCTCACAAACAACCTATTATCAGAGTTATTCACAGAGTCAGACAATTCTCTATCAACTCTTTCTTTACTTACTAGATTTCTTTTAACCTCAGCAACAATGATAGTAGGCCTACTGTAAGACCCGTGACACCAAGGATCGGGCACAGGTGTGTGCCTTGCGCCTGTGCCGTGTCAGATGGGCCGCCAAAGAATGGCATCGTATGGACGAGGTGCGCACTCAAGTAAGGGCGCATTAGGCCTCCACGGACCTAGGCCTAAGTGACGGACAAAGTGGGGACCGAGACGGATGCGGGCCCAAGACAGTGTCATGACAAGGGCCAGGCACGGCCCAGGACAGTGTCGTGACAAGGGTCTGACACGACCCAGGACAGTGTCGTGACAAGGGCCAGGCACGGCCCAGGACAGTGTCGTGACAAGGGTCTGACACGACCCAAGACAGTGTCATGACAAGGGCCAGACACGGCCCAGGACAGTGTCGTGACAAGGGTCTGACACGACCCAAGACAGTGTCATGACAAGGGCCAGACGCGGCCCAGGACAGTGTCGTGACAAGGGTCTGGCACGACCCAAGACAATGCCATGACAAGGTCCCGGCTCCGCCCCAGGCAATGTCTTGACAAGGACCTGGCTCGGTCCTTGACAATGTCAGGACATAGGAAGGGCGCGACCTAGACAGTGTCATGAAAAGGCCCAGGGCACGACACTGGGCCGGCCCAAGGGCGCAGACGAGTAGCGATAGGCACAGGCCCAGTGCAGGGCACTGGCCCGGCCCAGGCCCAAGTAGGCCCAATGAGGCCCAATGAAGCCCGACCTTGTAAAATGGTAATAAAGAGCACGTGACACATATTGGTGA
Source organism: Simmondsia chinensis (assembly GCA_018398585.1). Classification (NCBI taxonomy): domain Eukaryota; kingdom Viridiplantae; phylum Streptophyta; class Magnoliopsida; order Caryophyllales; family Simmondsiaceae; genus Simmondsia; species Simmondsia chinensis. Next base: position 13,343,018 of record JAGTTD010000025.1, read on the forward strand.
CGGTTACCAAAGGAAAAGAAGCGGGAATGAGCATTGACTAGTTCAAACGAGGAAAAGTGCGGGAAAATGAAAGAGTGGGCTGAGGTGGAAATAACCGCCAGTTCAAATCAGGCGCCTAAATAAATATAACATGTGCTTTGACCAGCCCACCTTGTAACCGCCAAGGCACGCATGGGAAGAGTGGAGCACGGCTTTGAAGAAAGAGGGAAAATGGCGGGAACGGTTACCCCTTTGTTCATGGGGTTGACCACGGCTATAAATAGATGTAATGGGCATTCATTTTGGATATCTTGTAATCTCTGAAATATTAATAAGAAAAGCCTCTCCCCCTTTGTGTGAAAAATTGTGTCTTACATTTCCCTTTGAATTTCTATTGTGTTCATTTCTTGGTTGTTGTTCGTGTTCGGGTGAGCAAACCTCACCGGGTACTTAGCTCATAAAATAACTGTGACAATTGTGGTATCAGAGCCTTGGTTACGTGAACGATGGCTGGAGATCAAAAATGAACCATTGAAGAAACTCAAGGCTAGCGAACGCATAGCCAGACTTGAGGAGATCGTTGGAACCGAAGGTGAAGACGGTGATAACCCTCCCCCTGGAACCATTTTCGAGCCAGGTTCGCTTGAACCGTGTGTCCAGACGCCGCTTACTTGCTGCCCAGAACTTGCGTATGTGCTGCCCAGTACCTGCGTGCTTGTAGTTGGCTTAGTGACTGAGTCTAAAATCAGGTTTGCCTATTGTTTTCGAATTTTGATTTCGGAATTCTAGTCAAGATATAATTTTCGAATTTTCTCTTTGGCTGGTACTTGTGGGCTTGTCGTAGTATCGGTTGGGGCATTGCTTGGCGGGTAGACCTTGTCCCTATCGCTTGTTCTAAGCTTTGTTGGACTAAGCACATGTGACTTGGGTGTGGATTGTGTGAGAACTTGTGCGTGCTGGTTATTGTGTGGGATTGGGTTAATTTTGAACCTCCTTATACTAAAAATTGGTTGGGCTGCGGGACTTTGGCCTTGTGTGACTGTTTTTCGTTGGTTAATTGAATTGTTGTATTTGTGGTCACCATGACTCAAAATCATCAAGAGCATGGAAAACTTCCTAAGACTAACGAGCGCTTGAACCGGATTGAAGAAATCTTAGGTTCCGAGTATAATGTCGATGACCTTCCTGCGGGAACAGTGTTGGGTGCCATGAATTCTTTGTCTAGTGAAATTGGGTCCCTTAAAGAAATGATCAAATCTCTAATTGCTGCCCAAAGAACTCCATCTCCAGCCCCTACTCCTCCTAATGTATTTCGTAGGTTGGACCCTAATGGGGTGGGCAATAGTTCCCCAAATATACCTCATGTCGGTGAGACCTCCATTCCTACGGTGGAAAGCTTACAAAAAGAAATTTTGGTACTGCGTAAGACAATTGATGCAGGTACGTTTGGACTTAACAAGAGTAACATTAAAGTTCCTACTCTGAAAGCCTTTTGGGGTGAACGTGATGCCAAAACCTTGGAGAACTTTCTTTGGGACATGGAACAATACTCTATGGTTGCCCATGTCCGTGAGGAAGACAAGGTTGTCATGGCATCTATGCACTTGATGGGCGATGCAAAGTTATGGTGGAGAACTCATGCGTCCGAGGACCGTGCTGCTGGTCGTGCTGGAACTGGCTCATGGGAGGCCTTGAAGAAAGACCTTCGTGAACAATTCTTCCCAACCAATGCTTCTTGGTTGGCCCGGGAGGCCCTGAAGGATCTCAAACAAAGTGGTTCGGTTCATGAGCATGTAAATGCTTTTAGTTCCGTCATTTTAGAAATTAAAGATATGTCGGATGAGGACAAACTCTTTAACTTTATTTCGGGTCTTAAACCATGGGCTCAACTAGAGTTGAGGCGCCAAAAGGTCCATGACCTTGCCTCTGCTTTGGTTGCGGCTGAATCATTAATGGACTTTAATGTTGGACATGACTTTAATAAAGATCACTTTAAGAAGGGAAAGAAACATGGCTTTAAGTCCTTTAAAAAGGAGAAGGGTCCTGCCACTGAACCCAACAACATTAAAGTCTCATTCAAAAATGATGGGAATAACAAAGGAATGGGTCCTAAGTCTATTGCTTGTTTCATATGTGATGGTCCTCACTTTGCAAGGAATTGTCCTAACAAACAATCCTTAAGTGCTGTAGTTCAGCAGGACGATGATGAGGATGTGGATCTTGAGCCATCTCCATCTCACGTAAGGATGAGTTAATTAAAGCTGATGGACAAAAAAAAAAAAAAAAAAAAAAAAAAAAAAAAACAGGTTTCGGATGATGCGCAAGTGGCTGGTCATCCAGGTAGACTCGTGGGCTGCTGTTTACGCCTATGATTTATGCATGTTTCTATGGTCATATGTTTTGTTTTGGGCTCCGTTGTTTTGGAGGTTTTTGGATGTAATTTTCATTTTATTTCGATGGCTTTCATTTATGTTGTTTCGATGATCGTTTATCATGGTATTGTGTGCCATACCTATATATGTTAATTATACATGCATGATGGATTATCGAATGTGAGGCGTCTAATGAGACTTGAACGCACCTTATTAACAAGATTGAGCCTTGAAAAGAATGAATGATGAATGATACAACTAACGGAATGTGACCTATGTGTTAACAAGGATGAGTTAAACAATGTTCAAAGCACCTAAAGGACTTGAGTGCATTAAGGATTGGTGGGCATTAGTTTGGATGAAACGATGTCAAAACACTAACGGACTTGTGCGCATAAGAAATTTTGCCAAGCCTAGTTGGTGTGTGCAAACCGTGGCCTATTGCGAAGCATGATGAGAACGAGATGTTGCCGGCACCCATGAACGACTAAAGGAACTGGATGGCCTAAGTTAGTTCTTAGGGTACTTACTCTTTCTGCCGAGAATGTAAGTTCATCTGGTAGGAAGGTTCGTAAGACCCTTGACATTGGGATACCACGCATAGGGTGATGCCTGGCGTTAAGCATATCATGACTCAATCAGTGCTCCGACCTAGGTACTTGACGCACAAACCTCTAGTGTTTGAAGGGATGTTAGCGCCTATGTCTTGGCTGCGACAGGGGACATAACGGATCTTGACCCAAACATGACCCGGGGAGGGCATGCACGCTTGAAGCAGTGCATTGACATAGTAAAGGACCACCAGTCAAGAGCACAATTACGCTCAAGTGGGCACACGTTAGTTGTGCCGCACTAGTTAAGGATGGACCCATGACTAAGTGCAAACGCATGCGTTGTGACAAAATGAGACGGACATCAATAAGGCACAAGTATATACGCAATGCGTATCCTTTGTAAGGATAAACCGGGCCTAACGGAGATGAGCCTGAGCATGGCATCAACGGATTGAGGGCCATGCGCTTGTTGCACGGCCCTGAACCAAGGCGCGCGGGTCAGGAGCATTAGGTGCACAAGCAAGGACGAGGCACGAAAAGCTGACTCCAAGCGCAAGTGCGGATGCGCTATGCTAGCGTGGCAATGGACCTTCACCTAGGCGCCATATGGCACTCCTTGACCATAGGGTGTTTGGAACAAGAGACGAGACTTCTTGGTTCTTTGGAAAGGCACTCCTTTAACGGAGGCTACGTGGGAACGAGACGTAACTTTGTGGCTATTTGAGGACAAAGTTGCGGAGTACCTTAATACCCTTCCGAGGACGTCAGGTCTTTCTGGTGGGGGAGGTTTGTAAGACCCGTGACACCAAGGATCGGGCACAGGTGTGTGCCTTGCGCCTGTGCCGTGTCAGATGGGCCGCCAAAGACTGGCATTGTATGGACGAGGTGCGCACTCAAGTAAGGGCGCATTAGGCCTCCACGGACCTAGGCCTAAGTGACGGACAAAGTGGGGACCGAGACGGATGCGGGCCCAAGACAGTGTCATGACAAGGGCTAGGCACGGCCCAGGACAGTGTCGTGACAAGGGTCTGACACGACCCAGGACAGTGTCATGACAAGGGCCAGGCACGGCCCAGGACAGTGTCGTGACAAGGGTCTAACACGACCCAAGACAGTGTCATGACAAGGGCCAGACACGGCCCAGGACAGTGTCGTGACAAGGGTCTGACACGACCCAAGACAGTGTCATGACAAGGGCCAGACGCGGCCCAGGACAGTGTCGTGACAAGGGTCTGGCACGACCCAAGACAATGCCATGACAAGGTCCCGGCTCCGCCCCAGGCAATGTCTTGACAAGGACCTGGCTCGGTCCTTGACAATGTCAGGACATAGGAAGGGCGCGACCTAGACAGTGTCATGAAAAGGCCCAGGGCACGACACTGGGCCGGCCCAAGGGCGCAGACGAGTAGCGATAGGCACAGGCCCAGTGCAGGGCACTGGCCCGGCCCAGGCCCAAGTAGGCCCAATGAGGCCCAATGAAGCCCGACCTTGTAAAATGGTAATAAAGAGCACGTGACACATATTGGTGACGGTTACCAAAGGAAAAGAAGCGGGAATGAGCATTGACTAGTTCAAACGAGGAAAAGTGCGGGAAAATGAAAGAGTGGGCTGAGGTGGAAATAACCGCCAGTTCAAATCAGGCGCCTAAATAAATATAACATGTGCTTTGACCAGCCCACCTTGTAACCGCCAAGGCACGCATGGGAAGAGTGGAGCACGGCTTTGAAGAAAGAGGGAAAATGGCGGGAACGGTTACCCCTTTGTTCATGGGGTTGACCACGGCTATAAATAGATGTAATGGGCATTCATTTTGGATATCTTGTAATCTCTGAAATATTAATAAGAAAAGCCTCTCCCCCTTTGTGTGAAAAATTGTGTCTTACATTTCCCTTTGAATTTCTATTGTGTTCATTTCTTGGTTGTTGTTCGTGTTCGGGTGAGCAAACCTCACCGGGTACTTAGCTCATAAAATAACTGTGACACCTACCACCATATATCATGCTTTCTAAAAAGCCTTTATAAGCATTAGAGAGTAAACACAATAATATCATGGCCTGATCTTTATCCTTAGGGGTGCCATCCAATTCTTTCAATTCTTGAATTATAGAACTAGATTCACTAAGATAGTTTTTAAGTGATGTACCTTCCGTCATACAAAATGTGAATAACTGGCGCTTTATTGCGAGTTTATTAGACACCAATTTGTGACAAAACATCTCTTGCAACTTCTCCCACAGCTCCTTGGCGGTTTTCAACTCCAAGACTTCTGTAAATACATCATCTGCTAAACACATCTGTGTCGCCGTGAGAGCCTTATCATCCAATTCTTCCCACTGTGCCTCTGTCATATTTTTCGGTTTCTTTTCTTTTCCATCCACTGCCTTCTTCAAGCCATTCTGGATCAGGAGTCCTTTACACTACAAGAAAAACACTCTTCGGCAATGACAATAGTCGTTGCTAAAGACACATTGCCGTTGCTAAAAAATTTTTTAGCAACGACAAATGTCATTGCGGGACTGTTGCATATGATCTTGTTGTGAAAGCTCTTTGGCAGCAATAACTGTCGTCGCCAAAAATAATGGTCTTTGGCGAAGACAATTGCCTGTTGCAAAAGATAAGATTTTTTTGGCAACGACAATAGTCGTTGCGAAAGACCATTATTTTTGGCAACGACAATTGTCGTTGCGAAAGATGCTATGTTTTGGAAACAACAATTGTCGCTGCTAAAAAAGGGTTTATCTTTCGCAACGACAATTGTCGTCACCAAAGACCATTATTTTTGGCGACGACCATTATGTTTTGCAACGATAATTACCATTACCAAAGATGCTTTCCTAATATCATTCACATTGCATTATTATAAAGTGTCAAACGTAATTTATATTTTAATCCATGATATAAGGTATTTTACAAAAAAAATATAATACTAAATAAAATTGATTTCTATTGAGACATTCAAATACAACCAATATTGTACATAACTCCACTATCACTAATCCATACAAATTTGAACTCAAACATAAGAAACATCCAATTTATACTACCACAAAATAAATCCAGAGCGATTCAAGTACAATCAATGTATTGTAACCCCAAAATATTACATCACGATTCCATAAACATCATATTACAATTGACAAATGTTTTTTTTTTCTTCAAAATCCAAGTGACCATCTGGAGCTTCCAACTTGCAACTTTAAATTTCCTACAAAAATGAATATAACTCAAATTAATTGTAAGACAAAGTAGCCTAAAACCAAAAAAAAAAAAGTATTACAACACATTATATGCATCAAGGATAAACTGACTACTTTCAAAAATACCTCATAGAGTTAGCAAACATTTCTCATTTGCATCTTGTCATCCACCATTTGTTTCCACTCATTCATTTCATTCTTATATTTTCATAAACCTTCCATTTCTTTTTCATGTTCTACAATATATCTTTTTTGTGATGGGTGTATGCATGGAGTGTGTTTGAAACTCATCATTTAAAGATGCTCTTGCATCAAACTCATCATTCACAACATGGGGAATGTCATTATGTGTGGAATGATAGGGTCTAATTTATCTTCCCTCTTCACCTCTTCCACCCATATTTCTAGGGTGTGCAATTTTACCCTTCCCTCAACCAACCATTCCTATAAATTTAAATCTAATTATAGCCTACACCTCATAAAACAACAATACCATACAAAGTCAACGAAGATTAAATATACATAAAATTTAAGGTACAGCCTTACTAATTAATAAATCAATCCCCAATGAAGATGATGCAAGTTGAATGCAACGTCACATGAGGCTACAACTGCGCTTTCAATATGCATGTAAAAAACAGTAAGCTTGCTTGTTGTCAGTAAAATTAGGGTCAAATTGAATGATACCATAATAAAAAAAAAAAAAAAGAAGAGAAAGGAGGCACTAACCAAGAATAAATAATTCATGTTACAATGAAACATATAAAGCATGAATAATGTTTGGAAATAGTTGAAGAATCATTCGTCGTTACTCAAAGAACAAAGATTGTCTTCTTCATTGCCATCGGCTTCTTTATCCTTTTCTTTGATTTTCTTGAAGGTCTCTTTAACTAATTTTGTCATATTAGCTCCTCTTTCAATTGAAAACCCATTTCCAATCAAACAACCAATCTCATCGTCATTATCAAGAGGCCTAGAATGGTTACATAATGTATCAACATTAACGTCATCTTGTTGACAAGTATCATCTTCAACTTCCTCATTCAAGTCATCAATTCCTCCTGTCGGCAAGTTGTAAAGATCTTGAGGTTGCGTCTTTACAACAATTAACCAGTGATCTTCTTGAGGATCTTGCACGTAAAAAACTTGCTGCACTTGTGATTCAAGAACAAAAGACTCATCCATCTTTAGCATTCTTTCTTTGTGAACACTTATTATGCCATATGCATCTACTTTCAAGTAAAAAGCTACTAGAAGAATCTGATGCCAAATACTAACCCCAATCAACAGTTCCAGCAAGTCATCATCAAAAAAGCCTAGGAATAGATGTAAATCTACTCCTACTTAGAAAATTCATCCTTGATGGGAGGTTGTTTCCGAATAATAAGCGCCTAAACTCATCAAAATTTCCAGTAAAAACCTAATCGCACAAACGATTGCAATCAACTTTAAAGAGAGAGAGAGAGAGTATAGAACACTGAAAAATAATCTTTTACCAACATCTTAAAGTACGCACTATGATTTTAGCTCCTATATGTGTGCCTGTGGTGTGTGCAATTGTGCATCACTATAAAAATTGCACTGGCTGTGTATGTCCAAAACTTTCTCAGCATTGCCTTCTTGTCTTGGTTGAAAACTTTGTGCTCTTTGTCCATATATGGTGTACTTAGGTGTTTAAATGAGACGAGGTGAGTTAGACCTCGTTAGTTTTCAAAAGCACTAACAAAGATCTATTAAGTAAATCTAAACCACACACACAAGTGTCATAATATTCAACCACACCACATGACCAAATACACAATCCAAAATGTCTAAGCCACACATACTAAGTCAATCTAAACTTCAGAGATGAGAACTTACATTTAAAGATCCCAAAAATCTCGCCCTAAGTAATTGAGAGCTACTCCTTCTTGCCAACATCGATGGTTTTCAAAAGCACTAATAAAGATCTATTACAATAACTTAGATAACTTAAAAGGTTTATAACTCTTTTAAGGTTCGTTAAACATGATCCTAACTCTCTACTAAATGCTTTATAAGTTTCATAACATAGCTCTTAAGGCCTCAAAATTGTCCCAACTGTTTGATAGAACCCTAGTTTAGCTTTAGGACATTCAATTTCACACAAATCTTAAGCTAATTGTTGACAATCTAATCTGAAATTGTTGTACAACTTCACAATCGAGTACCTGAGTCCGGCTTGAACGGATCAACAGTGGAACAATGTTGGAGGAGAAATATTTTGAAAGAGTGAAAACAGAAGCGAAGAGAACGATGGCGATGATGAGCTTGACCGCAGTAAGGACGTCGTCACTGGTTAGCAAGCGAACCAGATGACACCACTGTCGATCAGTTACACGAGGAAACCAAGAACGACAGTAGCGAAATCGTGGTCGATAGCAAGCAAACGGTGGTCGCTGGAGCACCTCTATCGTCACCACGATGCACCGGGCAAGGGAAGAGGATGTTACCGTCGTCGTCATTGGCCAGTGCGCAGTGTTCAAACTCGACGATGAAACGAAGGGTCAAGCGGAGGACGCTTTGGAGGCCGTGCAACCACTGTCACTGCCTCCGTCCCGGGTAACCGAACGTCGCCGCCGCTCTCCATGATTGACCGAGCACCACTGCAAGAGTTGGGTGCTAGGGTTTCGGATGGGTCATTGAAGAGAACGAAGCAGATGGGTGGTTTGGGGTTGAAGCATTTGAAATATAATTACTATTTTAACCATGAATTTGATCTTAATTACTTAATCAGCGTTTGTTTAGATGTTTTTGAGAAAAATATTAATAAAATTTTTGTTAATTTTAAAAAATTTAAGGGGTCAAAAAATGTAATTATGGTATGTGATCCCGGAAGATTTAAACTATTTGTATATCAATACCTTGACGCTTGAGGACAAGAGTCATTCCATGGAGGGGGTATTGATACGAATATTACCGTGGGGTCACCACCAAAACAAGCATCGAGCCAGCCCGATTGCCACATCACACGCCACATCATTAGCTTGAAGGGACACCTCACCCCTAGCCTCTAGTATAAATAATGGGTGGTTATGATATTTTAGAGCCTACTTTCATATTTCATACTGTTATTTATACTATTTAATTAGGTACATATAAATTTTTGCTAAAAAATTATTTTACAACATTTTTTTATTAAATAATTAATGTATTACATCTTAGGATGCTAATATGTAATTTACATAAACAAAAATTATTTAAAAAAGTAGGTAAGTTTTGGTAACGAATTTAAAGTGTTACATGATACTAACAAATGTAACTCTTTACAAAACCTATTACCTACAATATAACTTGTGTAACAATTTTTTAAAAGTGTTACATTAGATTTCAAGCAAATTAACAAATTCTTAAAAGTATTACATTAGGTATCATGCAAATGTAACAATAACAGAAGTGCTACCTAAACACTATCTATAGTAACATTTTTGACAAATGTAACAATTTAAGTGTTACCTTTGCTCAAATTTGTTGTAGTGTATATAAGATATTTGGCAACTAGCAAACAAAGGTGATGCCAAATATCAGCACTTTGGCAACGACACCGTAATGTCGTTGTCAAATATTAGGTCTTTTGCGACGACAATCCATTGTCGTTGCCAAAGATCGATATTTGGCAATAATATTTTTTGTCGTTGTCAAACATTTATTTAAGGGTTATATACTCCAAAGGTCCCTGTGCTTTTCTCATTGTATCAATTTGATTATTATACTTATAATTGTGCCAATTTAGTCCCTCTACAATTTATAATGTGTCAATTTTGTCTTTTGGTCAAATTCAAGTGAAGTTGTTGACGTAATTGTTAAGGAGACAATCACGTTAGATGCAATTAACCCACTACAAATTCATCTATTTACTCAATTTAACCCAATCAAAGGTTGATCCATTAAAAATTTCATTAACAAATTAACATAAATTTTACTCGAAGGACTAAATTGAAACAATTTTAATTGTAGAGCGACTAAATTGACACAATCAAAAGTACAAGGACTAAATTGACACAATGGGCAAAGTACATGGACCTTTGACATTAATAACCCATTATTTAAATTAAAGTATTTTTTAAATCTTCAAAACTGCTAATGGAGGTAAAAAATGTATTAAAAAATTTTAAATAATAAAAATAATTATTTTTGGCAACGATAATATAGTATCGTTGTTAAAGAACATTATGATTGCCAACGACGACTAAACGTCGTTGCTAAATAACTATTTTTAGCAACAACAAATAAATATCGTTGCCAAAAACAAGGTCAACTTTAGCAATGACAAAAAATGTCATTGCAAAAAACATATTTTTAGCAAAAAAGTGTTTCGTCATTGCCATATCTTGTCGCCAATTTGGCTCTCCTTTGCTATCGTCAACGGAGACCGAGTTTACCATCTCCAATGGTCTAGACGCTCGACTGCAGGCATCAGCAGGTGACATTCCTCAATCGTTACTTGAATTTCTCTTTCGTTGGGCGGAGTTAGTGATGTGGCAAGCTTTGTTAAGGCGTCAGCCTTATCATTCTTAGACCTCGGCACATGTGATATTTTAACATCATAAAACTGCTCCATCAAATATTTCGCTCTTTTGTACAAAGGCACAAAATTGCATTTTTAACTTCAAATTGACGATTTATTTGTCTAACAATTAGTTAAGAATCGCCAAATGCTTGCAAGTAGTCAATACGCTGTTGAGATTCAAAGATTTCTCTTGAACCTTAACCTTGGTTAGGATAGAGAGAATATGAGATGAGAAGAGAATATAGAGTTTAGATGAGATAAAAAGGGAAAGGAGATGAGAAAGTAGAGAGAGATATCAAGGATATCAATTCATTCATCAAAGTTATTAGATTTCAAGCCTAAACCTTACTATTTATAGTACTTACATGATATGATCTATTACATTGCATCTAACTCATGCTATAACCACCAACCACCCACTAAGCCGCCACTATTGTCCGGCATTGACCACCTAAGCTCTAGACTTCACTTATTACATGACTTCCCAAGCTTAAGCTACTAATTACAATATCAACTAGCTATTACAACTCAATAGGCTCGATTCCACGCCTTATTACATTTATACTTTATTTCATATGCCCCCTATTATGAGAATCATAACATACGCATTTCAATGGCCATTTTAAGACCAATGATGAGTGGCTCATACTCAGCTACATTGCTAGAGCAAAGTTCTATTAAGGAAAATGAGTGAGGAATGAGTCCGCCGGAGGGGCGTGACAAAGACAATACCTACATCTGCCCATTTCGATTTGCTGCTCCATCAAAATATAGTTGCCACGGAATCGTCTCTACATGGACTACTTCCTCACATAGAAAGTCATCTGTCAATTGTTCACCATTAGGAGCCAGATGTATTGCTAAGAAGTCAGCTACGGCTTTCCCTTTTATAGTCTTTTGTGGCATAAACTTTATATCAAATGGGATTAACAAGATGTTAAGGTTTCAAAGATTGCTCTTGAGCCCTAACCTTGGTTGGGATAGAGAGAGTATGAGATGAGAAGAGAATATAGAGTTTAGATGAGATAAGAAGGGAAAGAAGATGAGAAGTGGAGAGAAATATCAAAAGATATCAATTCATTCGTCAAAGTTATGATATTACGAGCTAGAACCTCCTATTTATACTACTTATATGATATGAGCTAATACATTGAAACTAGCCACAAGGACTAACCGACTCATAAGTCAGCAACCACCTTTGACTAACTAACTAACGGCCTTGACCACCACAACCTAACAACTCAAGACTTCACTTATTACATGACTCAACCAAAGCTTTATACTACTAATTACAATACCAATACTCTAATACAACTAAATGGTCATAAATTGGCTGCAAGGAAGCCTCCTCCGCAGCACACACTAGCTAACAGCAGCAACATAGCAGCAGAACAGCATCACAGCCACCTCCAGTTCATGCCTCGGATTCTCGGATCATAACATTCCCTTCCCCTTGAAAACATACTTATCCTCAAGAATAGAAAAGAGTTGTTACGATGAAGAACTCTAATTGCATATGAAAAAATTAGCTGAAGTGATGAATCCCTTGCTGAAATCAGCAGCTAGATGCAAAAGGCTAAAGCAGTTCAACCTGAATTGTCAGCAGCACATTGTATGTAGTTTATCTCGGTACCATAATTTAGGAGGTCTTCCCTGATCAAACCAAACGTCAACAGCACACCCACAGCTCCACATAATGTAGTTAACACAGCTCAAAACCCTGTCTTGCTGCTGAGAATCATCCCACGCATCAGAACTTCAGAATTTCGGCTTGTTGAATGCTGCATAACAGATTTTGTATGTCATTAGCCACACAAAAATGCATTTGAAGTCCTTTAACACCTTGGGAGGCCTTCCAAACTCAAACCAAAAGAACCCAACGTCAAATCTGCTTGTAGGCGTTTTCCATTGTAGCTGACACAGCCCCAAATCTTGATCATGGCAACCAAACACATTGAAATCCAATAAGAGTGTAGCAGCCAATCTCTCATCTTAGATCTTATCCAAATTTTGTATTGCTCACACATCCACATACTAAACCAACTCATAACATGCTCAACAAATTCTTGATTGCTTCGCAATTGCACATAATTTGCAGCAGAACCCAGAATTTTAGCAATGCAAACCCGGTGCAACACATAATGACAGATTTCAACTCGATTTATGTCCAAATGGAAGCTCATTGATGCGAACAAGTTATTACATCTTCCCATAATCATAATAACACCAATCACATTTCCTTTGAGCATCTCATTTACTGCTGTTAGTAAGAGAATTGGAATTCTCTAAGAATTTTCAACATTTTCAGCAGCTGCCTTGTATACATGCTGTCCCAACTTGATCAATCTAACTGTTGGGACTTTGGCTTGAAGTTCCGGGCTTATGCAACCCCAATTTAAGTACCCATGGCCCTTATTTAAATTCCAAAGACACAATGTCATAATGTGAACATCCCAAACTATTCCATTTGCAAAGCTCACGCAGCAACTCATAACTTCAAATATGTACAGCTGATTTCTTTGGACCCAAAGCTTTACCAACCACCAATCTTGCCTCAAATGACCAAGCTTTGCTTTATTATCAACCAACACAAGCATAAGTAACAAATATAACAAGTGGAGACACCAACCAAGCTCTTGAACAACGGAAGACTTCTTCAAACACAGAGTTGTTCTGTCAAAAGCTACCTTACTGATTTTGCTGATTTTTTCTCTGATTTTAACTTAAGTTCTCCTCAAACTTACATTGATCCTTTCCATCCAAACAGTAAGTAAATATTGAAGCTTGTGCACACTATTTTTCCATTCAGAACTGCCACAACAGACCACCCCACACACGTTCAGATTGTGCACCAGATCAGCACCTTTCAGTTGTTGTTGGTTCCACTTTTCAAGTGCTAATATCATAGACTTGACTTGGGTTTGCTTACTATCCTTAGTTACACACGATAAGCTCACAACACCATCAACTCCTCTCTGAGCTGCTTCCACCTCTGCAGTAAAACAACTTGAGAGGTCTTGATTCAGTGGCTCAAGTTTAGCTACTGCATTTGTTCCAATCTCATTACAGTCCAGCACTGCCATTTCAACCACATTGCAGAAATCAGATTTCACCAAGGCCTCAGGGGGTCTTCCACTATCGAAAATAACCCAAAGACCTCCAATGCTAAGGGAACTTGGCTAAACAACCCTCATTTTCATATCAGAACCCAATTTGTGAACTTCTGACATGTTAAGAATTCTCCCAGAAATCAGTCTTGGCTTAAATTGGACTCAGGAAATGATTTTAGCAACTTGCTCGAACCTTTCCTCCAACTCGGCCTCATATTTCAGCTTGTTACAATCATGATCTACTTTCCCTGGATCAAAGGGACTACCAACATCAATTTCATCAATTAACGTGCCTGCTGTACTGCTTTTGGCCTGATCAGAAATTGTTTTCAGCATATTACTGCATTTATACACATCCAACCGCTCAATTGCTTGAATAGGAATCAAGCTTTATTTGTTGTGAACCTTGAAGCGCACTCTTGCAGCTCGAGTGCATCTTTTCACTAACAATTCGACTCCTCTTAGCTTCATATAGTCTTGAGAGTATTCTCCCGGATCAGGAGGCAACTTATCATAAGAACTTGCACTTGGATTAGTCACAACTCTACTCAAATGAAGAAATAGATCATTCCAAACTTGCCGATCGACATGCCGATAGTGCATTTCAGCTGCTCTAAGTTCATAAACGTTCTCCCATTACAAGAGACCTTGCAAGGCATCCAATATAATGTTGTTCTGGATCTGAGTTAGCATAACAGCATGCCCAAAGATGAACTTAAGCATACCTTGATCTATATTTGAAGGTACTGTAGCAACAACAACTGATTCTCCAACAGAATAACATTGCTCAGCAATGAAAGTGCTGCGGTTCTGCATATAAGGTTGTCCTGAACCTTGTATACTAGCATTTACATCAGTAAGAGCAGCATCTTAAGTTAGTTCTTGTTGATCATCCAACCTCCTAGGCTGAAACACCACCTTACGCTTCAACTTCTTCTTTGTAATCTTTTTTGTTTCCCAAAAATTGTTCAATGTGTCATTGAGTTGGCTTCTCTTAGCTCTACTCCTTGCTTTCTTTAATATGCCCTTGACAGGGAAATCATATTCCCATTCCGGATGCATGTCATATTGTGCCCCAGCATCATCAAGATACCCCAACTCTAGCAATGAGTCTTCATAAGAATCATCTTGTTCAAACTCATGTTCTTCTAGCCTGTTTTCATCAATTTTGGCATTCTCGGGGATGAGCTCATCTCCAACGGCAATAGATCCCACTTTCTCTTTTTACTCAACATTGAACTTTTGTTGTTTAACGCTATCCCCTAGCTCCGAAAACTCATTTGCATCAAGAACATCAGCACTATCTATACTGATGTTCGGATAAGCTAAACAATGCTGAATCATACATCGCTGCATCTTTTCTTTGCATTCCTGCACCCTTTTCTGGAAATATGCTTCACGTTCTTGTCTAAAGTGTTCAACTCCACATTCCAATTATCCATATTGACAACGAACAGCAACTTCAATCTTGAACCAGCTCAGTTTGCAGAATACAAGTTCGAAAAGCGCAGAAGTGAGAAACTTGTTCGCACTCTTCAACAATCGATTGCCTTACGAAATTGTACTCCTTTGTTCGCACAACAATCCGCTGCTATCAATTCCACAATCGCAACGGATCACAACCCTAATATGCAGATTTTCGCACACCGAGAGTTCGAACAAACCCCAACTTCGAACAATTTCTGACAATGATGTTTTCTTGAAAAATCCAAACTACGAATCTGAAATAGGTTCGATCTTTGCCTGTAATGGTGATTTAAACACACGATTCACCACAATCTTCAAGAACAAAATCGGATTTCACACTTCGATGCTCGGTTCGTTGTCAGACTTTTCGCCTAGGAAAATCACGACTCAATAACATATAATTCTTGTAAATCAACGCAGATTCTGATGAATTCACACCACTTGTATGCTTATCAACACAATTTCAACACAATCTAGTCACAAAAGCAGATTCGGATCAAATATGATCTGATAGTTCAGAAAGCAGTTACCTCTACTTCAATTTCTGAATTGTAGAATCTGATTAAACCTCAATTCAGCTGGTTTCTGATCTTTTGATGATGATCAAGTGCAATGTGGATCTATTAGCTCAATTTTAACTTCTTCTTCAACCGATCAGATGAATGATTGATCAAGAACAATTATGCTTTGCACATAACTTCAGCAACTGATATTTTGCTTCCGCACTAACATTCAGCAGCTAATGCTTTATCGAATCTGCTGAATTCACTATGAATCAGCTTTAATGTTGAATGTAGTCAACAAATACTTATCAATTAACCTTTGTTCAATGTAATTCCATCAATTCTAATCCCAACCGAAGCAACTCCCAGGCCTTGCAGTAGCAAATGTAGTAACCGCCAATCTCAAAGTTCAAAATTCAGAATAGAATTCTGATCACACAATCTGAACTAAATCTATAACACGACTATTTTTATTGATTCATTGCAATGCAATCAATCATATTTTGCATTTTTTACGGATATGAGCTTGATTCGGAAGCCAAATCAAGGCTCTAATACCAATTGTTAAGGTTTCAAAGATTGGTCTTGAGCCTTAACCTTGGTTGGGATAGACAGAGTATGAGATGAGAAGAGAATATAGAGTTTAGATGAGATAAGAAGGGAAAGGAGATGAGAAGTAGAGAGAAATATCAAAAGATATCAATTCATTCATCAAAGTTATGAGATTACAAGCTAGAACCTCCTATTTATACTACTTACATGATATAAGCTAATACATTGAAACTAGCCACAAGGACTAACCGACTCATAAGTCAGCCGCCACCTTTGACTAACTAACTAACGGCCTTGACCACCACAACCTAGCAACTCAAGACTTCACTTATTACATGGCTCAACCAAAGCTTTATACTACTAATTACAATACCAACACTCTAATACAACTAAATGATCATAGGCCTCCTCCGCAGCACACACTAGCTAACAGCAGCAACATAGCAGCAGAAAAGCATCACAGCCACCTCGAGTTCATGCCTCGGATTGTCGGATCACAACACAAGATTCCCCACTTAACTAAACGCCCTGAAAACACTGTTTTTGACAAGATATACTTCAGCGGGTCAACCTTCGAGATCAAGGTAACCGAATGAGACATGAGATAATGCCTCAATTTTTGCATAGCGAACACCAACGTTAGGCAACTCTTTTCAATGGAAGAATAGTTATATTCTACCCCCACCAACGTTTTGCGGATATAATAAAGGGAATTTTCCTTCCTTTGTCGTTCTTTTGTGCTAGCATTACTCTGAAAGATCGTTCCAATGCAGTGTACAATATCAAAGGTCTTCCTTGAATGGGTGATTTCAAAATAGGCGGCTTTAGAAAATATTCTTTGCTGTTGTTGAATACATTTTGACAGGTCTTGTCCCACACAAAAGGGACGTCTTTCTTTATCAATGTCGTGAAAGGTTGGCATCTTCCTAACAAATTGGAAATGAACCATCTTATGTAGGCCAATCTTCCTTGCGAACCTCAAAGCTTCTATGAATTTCTTGGAGGAGGCATCTCCACAATTGCATTAATCTTGTCAGGGTCAATTTCAATCCCTCTGTGTCAAACCACAAAGCCAAGAAATTTCATAGATGTGACTCCAAATGCACACTTTAACATATTCATCTTTAGCTGATGTTCTCGAAGACAGCTGAATTTTGCTCATAAGTCATCAAGGTGATCCTCTCTATTCTTGGTCCTCACAACCAAGTCATCAACATAACACTCAACAACTTTATGCAGTGTGTTGCCAAAGGGCATTCTTGCACCAGCATTCTTCAAACCAAAGGGCATCACCGTGTAATAGTAGACTCCTTGTTGTGTGTGAAAAGTAGTTAACTCCTCGTCTGTCAGGTCCATCTTGATTTGGTGTGACTAGAGAAACCATCCATAAATGACAATACACTAACCGAATGGTGGCATCTAACTAAGAGTTCAATGATCGGTAATGGGAATTCATCCTTAGAGCAAGCGTTATTCAAATCTTGGAAGTCCACACAGATGCAAGGTTGCCTATTCTTCTTTCTCACATGCACAATGTTCGCCAACCATGATGGGTATTGGACTTCATGAATAAAACCGGCCTCTATCAATTTCTCTACCTCTTTATCTGAAAGTCAACTTAGG
Organism: Simmondsia chinensis; assembly: GCA_018398585.1. NCBI lineage: Eukaryota > Viridiplantae > Streptophyta > Magnoliopsida > Caryophyllales > Simmondsiaceae > Simmondsia > Simmondsia chinensis. The sequence continues at coordinate 13,360,903 of JAGTTD010000025.1, forward strand.
TCGAGAGCACCGCTGCGATCGTTTCTTTGGTGTTGTGTATTTGGATACGGCCAACTTATGCACATCCACGTTTGGATCCAACCCCGGTATATCTTGGTAACTCTAGGCGAATGCATCCCTATACTCGCATAGCAATTTTTCATATTGCATCTTTGCCTTGGGAGATAGTAGGGCACTGACAAAAATTGGTTTCGATTCCTCGTCAGTTCCCAGGTTAATTTCTCGAAGCTCATCGACAGTTGCTTGGCCTCCATCCTCTAATTCTAATGGAGTTGGCTCAATTAAATCAATGAAATCTTGTGGATGCCTTTGGACATCGGGGGTCAATAGGTTTTCTTGTTGAGATTGGCTTTCTTCATTGGATGCAATCTCGCTATGAATCATGTTAAGTGATAGTCCACCTTTGGACAAACTGGGATGGGAATAAGACTCAAATCTCTCATAATATGTGCTGTATGAAATGGATGTAACGTTAACTTGTGTAGCTTGTTCATTATTAGAGTTGCCACATTTGAGGATAATAGACTTTAGCTGTTTTTTCTTCTTCAGTCCTGATCCTTTAGCTTTTCTAATCTTGATCCTTTTAGGATTTGATCTAAAAGGTTTTCCCAACCTTTGAAAGATTAAGACACGAGGAGATGTTGGCTGTTAATTTTTCAAGGTTTCTTGTTCACTTGTCATCAAAGTCATAGGCTCAGCAATATACACCTTACCCTTAGCTTTTCTCACTTTGATCTTTTTGGAATTTGGCATAAAAGTTTTTCCCATTATCTAAAAGGCTGAGACACGAGGTGGTGCTAGCTCATTCTCTTTGAAGATTTCTTATTCTCGTGTTGTCGGAGTCATAGGCTCAGCAACATACTCCTTAAGAACTCCGCCCTCTTGTGAAGTCTACAACCTGTCAGGTATGTCATCGGAAGTTGGGATTTCAAGGTCCGTAACCTCATCTATACTCATTTTTTTCCTCATCAATTGGAATGTTTTTGGAACCATGTTTTCCCGTCCTTACCTTGATTCAGGAGCGAGTAGATGTGGATGCATCATTGTTAAATATCACCCCCCTCTATGCTCTTTCTTTACCTCCAAATGAGATAGAGATGACCATACCCATATTGGGCATGGACTGGTTCATTCTTCACAGAGGACAAGTATAGCTTGTCTTGAGGATATTCAACTGGAGTCAGGGCTTTTTGCCCACTTTTCCTTTTTTCCTTGGGACATATTTAAATAAATTCTTGCATTGAGAAGTCTTTGAGATCTTTTTTGGGCCAAAACGAGCATCCCTTGCACCAGAGCCACCAACCTCCTGAGGAGTAAAGGACTTCGGATAAGTGTGTACATCAAGAATTTTTCCCTTTCTTTTGTCAAGACTATCCCACTTGATTGTACCACTGGTCGATCGATAAAACTTTGCATCGGCGTAGTTGACATCTTCTCCATGAAAAGGGTCGGGGTCTCCACGATTCGCTCTTTCAATCCCGTTTTCGTCTGTGCATTTCAGGCACCGATGAAGTATACAGACTATAGATTTGCTGTTGTGGAGCCAAGGTTGCCCCAATAGGGTGTTGAAGGACGTAACTGCGTTTATAACATGGCAAAGGGAATCTCCGTAAAAGTCACCAAATTCTACTTTCTGTGCAAAAGTACCAAGAGCTTTCTGCCCTACTTGATTGAACCCTTAAATTGTGAGCAAGGTATGGGATACTTGGTTTGGCATTAACCCCATAGCTCGCAGTGCTCTCAGGGGAAGAAGATTAATAGCAGAACCACAGTTAAGAAGGATTCGGTTCAACACTTTGCCTCCGATTAAACCGGTTATGTAAAGCGACCTGTTATGATGTTCAGTCCCGATTGGGAGGTCTTCATTCGAATTTGTGACACATGCCATGAAAGAAGCATATTTATTTCTCATGGGTGTGTTGTCAACTTTAGCCTAATCAATATCACTTTTGTAATCATCGGGATTCATCAGAGCTCGGATGAGTGCCCTCCTCAACTCTTTACATAGCTGGAGCGCATTGTAACTACTCAATCGAGTAGAAATTCATTTTAAATGAGTAAGAACATCATATCGAACTCTTTCATGGTATGGTTCTTGTCTTACAATTGGAGGGACCAAGGACACCTTAGACTCGATATTATTTGCTGGATTCGGTAGAATGCATAGACCTGCTAAAGTCCAAATAATTTGTTTGATCCGCTAGAATCCATAGTTCCTCTAGATTCCGAATAATTTGTTGGATCCGCTAGAATTCATATAATTCGTTTGATCCGCTAGAATCTGTGGACCCTCTAGAGTCCGAATAATTTGTTAGATCTGCTTGAATCCATGGACTCATTAGAGTCTGAATTTTAAAACCATTATATTTCGTGGACCCATTAGCGTCCATTTAAAGATTTAGACCCTTGAGGTTCCGAAGGTGTAGAAAGAGTTCAAATTCAGCCCACTCAGATCATTTTGGTTCCACTGTAGGCGTGCCATTTTTTTTTTTTTTGGGGATCTTTCGAATTTCGTAGATAAGATATATATATATACACACACACATATGTGTGTGCGCGAGGAAATACTGAAATTCCAAGTACTGAATTCGAATCAAATACCACGGCAATCAATAAGAAAAGTAGACTATAGAGAATCAAACACAAGAATAAAGCAATTTACGTGGAAACCCCTCTACAATCGAGAGGGAAAAAAACCACGGGCGAAGATTGGAGCTTTTATTATTGAAACGAAAAGAAGAATTACAATCACTCTTTTTCTCTTCCTCTCTCTCTCTCTTTAATTGGTGAGGCGCCGCAAGGGAAAAAGTAATTGGAATACATCGGATCGGCCGTAACCCTATGTCATTATTTATACCCCCATGGAAACGTGACTCCCTATCGATCGGCTTCCATCCGATTGATCGGCTCTGCTACAGCATCATACCCAATATTCTGTTTTTCTGTTCGATCGATCGGCCTCCTCACGGCTTCCCTTATAGAACACCTCCACCTTCTCCACTAACACCCCACCACCAGGGCTAACATACTGAAATCGAAAGACCAATTAAGTTTGAGCAATGCTCGAATTTCCTCTCAGGTAAAACTTTAGTGAACATGTTTGCTGGATTGTCTTCAGTACCAATCTTTTTCAGCTCCACCTTACGCTTATCAACCAGATCTCTAATAAAATGATGCTAGACATCAATGTGCTTTGTCCTGTCATGATGTGTCATCTGATCTTTGGCTAGATGAATCGCTGACTGACTATCACTGTAGACCCCAACAGTGCCCTGATCAACGCTGAGCTCACTAACTAAACCTCTCAACCAAATGGCTTCCTTAAATGCTTCTGTAACTGCCATTTACTCGGCCTCAGTAGTCGACTGTGCAGCAACTGATTGTAGATAAGCTTTGTAACTTATAGCGCTGTCTCCCAAATAGAACACATAAGCAAAAGTAGACCTTCTCTTATCAAGATCTGCACCATAATCGGAGTCAACATACCCTACTAAGCAGCATTTAGGCTTCCTAAATTTCAAACAAACATCAATAGAGCCACGTACGTACCTGAGAATCCATTTAACAGCTTGCTAATGTTCCTTTCCTAGATTCGCCATGTACCTACTCACTTTGGTCATAGCATAAGTAGTATCTAGACGAGTACATATCATAGCATACATGATTCTACCCACAACACTAGAATGAGGGACCTGAGACATGTACTTGACATCCTCCTATGTCTGAAGTGAATCTACTGGTGAAATCCTGAAGTAAGCTGCTAAGGGAGTGCTAACTGGCTTAGCATCTTTCATGTGAAATCGATCCAGAAACTTCTCAATGTACTTCTCCTAAGACAAGTACAACTTTCCAACTTTGCGGTCCCTACTAATTTCCATGCCAAGAATCTTCTTAGCTGCTCCTAAGTCCTTCATCTCGAACTCGCTTTTCAACATTGCTTTTAAATCATCAACATCTGTCATGTCTTCAGCTGCAATTAATATGTCATCAACATATAACAGAAGATAAACAAATGAGCCAGAATCTGTCTTTCTGAAATACACACAGTTTTCATACTTACTCCTAAAAAACCCATGGCTAGTCATAAACTGATCAAATCTCTTAGACCACTGCCTAGGTGACTGCCTGAAACTATATAGAGATCTCTTCAACAAACAAACATGGTCTTCTTTTCCTTCCACAATGAAACCCTCAGGCCGATGCATGTAAATACTCTCCTTTAGCTCACCATGCAAAAATGAAGTTTTCACATCTAACTACTCAAGCTCTAAATCGTGCATAGCTACTAAAGCAAGTATCGCCCATACGGAACTATGTCTAACAACAGGTGAGAACATATCATGAAAATCAACACCATGTCCCTGACTGTAGCCTTTAGGTACTAAGCGAGCCTTATACCTTACAGTTTCCACTCCAGGAATGCCTTCTTTTTTTTGAAGACCCATTTGCACCCAATTACTCTTTTTCTTGTTTGAGGGTTGACTAGCTGCCAAGTATGGTTCTTCTGAAGTGACTCCATCTCTTCATTCATTGCAACAAGCCTCTTATCTGAGTCATATTTTTATACAGCCTCTGAATATGAAGATGGTTCACTATCTTCCACTGATTCAGCTGTAGTGAGGGCATAGACTATCATCTCCTCATACCCATATCTCTGTGGTGGTCTAATATATCTTCTCTGCCTACCACTTGCAATTGTATGTTGTTCAGCCCGTTGACCTGTTTTTATTTCATCAGTCTCATGAAAAACCTGTACTGGAGGTGCCTGCATACTCTCAAACTGAACTACCTGCTGCTGATTTGAACTTTCAGACCGTATCTAACTAACATTAGGCTTCTCTGCCTGAACTGAATCTTGAACTGTAGAGGGCATGTGTGGCAAATGTACCAGAATGGACTCATCGAATGTCACATCTCTACTGGTAAGAAATTTATGGCCTTTTGGATCCCATAAACGATATCCCTTCACACCTGACATATAACCAAGAAAGATACAGTTCTTAGCCCTAGGCTGTAGCTTTCCATCATTAACGTAAGCAAAAGCAGGACAACCAAATATTTTCAAATGAGAATAATCAGCAGGAGAACCAGACCATACCTCTTCTGGAGTCTTCATTTGAAGCGATGAATGAGGTGATCGGTTACTAAGTAACATGCCAAGTTAAATGCCTCTGCCCAAAATTCTCTCCCTAAACCTGCATTTGAAAGCATACATCGAGCCTTATCTAGTAACGTCACGTTTAGTCTTTCTGCCACTCCATTCTGTTGAGGTCGACATGTACATGTCCCGTGTCTAACAATGCCTTGATTCTCACAGAACTTCGTGAAATCTCCTTCAACAAATTCAAGTCCATTGTCTGTCCTCAACCTCTTGATCGGCTTTCTTGTATGTTTTTCAAGCAGCACCTTCCAATTCTTGTAGGCTTCATAAACTTTGTTTTTCTGCTTAAGAAAACAGACCCAAACTTTACGTGAATAATCATCCGTAAACATCAGCAAATACCTGGAACCTCTTTTTGAAGAAACTCTGGATGGCCCCCATAAATCTTAATGAATATAGTCCAACGTTACTTTAGTCTGATGCGCTGCCTGCTTGAAGCTGACTCTCTTCCGCTTCCCATAGATACGGTGCTCACAGAAATCCATTAGTTTAGTTGGCTGACCACATAACAAACCCCTCTTACTCAACTCTGATAATCCTTTGTCACTCATATGGCCCAATCTCATGTGCCACATCTTAGTGATCTCTGCATCTGTCAAGGATGATGTAGAAACTGCCACTGAACCTATCATGGCAGAACCTACAAGCTTGTATAGGGTTCCTACCCTTCTACCGTTCATAATAACCAGTGCACCTTTACTAACCCTTATAGCTCCACCTTCACTTGTGTACTTGTACTCATTAGACTTAAGGGTACCTAAAGAGATAAGGTTCTTTTCCAAATATGGGACGTGTCGCATGTCGCTAAGTGTCCTAAATGTACCATCAAATATCTTCACACGAACTATTCCAATCCCCATCACCTTAGATGCGGCATCATTGCCCATCAAGACTACTCCACCCTAAATTGACTTATAAGTAGCGAAGCAGTCTTTATTAGGACAAACGTCGTAAGAGAAACCTGATTCCATGATCCACTAGTCCCTGGACTTGGCCTGTGGCTCGGTTACAAATAGGACATTAGCATCTCTGCCATCTTCAACTACACTAACCTTAGCAGACTTATGGTCGTTCCTGTTATCATCTCTCTACTTTTTCTTAAGCATATAATAGTTTCTTTTTGTGTAGTCTCAGTCCTACCTCTCACAAACAACCCATTATCCGAGTTATTCACAGAGTCAGACAATTCTCTGTCAACTCTCTCTTTACTTACTAGATTTCTTTTAACCTCAGCAACAATGATAGTAGGCCTACCACCATATATCATGCTTTCTAAAAAGCCTTTATAAGTATTAGAGAGTGAACATAATAATGTCATGGCTTGATCTTCATCCTTAGGGGTGTCATCCAATTCTTTCAATTCTTGAATTATAGAACTAGATTCACTAAGATAGTTTTTAAGTGATGTACCTTCCGTCATACAAAATGTGAATAACTGGCGCTTTACTGCGAGTTTATTAGAGACCGATTTGTAACAAAACATCTCTTGCAACTTCTCTCACAGCTCCTTGGCGGTTTTCATCTCCAAGGCTTCTGTCAGTACATCATCTGCCAAACACATCTGTATCGTCGTGAGAGCCTTATCATCCAATTCTTCCCACTGTGCCTCTGTCATATTTTTCGGTTTCTTCTCTTTTCCATCCACTGCCTTCTTCAAGCCATTCTGGGTCAGGAGTCCTTTAACACGGACTTGCCACAAACTGAAGCTTCCTTGACCTCCGAACTTCTCTACCTCAGATTTGATTGCCGTCACCATTATACCAACTCGAACGACAAGGGCTCTGAAACCAATTTGTGAGAAAATACTAAAATCCCAAGTGCTGAATTTGAATCAAATACCACGACAATCAATAAGTAAAGTAGACGAAAGAGAATCGAACAGAAGAACACAGCAATTTACGTGGAAACCCCTCGACAATCAAGAGGGGAGAAAACCATGGGCGAAGATTGAAGCTTTTATTATTGAATCGAAAAGAAGAATTACAATTACTTTTTTTTCTCCCTCTCTCTTTAATTGATGCGGCACCGCAAGGGAAAAAGTAATTGGAATACATCGGACGTAACCCGATGTCATTATTTATACCCACGTGGAAACGTCGCTCCCGGTCGATCAGGGGGTCCTGATCGATCTCCGATCGATCAGCCACGTTACGGCATCAGACCCAATATTCTGCTTTTTTGTCCGATCGATCGGTGCTTCACCCGATCGATCGGCCTCCTCATGGCTTCCATACTTAATTTCTAAGGAATTTTGAGATATATTCCTTATATATATATATATATTACGAGTAGAAAAGAGAGAAGATGATGGAGACTTTTTTGACGTCAAATTTACCCCGCCCAAATCTTTTGAATGATGTTATGAGTAAAATATTTTCACGATTAATTTTGCCCGAGTTGAAGTTCTTTTTGTTGAATTTGGAAAAAGAAAAAGAAAGAAAACAATAAAAATGAAAAATAAAAATTGACTCACCACTCTTCTCTTTTCTCGCTCGGCTCTAACTTCCTTTCTTTTTCTTTCCTTTTTTTTTTTTCTCTTTTTTGTTCTACCCATTGTTTCCATCTTTTCTCCCTGCTCCTCTTTTTTTTTCTTTTTTTCTGATTTTTCTACCTTATATAAAACTGTCCTAGTACCCAACTGACATTCCCTTACTCCCGACACTAACAAGGGCCTATGGAGTTGGTCAAGAAACAAGGGTTCCTGACATTCGTTTTTTTTTATTTTTTTTTATTTCAGTTGTTTGGGTTTTTCTTTTTTTTTAAATAATGTGGACCTATTTTTGGGCTTATTCAACTTGGACCTTAATTATTATAGTTTTGAATCTTTGTTTGCAAGAGATTTACTTGACTTTCTATAGATCCACTTATGAAAGTTTAAGGTTGACCCAGAACATGTAATTTTTGATAAATACCAACTACGTGTCCTATTAATAAAATCATGAAAATTTCACGTTCATCATGTAGAAGTAAGACTTCTCAAATGACATCTTTATTTCCATAACAGGATCCATGGGTGAGACTTAATTTTGGAAGAGCTTAAGTTTTCTCATTACCCCCTTTATCTTACAACAACACTTGCGACATACCTCATAGGGTACCCTCTCGCGGTCTTACAAACCTACAGCTTATCCGAAAGTGTAGCCGATTTCCATAGCTAGTTCTCTAGCCATTGATAATGAAATGGCTGAGTTGCCAAGGAGGTTAATCACCAAGCTCTTGAAAACTGAACACTTATTGGTGGTATGAAGCTCTATGAGATGCCAACGACATACTCATCCTCCAAAGTGCTCCCTAGGCTACTCCCTAGGCTAGAGAATCTCAATGTTCGATCTATAACCTGCCTGTTGATTAGGCGGTTTGCTACCCTTGCCTGCTCGATGTTGTTCAGGACCATTACTTTCCCGTTATAACTCAAGTAGTTGGTGTGAGCATGGTTTTGATCCTTTCGGGTAACGAGATCCACTAGGTTAACCTAAATAAGACTTTGGATTGGGTATTTATCAATACCCATTTGCCCTTCCTCAGGGAGCATTAGTTGCCTTGTCTTTATGGTGTCCTGGACCACATTCCTAAAGATGAAATAGTTCTTAATTGAGTAGGTGAAAGAGTCATGCCACTTACAAGACACCTTCCCATTTTGCCTCTAACCTTGAGTTTGTTGTTTACCTCCGGCCAATAAAATATTATGTCCGCTCTTAGGTCTAATGCCCATTTTCTCGTGGTTTAGGATTGATTGGACTTCCTAGCCTTGACGCCCTTTTTCACTAAAGGATTGCAGATCATGGGAGGCCCTTTGACATGTTTAGCAACGTCAATTTCATATGGAGGTATTTCCACCTCATCAATCAGTTCGTGCATGTAGGCTCCATCAACGCTATTTTTCTTGAGGCTTTTTTCTTTCAAGGCAGCCTCATATCTAGGGGCGAAATTTTACCCATCAAATTTCTTCCCGAAATCAATATCACCATTTAAGACCAGTTTGCCACATTCAACTGCAGGGAGATTAAATAGACTTTAACCTAGCTCTCTTAAACAGGTTAGTATGGTCTTCTACAAACTCCCTTGGCTTTTTTCTCATTTGAGCCAAGTCTAACATAGAAGTTGTTAGTTCCATCATAGGGAATTGGGCTTAAGATTGCCTAGCCATGTCATCCCAACTATAGATAGATTTAGGCGGTAAACTTATGTTCTATTGGAAGGCATTCCCTATCAAAAAACTAGAGGAGACCCAGCATTTCAAATAAGGGTTGTCAGTCTCCCTTCTGCATTGGCAATTAAACCTTGCTAGATGCTTGAAAGTAGATACGTTCCTTGCTCCAGATAAGAGACTAAATTCAGCGATCCTATATCCCCAGGATACGACTTACTCTAAAGGGGTCAATAGACCCTTCAAAAGCCTGGCCCATGCATTTGTTTAATGAAGAAGGCCAATTGGTCTTGGAGGGGTAGGTTCATTGCCGGATTATGCACCTACCATTATCCCCCAAGGCATCGAGCATCTTGAGGGGGATTATTAGGATACATTTGAGCTCCCATGCCAATAAGATGGAGGAATGGATGTTGTCATACATACGCATGATTAACGTTTTTCAAAATTTTCCCTAAGTTTATTAAACTAGAGCAACAGAAATGTTTAAAATTCCTAATTTTCAACCTAAAGTTGATTTAATGTCCCAATTTAAATCTATAGGCCTCTACTCTAATACATTCATAATAACAACATGAATTAAAACAAGCATAATAAGAATACTATAAATAAATACAAAAGTGAAAAACATACAAGAGAAAGGAAAGAAGAATACTTGGAATGACTCCAAATAAAGAAAACTAGGTGAATACCAAGTATGTTGAGAAAGCCAAAGCACAAAATCCTTCTATGCAATCACCTCAAAATACTTTTAGAGTGGACTCCGAAAAATATTGAAATAAAGAATGAAAATTTTCATAGGAAAATATTCTCTCTAATATGATCTTCTAAAGTCAATACTTCCAGAAACCTTTTTTTAATTTTTTTTATTCAATGTCAAACCTTAAAATTAGTACCTCGTATTTACAATAGGATACTGGAGCTAAAAATTAGCAATGTGGGATGCAGAAATATGAAGCAAAACGCAGCACTTAAGGTCCAAACAACGCTGTTTCAAGCTGGGGAAAAACATGTGCTTTTAAATTCATTCTGTGTGCCATGTGGAGGGTAGAGATTGGCCCACGCTCGTGCAAGCAGATCACCAGGTAGGACAGGTCGCGCATTGGTCAGTCCAAACGCGTATAGGCAGATCATCACTGGATTTTTGTTTTGTTTTGTTTCCCACATGTAAAAATTCATCCCAATAATTTATAATTTATAAAAAAAAGAAATTTATTTTATTTTATAATTTTTAACTTTCATTTATCTCATGAATAATGATTGGGAAACATAAATTTACTCATCTCATGAATAAATAATTAATCTCATGCATTCTTTAATATTTTTCTGATAGCGATAAAAACAAAGGCATGCGCAGGGACCTTATGGACAATTTGAATGTAGCTCCAAATGGGTTAAATTAATTACCATCTCATGATAAAGTTTAATTACCACTTAATGGCACTTCGTTCCACTAAATAAATTTCACTGCACTTTAGACTTAAATCATTTGTTCGATAATTTTAAAATAGACTGTATTGATGACAGCAACCTCTCCACTACATGTTCATGACAAAAAATAATTATAACTATATTTTGGTCATAGCTTTTTCATTAGTTATAACTCGCCCCTTACTGAATAATTCATTTGTACTGAAACATATTTACACATAAATTCTATATGTCAAACACTTAGAACACTTTGGCCAAACATTCTAAATTATTCAAACACTAACTAAGGGGATGTTTGTATCGCCTAATATATTTTAGATTTCGTATTGAGTACCTGATCTCTGTCGCACTTCATGTCGTTACCCAATGCACGTGAGAATTTGTCCATCAATTAAGGCCTTACTTATAGTAAACCAAATTAACAAACAATACATGCATAGGTCCATATTACTCTCAGTATTTAGAGTCGTTGTTCAAATAGTATGAAATCAATCCCTCATTTCTGATACTAGTCGAGAGAGAAGTAACTCACAAGATCCAACTTAGTCTATTAATCTTATTAAACACACCAACATAACACTTTTGGATCACCATCCACATAACCAAGACAAGTCATCTAAAGTGTCACATTATAGTCTTAGCATACAAGTGGTCCAAACTTGTCTTTGACTACACGTTTTTCAAACAACAGTCCATACCATTTGTTCCAAGTCTATCTGTGGGTTAATCTCATAAACCACTTAGGACAAACATATAAATTGTAGTCTGAGGACTACACCCATCTCATGGATGTTACAAAAAGAAAATGACATCCACCATATGTGCTCAATTACACAAATTTAACAATACAACGACTGGAACTTCAATTTAATTTATTAATAAAGTAACATTTAGATAAAAAAAATTTATATTTCTAGGACACCATTCTTAACAATCTCCCTCTTATCCTAAATCCAAATTACCATACACTTTCTATCCATTCCCTTTTAGTATGATCCAAAGATCTTCTGAGTCAAAGTGGTTATAGAAGGACCTACAAGGTTATTGCCCATATTTATCTAGAACTTTCTAAGCCAACAAGCCTTTTTTTGCAGCATCTGAAGTTGCAACGTATTCGGCTTCCATCGTGGAGTCAGCAATATAAGACTGCTTGACACTCCTTCAACTAATGGCTCCTCCTCCATGGTAAAGACATATCCAAACATCGAATGTCTAGCATATCGATCTGACTACAAGTTTGAAGGAGTCAAAGACAAGTTTGGACCACTTGTATGCTAAGACTAATGTTCAAGACATATCCAAACATCGAATGTCTAGCATCGAATGTCTAGCAGTTTTATGTTAAAGTATAAATGAATTATTTAGTGCCGGACAAGTCGGTAACTAATGGCGAAGCTGTGAGAAGGATAATAGTAGTGGTTATATTTATCCTTTGTCAAGGACATCTAGTGGAGGGGTTGTTATCATCAATACAGCCTATTAGGGAGATATCGAAAAAATAATTTAAGTCTGGAGTTCAGTGAGATTATTTAGTGGAATTAAGTCTCATTAAATGGTAATAAAATTATTTCATGAGATGATTAACTTAACCCATTTGGAGTTGGATTTAAATTGTCCCCGAGGTCCCTGCACAAGCCTCTATACTTATTGCCATTGGAAAAATATTAAAGAATTCATGAAATGAATTATTTATCCATGAGATGGATAATTAATTTTACCACACATTATTCATGAGATGAATAAGAATTAAAAATTATAAAATAAAATAATTTTGAAGAATTAAAATTCATAAGATGAATTTTTTACATGTGGAAAACAAAGCAAAACAAAAACAAATTCGCAAAATATACACACATAGGTATCAATCCGCGTCTACGCATATTGGTCAACTGGCGCGCTACACGTGTCGCGTGCTGGTATGCCAGGGCATGATCCGCTCTTTTGGGTTCGGACCAATCACATGCCGCCACGTGGCATGTGATGATAAGCCAAAAACACGCGGGCCTCTGCTTAAGTGAAACGCAGTGTTTTGATCACTATTAACCTGAGACGATGTGTCTTGTGCTTAAACTGGCGAACCCCACATCGTTGATTTTATAATTTTTCACACCAGTATACTACTATAATAGAGGTATCTATTCCAAGGTTTGGCATTCAATCAAAACAAATTATTTTGGGCTTCTGGAAATTGTTTCAGAGACCTAATAGGAGAGAAAAATTTGCATTAAAATTTTTCTTTCCTTAGTTTAATATTTTTCTGAGCTTACCATCCGGGTAGTTTAAGGTCATTGCATAGAAGATCGCGGGGTCTCGATTTTCTTGGTATTCTTTATTATTGGAGCAATTTCAGGTATGTTCTTCTTTCATCATTCTTTTCGCTTTTCTATTTATTTATAGTATTCGTTGTTATGCTTATTTAAATTTATGTATTGTTATGAATGTATTAGAGTTAATAGCCTGTAGATCTAAATTAAAATATTTTTATCTTGATTTAAATTATGAATTTAAGTCAGTAGATTTAAATTTAGGAATTTCAAATCGACCCTAGGTTTAGAGTTATGAATTTTAAACCTGTTCTATTGCATAAACTTTAGGGAGAATTTTTGAAATTCATCCCAACAACCAGTATTAGGGCAAAGGGTTTATAGAGATAAACCTATTCCCAAGAACTCTCGCACGTGAGGTGTCACAAAGCGTGACTCTCCACCCGGGGGCTTAGGTAGAGAGAAGAGTCTCCTACTCTAAGTACTCTAATAGGTGCCTATTGTGTGTGACCATAATTGAGAATTGTGAACCCAATAGTCGGCATCAAAGTTTATTTTTCCAACAAAATTTAGTCTTTTTTCAACAATTGCTATCAGAGCAAGCCTTTGATTACATTCATAATATACATGACTAGGTATAATAAGACCCAAATAAATAGATTTGTGATTTAATAAAATGGAGATTATATTTAGAAAGGAAAAACTTGTTTGAAATACTGATTTAAATTGTTTAAATCATGTAATTAATTGTTAATTAGATTGTTTTAAAGTAATGATTTAAATTATTTAAATCGGTTAAAAGAGTTAATAGTTAACTAGGTTATTTAAAGTACCGATTTAAATTGTTTAAATCGGTTAAAAGATTTAAGAGTTAATTAGGTTGTTTTTGGTGACTATTTAAATTGTTTAAATCGTTAACGAATTAATCGTTAATTCGGAACATCCTATAAATTTGCAATTATATTATTCGTATAATGAGATTGTACGTTCTCAGTCATGATTTATGAAATCGGATAAAATTGATCTTATGAGATTAGATTTATTAATTTTATCATATAGGATAAAATTGATGTAATGGGACTAGATTCAATTAATTTTAGCGAAATTGAAAAAGTTTGATCAAATGAGATTAGATTCTATTAATTTTATGAAATCACATAAAATTAATCTAATGAGATTAGATTAAATTAAATTATTTTAATTTTTAAAAAATATTAGCAGATGCTGACGTCAGCGCCTGCTGGTGACGCCAGCAATTAAAAATTAAATTTTATTTTATTTTTGGGACGTGTAGACGTCAATACTGATTTATATAATAATTATAAATTTATTATTTTATTATTTAATTTCCTTGTAGATTGAGATTCTTAATTAGATTATATGATAATCTAAGTTGTGAATCAGTATTATTAAATAAAAGTTATTTTTAAATTAGTCTTAGACTAAGATTCTAAAATGGACTATGAGATAGTCTAGAAACGATGCGACCACATTGCCGTGGAGACATCTATTTGTATGGAGGTTTAGGTAATGGTTTATTCTTGACTAGCATGAAAAGAGTGGTGTGTTTAGTAAGAGTTTTAAATTAGCCTCTCCTAGGAGCTCTGTTGCGTCACGTTAGGGACTATTGAAAAGTGACAAGTTAATCATATTTAGTAAGAGTTATAAGAAAGCATGTTAATTGAGAATAATTCTCATTTAAACTAATTTCATACTATCCCACTGCTAGGGCGTAAAGAGTGGTGTGTTTAGGTCATCACTACATGCATGATAGTTCAGTTTTGTGGACATATGGCTCATTGTCATTGCTGAAATTAAAAGAATAGATATCACTCCATTATATACGACTCTTGTTTTAAAGTTACACAAATGTTTGGATTTACAGAGAATTATAATGGAAATGACTGGTGATCTTCATTCAAAATTTATGAATAATATACTCATTGGACAGAATTACTTTACCTGGAAAAGAAAGTTGGACATAGTTCTAATTAACGAGGGTTACAAGTTTGTTCTCACTGATGTTCATCCACCAATGCCCATTGCTAATCACATAGCTGCTGTCATAGAGCGTCACGAACGTTGGCATAAGGCTAATGAGTTAGCCAGATGCTATATATTGACCTCTATGTCAGATGTCCTTAAGCATCAGATGCTTGGGATGCAAATAGCAGCTGAGATGATGAAGCATTTAGAAGAGATGTTTGAACAACAGTATAAAGCAGTAAGGCAAGCACTGATTAGAAAACTGCTCAACAAGAAGATGTCCGAAGGAATACCAGTTGAGGAACACATCACAAATTTGATGGCATGTTTTTCTTAACTGAAAATCCTTGGAGCTGAGTTTGACAGTCAAACTAAGCAGGATATCATCCTTGGTTCCGTATCCAGCTCATTCACTCAGTTCAGGCTGAATATTTTTTTGAACAACAATAGTTATTCGTTGCCTAAGCTAATGAAAGAGCTGCAAACAATAGAGGAGTTGTTATGGGCGGAATGGAATGTCCACTTGACCCAGGGATCAAGGACAAGTGAGGTTAAGCAAGACGAAAGAAAGTGTTTTCTTTTTAGAATGATGGGACGCTAAGAAGAGACTGCACTAAGGACTTAGCTACCCTTTCTGTCAAGACTGCCAAACTATCTGATGAAGGTATGTTGATATCTCACTTAGTTGAGTCATGCATCGTTGAGCATTCACCAAGCTCCTGGTGTGTGGACTCAAGTTAAACTGACCATGTCTGTAATATGTTACAAGGGCTTAGGCTAACAAGGAAGCTGCACGATGCAAAGGTGTACCTGATGGTTGCAGATAGAATAAGAGTTGTGCTTTTAGAAGTAGGGAATGTTAGCTTAGTTTTGAGTGGTAGGGTTTTGATTTTGAAGGGTTGTTTATTTGTAAATGCAATGAGCACGAATTTGATTTCTTTGTCTCGATTAGTGGATAATGGTTATTCAGTTAATTTTTGTTTTGAGCTTGTTATTACAAGAAATAAATTATTTATTTGCAAAATTACATGTGTAGATGGTTTATTCATGTCATTTCCTAATCAAAACTCGGATAATTGTTTGAATGAATCTAACACTAGCTCACTTGTTCAATCTCTTAAAAGAAAACACCCTGAAAGGGATAATTCCTTCACATGGTACCAACATTTAGGTCACATTAATTTGAAAATGATCCACAGAATGGTAAAAGATGGGCTGATCGAACCTTTAGACTTGAAGTCCTTGCAAGTCTGTGGATCCTGTATACAAGGCAAGATGACCAAGTCTATCTTTAAGAGTAAAGGTAAAAAAGTTGGTGACTTGCTTGGGCTAATTCACACAGATGTATTTGGACTAATGAATGTTCAAGCAAGAGGTGGGTATGAGTACTTCATCAAATTTATAGATGATTAATCTAGGCATGTAAATATTTACCTAATTTGATATGAGTCATACTCTTTCAAAATGTTCAAAGCATATAAAGCTAAAGTAGAAAAGCAATTAGGTAAACAAATCAAATCACTTCGATCAAATCGAGGTGGAGAATACCTTTAAGGGGAGTTTTTAAATTTTCTAACTGCAAGTGGTATAAGAGTTCAGCTTTCTACTTTGAGTATTCTGTAACAGAATGGGGTTGCAAAAAGAAGGAATAGGACATTGTTTGGGATGAAAAGGTGCATGATGAGTCATTCGACTTTACCAATCTCCTTTTGGGGTTATGCCACGGAAACAATAGCATATTTCTTTAACTTAGTTCCATCTAAGTCAGTTCCTCAAACATCTATGGGGTTCTGGACTAGGCGAAAGCCTAGTTTAGGTTACCTTCGTACTTGGGGGTGTTTGTGATGAAATTGGTCAATGTGCTTATTCATCATATTTGAATTATGTTTGAGGTGGGGTTTGCAAGGATGGCCTGAACTTAAGCTCTAGCTACAAGCCGACTTCATATTTCTTTAAGATGAATAGAAGACTTGAATGATTATTGCTCCGGAAAGGTTATTATGGAAGAAGGAAGTGTTAATCTATGACAGGAAGTATGCAGCCACGCCAACCCCCCACCCCCCCCCCCCCCCCCCCCCCCCCCAACCCAAACCAGTTTTGTCTCTTCTTCCGTTTATATAGAAGAAAAGGAGAATGAATGAGTATGACTTGAAAATAAGCATGTTTGACTCTATACTTTAATTCCTATTGTCTAGTACTGGGCGTTGTGTTGGCATATTCTTCATAAGTAGGTGTATTATGCCTTGCTTTATATAGGTGGGCATTTTACGAAAGTACGTGGTTGTTTTATACAAGTAGGCGAATTACAAGTGGTTGAATTGCATGTGGGAGATTTGTATATTTTTGAGATATAGTTACAAAGAACTTGTTATATGAATAATTTCTTATATAACCTACTTGCCCATCTACAGTAGCAAGCTGCTCAATTGTAATTTACCAACATACTAGTCCCTTCGTGAAAAAACTTCTGTTATTCCAATAAACTAGTTTTACTTGTAGCCTGCTACTGTACAAAGTTTTACTGTGAGCATGGTGTATAATTAATCATGAATTACAATACAATGCCTTGTATATGGTAATGTAAAATGTGTTGTGGGTCTTAACAGGGTGCTAGATTTGTGATGAGTCCTTACAGAATATTTTACTTAATATGAACTTGTCATTAACCATGATTAAACATGTAGCGCAAGAGAAATCTCAGTGAGGTTTTTGACTTGCTATTAATTATAGTCAGCCGTTTAGCATAATTATGAATCTCAATAAGGTGTTTAACTTGCTATTAATTATAGCAAGACATTTAGCCTAGTATGAATTTCAATAAGCTATTTATCATTCAATTCAATAGAGCAGTTTGTATGAAACTTTTAGTTGGCGTAGATGTTCTAAAAGAATCTAAGTCTCGATAAGCCACTGTCATTTTGATAAAAATTATACTATGTTGAATGTTATATCTTTTAAAATTGTAAGTCATACACATTAAGCGAACACATAAATAGATAATTAGGATAAGATCACAGCGATGCGTGTGTTGTATCCTGACAGTCGTTGAGCATCTTATATGGATCACCAAGATAAAGCTTGGTGGTAAATATTGCACCTGTTTGATGTGATTGCACCAGGGCGGACCATGGTGATAGGTATTGCACCTCTTGCAAGTGATTGCACCGGGGCAGACCATGATGATAGACATTGCACCCGTTACGGGTGATTGCACCAGGGCAAACTATAGTGATAAGTATTGCACTCGTTGCGGGTGATTGTACCAAGGCGAACCATGGTGAAAAGTCTTTTACCTATTATGATTGATTGCATCAAGGCCAACCATGGTGATAAGTATTGCACCCGTTGTGGCTGATTACACCCGGGTGGGCCATGGTATTGCACCTCTTGCGGGTGATTGCACCGGGGCAGACCGTGATGACAGACATTGCACCAGGGCGAACGATGGTGATAGGTATTGCACTCGTTGCGGGTGATTGTACCAAGGCAAACCATGGTCAAAAGTTTTTTACCTATTACGATTGATTGCATCAAGGCCAACCATGGTGATAAGTATTGCACCCGTTGTGGCTGATTACACCCGGGTGGACCATGGTCATAAGTATTGCACCCATTGTGGGTGATTGCACTAGGACAGACCATAGTGCTAAGTACTACACCTGGTGTTGGTGATTGTACCAGGGAAAACCAGGGTGATAGGTATTTCACCCGGTCGGACCATGGAGATAAGTACATATTTCAGCAGCTGTTAGTTGTCATGTATGAAATACCTCGATAAAGTCAAGGTAACAAGCATAATCGGGATAATAAACTAAACCAAATGGGTTAGTTTACATGTTTGATGACGAGTATACCAAGGACATATCAAAACTAAGACGAGTTGTTAAAAGTAACATATTTTGAAAGTTGTAAATTATACATTAAATAAGAAGCACAATAAATCAAATCTATGATGCACTATCCTCAAAGGATATCCAAGGCTATTATTCTTTTGTCCTCAACTTTTATTTATGTGTCCTTGATGTTTATTTATGAACCAATGAGCTTGGTGTGACTTATGTTGAGTGCTTGTAAGTAAGTTATGTGAACCCTTGCTAATGCTAGAATGACAAGTACTTATTTGTAATGTATGACATAATAATGATGAGCCTTCAATAGTTTATTACCACCACACTTATACTGACGTCGCATATTAATAGTGCAATAAGGGGAGTTTGTAATGTATAGATTGATGAAGGAAAAAAAAAAAAGCATCTAGGGGTGCAATGGACACGGCATAAACCTTCTTCAATACATACCAATCTTGTTATTCCAGTTGTAAGGTTATGGATTAGATATAAAAAGTCAGTGGTCTTTTGTTATATATCTCCTTGAGGATAGAAGTCATTGCATGAATGAGAAAGCTATGATAGCAGTCATTGTTTTTATTAAGTTATTAACCAATAGTAGCACCTAGCTAACAGAAAGTTAACTAAAGTGAAGGTTGTTCAAGTGCAGTAACCAGAGTGATCTATTTTGAACTTTCGTATTAGAATTGTTTTATTGAGTCTCAACAAGCAACTCAATTTCCTAATTATTGTTTGATCTTTGAATTATGATGGGTAAAGAAGTCTGCAAGTCCTGAAAAGGTATTGTCATGATTGGAGCTGATTTGGGGCTGTTTTCAGTCTTTTTTCTTGTTAAATTTCATGTAAGGGTTTGAATTGGCAATTTGGGGGGAAACGAGGTGGTTAGTTGGCTCGGGTGTTGTGTTTTGTGGCAGCTATGTAGCTGGTAGTTGTTGTCCCGATTCTTTGCATCTTGAGTTAGTTGTCTAGAATAAATAGCTTGTTATATCTTGTAATAAGATTCATGTCAAGAATGAAATCTATTTCCCCTTATATCAACCTTAATTCTCTCAAGTGTCATCTATTCTCTTGATTCTCATCTCAATTCTTCTTCAATCAAAGGTTATAATTCAAGAATTACCTTGAATCATAATAATTGGTATCTGAGCTTTAACAATTGCTCCTGAAAGAGTTGAATTTGTCTTCAATTTGATTGATTTAATAGCTGAACAAGCTTCTTTTGTTCCTGTTTTTTTTATTTAGATTGGATCAGTCTTGCTTGAGCTTTTGTGATATGTGTTCACAATCTGCCCAGGGGAAAGAGGATAGTTCAAATGGCTAGAGGAGTAACTACTAGAGCTAATGCTGCTAATAATGTTGCAACTAATGCTGTGGCTACAACTGCTGTAACTAATGCTGGAGCTACCTCAGTACCTCAACAAGGAGATCACTTTGAACAATATATGAATCAGATGCAGCAGATGATGGCTATGATGCAGAGCAGTACGGATCAGAAGTTTGAGATGCATTCCCAACAGCTTAATGGCTTACAGGAGCAAATACATAGGCAAAACTTGCCTGCAGGCGCTGGAGTGCTTTCAGCTGCTAGTCAGCAAGTTAGGCCTCCAGATCCTTCAAATTCTTGGCATTATAGTGAAAGTAGAGAAGGTGTGGTAGGGCCTAGAGGCAGTGGATTCAGGCAATCGAGATTGGAATTGGAATGCTTTGATGGTACACATTCTCATTCCTGGATCAGGCAATGTGAGAGGTACTTTTATTTCGACCAAGTAGCTGAAGCTGAGAAGGTTGAGCTGGCTGCTGTCTGCTTGCGTGGTGAACATGTGGTGTGGTTTTATAGTTTGATTCACAACAATCCAACTCTCTCATGGTACGAATTTGTGGCTGAAATGTGTGAGCAATATGGTGATGAAGATCTTAGTGATGTGATAAATAATTTTAGGAAATTGGCACAAGTAACATTTGTTAAAGATTGCATGACAAAGTTTGAACCCCTGAAGGCTCAAATGATGACAGTGAATCTAGGGGCCACTAAGGCCTACTACGTTTCTAGTTTTATCAGTGGATTGAAGCCTAAAATCGAGAATTTGGTTAAAGCATTGAATCCTTTTACAATGTCTCAAGCATATTCAAAGGGCGGGCTTTTTTAGAACACAGTTTTGGTTGCACCAGAGGGCCAGCATTCTAAGATTGTTCAGGGGCCAACAGCCTTACAAACAACAACTTTTGCAACCAATAAACCCTTGAGTATAAAGGAGAAGAGGGCTCAGAAGTTATGCTTTAAATACAACCAGAAATATTTCTTTGGTCATAAGTGCAACCCAAAGTTTCTGATGACTATCACTGGTGCTGAGACACAAGAAGCTTCTGATATGCCAACCGGTGAGGAAGATTATAAAGTGCAAGATCAAACATATGTGGAGGAATCTGATGATCATGAAATGGAAATATCAGTTCAAGCTTTGATAGGTAATGGATCACATAATACAATTCGAATTAGAGGTGAAGCTGGACATAAGCCATTATTGATTTTGATTGATAGTGGTAGCACGCATAGTTTTGTGGATCCTAAGATAGTGAGGGAAATGGGACATGAAATCATCAAGACTAGTCCTTTAGCTGTTACAGTGTCAGATGAAAACTCTATTTTGACACAAACAAAATGTAAACAGTTAAGTTGGGCGATGTAAGGACATGATTTCGTGTATGATTTCAAAGTTCTTAGATTGGGAGGGTGTGATATGGTGCTAGGAGTGGATTGAATGAAGACAATTAGCCCATAGTGTTTGATTTTAGCTAATTGATAGTGTCCTTTTATAAAAAGGGCCAAGGGATTCAGCTACAAGGCATTGTTGAATAAGGGCAATTGCATATGATGTCAAGTAAAAGATTGGAAGGAGTAATCAAGAAGGGGAGCTACAATGGATAGGCCATCTTTTCTCTGTTGATGCTTAGCCAGTGGACGCTTAGGTGAAATTGAACCCATTAATTGATAGACTTGTCATGGATTATAAAGATCTTTTTGAACAACCAACTGTTCTTCCCCCAAAATGAGCATTAAATCATGCTATTCCACTGAAAGTTAATTGTAATCCAGTTAACTTGAGATCATACAACTATCCACACTCTCAAAAGAGTGAGATTGAAAAACAAATAGATGAACTCTTGAAAACAAATTTCATTTGACATAGCCCCAGTCCCTTTGCATCTTCTATGATCTTAGTGAAGAAAAAGGATGGAACCTCTCGCATGTGTGTTGATTACAAGCAACTGAATTCACATAAAATTAAGGAGAAGTTCCCAATACCTATAATTGATGATCTATTGGATGAACTGTATGGCTCTCAATGCTTCTCAAAGTTAGACTTGAGACAAGGTTATCATCAGATTTGAGTGAAGGACCCTCATGTACATAAGAGTACTTTCGCACACACCATGGGCATTATGAGTTTGTGGTTATGCCTTTTGGGCTAACCAATGCTCCAGTAACCTTTCAAGCCCTTATGAATGCAGTGTTCAAACCTTACTTGAGAAAGTTTGTTCTTGTGTTTTTTTATGACATTTCGGTTTATAGTCCTTCTATGCAGACTCATGTGGAGCATCTGAGGCTGGTGTTTGATATCATGAGACAGATTAAGTTGTTTGCCAAATTGTTTAAGTGTTCATTTGCTAGGGCTAAAATGGAGTACCTGGGTCATATTATATCAAGTGATGGTGTCGCAACTGACCCAACCAAGGTTCAAGAAATGAGGAATTGACCAGTTCCAGTTATAATCAAACAATTACGGGGATTTTTAGGTCTTAGTGGCTATAACTACAAGTTTATAATAGGATATGCTAAGATAGCCAAAACTTTGACAGATCTCTTGAGGAAAGATGCCTTTGGATGGACAGAAGCAGCATAGGAGGCTATTTAGAATCTTAAGGAAGCTACGTGTATAGCTCCTGTATTGGTTATGCCTGACTTAAAGCTGCCCTTTGTATTGGAGATAGATGCTAGTAGCATAAGGGTGGGAGCTATTCTTTCACAGGCAGGAAGGCCAATAGCCTTTCTTAGCCAAGCCTTGTGTCCTAGGAATGCAAGCTTGTCAATATATGAAAAGGAGTATCTCGCAATCGTAAGTGGAGGCACTACTTGGATGGCCATCATTTTATAATCAAGACTGGTCATCAAAGTTTAAAATACTTACTTAAGCAGAAGATTTCTACTCGAGTGCAATGCGAGGGAGTTATGAAAATGTTAGGCTTGGACTATTCGATTGAGTATAGAAGTGGAAGAGAAAACATTGTAGTAGATGCTTTATCTCGAAGTCATGAGGAAGGAAATGTTGCAACTTGTAATGCCATATCAGTAACCTTGCCATATTGGATGTAGGAGGTACAAGATTCATAGGTAGGGGACACATCTGCACAACAGTGTATCACAGCCTTAAGTGTGAAGCCTGCTGCAGATGGGGATTATGGTGTGGTGGTTTGTAGTGGGATTATCAGAATCAAGGGCAAGGTGTGTATTTGAATAGCTACTGACTTGAGGAAGCAGCTTATTCTAGCCTTCCATTCTTCATCTTAGGGAGGCCATTCAGGTATTGAAGATATGCATCAAAGGTTGAAGGCTTACTTTCATTGGAATGGTATGAAGGGAGATGCGGTGAAATTGGTGCAAACTTGTGAAGTATGTTAACAAACCAAGAGTGATCGTGTCCCTTATCAAGGACTTCTTCAACCTTTACCTGTTCTTGATAGGGGATGGCAACATATTAGTATGGATTTCATAGAAGAATTACCCAAGTCAGAGGGGAAGGAGGTAATACGGGTTGTGGTTGATCGTTTCATTAAATTTGGGCATTTCATTGGCCTCAATCACCCCATTACAGCTGCAAGACTAGCAAGATTGTATCTGGATCACATCTATAGACTTCATGAGTTGCCCAATCTATCACATTAGATTGAGATAGGTTGTTCACAAGAAATTTCTGGCGGGAGTTGTTCTTGTTGATTGGCTCTACACTTTCTCTTAGTTCCTCTTATCATCCACAAACGGATGGACAAACTGAGAGAGTCAATCAATGTGTGGAACAATACTTGGGAGGGATGACTTTCTCCAATCCAAAACAATAGCAGATATGCTTTCCTTAGCTTAATTTTGGTATAATACACAAACTCACTCATCCTTGGGGACAATTCCTTTTAAGGCACTATATGGCAATGATCCTCGCTCTCTTATGGGCCTTCAAGGAGCTATGGTTGCAGGGATAGAAGTTAGTGAGTTTTTGGAGCAGAGATGGTAGCTTATACAGCAGCTGAAGGACAACTTGCAAGTGGCTCAAGCATGAATGAAATTTTCTGCTAAAAAGAAACATTCAGATAAAGTTTTTGATGTTGGTGATCAGGTTTACTTAAAAATGCAACTATATAGGTAATCTTCGGTTGCTTTTCATTGTTTTTGTCCTTATAAGATCTTAGAGAAGCTTACATCGGTTGCTTATAGGCTAGACTTGCCTACAGACTCTAAGTGTCCATCCAGTGTTCCATGTCTCCCTCTTAAAGAAGCATTTGGCTAATGGAGTTCCATGTTCTACAGCACCTCTAGCAGCTGCTTCTAATGGCATTCTGATGCGAGGTCCCTTAGCTGTCCTAGAATCATGAGAATTGTAGCAACAGAAAAGGAAAGGCAAGAGGTGCTGGTTCAATGGGCTAACTTGGATTCACAACATACTTCATGGGAAGAATTGAACTTTCTAAGGACACAATTTCCTTCCTTTCATTCTTGAGACAAGAATGTTGTTGAGGTGAGGGTATTGTCATGATTGAAGCTGATTTAGAGCTGTGTTTAGTCTTCTTTCTTGTTAAATTTCATGTAAGGGTTTGAATTGGCTATTTGGCAGGAAAAGAGGTTGTTAGTTGGCTCAGGTGTTCTATTCTGTGGCAGCTATGTAGCTAGTAGTTGTCCCAATTCTTTGTATATTCTTTGTATCTTGAGTTAGTTGTTTAGAGGCACTAGGATTGTTGTTGTTGTTGTTGTTGTTGAGTTAGTTGTTTAGTATAAATAGCTTGTTATCTCTTGTAATAGAATTCATGTCATGAATGAAATCAATTTTCCCTTTTCTCAACCCTAATTCTCTCAAGTCTCATCTCTTCTCTTGAATCTTATCTTGATTCTCATCTCAATTATTCTTCAATCAAAGGTTATGATTCAAGAATTACCTTGAATCATAACATCCTAAAAAGGTTTGTAACCTATGAGTGAGTTTACTTTTTGGTTGAGGTGAAGCCCTCCTTGCCCGTGAAAAGATTTGTAATTTGTCGACAAGATTTTGTTCTGGCCTGAGGTGAGATTCCTCGTGCGGAAATAATTCACTTGTGTTGAAGAAATGTAACTCATGACTAGGGTGAAGTCCTCCAGTTTTAGAATGATTCAAACCAACGAGATAAGGAAATTTAAGCTTCGAATAGGGACAAATTCCCCCACCCCTAAAATGATTTAGGTTGCCACTAAAATGAAGTTCAGGCTATGAATTGGGGCGAAATCCCCCAGCCAAAAAAATGATTTGCACCACCAAGATATGGAAATAAAATTTGATTCATGACTGAGACAAAGTCCCCCAGCCTTAAAATGATTCACACCACCAAGATAAGGAATTGAAATTTGATTCATGATTGAGACGTAGTCCCCCAGTCATAATGATTTACGCTACAGAGATAAAGAAATTCAGTCTTGGAATAAAGACGAAGTCACCTAGCCTTAAAATGATTTATATACCGTGGTAATGAAATTTAGGCCATGAATAGGGATGAAGTCCCCCCAGCCCTAAAATGATTTACACACTGGCCGATATAAGGAAATTTAGGCTGTGAATAGGGATGAAGTCCCCCCAACCCTAAAATGATTTGTACCCCACCATGAATAAGGAATTACAAATGAAGGCAAAGTCTTCTCGCTCCCACCACTTATGAAATAATTTTTGACTCAGATGCATTTTTACTTTTGATCTTACTTGACTTACCTAGGCTAAACAGCATCTCCCAAAAGGTATTTAGCATACAATCACATCCGATTTCAAGAGATGGTGATATTATGCAGCTTATGAAGTTAGTCAAGTGTGCTGAGATTCCATCTTTTTGACTAATAGCCCTTGCAAGTGCTTTATAGGCGAATATGGGCACGTTGGCACAAGACGAGAGGCTTGTGCAATAAGAATGCATTGAGTCCCCATTTGTTGAATTGTTTGCTTCGAGATTTCCATGTAGGTGTATGGAATATGCCAATGAGAATTTCATAGAGTAATTGGAGTAGTCATGGATGGAAAGAGACAATAGACTTGCCTTGCGAGTTCTAAGGGAGTTAGGAGGTCTCTTACATGGCCAAACAATGTCCTTGGGATGAATCGAGTGACTTAGCTGTCTTATTATAAATGCTTTTACCACTCTAGAACGCAGCGCCTACATGTGCTTTTTTATTTGCACTTGTGTCTTGATGTTGGATTATGTGTGTTTTGTATTCTAGAATCATTAAAGATAGGGCCAACGATTTTATTCCTTGAGTACCCCTAATTTAAAATTGTTGCACCTAATTATTAACTTGACAATTTATGGGTAATGATCTAGCGAAGAATGGTTTAGTTGAATTAGAAATCGTAGCAAGAGTGTGTTGAAGTACAATTTGTTTAGACTAGAAATCATGGCAAAGGTTGATTCGGCTATAGATCCATTGGAGTGGAATTGTGATGAAGGCTAATTTCATCAGATGTTGATTGAATAGAGATTGATTTAATCAAGATTAGAGTAGAACAAAATTTCTACATTTATTGATTCAATTGGGATTCAAATGAACTAAAGAAGCAACCAGAATTGATTCAATCAGAATTTGATTTGATAGGAATTATAATGAAGTTGAACAAGAATTATAAAAAATTGGCTTAACTAGAATTGACTCGAAGTAGGATTAAAATGGACCCAATTAGGATTTAGTTTGAACAAGAATTATAACCAATCAAGGTTGAATTATACTAATACTATAACAAAAATTGGTTCAACCAAGGTTGGACCAAATTTATATTGTGATGAAAATTGACTTAATTGGGGTTGAAGTGAATTGAGATTGCAATGAAAATTGACATAATTAGGGTTGGATTTAACAAATATTATAATTGAAAAGTAACCCAAATTAGGGTTGGAAGGAGAGAGCAAGAGTTTGACCACGGTGTGTGGTGAACGATCCTTGAATTCCGGTGTGCTGGTGGCGGCTGTTGTGCAAAACGATGGCAACAACGGATATGGGCATTGCACTATGTTGATGTGCAATGGGAATAACAACAGTGGTGGTGGAAGATGAGGCGTCATGCATGGTGAAAGAAGCATGCCTGGTGGCAATTTGTGAGAAAATGGTGGTTGGAATCCTAAGCATTGCGGATGGTGATGATCGCGAGGTAGGCACAGTGTCAGGGATAGCACTGGGTTTAGGGATGACGCCAGGTTGTGGAATACGCCAGATTGTGTAAAACACCGGGTTGTGGAATTTTTCGGTTTGGGGAACTCGCCTGGTAGGGGATTGTTCGGGTTATAGAGTTTTGGATGTACAATACTTTTTATGCATAAGGAGTACTGAGTCAAATTGCATATGAAAACAAAGCTCTTGTAGAGTTCCATATAACTATGATGATCTTTAGAGTTTTTGATCAAAGAAAAGGTAAAAAAGAGGTGAAAGATTTATGTGGGCGTCTTGCCCACATACTAGTCACATAACTTGACCGTGTTAATTAAAATGAGCTCAACTTTTAGTCCATAAAAAGTTATAGATTGAGTCTCCTATCAAAACAAAGCTCTTTAAGAGTTTTATATAACTATTATACTTTTTAGAATTTTTGATCAAATAAAAAGTAAAAAAAGAGGTGAAAAAGTAAAGTGGGCGTTTAAGCCATGTAGCAGGTATGCAACTTGAACCTTTGACTTAAAACAAGCATAACTTTCGATCTATGAAAAGTTACAGATCGAATCACCTATAAAAATGAAGCTATTGAAGAACTATTTTCACATATATTGAGTTCTCAAGTTTTTTTATCAAATAAAACATAAGAAAAAAGATTAAAAGACTGGGCGTTTTACCCATGTGATGAGTATTCAACTTGACCCTGCGACTTAAAACTAGCATAACTTTAATCCGTGAAGAGTTACGAATCGAATCACCAATCAGAACAAGGCTCTTGAAGATTTGTGTATAACTATGATGATTTTGTATGTTTTTTACTGAAGAAATTATGAAAAGATGGCGAAAAGATGAAGTGGGCGAATTTCGAGTGAAATGGTTATATGGCTTACCTTGAATTTTAAAACAAGCATAACTTTTGATCCGAGAAGAGTTACAAATTGAACTACACATCATAACGAAGCTCTCAAAGAGTTCTATTTAACTATAATCATTTTTTAAGTTCTTGAATAATGAAAATATGAAAAAGAGGTGAAAATTTGAAGTGGGCGAATTCCGCGTGTAGTATTTGTATCTTGTAATTTGAAACAAGCATAACTTTTAATCCATGAAGAGTTATAGATTGTGTTACATATCAAAATGAAGCTATCGAAGAGTTCTATTTAACTACTATGATTTTTTAAGTTTTTGAGCAATGGAAATGTGAAAAATAGCTGAAAAGTTGAAGTGGGAGAATGCGTGTGTAGTGGTTGTATAACGTTCCTTGTAACTTAGAACAAACATAACTTTTAATCCGTGAAGATTAACGGATTGCGTTACACATAAAAACAAAGCTATTGAAGATTTATATTTAACTATGATAACTTTTTAAGTTTTTGAACAAATAAAATATGGAAAAGAGGTAAAAGGTTGAAGTGGATGAATTCCACGTGTGGTAGTTATATCACTTACCTTGTACTTTAAAGCAAGCATAACTTTTAATCCGTGAAGAGTTACGGATTGAATTACATATCAAAAGAAGCTATCAAAGAGTTCTATTTAACTATGATGCTTTTTTTAAGTTTTTGAATAAAGAAAATATGAAAAAGAGGTGAAAGGTTGAAGTGGACGAATTCCGCGTGTATTAGTTGTATAACGTACCTTGTAATTTAAAACATGCATAACTCTTAATCCCTGAAGAGATACGGATTGAATTACATATCAAAATGAAGCTATCAAAAAGTCTTAGGTATCTATGATGTCTTTTTTCGAACTTTTATCAAATAAAAAATAAAAAAGAGGTAAAAAGTATATAACAATACTTGACGTACTCAAACATACCTCTTTGGGTTATGAATATGCTTAAAAGTGCTCAAAGAAGGTAGAATACTTGGCTTAATCAAGCAAATCTCTTTATATGTTTAGGAATAGTAGGGAGCATTTTCAACTTACTTGCTAGAATAGGCTCGTTTTTATTAGAAAAAATGCAAAAAAGACTGAAAAACCCTCACAATTAATTTACCTGGCATTAAAAATATTTGAATCTTACAAGAAACACCAAGCCAAATGTGAGCTCATGATTCTTTCCACAGACGGCACTAGAATGTTTGTGATGAATTTTGTCAATGTGATTGTTCATCATACTCGAGTTATGTTTTAGTGGGGTATGTAAGGATGGGCTAAACTCAAGCTCTAGCTACACGCCCGACTTGATATTTCCTTAAGACAAATAGAAGACTTGAACGATTATTGCTCCGAAGAGGTTATTATAGAAGAAGGAAGTGTGAATCTGAGACATGGAGTCTTGCCCACATTTTTGTTCTCTCTATTCTTCTGTTTTTATAGAAGAAAAGGGGAGCGCATGAGTATGACTTGAAGATAAGCATATTTAACTCTATCCTTTAATTCGTAATTGTGTAGTTCCGGGCGTTGCACTGGCATATTCTTCATAAGTGGGCATTGTATTGGCATTTTACGAAAGTAAGTGGTTGTTTTATACAAGTGGGTGAATTGCAAGTGGGCAAATTACAAGTGGTCAAATTACAAGTGGGTGAATTGCAAGTGGGCGAATTATAAGTGGGCGTTTTGTATATTGTGGAGGAATAGTTACAAACAATTGTTAACTGCATAATTTTCTGTATAACCTACTTTCCCATCTATAGTAGCAAGCTACTCAATTATAAGTTACCAACAAGGGATGCCCATCACATGTGTTGAAAAAGAACACGGACAAGTTGGAATCAAGGACGAAGATGTGCATGTTTGTTATCCCAAAAGAACAGGGGGGTGGTCTTTTTTGCAGTCCTTTTGAACAAAAAGTGTTTGTAAGTGCAGATGCCAGATATTTGGAGGGGGATTTTGTAGTAGACTACAAAAATAAAAGTAGAGTAATATTAGAGGGACTGAGAGATAATAACACATTTTCTAAACAGCTGGAGACATCTTGGGACAAAGTAGATGTATTAGATGCACCTACAGATAGGTTCTAAGATGTCCCAAGTAGTTGAGAGCCTAGGCGTAGTGGAAGGATCGTCAGGGCGCCTAACAGATTGATGGGTGGGGCCTTAATAGTTGACCGTGACATTGAGTCTGATCATTTTAGCTACAAAGAGGTAATTAAAGATAAGGATGCAGACCAGTGGGTCTTGGAAATGAAATCTGAGATAGGGTCTATGTATTCTTGTCAGAGTTGGGAACTTGTAGAGTGCCAGAAGCCATTAAACCCATTGGATGTAAATGGGTCTACATGAGAAAAAGAGAAGTGGACGGGAAGGTAGAGACCTTCAAGGCAAGACTGGTTGCTAAGGCTTTTACCCTAAAAAAAGGAATCGATTATGATGAGACCTTCTCACCAGTAGCCAGGTTAAAGTCCATAAGGATACTCCTATCCATTGCAGCACATTATGATTATGAGATTTGGCAAATGGATGTTAAAACGACCTTTTTGAATGGTCATCTTGAGGAAGACATCTATATGGTGCAACCAGATGGTTTCATTTGTAAAAATTAGGAGCATATGGTATGAAACTAAAGAAGTCCATGTATGAGCTGAAGCAAGAATCACACTCATAGAATATTAGATTTAATGAAGCGATTAAGTCTTATGAGTTTGGGTAATTAGTTGATGAACCATGCATGTACAAATGACATTACCAGAAAGTAGTGTCTTTTTTGGTATTGTACGTGGACGACATGCTACTCATTGGGAATGATGTAAGTGTCTCATCAGCTATAAAGATTTGATTTTCAAGTCAGTTCGATATGAAAGATCTTGGAGAAGCCAGCTATATTCTTGGTATCAAGCTTTTGTGAGATTGTAAGAGCAGGATGTTCGATTTTTCTCAAGCCGATTATATTGACAAAATGATGTCAAGGTATCACATGGAGCACTCTAAGAAAGGGCTTTTACCTTTCAGGCATGGAGTCCCTATTTCCTTAAAGTAGTGTCCTAAGACACCTCAACAGAAAGAGCAGATGAGGACTATTCCAAATGCATCGGCTGTGGGAAGCCGTATGTTTGCCATGTTGTACACAAGACCAAATACCTGCAATGTTGTTGGCATGGTAAGTAGATATCAATCTAACCCAGGTCCAATGCACTGGGTGGCAAAGTAGCATATTCTCAAGTACTTACAGATTATATGCTAATCCTTCATAGTGACGAGCTGGTTCCAGTAGGCTATACTAATTTAGATTTTTGGTCAGATAGAGATGTCAGACGCTCAATGTTTGGATATGTCTTGACCCTTTGAGGTGGAGCCATCAGTTGGAGGAGTGTCAAGCAGTCTTATATTGTTGACTCAACCATGCAAGCCGTATATGTTGTAGCTTCAGAAGATGCAAAGAAGACATGTTGGCTCAAAAAGTTCCTGAAAGATCTTGAGGTAGTTGGAGATGGTCTAACACCCCTTACTATCTTTTGTTACAACTCGAGTGTGGTGGCTAATTCTAAAGAGCCTAGCAGGCACAAGGTGTCCAAACACATTAAAAAAAATACCACCTCATTAGAGACTACGTGGAGAAGGGCGTGATAGCGATCTTGAATATAGATATGAGCAATAACCTTGCATATCCTTTTACAAAGTATTTGATAGAGAAGACTTTGAATCACATTTAGAAGTGACGGGAATAAAGTGTATAGTAAATTGGATATAAGACAAGTGAGAGATTATTAAGAACAGTGTCATGAAAAATTCAAATTTAACATGTAATTATTACTTATTACATAATGAAATTTAAGTTCTAGTCACTTCCTCATTAAATTTGTGTAACTGAGTATATATTACATATCATTTTATTTCAAGTTCCATCCATGTGATGGAGGTAGTTAGTAGACCACATTTACATGTTTGCTCTAAGTAGAATATTTGATTAACCCACAGATAAACTTGGAGAAAAAGGAATAAAATGCTATTTGAGGGTAACGGCATGAAGTGTGACAAGAATCAGGTATTCAATATGGAATCTATAGTCTCTTATAAGATACAGATGTCCCTTTAGTTGATTCGCAAATGTTTGAATTAATTTGGAAACTTTGGCCAAAGTGTTCAAAGTGTTTGACATTTGGAATTTATATTTTGAATTTGTTCAAGTATAAATGGATTACTCGAAAAAGGGGAAGACGGAAACTAATGAAAAAGCTGTGAGAAAATTAATAGTAGTAGTTATAGTTATTTTTTCTCATGGATGTCTTATATCGGAGTTGTTGTTGTCAGCATAGTCTATTTGGGAATTGTCAAATAAATAATTTAACTTTAGTGTGCAGTAGGATTTATTTAGTAGAATTAAGTTCTATTAAATGGTAATTAAATTTTATCATGCAATGATAATTAATTTAATCTATTTGGAGCAAGATTTAAATTGTCCTTGAGGTCATTGTGTAGGCTTCTATTTTAAATGCCATTATAAAAATATTAAAGAATTTTTGAGGTGAATTATTTATTGATGAAATAAGTAAATTTAATTTTGCTAAACATTATTCATGACATGAATAGAAATTAAAATTATAAAATAAAATTTTTTTAAAATAAAAAATTCATAAGATGAAGTTTTACATGTTGGAAAAAAGTAAAACAAAAATAAAAAAATTTGAAAAACAATGCGGAAATCCGCATACAAAGGCACTTTGGGGCGATCCCGTCCATAGGTGAGGACAAAAAGGAGCACGTGGCATAGTCCTAGGCACTCTCACGTGAGCGATCCACACCAATGGGCGTGGACCAATGAGCTAGTGCCACGTGGTGCTAGCTTGCTAGGCAAGCCATTTCTACGTTAGGTACATGAAATGACATCGTTTTGGCTTATATTTCGGTATCCCGCATTATTTTTTGTGATTTTTCACACCCCAGTAGTCTATTATAAATAGGGATACTGAAATAAAAGTTTAGCATCAATTTTATATTAAACGTTTTCTAAAAGTGTTGACTTTTGTAGACTTAAAACAGAGAAAATTTCAGTTGAAATTTTTTCTTAGTTTAATATTTTTCGGAACCCAGACTCTGGGTTTTTGAGGTGATTGGGTAGAAGGTCTTAGAGCCCCGGTTTTTCTTTCTTGAAGTGATATCCAGTTGTTCTTCTTTCCTTTTCTTTTTAGTTTTTTGCTTCTCTAATTTTTTAAAGTTTTGTATTATGCTAGTTAATAACCATGCTAGTATTATGAACATTTTTTGAGTAGAGGCTTGTAGATTTAAAATTAGGAATTTTAAGTATGTATGTGTGGTTTGAAATTAGGAATCTTAAACCGTTCCGCTGCATTAATCTAATTAATTTGGGAAAACTTTTGAAATTTGTCCCAACATTTATCAACCTAGTTCTATCTCGATGATTCACATATGACACTTAACGACTATCTGGGTGCAACCCATGTATCGCCGAGATCTTATCCCAATTATCTACTTAGGACTTCGTTTAATACGTACCACATACAGGTTTAAAAGATATACCATTCGCCAAAGTATAATTTTTATATATCTGCATGGCAGTGGCATCATCAAGACTTAGATTCCTTTAATACACCTTCACCAACTAGAAGTTTCGCATAAACTACTCTATTGAAATGTACGATGAATTGTACACCATACTCATACGAGAGCATTGTACAGTAGCAAGTTGGGAGGAAAAATGGGTTTTTCACTTCATGATCGAACATGTAATTGCCAAAGATTGCTCACGAAGTAGGGGGACTAGTATGTTGGTAATATAAATGATCAGCTTGCTATTATAGATAGACAAGTAAGCAAACAAGTATTATACAAAATCGAATAGTAATTAACTATATCTCCAAAACATATAAAATGTCCCCATGCGAAACACCGTGTAGGACACCCACCAATAAAACGCCACCTTCTATGATGCCCTATATGCAAAACACCTACTTTACATGCCACCTGGTACTATGCAGTAGGTAACTAAATAATAGGGTCAAACATGCTTGTCATTGAATTCATACATGTCTACTACCCCTCTTCTTGCATAAAAAGGGAAAGGAAGAGAAAAAGAAGGGGAAGGCAAGACTCCTTGCCCCATTCACAGCTCCTTGTTCCACAACTATTTCCCTGGAGCAATGACAGACCAAGTCTTTTGTTCATCTTAAAGAAATATCAAGTCGGATGTATAGCTAGAACTTTAGTTATGCTCATCCTTACAAATCCCACATCAAACCTAACTCAAATATGGTGCATAAGCACACTAACCAAATTCATCACAAATACCACAGACTAGTTCATTATTTTAATCCCTAACTTAAGTATTAGTCAAAGTTTAACATGAAATTAGGTGTAACAAAAAAATTTACTTTTATCACTTGACCATTAAATTGTATGTATGTATTGGTACCAAAAATATGAAAATGGAATATAGATATATGAAGTGACCCCACATCATAATCTCTCTCTTGGTTGGTGGTGAGATAGTCAAATTAGCGTATCTCTGAGTTAGGTTCGACTGCCCCGAGTCCCTCAATTTAGCTTAGATTTTTCTTTTTACTACAAATTTTAAACAACGAATATGAGATCATGTTAATTAATTATGTATTTTGTCCTTATAATTACCCTATATGTATATACACACACATACATTAATTAATTATGTAACTAATATAATTTTCTAATTTTCTTAGTGTTAAGTGTCTAGATCTGCCACTGTTTGCCCCCAGCTCACTAACTATTGTTCAAAAAGCATCCGTATGAAAGAAGGGAAAACAAAATGGAAACTTCACAAATTTAGACACTTATTCCACACTTGCCAACCCTTACTACAGCCAATGAATACATGGTCAATAGTTTCAATCTCACATCCACATAAAATGCAATTTGTATCATCAAGGACGCCAAACTTCGATGCAATTTGCATAAGTTATTATATAAGTGTTTGATTACTTGTGACACACGCTTTATGCCATTAAATAGTTATATTTGGATTCAAATGTTGCATAGAACCTTGGCTAAAACCGCTGTTGCTGAACTAAACATCCTTTCTATTTGTTAAAATAAATGAATTACTGCTGATTGTTAAAAAATTGTTGCCTTAGACCAAATGTAATGGTTATTTGGTGCATATGTAATAGTTCTTGACCGGCAAGTTTGGTCATTTAAGTTGCAATGGGATAGTTGGTTTTTCAGATATGATATCATAGCCTTGTTGACCCTCGGATCACTAGTATAAATCCAAACAACTCCTAATTTCAATATAATTTCTAGATGTAGGAGTTAAACCTATGCAATATCCAATCTTGAAGCCACATGATCATTTAGGAAAAGGACGTTTTACAATATCAAATCATTCTAGTGCCTTCACTATAAACTTAAGTTTTTGGGATGTATAGTTCCTTGAATCATACATTAATTAATATTTTATTTATTATAATTTTATCAAGGGACTTCACTGATAAAATTCGACTGTTCATTAACATTATAATATAAAGTACATATAACCATATAAATCATTAGCATAGCACAAAGATGCACTTTTCTTGTTTGCGGAGCACAAACTAGCACATGGACCTATAATAAAAATTACCCAATAATTTATTTTATTCCATAGTTGCCACACCAATATTGTTGGCTGGTCAATCCAATGTCTGAAAATATAAGATATGGAAAGTATAGAATGGAATGACTGGGTGAAAGACAATCCCCACTTAGGGAACAAAACCTTTTCTTTTTGGAAGGTTATGCTGGTGAGCAGGAATAACAATGGGCAGGTAAAATCTGTTATTTGTCGGTTTTGTGCCATGTTTGGGATGTGTATGCTTACAAGTGAAGCGGAGAGCAGGTATATATTGAGTATAAGTCACCATTCTTGCCATAGGTATGGGGTGGGTATGTGTACAATGTTGTACCTGCCGTGCACCTCCTCATACCCGCCATATCTGTCCCATACCTGCTGTAGTTTATATCTAATCAACTTTCAAATTAAAATAATAACATATACTTAAATTTAGTTACATAATTTATCTATCAATGTTATAGCTAAATATAATTGAATTCTATAAAACAGTATTAAATTACTAATATGGGCATATATAGATAATCGTTTTGTATCCATATTAGGGTGGATATGGGGCAGGTATTAAAGACCCATCCGATACTACTGAATTATACGGCGCATATGGCTACGGATTTGTACCTGCCTAGGCGGGTAAGGTATTTACTTCATAACTATGGCGAGTAATGGGGTAGGTATAGGTACGGATTTGGGTGATGGGTACGTGTTTGGAGGAAGCATCCCTCATACGCGTCTTGGGCAAGAGGAGTATCAAGATAGGCGACCTCCTAGGATGTCCTCGTGTTGTCAACCCTATAAGGTTGGGGTCCTCGAAAATAACCTCTCGGCAGGGCTATATCCTGAAGGGGTAAGGCAGCATACATCCACCTCCCAAGACCCCGCTTAGGCGGAAGCCCTTGAGGCACTGGATCTGTTGTTGTTGTTGTTGTCTCTTGTACACGCCTCGCCCCATTGCTATCAATAGTTTTTTAGTGGCAATTTTTTTGGGTGAAGTATATTTTAGTATCTTAAATTTTGGTCAATTATTATTTTTTTTTTTTATTCACATACTTTACATATTTATTTTTTAGTCTATTGCTTCAGGTAAAAAATTTCTAAATCCATCATTTTGAAATATGATATCACCTTTCTGAGATATGGTATCATCTTCTTAATTGTTTGTAAATTTTAATTTATGATATTATTTTTTTGGTTATATAATGTCACTTTTTTATAAAATTGAATTAATAGATCATAAGCAGTTAGACATAAAAAGTAATTTTACCCTAACCAAGTGACAAACAATACGAAGTTAAAAAAATAATTTCATTAGATGGAAGCTAAATGTACTTCACCTTTTTTCAAATCAAGTTTGCAGCCCCAATATCCACATACAAAGCAGAAAAGAGGAAAGAAAATGAGAGTCCATAAACCCACCTCTTTTTTTTTTTTGTTTGAACGGAGTCCATAAACCCACCTATACCATCACAATGAAGGGGGAAAAATAGATGGGATCCTTCAATAAATATGTTGGACATAAAGTATATGACATATAATCTAAACTTTTATAAATAGTTCATGTCATTGGCACACCAAATAATAGAATTACGATGACCTAAACCAGATTAACCAGACCCAAGATTGATCAAATTTAGGATGACCAAAAATTAAAATGGCTCAAAGCCGGAATAACTTGACCGAGACCAAACTCAACCCAACTATAGTTGAAAACCAAAAGTGACGGGAGCCTGAATGGGTCAATACTAAGCCCAGCCCAATTTGAGTCTCCTGTAGACATGAAATGACTCAAAACTGAATAGGTACACCCCAACCTGACCGAAATGACCCGATTTTCACCTTAAAGAGCTTCTAATTTGTCTTCCCTACATAATATTTATGTTTTTCTTTCGAAAAATATTTTACTCTTCTTCTTTTAGATATATTGACATTTTATACATATTATAAATATTAGCCTTTTCAGGTTTTTTTTTTTTTTAACATATTGTTTTTTGAAAGTATTTTTGGCAATAAAATTTTGGAAGAATGATGAAAAAAAATACCAAATTAGGCATATATGAATTCTTTTTAGCACTGCACTTGCTAATTTAAAAAGAAAGGTATTGTATTAGTGTTAATAAATTTTTTTGGCACCGAGATAGAAAAAAATTAATTTTTTTAGCATTGTATAATAGAGTATGAATTCCACTTGCCTTCTTGCAACTGGAGAAGAATAAAGTTCTATTTAATATAGAAACAATAATTAATAAAACACTGAACTATCTCTAGTTAATGTTTTGTCACTATACTTATACAAGTAAAAGAAAAGGATATTATACTAGCCAAAATGAATAATTATAAACTAATTCTTTTAAGCACTGTATGGCATATAACACTTGCTCATATGCTTATATCCTATGTCATAATTCAAAGTATTTTCGCTCAATACTAATGTGGAACAAGATTTTGATAATATATAAGTACATCCTTTTGATGCGTTTTGGCATAAACATCATATGTGTTGACACATACTTGGTGTGTGTCGACACACTTATTACAAAAACACTCTTGGGATGCTGTGCATTGACACAAAGATGCTGCATGCTGGCATACAATATTACAAAAACTCAAGTCCCAAAAACTGAGGTTGTGTGTTGACAGGCAAGGCCATGTGTCGACACATACGGCGGTTCTGAGCGTCATTTTGCATGAATTTTTGTGACGAGTAGGAAATGATATTTGGCTTCTTTTGAAGAGTTTCTCTCTTCTCAAAGGACACTTAGTAATTTAAATAAAACCCTTACCAAATGTGTTTAAGACACTTGAAAAATTACTTGTGAAAGTCATATAATTCCTTTTTTTTTTTTTTTGTTAACGAGGGACTAGGTTGCTTCTGCCAACCCCGGCATATGAGGAGGCCCACAATCCCCATGAGCAGGTAAGTTATGAGTATATCCTCAACGAATCGAACTCCTAACCCATGGGCAATGATCGCATGGGTAAGAGACGCTACCAATTGAGATGCCCTTTTGATGGGCATATAATTCACTATTTCTTCTATTTTGGAAATCAATATTTTCTATACTCATTCTCTTTTTGTGTTTTGTTATCATTATATTCCCGAGACTATTCCAATAAGCACGAAATAAGTCTTAAAAAAGATGGCACGCCACACGCTTTGAAGAAAGTTTGATTTTAGTACCGGCTTTTATTGAATTTCCCTAACTCATTTCGTTCTAATCTGGTAAATTTGTAATAAAATTCAACAAATTTTGTACCAAAGTGCTAACATAGCAAATGTATATTACAGTATTTTGTGAAACATTTCTAAATTTGTTCGATTTTTACAAAAATATGACAAATATAAAAACTTGCACATTCTTTTTCTTTTACTTTTGTATGTATAGTGCTAAAACAATTAACATAGAGATATTTTGGTGTTTTATTAATTTTTTTTTTTACATTAAAATTAGCTTGATTCTTCTCTACTTGCAAGGAGGCATGTGGAAGTCACACTCCACCATGCAGTGTTAAAAAATTAGTTTTTCCTAGTTTGATAGCAAAAAATTTATTAATATTAGTACAATATCTTTCTTTTTAACTTAACAAGTACATTACTAAAAATTTTCATATATGCCTAATTTGTTATTTTTTTTCATAGTTGTTCCTAAAATTTATGTGATTTTCTGCATAAAAATTTTTGGGAAGAGTATTTTGTGCATGCACATCCACCCTGGTGTTTTTTTTTTTTTTTTTTTTTCCAATTATTGAACATTGATATAGAGTGATCGGCAGACAAATTCCGAAATATATAGTCTGCGAAATAATACATTGAAGACAATAACACCCTTGTTTGAGACATGGAGCACAACCAACCAAAACAATGGTTGTACAATTAGATTCTATATGAGAATTGGTTTTGCCTTTTCACTGTTTGTTACGTGCACTTTGTGGAAATTTTTTTTTAAAGAAAATGCTTTTTACCTATCATAGAGAGTTGAATTGGATGAGCTTATTGACATTAGAGGCCATAATATCCCACATGATTTGATCGAAGAATGACAGGCCAAGTTTGATCTTGGATAGAATTATGTTGTTTGATCTAATTTTCGATAGATTATATTTAAATAATTTTCAATACTTCATATCTAAATTACGCTGAGTAAAAGTTCAATGAGGTCATAAATAAAAAATCAGGGGACCAAAGCAAATAATTAGTTCGTTCCACTCATGGACTAAACAGCTAAGTGCGATCCACATTTAATGTTTTGATTGCTTGAACATACCTGCCAACACCGATACTCTATGCAATCTAGTCTACCTTGGAAGTCACCATCTTAAAACAATAGAGGTGCTGACTTGTGCAAGCTCAAGCCACACCAGATCGAAGACTGAAGATTGAAATTTTACAATATTCATCTCGGTCCAATCTTTCCCCATATTCAAGTTTTCTGGTCCTTGTTTTATATTATGCAAATATCTTGTTATTATGATATTAATTACACCAGATTTGCATTGAGTCAGACAAAAAGATCTATTAAAATTCAAATCAAGTACCGATGACAGGATCTAATCTTAAACCACTATTTCGAATGCTAGAGTTTAGAAAATAATATTTACTTCCAACCAAACAAAAGGAAAATATTTATAGATTATTGTTTTCATGGAAATACTTTCTTTTAGTAACTATTTTCCATGAAAAGGTTTCTTTTTGCAGTGAAACAGAGCCTACATGTTATTGTTTTATTGTTTCGAAAGAATAATTTTTATCATTTTGAATTATCATATTTGCTTGAAGAGTTAATTTATTCTTCAATTACTTACTATATATATTGTATTACTTCTTACGTTATACTATAAAAAATTATATGATAAGGGATGGAAGATTTTTTTTCATATGAGGACTTTATATTGATACAGCGCGTGACAGGGAAAATTGGGCAACGGGAAGGTTCAACGACCTTCCCTTTTGAAATTTATTATCACTGGAATAAAATTAACAAAAGAGATTCATAAGCTCGTTTCTCACAAGTCGAGAAATCGAGGTTACAAAAGAAAGAAAACAATTTATTGGAATTTTCAATAGGCTACCTAAAAAATTACCTCTTCTTACCCTTTATATAGAGGATGACAAGAATTCAAACTTGAAATTCAAATTAACAATTGAGATAAGGAAGCCAAAACTAATCAAGTAAGAAAATCCCTAAAATCTCAGAAATCCCTAAAAATTTCGACTCGGAAGAAAGACTCGTTCAAAGTGGCCAGATCTTGGCGTCACGCAAAGTCTGCTCGCGCCAAGCACGCTCCTACTGAGGATTTCAGTCATCCTTCCGCCAAACCGGGGCTTGACGCCTTAGCCCGCTGCATCATCCTCCCCGGGTAAGAGAGAATTCGCCCTTGAATTTGAATAGGGATCAACACTGACATTTTTTCGCCAAGGTAAGAGCTAAGATGCTTGACGTTAAAAATGTCTGAAGTTTGCATGCTAGGCCAAAGCTGTAGTTGGTAAGCACTGTCGTTGATCTTCTCAAGGACCACCAATGGACCAATCTTACGGGCTAAGAGCTTGTTATATTCCCAAGCTGGAAAGCGTTCTCGCGTTAAAATTGCCCAAACCTTATCACCAGCTTGGAGCTGAATTCCTTGTCGTCTGCTGTTACCTTCGACAACCGTGCCCTCATCTGTTCGTGAATGTTTTGAAGGGAAGATATGAATTCTTCAGCCTTACCATGGGGGCACGCCAAGTCTGGGACTGGAGCTCAGTCAATGGGAGATCATGGGACAAACCGTAAACCACTTGAAATGGCAGGAATCCCATGCTTTTATTCACAGAACTGTTATAAGCAAACTCAGCTTGGTGAAGTTTCATTGCCCAACATTTGGGGTTCTTTGTGTACAAGCATCGAAGTATAATTCCTAAGGAACGATTGGTTACTTCGGTCTGTCCATCGGTTTGCGGGTGATGGACCGTGCTGAAGGAAAGTGTGGTATTCGCCAATTTCCAAAGGCTCCGCCAAAAGTGATTGACGAACCAAACGTCTTTGTCTGATACAATGCTAGACGGTAATCCATGGAGTTTGTAAACGTCTTTGAAGTAAACACTTGCAACGTGGGTGGCATCTTCGGCTTTCTTGCATCCAAGGAAATGTTCCATTTTGGAAAACCGATCAACTATCACAAAAACAGGGTCAACCCCGCCCATTATCCGAGGTAACCCCAACACAAAGTCGATGCTCATGTCTGCCCATGTCTGATCTTGTAACGGTAAGCAGAGTTCCACATTTGTCATCCCGCCTTCAAAAATCTGACAAGTACGGTAGCGCTTGACGAACCTCTCAACTTCCTTGTGTATGGTGTGCCAAAAGTAAGCGGCAGTAATAAGCTTCAACGTCTTGTCCCTGCCAACGTGTCCTGAATTGTGCTTTTCTTCTATGATATTTTGATGCCAACTGGAATTTGGGACACACAATTGGTTCCTCTTGAATAAGAATCCATCGTGGAGTGAGTAGTCAAGTACTAGGCCTAGCTAGGCGTCACAGCATACACTGCCGAAGGTTGGATCATCACAGTACATGTCTTTAAAGTGCTCAAACCCAGCCATCTCGGTCTTGCATTGCATGAGGATCATGGTTCTCCTGGTCAAAGTGTCAGCCACCTTATTCAGTGCGCTTGAAGTATGTTTGATAAAAAAGTGGAAGAGTTTGATGAAACCCGCCCACTTAGTGTGCCTTTCTGATAACTTCTCTTGGCTATTGATAAACTTCAGGGCCACATTGTACTAGTATAGAATAAACTCACGGTTCACCAAATAAGACTTCCAATGCCGGAGTGCACTAACCAAAGCATAGAACTCTAAGTCGTATGTTGAATACCTCAACTTACTCCCATGAAGCTTTTCACTAAAGTAAGTAATGGGCCTTCCTTCTTGACTAAGGAAGGTGCCAATACCAACCTTTGAGGCATTGGTGTGCAGCTCAAAGGTTTTCTGAAAGTCGGGTAATGCTAACACGGGAGCTACTGTTAGCTTCTTCTTGATGATGGCGAAAGCGGATGCAGCTTTAGGCGTCCACACAAACGGACCCTTCTTCAGGAAATCTGTGACTGGCGCTACGATTGAGCTAAAGCCAGAAACAAAGCGTCTATAGAATGACGCCAACCCATGAAAGCATAGGGCTTCGCCAATTGACTTTGGTGTTGGCCAGCCGCGGATAGCTGCTATCTTGCCTCATTAGCGGAAATACAGTCCTTGGAAACAATGAAGCTAAGGAAGGTCACCCTTTCCCTCATAAACTCACACTTTTTCAATGTCGTAAACAAACGTTGAATTCTCAAAGCATGAAGTACCTCTCTCAAATGATCAATATGCTCACTACAGTTACGGCTATAAATTAAAATATCGCTAAAATAGGCGATGACGAACTTGCTAATAAACGGACGTAATACCTGGTTCATAAACCTCATGAAGGTACTAGGCACGTTAAAAGTTTTTTAAAAGATGTCTTCCATTCATCCCCAGGAGATATGCGGATCTGATGGTCACCACATTTGACGTCCAGCTTGGAGAATACCTTGGCGCTTTACTACTGATCTAACAGATCATCTAGTCTCGGGATGGGGAAGTGGTATCGAACTGTTATCTTGTTTATAGCTCCACTGTCCACACACATACGCCAACTCCCATCTTTCTTCAACTTCAGCAAGGCTAGAATAGCACAAGGGCTCAAGCTTTCCCTAATGAAGCCTCTGGCAAGCAGCTCTTCAACTGGGCATGTGAGCTCTTAATGCTAAGAAGGACTCATGCGGTAGTGGGACTTGTTTGGTAAAGACGCACCAAGAACAAGGTTGATCCTATGCTAAATGTCACGCAAACGTGGTAGCGCCTTTGGCAAGTCCTCCAGGAGCACATCGGCAAACTCCTTGAGTAGGGACCCAATTTCTCTTGGCAATTCTTTGGGAGCAACTTCGGCTTCTTTTCCAATCGGGATGAATACAACTTTGGCGACGCCAACTTCTTTGGCAAACATGGCGCGACCCCTCACACTGGGGTGTTGGGCTACAGAAGCCTTTGGTTTCTCCTCCTTCCTTGACAATTACACTGTCTTGACCCCCTCATATAGAAAACTATACATGTTTCTCCTTCCATCATGCACAGCTCCTCGGTCATATTGCTAAGGACATCCTAAGGGCAGGTGGCACGTGCCCATGGTGACTACATCGCACCATAATCCTTTTTTATACTTGGGTCCAATAGACAAATTGACATAACATCATTGAAAACTGTTACTTGACTTCCCTTCTTCAGCTAAGACAACTTATAAGGCTGCGGGTGCACTTTTGTCTTCAAGCCTAACTTAGTTACCGCCTCCTCTGAAATCACATTCTCATAGCTTCCCGAGTCTATGACTACATGACAGACTTTACCGCTAATGGTGCATGTCGTCTGGAAAATATTGTTGCTCAGCCAATCGTCTCCTTGTTCATTTCTTGGCGTGAGGCAGACACGCCTAACAACTAAACACTGACCCTTGTCTCCTTTAACGAGATATTCTCCTAGTTCCATCAAGTCTTCTTGACCTTCCTCTTCAATGGGCTCGCCTTCTTCTTTAGTGGGCTCGTTAATGAGAAGAGCCTTACCTGGCACGTCTCCCTTTCAGCATTCGGAGGCATGGTGACCCATTTCTCCACACTTGAAGTAACATATTCATGAAGAACCTGCTACTTCTTGATTGATTTGCTTTCCAATAACAACGAGCGGTGGTCTGTTTTGGGCATTTGGGGTTTGCGTTGGCGGCACACTGTTCACCTCCCTTCCGCCAGCTTGATTGGTCCCGACTCCACCAGAAGGGCAGCGCCTTTGCTACCGTTCTACATTCACGGCTCTTCAAGATGCTTTAGCCACAATAAAC
The DNA here is from genome assembly GCA_018398585.1 of Simmondsia chinensis. Lineage (NCBI taxonomy): Eukaryota > Viridiplantae > Streptophyta > Magnoliopsida > Caryophyllales > Simmondsiaceae > Simmondsia > Simmondsia chinensis. Next base: position 13,405,525 of record JAGTTD010000025.1, read on the forward strand.
ATGTAAAACATGTTGAGTACATCTTGGATGGACTCTATTAGTCCACCAATAAAGCAATCCGCCAGCTGCTCTTCTGACTCCGTCAAGTCGTTTCTAATGACTAGAGAACTAAAGTCAGCATTATATTCCTCCATAGACTTGGAGCCTTGGCGTAACCCCTGAAGGCATTAGTACATCATTCGCGCGTGGTTGTGTGGTACGAAGGCACTACGAAGGTGCTTCTTCATCTTATCCCACGTCTCAACCTTGGACTTCCCTTGCCAGAATCAAGTTTGTTTTAATTGGTTCCATAAGGCGGCCGCCCTACCCTGAAGGCGGGTAGCAACTAGTGGCGCGTGCTTCCTCTCAGGTATTTCTCTAAATTCAAGGACTTCTTCAACGGCTACAAGCCAATCTAAGAACTCCTCTGGGCGTCCTCCTCCATTGAACTCAGGTATTTCAATCCGAAGTCTGAATTCCCACCTCCGATGCTCACGGTCACCAATATGGCCCTGATGGCGTCTAAATCTTGTTCCGGCATGTCTTCATTATGAAAAAAATTGTTCAAGTCTTCACCTATTACGCTCGATGAAGGTGGGCATTGGGGCCTAGCTCTACCTGATGGGTTGAGGCTTGCTCCGATTTGGATAAATTGCTCTTCGATCCACCGGAATCTCTTTTCCAATTCCTTCAATCTCCTTTCATGCTATTGATGATGGTCTCGGTTAGTAATGTCCTAACGGTGGCATTCCTCTATCGTCTATTGGGGGCCATCATTCAGGAAACAAACTGTGCTGTGATACCAGATGATGCAGCGCGTGACAGGGAAAATTGGGCAACGTGAAGGTTCAACGACCTTCTGTTTTGAATTTTATTATCATTGGAATAAATTTAACAAAAGAGGTTCATAAGCTCAATTCTTACAGGTCGAGAAATCGAGGTTATAAAAGAAAGAAAACAATTTATTGGAATTCTCAATTGGCTACCTAAAAAATTAAATCTTCTTCCCCTTTATATAGAGGATGACAAGAATTCAAACTTGAAATTCAAATTAACAAATCAGATAAGGAAACCAAAACTAATCTAGTAATAAAATCATTAAAATCTCGAAAATCCCAAAAATCTCGGCTGGAAAGAAGGACCTGTTCAAAGTGGCCAGATCTTGGCATCACGCCAAGTCTGCTCACGCCAAGCATGCTCTTGATGAGGATTTCAGCCGTCCTTCCGCCAAGCCGGGGCTTGACGCTTTAGCCCACTGCATCATATATGTAGAAATATATCAAATAGCACCCGTGTCATTTAAAAGTCATCATACTTTTCTCCGAAATTATAGGCGAATGTGTGTAAGAACCAACCTAATTTCTGTCATATTAAAATTTTCATAGTCGTGCTAAATTTTCAGGCAGGGGGTCCTTGAAAATAGCCTCTCGTCAGGGTCTCACCCTGATGGGGTAAGGCTGCATACATCATACCCCCCAGACCTTGCACAAACGAAAGCCCTTGTGGCACTGAAAATGTTGTTGTTGTATAGTCATGCTAAATAAGCTCTCAATTCGTTCACAAGAATATAAATTGTACACTTGTCATTTATTTAACTTCCATAGAATCATGTCAAATAGACTCTCAATATTTGATAAAAAAAAAAAAAGGGACTCTCAATAAATAATTCATTCAAAAAAATATAAAATATATACTCATTGCTTATTTTAAAGTCATGTTAAGTAAACTCTCAATAATTAATTAATTCATTAAAAATAATATAAATTATATACTCGTCATTTAATTAATCCATGCAAAGCCTCAAATAAACAAAGGAACATCATAAGATATAAACAAGTTTTATGTTGCAACAAATGACAAAAATTCTTAAATCGAATTTAATTTTTCTTGAAAAATATTTTCCAAAGAACATTGTTTTTGGGGGAAAAGGATTTTTCCATTATCAAAGGAACCATAAATATTATATATATACACATATACAATAACATAATCAAAATTATTAATTGATTAAAATATTCAAGTAAATATATTTGTAGTTAATGCGTTTTAGTGCATCTATTCTTGGAACATTATTTCGTATTTGTAGAATTGCTCCTGTGCATATGTCGAATTTCTTTTTCTTTTCTTTTGCTAGCGAGAAACCCAATTATCTAGTGAATCCCAACTTATGCAGGGACCCACACACTACATGAGTCAATTAAGTAAAGAATTCCTCGGGAAAGGCTCAAGGGCAGAATCAAACTCTAGATCTTTTGATCTAAAACAACACTCTATTTCTTCACTTGTCTTCTACTAATGAGATAAGACTCTAGTATTTGTGGATATGCCACCCCAAGTAAGCAAAATTACAGGTATATGGATTTCCAATGGAAATCCACCAACCTACTTTAAGCCCTAATAAAGTGATCATTGATTACCAACAAACATTGAGAATTATTACAATAATCCAAATTAAAAAAAATGTAATATAAGCATAATTTTGTGTGAAAAATTATGCGTAATAATACTTTGTTATTAGATACCCGCTAGATACCCTCGAGTGATAGATCAAGAACGTGTATGACCTTATACCTACCCTGATATCCACTCCACTACCTCTCAAAAATAATGGGGCAAATGGTGGGTATGAATTTGGGTAGTGGATCTAGTATAGGGAGAAAAACCACCCCTCCCCCCAGCCCACCCGATCACATTTGTATATGTTAGAAGTTACATGTTATCATTATAGTAAAAGGCCAACATACTGTTTTGATAGAGGCTCTGTGAGTAGAAGAACTAGAGAGATGCTGTCAAATGGTCTTTGCCTAGGTGGTTGAGGATGTTCGTTTGATGAGGTATTTTCTATTTTGCTTCTATTTGTTTTTTTTTTTTTTTTTTTTAATTTTTGTTGTCGGTTCTGGTTTTCTGTTTCATTGTGCAGCTACTTCATCCAATTTTGAGGTCGGTATCCAATTATAAAAAAAACATAGTTACTTGTCATCACTACAATAGTAACCTATGGCCACAATAATTGTTCTTGTCGTCACCACATGAGTTACTTGTGATCACCACATCAGTTACCTGTGGTGACTACAATAATTCTTTCTTATTGCCAAGTGAGATAGATGTGATTAGCATGTGAGTTACCTCTAATCATTACATGAGTACTATAGTTATCTATAACAACACACCAAGTTACAGCTAATCACCACAAGAGTTACCTATGATTACCACATGAGTTACTTGTGATCACCGAGCTAGTAGCCTATGGTCATCAAAGTAATTACATAAGAGCAGTTACCTATGATTACCATATTAGTTGGATCATCACATGGGTTACATGTGATCACTATAAGACTTATTCGTCATCGCCATAAATAGTAAGATGTCATCACCATAGTGATTATTGTAATCACCATGCGAGTCACCTATGATCACTATGTGAGTTTCCTTTTATCACAACCATGGGTTACTAGTGACCACCTCAATTACATTGATTACCATACACTGATATATGGTTCCTATATATACCAACTACGAAATAAATACAAGACCAAATCAATAAACCTAGGTAGATAGCAAGTCAAAATGTAGCATTTAAAGCTTTTAATCTGGCTGTGGCAAAGTTGTAACTAAAGTAAACTTTCCTTTCAATTCTATTCCGAAATTGGGTTTTGAACCATTTTGGTCAATTACATTTCTACCGCTGCCATTATTTGTCTATTAGGTGATTTATTCTTACGTGCTCCCCGTCTATTGCTGCCCGTTGGTGAGCTTGTCCTAGAAGCTTCTTATGCATCTTTTGAATGATCTCATCCAACGGCCTTTGGCATGGGCACACGTTATCGTCTCAGGCCCCCAGTTTGTATTAGTTTGGGTAAATTTGTGCCATTCATTCATATGAAAGGGACGGCAGTGATGGTGCCACCAAAGGTTGCACACAGATTGACCTTTGCCTATAAATAGGCCCTAACATTTTGGTACTGTTATGCTTTTCATTTTTTTCCAAAATTTTCCTTCATTGGTCTAGGGTTTCTGGTGCCTTCTCCTTGCCCTTGTGTGCATGGAAACTATGATAGTGTTAACCTTTGGAAGCTAGATCAAGCTCTCCTTGGATGGTAATAGTGGTGGTTCCTTGATGAGTTGGGTATAACTATATAACTTTTGTACTCTTTTAAGTTTTTGTCTCAGAAGCTTTAAGAAAGAGTCTATACTTGTAGCCTAGGTTTGAAAGTGTTCTATAATTTGTAATAAGTTCATTTTAATATAAGATGGACTTCTCTAGTGGTAGGAAGATCATGGGTGTAGGCCATTTAGGATTGAACCACGTACATCTAGGTTCTTTTTTGTTTGTTTTGTTGTTTTTGTTGTGTAATCTTCTATCATCTTTTGTAGCCTCTTATCAAACTCTGCTAAAAGCACTATCAAAAAACAATAACCAAGGTCCAACAAATGGTATCAGAGCTACTGGTTGGAAACTCTTGATAATGGCTTCTGCAAAGTTTGATGTAGCTATGTTTGACAGGAAGTATGATTTTGCAATGTGGAAAGTCAAGATGAGGTCTCGTGCTTATGGTTCTATCATTTTATGTCTTAATAATGCTGTGTTGTGCCAAGTTTTGAATAAGACCACTACAGCTAAGATTTCAGAGAAGTTAAGGGAAATCTATAAGTCTGAAACATTGTCTAATAGAATACTCTTTATGGAAATTTTTTTTGACCTGTAGAATAGAAGAAAACATACCATTAGAGGATTCCCTATATGACTTTAACAGATTGGTTTAAGACCTTAAGAATGTGAATGTGATCTTAGAAGATGAGGTTGAAGCTGTCATACTCTTATGTGCTTTAACTAAATTTATTAGAGCATTTAAAGATACACTTAGGTATGAACGTCAAAAAATGAGTTTGAAAGAGGTTACGCTGGCCCTTAGAAGTAAAATTGTTGAACTAAAAGGGGAGGGGAAATACCAAACTCATAGTTCCAGTGTTGAGGGGTTTACAGTGAGGAGTAGGACCAAAAACTGGGATAACAATGGCAATAGAAAACATTCCAAGAGTAAGAACCATTATTTATGTAAGGCTAAGAAACATTCTTCATGTAAGGCTAACAAAGATTACACTAATTTTATGAATGCACTAAACTTGGACACATTAGGAAACATTAAGCTGAAAGGAACATGGCCTAAGGCATTGGTAATAACGTTGTTTTTTGTGATCTTGATTGTGCTGAAGTGTTACTTATTTGATCAGAAACGCATGCTGCTGACACTACTTCTACTTATTCTAATTGTGATAATGTGTTACATATCTTTTCTGATGTTAATAAGCATGAATATAAATTCAGGATGTAGTTTCCATATGATTTCAGACCATTCAAACTTTATACATTACAGAGCCATTAATGGGGGAAAAGTGTTGTTGGGGAATAACCATGAATTGCAATGTAGTTGGGATGGGATATGCTAAAATAAAAGTGTCAAATGGGATTGTTTGTACCTTAAAGGGACTTAGGCAAGTACCTGCACTTCGTAGGAACTTGATTGCACTAGGACAACTTGACCAAAAGGGATTAACCTTTAGGGCCTATCAAGAAGAGATAAAAATATCAAAGGGATCCTTATTTAATCTAATGGGGGAGGTCAAAAATGGCTTATATGACCTTAAGGGTGAAATAGTTCCATGTGAGTCTCATGTTGTGACTAAAGTAGACCCAACTCACTTATGGCATAAGAGACTATGTCATATATTTGAAAGAGGACTTAATGAGCTGGCTAATCTATTGTGTGGTGATTTTGTTTCGAAACTTTACTTATGTGAATCATGCATTATTGGCAAACATCATAGACTTGCTTTTAATATTAAAAAGCATCTAACTAAAGATCGTTTAGACTATCGCATTCTGATTTCTGGGAACCCACAAGGGTCACTACTATGGGTGGTGCATTATATTTCTTGTCAATTGTTGATGACTATTCATATAATGTTTGAGTGTTTTTTATGGAAAAACAAAGGTGATTATTTTCCAACCTTTATAAGATGGAAAATTTTAATGAGAACCGAATTGGACGTAAAATAAATGTTTTGAGAATGAACAAGGGACTATAATATATTAATTCTGAATTTAACAAATTATGTGCCAAAGATGAGATCAAAAGACATCACACTATAAGGGGGATAACACAACGGAACAATGCAGCAGAATGCATGAACCAAACCTTATTAGATAGAGTTAGGTGTATGTTGTTTGCTTCTAGCCTAGGTAAACATTTCTGGGGTGAAGCAGTTAAAGCTACCAGTTATTTGATAAACAGAACCCCTTCAACAGGGATAGATTTCAAAACATTTAAAAAAAATGTGGTCGGGCAAACTAGCAGACTATTCTGTCTTGCATGTGTCTAGCAGTGTTGTGTATGCCCACCAATATGAGGGAAAACCTAAACCTAGGGCTGTAAAGGGTGTCTTCCTAGGTTATCTTGATGGTGTAAAGGCCGACATAATAGGCTTAAAGGAAGGAAAGAAAACTAGGGTCATAATTAGTAGGGATAAAACATATAATAAAACAAAAATGCCCTACTTAACTCAAGAAGATGGTATTGACTTGACCCTTAAAAATAGGAAATCTGATTCTAAAACATATAAATTTGAGTTAGATCCACCCGACCCTTTATACCCTAATAATCAAGAAGCTGAAACAGAAAATGAACCACAACAAATTATAGAACCTGCTCAAGGACAGTCCAGTGCTGATAGGATCACTAAAACTGAAGATGTCTTAGTTGAATAACTTAGATAATTATCAATTAGCCAGGGATAGAGTTAGAAAGGATATAAGGCCACCTGAAAGATTAGGCTTTCCAGACTGCATTACACGTGTCTTAAATACAACCTTAGAATAGGTTAAATCTGAGCCTCTAACTTTTAAAGAGGCTGTCAACAGCCAGCATTCAACTTACTAGTTGAAAGATATGATAACAGAAATGCAATCTCTTAGAAGGACTAGACAAGGACCTTAGTCCCTAGACCTTTGGGTGAGAAATTAGTTGAGTCAAAATGGGTCTTTAAGGTAAAAGAGACTAATACACTGTTGGAAAAACCTAGGAATAAGGCCAGACATGTAGCTAGAGGTTTTACTCAAAGGGAAGGGCTAGATTATAATTAATAAGATTTTCTCCCTAGTTGTTAAACATGCAACTATTAGGGTCCTCGTATCCTTGATTGTAAAACATGACTTGATCCAAGAACAAATGGACTTATCATAGCCTTTCTTCATGGTAAGCTCGAAGAAGAAATTTTCATGGCTTAGCTTTAAGGCTTTATAGAACTAGGAAAAAATAACCATGTATGACTACAAAAGAGATCCTTATATGGGTTAAAACAATCCCTCAAACAGTGGTATCATCGATTTGACCAATTTATGACTAAAAATGGCTTCACTTGTTGCATACATATTGTATGCCTTTATTTCAAGAATATTGAACTGAATTCTATGACATACCGGCTAATATATGTTTATGATATGGTGTTGACATGTAAAAGTAATATTGAAATTAAGACACCTAAAGAGCTTCTTAAAAGCAACTTTGACATGAAAGATTTGTGGGCAAAGCCAATAGATTTTTGGTATGGAATTCGCAAAAACACAGATTTGAAAACTATTCACTTAACTTAACAATGATATCAAGAAAAAGTAATAAAACATCTTAACATGACTGATTCAAAACCAGTCAAAGTTCCCATAGCCACAGATCATAAGTTTTCTACAAATTAAGTCCTAAAACAGACCTAGAAAAATCTGAGATGTCTAACATGCCATATGCTATAGTGTTCATAATGTATGCAATGTCCTACACCAGACTAGATTTAGCATACCCCATGAGTGTCTTATCTAGTTTTATGACAAACCCAGGAAAAGACGATTAGAATTGAGTTAAATGGCTACTTAGATATATAAAGGGGTCCATTAGTCTAGGCTTGACCTTTGGAAGGGTGGAGTAAGACCTAAAACTATAAGGATATACTGATAGCAAACATAGTGGAGATTTAGATAGGAGAAAGTCAACTAGTTCCTATGTCTTTACCTTAAACGGTGGAGCTGATTGCTGGAGATCTAAGCTTCAGTTAGTGACAACGTTGTCAGTGACTAAGGCTAAATTCTTAGCGCCGATAGATGCCATAAAGGATGGAATTTGGCTATGTGGGCTTTTACGTAAAATTAGACTGGACTTAGGGGTACCTATTATATATACCGATAGTCAATCAATCTTAGCCCTTAGCAAGAATCCTGAGTATAATGACAGAACTAAACATTAAGCTGTTAGGTGAAATTTTGTCAAAGAGAAGCTAGAAATAGAACAAATTAATCTACAAAAAATCTCCGCCGATGAGAACCGAGCGGATATGGGAACCAAGGTTGTGCCTCTTGTTAAGTTGATAAAATGTAACAACTTGATTCTTAGCTCTTAAGATCCTGGTAGTGAAATGGATCTTAATCTCCATAGTACCATAGTGAGTCCAGTAGTTGGCCTATAAAGTAACTAGATGGAGAATTAATGATATATGGTTCCTATATATACCAACTATGAAATAAATACGAGACCGAAAATGATAAACCTAGGTGGATAGCTAGTCAAAATGCAGCGTTTAAAGCTTTTGAACCTAGAAGTGGAAAAGTTGCAATAAAGTCAATTTTGAGGTCAATTCCATTCCAAAAATGGGTTTTGAACCAATTTGGTAGATTTCATTTCTTCCCCTGCCCATTCAACATGTTGTCATCTCATGCCCCCAATTTGTGTTAGTTTGGGTAAATCTAGGCTGCTCATTCATATGAAAGGGATGTTGTGATGATGCCACCAAAGGTTTCACACGGATTGACCTTCGCCTATATAGGGCCCTGATGTTTGGCATGGTTACACTTTCCATTTTTCTCCCAAATTTTCCTCTGTTTGTCCAGGGTTTCTGGTGCCTTCTCCTTGCCCTTTTGTGCATGGAAACTGTAATGGCATTAACCTTTTGAGGCTAGATCAAGATTTCCTTGGATGGCAACAATGGCGGTTCCTTGATGAGTATGGTGTAACTTGTATACTACTTTAAGTTTCTATCATACAAACTTTGAGAAAGAGTTTGTATTTGTAACTTAGGTTTGAATGTGGTGTGTAATTAGTAAAAATTTTATTGTAATAATAGGATAGACATCTCTAGTGGTAGCGAGATCATGGAAGTAGACCGTTGAGGCCTCAACCGCGTACATCATATGTCGTTTTCGTTGTTCTGTTGTTTTTATTGTGTAATCTTCCATTGTCTTTTGTAATCTCTAATCAAATATCGCTAAAACCACTATCACAGAATGATAACTAAGATCAAAATATATACCAATCACTTGTAATTAGGACCCAAGTTATATGTTATCACTCCACTGATTTATTTTTGAACACTAGGTGAGTTATTTGCATTCATAAAGGGAGTTACATGTTATCACCATGCGAGTTATATGTGATGCTCACACTAGTTACATGTGATCACCACAGCAATTACCTCTGAAAACAAAAGTTTGTACATATGATCACCAAAGTAAACACCACCATAGTTACTTATGACCACTACCATGTGTTGCCTATGAGAATCGCACAATAGTTACTGCTGATCACCATATCATTTACCTGTGACCAGCACATGAGTTACTTGTATTCACCATAAGAGTTACCCATGTTCAATACTGTAGTTATATGTATTCGCAAGCATGGGATACCTGCTATAAAAAAGCGACTTTGATCGGAAAAGCAATCACATGACATCACGATATTAATTTGTTGTGCTCGGCACTGTAGTTATTTATAATCACTATATTACTTACACCCCCAGACCCTGCTTATGCAGGATCCCTCGAGGCACTGGGTCGGTTGTTGTTGTTGTATATTAGTTACACATGGTCTTATTTTTTTAATATTATGACAAACTAAAATTTTCTTTACTATATCAATTATCAAAACTTGTAATTTTTTTCAAAGTTATATTTTCCATTTTTGTTTTCTACATTATTTTTTACTACATGTTCTTGTTTACTTGGGTACTAAAATGTTCTAATACTTGTGTGATAATAATTTTGTGACACTAGTTGCTCACATTAACCACATTAATTAATTGATCACCATAATAGTTACCTATGAACAAAGATTAGTTACATGTAATCACCATATGAGTTACCTGTGATCATCACAAGAGTTACTTGTGATCACAACTCTGGTTACCAATAATCACCACATGGTAGTTACTGATGATCAACATAGTAGTTACATGTGATCACTACAGCAATTACTTATGATCACCTACGTATGATTTCAATAGTTACCTAAGATCCTCATAACGGTTACAATGATCACCATAGGAGCTACTTTTCATCATCACACGAGTTACCTATGATCATCGCCACTAATCACCACATGAGTTAGCTGTGATCATCAACATGAGTTATTGCATCCCCATGCAAGTTACATGTGATCATCATAAGAGTTGGCTTAGATGACCGCAAAATGTTACTTAAGTTCACCGAAGAAATTACTTATGATCACCCCATTCGTTACATGTTATCACGGTAGTAGTTACAAGTGATCATCATAGTCGTTACTTGTGATCACCACGTGAGGAATCGGGATCATCATTACATTTATGTACTTTCACCAAAAAAGAGTGTTAAGATCGAGATTAAATCTTGATCTTAACCTAAGACAAAGAGAGTATGGGATGAAAAAGAAGTGAAGGAGATGAGAGAATAGAAAGAGTTAGATGAGAGAAAAAAGGTTTAATCTCAAAGAGATTGGTTTGATATTTTCATTGAATGCCCCTTCCATTACACAAGACCAATTACTTATAGGAATCTAGATACATTGGCTTAGACTCACTAAATCAGCGGCCAAAACCTACTGGGCAAGACTAACCGCAATAACCGACTCTTGGCACCAAAACTCTAATTTAAAAAATACAAGCTCACACGCCTTATTACAACTTGAATTACAACTCGAATGAAATAGAAACATAACAATCCCCTCCCCTTAAAACATTCTTGCCCTCAAGAATGAAAAGAAGGAAATTGGCTCAACAAAAATCTTTTCCCTTCCCACGTGGAGAATGATTCATCCAAATTGCACCAGCGCACCCCAACCTCCTGCCTGTTGGTACCATCTGCACTTTCCTGCTTGACTTCCTCTACTGCCGCTGGCTGCAGGATCAAGGATCCACTGGAACCAACCTTCGGAGGGTCTGGTGAAGAGATTTGGCCTTGTTTAACCTGTTTTTTAAGAAGTGAAACATGAAAGACAGGGTGAATATATGAATCGGGTGGAAGGTCCAGCTTGTATGCCACCTTTCCAATTTTCTCCAAAACCTTGTAAGGTCCAAAGAACCTTACACAAAGCTTAACATTCTTCCTTACAACTGCTGTGGATTGTCTATAGGGCTGTAATTTTAGGTAAACCACATCACCCACCTCAAAATTTCTGACTACTCTCTTGCGATCTGCATACCACTTCATTCGGGCTTGTGACTGAACGAGATTGTCCTTCAAAACCTACATAAGATGCTTCCTTTGCTGCACCAACTCAGAGACCTCAGCCATTTGTGACTCCACTCCTTACAACATCAATGGAGTGGGTGGATCATACCCATACAATGCCTTGAAGGGTGTAGTACCTAGAGAAGCATGGAAATGGGTGTTATACCAAAATTACGCCAATGAAAGCCACCTACCCCACACCTTGGGATGGCTAAACACCATGCTTCTAAGGTATTGCTCAATACATTGATTGACCCTCTCAGTCTGACCGTTAGTTTGAGGATGATAGGATGAGCTAAGGGCCAAGGTCGTTCCCAAGAGACCAAACAATTCCTTCCAAAAGCGACTTGTAAAGAGCTTGTCTCTATCAGAGACTATGGACTAAGGCAACCCAAGGAGATTGTAGATGTCATCAAGTAACACACGAGTCAATTTCTTAGCAGTCACAGATCGAGCTAAAGCAATGAAGTGACTAAATTTGGTGAACCGATCAACTACGACCCAGATCACCTCTTTCCCTTCGGATTTAGGCAATCCCTCAATGAAATTCATGCTTATGTTCTGCCATACCCCCTTTGGAACCGGTAAGGGTTGGAGAAGTCCTTGATATCTATGATCCCCAAGCTTAGTTTGTTGACATATCTCATAACTTTGCACAAAATCAGTCATTGTTCTCTTCATTCCCGGCCAACTGAAATGAACCTTGAGCCTTTGATACGTTCCTTCCACACCTGAGTGACACCCACCAAATTCCCCCCCCCCCCCCAATGAAGAATCATGAGAAGCACTGATGATCTGATGTCTAAGATCAGTAGAAATGCCAATATATAGCTTCCTTTGAGTTCTGATAATTCCCCGGGTTACATAAACATCTGAACCAGCAGCCAAACTACTCGCCTTGCCCACACTGTAAGCTGCTATACATTCTTAAGCAAAAGGATCATTCTCATAGGACTGATGTACTTCTTCCATCCAAGCAGGAGAGATCACTGAAATTGCCCCAAGAAAGCCCTGCTCACAGTCTTCCAACCTGCGCGACAGTGCATCTGCTGCAACATTTTCCTTTCCCTTCTTATACTCAATGTCATAATCAAGCCCCAACATCTTCATCAGCCCTTTTCTCTGTATTCTTGTGATAATTTTCTGCTCTAAATAGATGCTTAAGACTTTGGTGATCAGTCTTGATGATAAAATGATGCCCATCCAAGTATCAACAAGCAGAATCGCGAGATACACTTTCTCATATGTGGAAAGCGCCTGATGTTTTGCATTCAAAGCTTGGCTAAGATAAGCTATAGGCCTTCCTCCTTGTGACAACACTGCCCCAACACCATTCCCACAAGCATCAGTCTCCAATACAAAGCTTAAAGTGAAATCGGGCTTGGCTAATACAGGTGCTTTGCACATTGCAGCTTTAAAAGCCATCTGAGCTCCATCCGACCATTTGAAGGCATCTCTCTTCAACAATTCTGGGAGTGGCTTGGCTAGAGCTCCATAATTGGCTACAAACTTGCAGTAATATCCAGTGAGGCCCAAAAATCCTCTTAATTGTTTCAATGTTACCGGAACAGGCCATTTTCTCATGGCCTGCACCTTTGCGGGATCTGTAGAAACACCCTCAAAAGATATCGCATGACCAAGGTATTCCAAATGAGTTTGAGCAAAGGAACACTTGCCAATTTAGCATACAACTTATGCTCACCCATGACTAAGAACACTTCCCTCAAATGCTTCAAATGCTCCCCAAAAGATGCACTGTAAATCAAGATGTCATCAAAGAACACCAACACAAATTTCCTAAGAAATTGTTTGAAGACATCATTCATAAGAGCCTGGAAGGTTGCTGGGTGCATTTGTCAAACCAAATGGCATGACTACAAACTCAAAGTGTCCATGTTGTGTTCGGAATGCTGTCTTGTACACATCTTGCTCCACCACTCTAATTTGATGATAACCTTGCCGTAGATCAAGCTTGGAAAAAACTTGAGCTCCATGCAACTCATCAAGGAAATCATCTACAACTGGTATAGGAAACTTATCCTTTACTGTCATGGAGTTGAGCTATCTATAATCAATCCACATTCGAGCTGTACCATCTTTTTTCTTGACAAGAATAACCGGAGAGGCAAAAGGCCTGTGACTTTGCCTTATGAAGTTAGTCTTGAGCAAATCATCCACTTGCTTCTCAATCTCCGTCCTTTGAGCATGAGGATATTTGTATGGCCTAAGCTCACTGGATCTGTATCACTTTTGAGAGGAATAACATGATCTAAACTCCTCTTAGGAGGTAGAAACTTGGGCACCTCGAATAGATCCTCAAACTCCTCAATCACTGCTTGCAATTCAGGCTCGGTAATGCTCAACATTTCGGTAGGTGTTATAGCAAACAGCTGACCTACCCATTGAAATGCACATTTCTTGAATCCCTTTTCCAACTTACTCCCTTTCATTACTTACAAATGAGCTTGCTCTACCATTCCTTGCAAGGTAACTTTAGAGCCTTGCACTTCAGAGGAAACCGTGAGATTAGCAAAATCAAACAATACCGAGCTATAAATTCTCATCCAATCGACCCCAAGCACCATATCACACCCTCCTAAGGGAAGGATTGGAAAATCATAGCTGAACTTGCGGTCTTGCATATACCAATGGAACCCTTGGTATTTGTTCTAAGTCATTACTGATTTCCCATCAACCACGGTAACAGCAAGAGGATGAGTTTTAATCACCATATGACTCACTTTCTTGACCACTTTGGGATCAACAAAACTATGGGTGCTCCCACTATCAATGAGGATGATGATTGACCCCTTTCCACCCTTCCCTTTGATACGGATTTTGTTATGTGTCCCACTCCCAGTCAAGGCTTTCATTGAAATTCAACTTCATCATCAGCCATGTTTTCCCCAATGTCCTGATCTGAGTCATCTCCATCAGCATCAAGCTCCTCACCATCAGAGAGATCCCTAGCACTGGCCCCTTCAGCAGACATAAGGAACTTTGGGTTACACTTGTGGCCAAATTGGTAAGGTTGATCACACCTAAAACACATCCTCTGCGACTGCTTATCTTCTGATCTGTTGGTCCTGAACCTGACAGATCCTTGTTGTGGTTTGGAGCTGCCACCACGAGGTCTGGAACCCTCACTTGAAGGTAAGATGGTGGCTTCATAAAGCTTGGCCTTAGCGAAAGCCATAGATAAGGTTATAGGGCCAGCCGCTTTAACTAAGTTTTTCACCGTGAGCTTCAATCCACTTATAAAGGCTGAGACATAATAAGACTCTGGGGCCTCAATTTTAGTTATGATGCTCGCTCGAAGATTTTCAAACCTCGTCATATATTCTCTCACAGATGTCTCCTATTTCACCTTATTGAATTTATCCACAATATCACTACCATCCTCATCACTATATCGGGCACACAATTCTTTCACGAATTCAGTCCATGTGAGAGAAGGATTGCTTTTCAACAAGCTATAAAACCACTCTTTGTGATCTCCTAAAAGATATACAGCAGCGATTTGTACCTTTTATGATTCCTCGATATGGTAGAAGTGGAAATAACGAGCACACCTTCTCAGCCATGAATGAGGTTGCTTCCCATCAAAAGCATCGATCTGCACCCAAGGCTGTCTATGACCACTGCTTTTGCTAGTGGATGACTCCTCATTACTGCCAGAACATTGCTGATTCCACTAATTAGGTGGTCTATCCAATTGTTCCACATTCAATTCCATCGTTCTGTGAGTGTATCCAATTTCAGGGGCTCGAACATCAGGTCCTGCATTCCAGTTTGAAGGTCGTGACTGCACCTGCTCATTGCGACCATGCCTATCGGTTATCTCAACTTCCTGAACTCGATCTTGAGCTCTAGCATCAACATTAGTATTAACCACTGGAGTGTGATCATTATGTCTGACAGCCTCAACTTGCCTCTAATGATTCAATTCTTCAGACCGCACAGGTTGATTAGCTTGTAACACACTAGCAGGCAATAATGGATCCAAAACAACAAAAGGATTTGGCCTCCTAAATTGCTCTAGAATCTTTGCTAATTTCACTTCCAGCTGTTGCATTTGCTTATCAAACCGCAGGTTAAACCTCTCCTCCAATTCTTGTGATTGAAGCGCGACCTGATCAAAGATCTTAACCTCCATCTGCTGAGCTCGCTGATCAACCTTCTCATCGATTTGCTAATTCATTTGCAGTATTGTTTCTGCATTTGCTTGCTTGATTTGAGCAAGCATTGATTTCAACTGACTGTCCAATTGAGCATTCGTAACCAAATCCCGACCTGTTGCATCACTACTGCCAACAATCTCAGCGAATGTTGCCTTTACAGCTGCCTTAGCGGCTGCTAATCTGGTGGTAACTCCACCAATCAATGCGACCTCATTCGAATCCATTTGATTTGGAAGCTAACGAGGCTCTAATACTAATTGTTAAGATCGAGATTAAATCTTGATCTTAATCGAAGATAAAGAAAGTATGGGATGAGAAAGAAGTGAAGGAGATGAGAGAATAGAGAGAGTTAGATGAGAGAAAGAAGGTTTAATCTCAAAGAGATTGGTTTGATATTTTCATTGAACGCCCCTTCCATTTCACAAGACCAATTACTTATAGGAATCTAGATACATTGGCTTAGACTCACTAAATCAGCCGCCAAAACCTACCGGGCAAGACTAACCGCAATAACCGACTCTTGGCGCCAAAACTCTAATTCAAAAAATACAAGCTCACACGCCTTATTACAACTCGAATTACAACTCGAATGTAATAAAAACATAACGAAGGGTTTCCTGACTATAACCAAGACAATTTATGAACAATGATTGAACGAGTTACTTATGATAGCATAGTGAGTTACATATGGTAACCATATGAATTGAATTGCCTGAAGAAGGTTTCTGTCCCCTTTGATATGGATGGATCACTTGCTGTGGCAGCCCAAGAGGTGGCCTAGCATGGCAATGGGTCCACTCATGTCCCAGCTAGGCCAGCTAGTGGTGCCCTCTGGGCTTCAAATGGTGGGTTGCACTCTGATAGCAGCTCTTCACCGCCGAGCGATGTGGTTGGGTCTCTATCCCAATAGACATGGCTAGGCCTAATGGAGGCTTAACTAACCCAACTTTGGAGACCTTTACTATGGGTACCATCATTTATTCGACATCTGAGGACTTGAATCGAGCTTTGGGTCCTTGTTTGCCCAAGAAGGCTTAGCCAGCCCAGGGTGATCCTACTCCCCCTGTAGCACGACAATGTCGTTCTTGTTGATGGAAGGAGATTGCTCCTACCGAGACACTTATCACGGGTACTACTTAGTCGCTGACGAAGGATTTGAGTCAAACCTTAGTCCTTTGTGAGATTGAGGAGGCTCACCCAGCTTTAGAGGGGTTGATTGAGCACTTCACTTGTACTTTGACTCGAGAGGATAGTGTACTCAATTTATGTTTCATCGAACAATTTTGATTATCTATCTTTGGAGCTAGTGGATTATGCTTCCACTTCTCAGTGTGTTGAGGTTTTGGCCCTCGTTGAACGTGTTACTTGGGCTACTGCTCGTAGCGGAGGTCATGCCCACCCATGTACCTTTTATGATTTCATTCTTACAATCTCAGAGGTTTTAATAAACCTAATTCCACCCACGATGTTCACGATTTGATCTCTCCCAATTGTTTGACCCTTATTGGCTTGATTGAGACTAAAACATAGCCTAGTGATGTTAGGTCCAGGATCACACTTTGTGCTAATGGTTGGCAGTGTCTATATAGTGGGATATGTCCAGCTTGCTGTCATATCATAATTGCTTAGGATTCAAGGTCCATCATGATTCTTTGATTTGTGGGGATGACGAATATCTCATGTGTTATGTTTCTGACTTAGTCGCAGTTGCTAGTTTCTACGCCACCTCTGTTTATGGCTTCAATGAAGAAGGTCCACACAGGGCGCTTTGGGATTACCTAAGAGTTGCTAGTGCTGGTCACCAAGGAGCACCTTGGATTCTTCTCAAGGATTTCAATTCCATTCATAGCCCTTCAGATAGATATGGTGGCCGGCCGCCCGGGGGGGGGGGGGGGGGGGGGGCGGCACCTGGATATATTGAAAACTTTTAGGATTGTTTGACTACGGTTGAGTTGACTACTTTACATGGTGCAATAGCACTGATGGGGATGCTTAGATCCTCAAATGTCTTAATTGGAGCATTGTTAGTGAAGGCAGGCTCCATGACTTTCCGCTAGCCTCTGCTAATGTTTTGGCTCGCCATGTTGTTTCTAATAACAGTGCTATAACTGCTAGGGGACATGGAGAATGTTGCACCCGGTGTCTTCCTTTCAAGTTCTTTAACTTCTAGGTCGATCATGATGATTTCCTCCATAGAGTGCTGATGGTCTGGACACCAGTATTAGGGGCACTCATATGTTTCAGCACCCGGAGAAGCCGAAGTCACTGAAGGGTGTATTGAAAGCCTTGAATAACAATAATTTCAGTCACATTTTGGCTCGTTTTGAGGTGGCCAAACACGCTTGGGTTTTGGGTCAAAGGGTGTTGGATGAGGTCCCGGAGAGTCTCACGTTATGTCTTGAGAAGCATCATCTATACCTTGAGTACTTAAGACTCTGTTGAGATGAGGAGGCTTTCTACCACCAGAAATCTCGTATTCAATGGCACTCACTTGGTAACCAGTGCACCAGTTCTTGCACAGGTCTTTCTTCCATGTGCACGAGGGGAAGTAGATTTCTTCAATTATAGGTCCAGATGGGTGCGGACTTATGATAACTGGTGATTTCTAGCATTTGGGTTACTTTCTTTGAGGAGTTCTTGACTGAGCGTAATGGTCCTTTGACTAATGATCTTTTTGATCTATTGAAGGCTCATATTTCTGATGATTTGGCCTGCTTGTTGATTTCTCCGGGATCTATGTGCGGGATGCCCTTTTCTCTCTTAGTGATGATCGGGCTCTTGGACCTGATGGTTGTACCTCACTCTTTTTCATGAGGGCTTAGGAGTATGAGGGTGCTAATGTAATCAAAATAGTGCAGTGTTTCTCTACCTCAAGGCGCATGTTGAACACCACCAGGATCAGTTTGGTTTTGAAAGTGGATAATCACTTGACTTTCTGGGAGTTCTGCCCTATCTTATGTTGTAGTTTGATATAAAAGTGCATAATTAAGATCCATGCTAATTTTTGGAGTTGATTGATGATGTACAGATAGCTTTTGTTCCTAGTTGGAGGATCTCTGACAATATTCTTCTGACTCAAGAGCTTATGTACAGCTATCACCTTCAGGTTTTGCTGCATTATGATATAAAGGTTAATACCTACAAAGCTATTAACACTATGCATTCGAATTTCATTTTACTTGGCATGCGGTGCATGGAGATCCCTGAGAAAATGATTAGTTGGATTTAGGAGAGCCTTTCTAGTGCTCAACTCTCTATCACCGTGAACGGCAAACTCTAGGGAATTTTAAGCTCTATCAATGGTGTCCGCTAGAGGCCACCGCTCTCCCTTACCTATTTGTCATAGCTATGGTGGGCTTTCGTGTGCTTTTTTGTAAAGGCTGTTGACAATCCTGATTTTCGTCTTCATCCAAGCTGTCGATGCACTCATCTTACTCGTCTCTACTTTGTAAACGATTAGATGATCTTCTACAAAAGTGATCTAGGCAAAGTGTTAGTTATTCATGGCGTACTTGATTGCACTGCTACACTCTCGGGGCTCTCCTCGAATGCAGCCAAGGGTACAATTTTTTTTGCTATTGTTGATTCTGGGGTTCGGCAAGAGATTATGGATGTTGTAGGCTTTAGTCTAGGGTAGTGTCTAGTTAGGTACATTAATGTACTGCTTATTACTTCCTGGCTGCGTTACATTGACTCCAAGCCACTTCTTGGTTGTATTCTCTCTCGTATTTTCTGTTGGACTTCAAGCTTGTTATCTTACGCCAATCGCTTGCAGCTTATTGGATCGGTCTTATTTGCTATTCAGGTCCACTCGTCATCAATCTTCTTGATCCCGAAGATGATGATAAAGAAGATTGTCGACTCTTGCGGCTTTCTTCCTAACATGCACCTCGCGAGCTTGGGGAAAGCAAAGGTTTCCTAGAGACACCTTTGTTAGCCAAGATGTGAAGGTGGCTTAGGGATTCGCCCTCTTGCCGTGTGAAACCTAGTTTAGATCATGAGGCATATCTGGATTCTACTCATGGAGCCCTCCTCTTTATGGTCTCGTTTGGTTCATCTGAACCACTTTAGAGGAAGGAGCTTCTTGACTTTCCGAGTGACGAGCTTGGCCTCCTAGTGATGGAGGCAGATTCTTGGGATTCATGACCTTTGTTCTAGTGCCTTTCATCATATTATTGACGCTGGGTTTAATAAGGCCATCTGGAGTGATTACTGGCTATCATTGTTGGGAGAATTTTAATTTCGTAAGCCAAAATTTCCTAAATAAACGGATCGGGCATAGTGGAATCACAATCTAAAATTCTAAATTTTAAATTTAACACGTACTCTACTCTAATTAGAATATGATAATGCATAGCATACATAGACATAGCATGAAAAACGAATTAAATAGGAATTTTAGAAAATAATTTAGAATAACATACCTCGATGTAGACGGCAATGTAAGAAGAAAGCAAGAACGACACCACCAGGGCCTTCTCCACAATTTTTTTTGGCACCAAACAAGTGGGCACCATAAAATCAAGGATCATTGAAAAAATTTTCAGAGAGAAGGGGTGAGAACTTTCCTTTTAGTTCTTTATTTGAAAAAGAAAGTATGATCCAATAAACTCTTTTTAGATATTTTTATATGCTATAATATCATAAAGTAAATCAAAATAAAAACAAGATTTTCGGCATTTCAAAATATAAAAAATTTGTTAAAAAGCAATCCAAAAAAAGAGTAAAATATCACAGCTAAGCCAACCATGCACCGTTGCCAACTGTCCGCAATCGATTTGTCTACGTCAGGCAATGCGCACTGGTTGGCTCAACGGGTGAGCGTGAATCTTCTCGTTGTGCGCTGATTGGGCCATGCTATATTTTTCACTTTTCCTTTTCTTATTTATTTACATTATTCATCTCATTAATTTTAAGTTTGGCAATGTAATTCATTCATATCATGAATAAATAATTAAACTCATAAATTCTCTTAATTTGCTAAAGGTGTATATTATAGAGGCTTGCTTAATAAGGACCCGCAGGGACAAGTTAATTCTTGCTTTAAATGGATCAATTCTTATTATCATCTTATGATGATATTTGATTATCACAGCAAAACTTAATTCTACTAAATATTACTGAATTCTCCATGATTATTTACTCACAAGTAACCCATCAATTAGAAATCCATGACAAATATAATTTTAACTGCTATTATTATTTTTCCTCATATCTATCGTCTTGGTTGCAAACTCGCCCTTCTCAATTAATTCATTAATAAAGAAATACATATATATGAATTCCAAATATCACACATATGGAATGCTTTAAACAAAGTCTCTTGAATTTATACGTATGTTTGCAAATCAACTAAGGGGACATCCTTATGTCATAGATTCCTAGTAAAATATTTGTTCCCGCTACACTTCATACTATTACCCAATGCACGTAAGATTTCAATTTGATGTTGTGACTTAAATCCTTTTAGCACATCAAAGCAACTAACATTAATGCAAGAGTTCAGACTATTTCCATGATTTAGAGTTATTATACAAATAGAATAAAATGAGTTTCTCATTGCTGATAATAGTTCAGATACAAGCAAATCATGTGGTCCAATTAAGTGTAACAATTTAATCGAAATACACCAATATTCAAGATCAACATCCACATCCCTAAGGCATGTTATCAAAATGTTACATTATACCCTTAGCATAAAAGTTGTCAAAACTTGTCACTAACTACGAATTAATTATTAAATAACATTTTAGCCTGTTATTACTCTTTGTATGCGTAATCTCATTATCCACTAATACTGATATTCCAGATTTCATTTAAGGACTATATCCATCTCATAGTATGCTGCTTGAAAGAAATTACATCATATGCATAATAAACTCGTAAACATAAAAACGACAACAAATAAACTTTATTCAATAATAATTATTCGTGTAAATTGGGTTGCTTAGGACACCAAATGTAACAATCTCCTACTTGTCCTAAACTCAATTTGTCATATTCCCATCCTATCCAAATGACACTTAAACAACTTTTGACTCAAAGTCTTTGTGAAAGGATCAGCCAAATTATTTCTTTATCAATCTTCAGAATTGCAATCTCCTATCTCTCTCTCCATATAGTCTCGAATGAGATCATACTTCCTTTTAATAAGCTTGGACCGATTGTGCTTCCTAGGCTCCTTAGAGATAGACACAGCACTAAAGTTGTCATAAAATATGCCAATATGTGTAAGCCCCTCTCTAACTACCTCAAGATCCATTAGGAAGTTCTTTAGCCAAACATGCCTCTTTCACAACTTTAGAAGCCTCCACACACTCAACTTCTATGGTGGAGTCAGATATGCAAGATTACTTAACACTCCTCCAACTAATGCCTCCACCTCCCAGGATAAAAACATATCCAGACGTAGCATCGTTGTGTGACTGAAAATCTGAGTTAGAATTGTCAACTAGAATAAGCTTATCACTATGAAAAACTAACATATAATCTCTAGTCCTTCTTAAGTACTTGAGAATATGTTTCACTGTCCCCTAATGTAAACGACTTGAGTTTGACTACACTCTGCTCACCATTCCTATAGCAAAACAATTATTAGGTTTAAAGCATAACATAGCATACATAAGGCTTCTCACAGCCGAAGCATAAAGAATATTCCTTACCTGCTCTTCCTCCTGAGGCGCCCTAGAAACTACACTAAAGAAAGAGGTAGCCTGCTGGTAAACTGTTAAGATTCATGATTACTCTTGGATCTTAACCTAGGTTGAGATAGTGAGAGTATGAGATGAGGAGAGAATTTAGAGTTTAGAGGAGTTAAGAAGGGAAAGGAGATGAGAAGCACAGAGAGAGATATCAAAGATATCATTTATCATTCATCAAAGTTATGAGCTTTTCAAGAGAAACTCTACGTACTTATACTACTATCTCTTAAGATGGCTTAAGACTAAAAATATCTAGAGATACAATGCATGAGGACCAATGGGCTAACCGACTTAACCGCCCCCTTCTAACAAGCCACCTAACTTGACGGCCATTGGCCACCTAAGCTACATACCACTAAAGTTCACTTATTACGTGACTTACCAAGGGACTTATGCAACTAATTACATCAAGACTTATTCTAGTTACAATATCGACTTGCTAATACAACTCAATCAGCAACATTCAACACCTTATTACATTTATACTCTATTTCTTATGCCCCCTATTATGATAATCATAACATTACTCCCTCCTTTAAAAGATTCTTGTCCCTAAGAATCAAGAAAAGAGTTGAGACCTTCAAGAACACTTATTGTTGTGGAAAGGAGAGCTGAAATTGATGAACTCATGTTGAAGTCTGTAGTTAAGAACATCTGGGTGCTGAACATGAGCTGAACACGAAGCAAATTGACTATAGAGCTGAAGCTACGAAATTCAGCATCTATGAACTCACTCAATGCAGATTAGGAACTGAATTGTACTGCAACTGGACTTGCTGAAATTTGTTGCAGTTGAACGAACTAATGAAGAACTGACTCTGAAATGCAGCAGGTACATGAGTATGACTCTTGTTTCAACACAATGTTTGCATTTGAATGTGTAGCATTCTTCAGGAGGTCTGCATTGATCAAACCAAACCATCCCAACATCAACAACACACCCACAATACCTCATGATGCAGTTAATACAGCTCAAAACTCTTTCTTGCTGCAGAGAACCATAAAACACACCAATACTTTTGAAATTCTGCTTGTAGTAAGCTACATAACAGAATTTGAATGTTGCTAAACCCATAAGACTGCATATGAAGTCCTTAAACACCTCGGGAGGCCTTTCAAACTCAAACCAAGTGAACCAAGGATCAAAATCTGCTTGAAGAAATTCCCAATTGCAGCTAAAACAACCCCATATCTTGATCTTGGAGACAAAACACATTAACATCCCATAAGAATGCAGCTGCAACCATTTCATCTTGGATCCTATCCAAAATTTATATTGCTTAAACATCCACTCATTAAACCATCTCAGACCAAGCTCAACAAACTCTTGATTGCTTGCCAATTCCACATTTTGTGCTGCAGAGCTAAAAAATACAGCAATGTTAAACCAATACACCACATAGTTCTGGATATGACAGATTTCAGCTTGATTTCCGTCCATATGGAAGCTTCTTGAGGCGAACAAGTTATTACATCTTCTCAAAATCATAATAACACCAATCACACTCCATTTGGGCGACACAATTATTTCTGACAGTGAAGGAAGTGGAATTTTCCAAGAATTTTCAGCAGCCTCTATTACTTCTATTGCTTGAATCTTGAGTGTAAACTTGTAAGATCTGGAAGTCTTAGCCTTTCTATCCCAAATTCTTGCATAGACCACACAAACTAAGATTTCATAAGCCATTGTTGAATGCCAAGGACACAATGTTATAACTTGAACATCCCAAACCTTTCCATTTGCAATGCTCACGCTGCAAGTCACAATTTTCAATCTATACAGCATATTTCCTTGGACCCTAAGCTCTTCCAGCCGCCAAACCTGCCTCCAATGAACCAGCTTTGCTTCCTTGTCAATGAGCTTAAGAATGTACATCAAATCAGGACACATAGGACAATTCAAAGTTACTGAGATTAATTTCAAAACCAGAGGAGATCTGTCCTGTTCGTTGTACTGCTTCATCCAAACATTCAAAAAATGCTGAAGCTTGTGCCTCTGGTTCTTCCATTTAGAAATCACACAACCGATCACAAATGAGCCATAATTCTGTAATGTGATCCAATACTGCAACAGCTCTGAATTTCCAGCCAAAAGCCTTCGTATTCCAAAATCAAACTAACCACCAAGTCCCATAACTTTAGGAGGACTCACATTTGGTTGCACTAATGGAGCTTGTTTTCTGCCCATAGCTTGATTATTGCACAATCTGAATTTGGAGCTCAAAACACTTGCCTCATTACTGTCCAGCACTGTCATTCCAAACCCAAAACTGAAACTAAGCTCCACCAAAACCTCAGGGGATCTTCCAACTTCAAACACATCAGTTAAAGCATCTATTGTACTGATTTTAGTCTGATCAGAAATCTGTTCCAGCACATTACTGAATTTGTACACCTCCAACAACTCAATTGCTTGCATAGACACAAAGCTTCGCCTTTGGTTAACCTTGAAACATAGTTTGGCAGCTTGATTACTTCGTTTCAGCAAGGAATCGACCCTTTTTAGCTTCACACAGCCTTGAGTACCTTCTCCCGGATTAGGAGGCAACTCATCACAAGTACTTGCGCTTAGATAAATCTTCTCTCCACACAAAAGCACACCTTGTTCTGCATCAGATAATACCACAGCAGCAACAATTGATTTCCCAATAGAATCTGATTGTCCAGCAGTGAAGATGCTTCGATTCGGCATACCAGCTTGCCATGGAGTAATGCTTAACAGATTTGGTGGTGTATTCATTAATATTACAGCAGTAACATCGACCTTCCCAGCTGCATTTAGATGTTCTGTTATATCCAACCCTTGTATACTAGCATATACATTAGTAAAATCAAGAGCTTTAGTTACTTCTTGCATATTCTCAAGCATCTTAGGCTGAAACACAAGCTCATGCCTTAATTTCTACTTTGTCAACTTCTTTTTACCCCAAAAATCTTTCAATGCTTCGTTTAGGTGGTTCCTCTTCACTTTACTCTTTGCTTTCTTTATCATTCTCTTGACATATGAATCATATTCCCATTCCGGAAGTAAATCTTGCTGTAGCTCATCATCTTCAAAATACTCTGACTCTAGCAAAGAGTCTTTATAATGATCAACTTGTTCAACCTCGGGTTCCTCTAACTTGTGTTCATCAGTTTCAGCATTACCATGGTCTGACTCATCTTCAACGGAAAAAGATTCCACTCCAACTTTCTCTTTTTGCTCAACATTGAGCTCTTGTTGTATAACTCTGTCCATTAGCTCTGAGGACTCATTTGCATCAAGAACACCAACACAATCTCGATTGATGTTTGCAAACTGATGAGCTGAATATTGCCGATCCAATATTCGTTGCAGCCCTTCGTTCCATGCCTGTTTCATTTTCTGCCAAAACTCCTCGCGTTCTTATCTAAATTCTTGCTTTATTTTCTCCCAAGGATCACTCATCACAGATTGACAAGAGCTATCATCAACCATACCAGCCATATTTGCAATGAACAACAATGCTTCGATTTGAAACAGCTCAGTTCGTAGAAATACAAGTTCGAAAATCGCAAAAGAGTGAGACTTGTTTTATCAACTCTTCAACAGCAGATTGCTTAATGAAGTTCTACTCCTTCGTTCGCACAAAACAATCCCCTGCTAACAGCTCCTCTACCGTCACTGAGTACAAACCCTAATATGCAGATTTTCTTGCACAGAGAACTCGAACCAAACCCTAACTGAGATGCTTCTTGAGTAACAGACCTACAATTCTGAATTAGGCTCGACTCCAGACCGTAATCAAGTCCTCAAAACAATACTCAAAGCAATCTTCAAGAACAAAATCAGATTTCACACCTTCGGCTCTTAGTGTAATGTCATATTCGCGTCTAAGTAAATCTCAACTCAATAACATATAATTCTTAAAAATCAACTGAATTCTCACCACTTCTATGCTTATTAACACGAATTATATCACAAATCAGCAACAAGCAGACTCTGATAGAAAATGCAATTTGAAGTTCAGAGAACAGTTACCTCGACCTCAATTACTGAATTATAGAATCTAAATTAACCTCAATTCAGCTTGTTTCAGATCTTTTGATTATGATCAAGTGTAGTGTTGATGCAATAGCTTCTTCTCCAACTGATCAAACGAATATTTGATCAAGAACAATTGTGCTCCAGCATTCAACTTCAGCAGCTAATGCTTTGCTTCACAACTCAACTTCAACAGCTAATGCTTGATCAACTCTACTGAACTCAATCTGAATCAGCTTTGATGTTGAATGTAATCAACAAATACTGATCAATAAAACTTTCTTTAATGTAACTCAATCAAATTTATCCCAACCGAAAGCAACTCCCAGGCACTTGCAGTTTAATAAACTCTTCAAGTTCAAAATTCAGAATTGAATTCGTAATCACATAAAACTGAACTAAATCAGTATCATAACTATTTTTGTTGATTAATTGCACACAATCAATCAGATTTTGTAATTTTTACTGATTTAGAGCTTGATCCGGAAGCAATCAAGGCTCCGATACCAATTGTTAAGATTCAGGATTACTCTTAGATCTTAACCTAGGTTGAGATAGTGAGAGTATGAGATGAGGAGAGAATTTAGAGTTTAGAGGAGATAAGAAGGGAAAAGAGATGAGAAGTAGAGAGAGAGATATCAAAGATATCATTTATCATTCATCAAAGTTATGAGCTCTTCAAGAGAAGCTCAACCTACTTATGCTATTATCTCTTAGGATGGCTTAAGACTAAAAATATCTAGGGATACAATGCATGAGGACCAATGGGCTAACCGACTTAATTGCCCCCTTCTAACAAGCCACCTAACTTGACCGACCATTGACCACCTAAGCTACATACCACTAAAGTTCACTTATTACATGACTTACCAAGGGACTTATGCAACTAATTACATCAAGACTTATTCTAGTTAAATTATCGACATGCTAATACAACTCAATCAGCAATATTCAACACCTTATTACATTTATACTCTATTTCTTATGCCCCCTTTTGTGAGAATTATAACATAAATTATAATTGAGCAGCTTGCTGCTGTAGAGGGGCAAGTAGGTTACACATACAGATATTTGGACAAAACTTAAAGTAAAATCAACACGATTCACCCGGTAGAGGCAAAATCAGCACGATTCGCCCGGTAACGGCAAAATCAACACTATTCGCCGGGTAGGGGTAAAAAAAAATTTATTAACCAACTAGTGATAAAATGGACACTATTCCGCCCAAAAGGGTAAAAAAAACAACATCATACACCCTGCAGAGGCATAATCAACACTATTAGCCCAGTAGGGGTGAAAAAAACATTATTAACCAACCAAAGATAAAATCAACACTGTTCGCCCAGAAGGGTAAAAAACAACATCATTCGCCCTGCAGCGGCAAAATCAATACTATTCACCCAGTAGGGATAAAAAATAACATTATTCACCCAGTAGAGGCAAAATCAACACTAGTAGCCTAGTAGGGGCCAAAGACAACATTATTAGGCCTATAGAGGTAAAATCAACACTATTCGCCCAGTAGGGATAAAAAAGAACATTATTCGTCCAGTACAGGTAAAAATAACATTATTGGTCCAGTAGAGGCAAAATCAATACTATTCGCCCTATAGGGGTAAAAAAAACAAACATTATTCGCCCAGTAGAGGCAAAATCAACACTATTCGCCCAGTAGGAATAAAAAGCAACATTATTCGCCCAGTAGAGGTAAAAATAACATTATTAGCCTAGTAGAGGTAAAAAATAACATTATTCGCCTAGTAGGAGCAAAATCAACACTATTCTCCGAGTAGAGGCAAAATCAATACAATTCGCCTAGTAGAGGCGAAATAAGCACAATTCACCCAATAGAGGCAAAACCAACACTATTCGCCTAAGAGGGGTAAAAAAAACAACATTATTCGCCTAGTAGACCCAAAATCAATAGTATTCCAGTACGGATAAACAATAACATTATTTTCCTAGTAGAGGTAAAAATAACATTATTCTCCCAGTAGAGGTAAAAAATAACATTATTCGCCTAGTATAAGCAAAATCAATACCATTCACCCAGTAGGGATAAAAAATAATATTATTCTTCCAGTAGATGCAAAATCAACACTATATGCCCAGTAGGGATTAAAAAAAAACAACATTATTCGCCCAGTAAAGGTAAAAATAACACTATTCGCCTAATAGTGGTAAAAAAATAACATTATTCGCCTTATAGGAGGAAAATCAACATAATTCGCCATATAGGGATAAAAATTAACATTATTCACCTAGTAGGAGTAAAATTTCACATAATTTGCCCATATAATGACCAAACAAATTAAACTTGTCCATCTTCGTTTCTTTTAAGATACATTTTAAAAATAATAACAGAAACTTAATTTGTGAGAAAAGAAAAAGAACACATAATCCAAACACTAAAAACATCATCCTACCACTACAAAAAAAGAAAAGGGGGAATGAAAGAAAGGGAGAAAAAAGGAAGGGATAATGGGGATCTCGATAATCTTTAAGTAGCTTGAGTTTAACTTCTTCCCAAACACCTACTAAACACCACAAACAGGGAATATCAAGTAGAGCATGCAGCTAGAGCTTGAGTTCAGCTCATCCTAAAAAACTCCTCCTCATACAGAACTTCAAAATGATGAATAAGAGCACTAAACAAATTCATCATAGACATATTGGCGCAGTCTGTGGGAAGGATCACAATCTCATCCCTGGCTTGGTGTTCTTGTAAAATTCAAACGTTTTTAACATCATTCTAGGTAATTTTCAACAATTTTTGGTGTTTAACGCATTTTTCTAACAAAAATGAGCTTATTCAAGCAAAGCAAGTCAAAAAAGCTCTCTACTATTCCTCTAAGCACTTTTAAGCATATCAATACATGCAAAGCGGTATGTTTGAGTAAGTCAAGTATTGTAACCTACTTTTTACCTCTTTCTTATCTTTTCTTTGATCATCATAGCTAAATAGAACTCTTTAAGAGCTTCGTTTTGATATATAATTCGTTCCATAACTCTTCACGGATTGAAAGTTATGTTCGTTTCAATTTACAAGGTATGTTATACAACTAGCACCAGCATTATTCGCCCGGTTCATCTTTTCACCTCTCTTTCATATTTTCATTGATAAAAAATCATTATATTTAAATATAACTCGTTAGGAGCTTCATTTTGATATATATAATTCAATTCATAACTCTTCACGGATTGAAAGTTATGTTCGTTTTAATTTACAAGGTATGTTATACAACTAGCACCAGCGTTATTCGCCCGGTTCACCTTTTCACCTCTCTTTCATATTTTCTTTGATCAAAAACTCAAAAAACTCATTATAATTACATATAACTCTTCAAGAGCTTCATTTTGATATGCAAGACTATCTATAATTCTTTATGAGTTAAAACTTATCCATGTAATAAGTTACAAGGTGTGTTATACAGCAACCACGATCGGAATTCCCCAGTTCAAATTTTCACCTCCTTTTCATATTTTCATTGATTCAAAACTTCAAACCTCATTATAGCTACCTAAGATACTTCCTGAGTTTCATTTTGACAATGGGATTCGTTCCATGATTACTTGTGGATCGAAAGTTATGCTCATTTTAAATCAAGGGGTCAAGCTATATAACTATTAAAAGAGGAAAATGCCCATTTCATCTTTTCACCTCCTTTTATGTTTTTTTCAATCAAAAACTTTACAAGTCATTATAATTACATAAAACGCTTCAGCAACTTCGCGGATTAAAAGTTGTGGCCGCCTTAAGTCACAAGGTCAAGTTACGTAGCCCGCCATTCCACCATCCGATGAATTTCCTACCCAGCGTTATCTACAACCAAGCATCATACCTAAAACCTAGCGTTATTATTGACACATTGCCTATCACACCACAATCAACATCCTAATCCGCCTTTATCGTTCTCACTAACGACCGTCACTTGCATGACGCTTGGGACTTCAACGACCATCCTCTTCAAAGTTGCCACCGCGTGATTCCTCGTTCATTGCAAGTGGTGCTTCATCTTCCACCACCACTATCAATATTCCTGCCACATGCTGGCATCGGCATAACACCTATATCCATCGCTGCCCTCGGTTGCACAACAGCTGTCACTGGCACATCGGTCGTCATTGGTCGTTTGCCACCACCCTGGTTAAATCCTCGCTCTCTCCCTCAAACCCGAATTTGGGTCAATTCTTATTATAATCTTAGTCTAATTCGACTTTGAAAGAATCATTTTCCATACTATCTTAATTCAATTAAGCCCCAAAAGGGTCAATTTTTGCTACCTTCTTGGTGTACTTCAACCCTAAATGAGCCACTTTTTACAATCCTTATTCAAATCAATCATAAGTGCATTAATTGTCGTTACAATCCTAGTTTGATCCAATCTTGATTTGTTCCACTTCTCATTCAAATGTGCTGGCCCTAAAGTCAACATTATTGTAATTTTGATGATAACAAGCATTTAGTGAGTCATGGGATTTAAATTGTTATAATCTTATTTTTAAGTGACTTATAAGAAAGCTAGGCACATCAAGATTAATCATGGATACGAAGCTTTCCAAAAGATGATAAATCAAGAGGAAAAGAGATAAAAGTTGAAGAGAAGATTTATCCAAATTGAAGAGAACGTGATCCGAGTCCGAGCATCCTAAAATTATTTATTTTTACTATCTAGGACTTAGGATCGGCATATGTCAATTGAATCGAAGTCTCAATATTGATATATGATGCTCTTACAAAAATGTTTTTGAAAAATATTTTAGAAAGTTGATTTATCAAATTTTATTTGAAAAATATTCAAGTCAAAATTAAACCAATCTAGTTTATCAATTGAAATATTTTTTAAGATTGGCACTTTGAAAAGTATGATCAAATAAAAAAAATAAAAAATTTTAATGGGTGATGATTTAGCTTGATTTACGGAACCAATCATTTTTATAATCAAGTCAAGTGGGAAATAAATTCAAAAAATTGAACAAATATAGCAATCAATCCATCAATTTTTTAACTTAGGAAATGTAAAAAAGGTATCCCACCAATCCAGCAAATTGATCAAAACGTGTAAATGCACTCGGGTAGGCTGAGTTTCAACACACAGATGGTAAGTGATGACACACAGGCTTACAGTAGCCACCAAGAGCTACTGTGTGTCGACACAGACTGAAAAACCCAAGACAGCTACTTTTGTCTTGATTTCTTTCCAAAAACTTTTCCCAACTTTTTGAATGTCTTATTGGCCCTCATTTGCCTATAAATAGGGCTTGAATGCTTTGGTTGAAATTATCCAATACTCTCTAAGCATTCTTTGATAAAAAATTCTCTTACATACTTGCGCTTTAAAGGTTTGGTTTTAAGTTTTGTTTAAAACTTTAATTAGAGCATCACTTGTTCACTTTGTTGATCTTTGAGCTTTATTGGCATATCCTTAGCTTTGGCTAAGCTTGATCAAGTGTCAATTCACTCTTAAAAGAGTGAAGAATTTGAGTGCTTTAATTCTTTCATTGCTTTATTCAAATTTGTTGCATTGTAAAGGTTGGATCCTGAGCCTTCGGTTACAAAAGGATCAGTTGCAAAAGGTTGATCTTGAACTTACATGCGAAAAGACCAATTGTAAAGGATGGATCCTAAGCCTATTTTTAAAAAGGATCATCGAGCTTAGTTAAAGGCTCAAGTGACTAAGAGTAGTCACTTGAGAAGTGGACTAGCTTCCAGTTTGGAAGTGAACCACTATAAATATCATTGTACATCCATTTTACTTTTTTCTTTGTCTTTTTCATTTAAAATTTCTTGTATAGGTTTTAATTAAAGTTTTGGTTCATAAATTTAAAATTTTCTTTTATCACTAAAGAACCTAATTCACCCCCCTCTTAGGTTTCCATTTGGACCTTCAATTGGTATCAGAGCCAGTTGTCACGGACCGCCTAACTTAGTAGGATTTTTACTTAAGTAGGCCTTGTACTTAGGAATATTCTAGAAGGGCCTAGGACGTGCTAGTGCCTTCAAGAATATTCATAGCTTATGTTTTGAGGTTGAGTTCATGTATGTATGAAGAGTCATGTCCCTTGGTGCAAAGGACGTGTCCCATGGGGCCTTGACAAGGTCCATGCACACGGGCCTTTGGGAATGGACATGACCCTTCTTTGATGGATGAGTGTATGTGGGGGAGACGTGTCCCTTGGCATGAAGAGACGCGTCCCTTGAGTCCTTGACATGGTCCAAGTGCGCGGGTCTCATGAGGGGGTCACGTCCCATCCATGGAGGCATGTCCTTGACAAGTAGAGAGGTGTCCAATGAACCTTGACTTGGTACATTGTACACGGCTCTTTAGGAGAAGGACATGTCCCTTCCATATAAAAGTAGGATGCTTGTAAATGTATGCACATGGACACGGTTTGCATATAGAGACACGTCCCTCAGGGAAGAGGCGCGTCCCTAGCATGGCACACGGTTCATGTGGGTGCATGTACTAAGATGGATTTATTCAATGTACCTAGAATAAGATACATGCACATGGTTAATACATGGGGAGTGTCCCAACCGTGTGCATGCATGTACATAGGTAGAGTTATGTCTTTTGGTGAAGAGATGTATTCCTTTAATTGTAAATATGCTTGAGTATAAATAAAGATGGCATGGCATTGCCAAGGGGAGACGAGGATCAACCCAATTAATCCAATCTCTCTCTCTATTGCTCCAAATACTTAAACGTGTGAATCATACTTGTGTCACTAATATTTTCCCTTGCCTTCTAAACGCTTTCCTTGTGTTAAATACTTCCGCATTATATTATTTCCGCATAAACATAACCTCCGGGTTATCGAGAAGCCTGACTTAGCGAGGTACTTTCGGAGTGAAGTTAAGTGGCGCACGGGCTTGACAAGGTTGTCAAAAACCGTCCCGTGACAGTTGGTATCAGAGCAGTTACGAGAATGGCAGGAAGCGTTGCTGTAGAAGATGGGAACGTTAGTACGTCACAAGTTGTGGAAGAACAACCAAGAGAATGGCCTGAGACACGTGGAGGAGTGTCAAGCAAGGGTAAGGACCCGCATGTGAGGCGGAGTGCGCTTACGAGTCTTGACATACGTGATGCCAGGATGGAGTTGGAATCGGGTGTAGTCCAAGAGGTCCATAAAACCGTGGATACTTTGTGTGGAAGTGCTACGGGATTTGGGGGCAAGCGAGTTAGACGTCGCAACTGTTTCTTGTGTGGAGAAAACCACTACGCACGTGACTGTCCAAAAAGGGTGGCATTAGAGGCGCGGGTGGCTGCACTTGAACAAGGGACAGAACCGGTAAACAAGGAAGCTTGCACAGGACCATTTGTGGGCAACATGCAGGTTGGGGGAGACTTGCGTGGTGCTGCGCAGGGTGATGCCCAGGACCGTGCCCAGACACAACGGACAGTGTCGGGTGCACGGGTCCTAGGAGTCCCTGATGAGACACGGGCTGCGTTGGTTCAGACGCAGGCCCATGTCAGGACGCAGGAGAGTGCCCAAGTGCAACGGACCGCACAGGGTGCACAGGTCCCAGGAATTCCAGAACTTGACACGGACAGGGCACAGCACGTTGTGCATGTCCGGACACAGACGCAGGGTGCTGCGCATGTCCAGGCGCAGGCCCCAGGTGCTGCGCGTGACAGGGTGCAGGCCCAGATCGTAGGGACACGAAGTCAGGGTGCTGGGCATGTCCAGACACGGGTCCAGACCCTAGGGAGCAATACGGACAGTGAACCTGTCCAGTGGGCCAAGGCGCGTGGAGGCGTGGAGGTCCGAGAGAGTACACATGAGTTTCCCTTGGGTGCGCGCGTTGCGCAGGCCTTGGGGGCTCATGGGGCTGAAACACTTGAGAGTGTGGAGGTCCAAACGTATACCTGTGATGAGGAGCGTGGGTCAGCCGAGGGTGTGCATGGGGCACAGGCCAAGGGGGTCCACCAGACTAAGGTACAAGGGTGTGCCGAGGTCCAACAGGGAGCGTTTTGGAGTGTGCTTGGGTCAGCCAAGGGTGCGCACATTGCGCAGGCCAAGGGGATCCAAATGACCAAAGCGAGCGGGTTCGTGGAGGTCAAGAAGGATGCACGATATGGTGCACGAAGGACAACCGTGGTACGGGAACGTACCCAAGATCAGGGGCATGCGTGCATTACGCAGGCCCAAGGTGCTGACAGAACCAAAGCAATGGAGCATGCAGGGGTTCAGACTTGTGTTACTAGAACCGAAGCACAGGGGGTGCACGGAGCTTCCGAGAGTGAGGCCTACGTTGGGCATGGTGGGCACAGGGCTGCGCATGTCAGGGCGCAGGTCCTAGACCAGGCACAACCTAAGGCACTGGATTCGGAAGGCACTAGTGACAACAGATGCAAGGCACGGGTTGCTGCGCAGGTTCAGGCGCAGGCCCATGTCATGACACAGGCGCAGGGCGCAGCGCTGGTTCAGATGCAGGCCCGGGGTGCTGCGTTGGTTCAGACGCAGGCCCAGGTTACGCAGGAGCAGGCCCAGGGTGCTGGGTGTGCCGAGGCACAGGCCCAGGACCATGGAACTGAGGTGCGGACAAGCACTAAGGTTCAGGATGTGGTGACAGCGACTTTGGCGCAAGGGTGCGCTAGGGTCCGGGAAGGTGCGTACTTAGGTGTGCATGATTCTTCAACAGTAGGACACTCAAGATGGGGACAAAGTGTTGTCAACACAAGGGTGTATGCTGCTGAGACCGAGGCACTTTGTGACATGAGTGCCAAACACAACTCCGGTTCAGAAGGAGAAGCAGAGGGGCTCGGGTTGGGCCTTGACAAGAGGGTGGGGTGGATGAAGACGGGGTCTCTTTCATCCAGGCTCATCTATGATAGGGGACGTGCAGTGCCATCTCTTATGGGGGGTTGGCATAGCACATCGGGTTTGACAGTGGTCTTAGAAGATGGTTTCAAGACGGCGTTGGGGATGAACTCCTTTAATGCTCTAAAACCACTTTCACTTCCAATGGATGATGTTATGGAGATGACTCAGACTAAGGAGGCGCAAAGTGAACTTGAAGCTCTCAAGGACAAAGAACCACCAGACAAACCGAGGCAATCACCTTTGAAGACAGAGGTGGAACCCAGGATCGTGGACCAAGCCAAGAGCATACATGTGCTGCATTGGGCCGTGCTGAGGTTGCCCAAGGTAGTGCATGGGGTGAGCATGGATGCGCATGTCCTAGGCATGAGAGGGCATGACTTAGGAGTGGGAGCGCAAAGCTTGGGACTCGGATCGCTAGACTTGACATTGGGTGCACATGGAGGGCGCACCAATGCATTTGGGTTGCGCATTGAGGCGCAATGCTTAAAATGGGATGGGCATGAGATGCACATCTTGACCCGAGACACTTCTTCCATAAAATTGTTGAAGTCTGATGCGGTGGAGGACAAAGCCAAAGAACTTGACATTGTCAGGACCTATACGCAAAAGGCATGGCAAAAGAAGAAGTGGGACGAGCTTAAACCTCCGTGGGAGGAAGTAGACAACAACACCGAGTTGGGGCCTGGGACAGGGTCTCCAGCCACGGTGAAGTTCAGCCAGGACAAGGCCATGACAGCACAGGTTTGGCGCTGGGCCGCGCCTGGGCCGACGGGGGACGCACACTGGGTGCGCAAGACCGGACATGGGATGCGTTGGGCTACGCATCACTTGCATTTGGATGCGCATGACTTGGGACTTGATGCGCATGACTTCTACTTGGGTGCGCACGACCTAGGCATGGGTGCGCATGACTTGCATTGGAGTGCACATGGGTTGCACACTTGTTTGCATGGGATGCGCATGGCTGTGCATCACTTTGCAACATGGGAGCTGTTCAAAGTTGCACCGGAAAAGGAGATGCTGAGGCTTAGGACAAGGACATTGCCAAAGAATGCTTGTCATGGGCTATGGACGCTAGAACCTCTACAAGACCGGGGCAAGCTGAACTTGAGGCACTTGATGCGTGCCAACACCGATGACCTTGCTGAACAAGACATGGGACGCAGGGGAAGGACTAAGTACATGGAGTACTTGGTTCGTTGGAAGGGCCTTCCAAACATTGAAGCTTCGGGAGGCATTTGAGGCATTCAAAGCCACTTGGCATTGACGAGGGCGTCAATGGCTTGGGTGGGGGAGAGTGTCACGGACCGCCTAACTTAGTAGGATTTTTACTTAAGTAGGCCTTGTACTTAGGAATATTCTAGAAGGGCCTAGGACGTGCTAGTGCCTTCAAGAATATTCATAGCTTATGTTTTGAGGTTGAGTTCATGTATGTATGAAGAGTCATGTCCCTTGGTGCAAAGGACGTGTCCCATGGGGCCTTGACAAGGTCCATGCACACGGGCCTTTGGGAATGGACATGACCCTTCTTTGATGGATGAGTGTATGTGGGGGAGACGTGTCCCTTGGCATGAAGAGACGCGTCCCTTGAGTCCTTGACATGGTCCAAGTGCGCGGGTCTCATGAGGGGGTCACGTCCCATCCATGGAGGCATGTCCTTGACAAGTAGAGAGGTGTCCAATGAACCTTGACTTGGTACATTGTACACGGCTCTTTAGGAGAAGGACATGTCCCTTCCATATAAAAGTAGGATGCTTGTAAATGTATGCACATGGACACGGTTTGCATATAGAGACACGTCCCTAAGGGAAGAGGCGCGTCCCTAGCATGGCACACGGTTCATGTGGGTGCATGTACTAAGATGGATTTATTCAATGTACCTAGAATAAGATACATGCACATGGTTAATACATGGGGAGTGTCCCAACCGTGTGCATGCATGTACATAGGTAGAGTTATGTCTTTTGGTGAAGAGATGTATTCCTTTAATTGTAAATATGCTTGAGTATAAATAAAGATGGCATGGCATTGCCAAGGGGAGACGAGGATCAACCCAATTAATCCAATCTCTCT
Organism: Simmondsia chinensis; assembly: GCA_018398585.1. Lineage (NCBI taxonomy): Eukaryota > Viridiplantae > Streptophyta > Magnoliopsida > Caryophyllales > Simmondsiaceae > Simmondsia > Simmondsia chinensis. The sequence continues at coordinate 13,442,818 of JAGTTD010000025.1, forward strand.
CTCTATTGCTCCAAATACTTAAACGTGTGAATCATACTTGTGTCACTAATATTTTCCCTTGCCTTCTAAACGCTTTCCTTGTGTTAAATACTTCCGCATTATATTATTTCCGCATAAACATAACCTCCGGGTTATCGAGAAGCCTGACTTAGCGAGGTACTTTCGGAGTGAAGTTAAGTGGCGCACGGGCTTGACAAGGTTGTCAAAAACCGTCCCGTGACACAGTGCTCTATTCTTTTTGGGTCTAACAACGTTAGAGTGATCCTATGGCAACTTTCACTCCAATCTTAGCCAAGGGTCAATCCACCAACACGCCTCCTCTTTTTGACGGGGAAAATTTCCCCAATTGGAACCTAAGAATGAGATTTTATATTACATCTATTGATTTTGACTTATGGATTTTTACAAAAAATGGTGATTAGATACCCTCAAAGAAACAAGGTGAGAAAACCATTGAAAAAGAAGAAATTGAGCTTATGCAAGATGATAAAGAAAAACTCGCAAAAAATGCAAATGCTCATTATCAACTCTTATGTGCTATTGCCCCCAAATGTCTTTAACCATGTGTCCAGTTGTCAATCGGCAAAAGAAATTTGGGACAAGCTAGAGGTCACCTATAAAGGTACGGATCAAGTTAAATGTTCTAAAATCAATATGTTGGTAAGAGCTTACAAACGTTTCAAAATGAAACCGGGGGAATCAACAAAAGTGATGTACACTAGATTTTCGGATATTACTAACAAACACCAAGCTCTAGGAAAAATGTATTCAAATGGGGAGCAAGTTAGTAAAATTCTTCGATGTCTCCCTATTTCCTGGCAAGGCAAGGTTACTGCGATTCGGGAAGCTCATAACCTTTCTACTTATAAACTTGATCAACTAATTGGAAATCTCATGACCCATGAGATTGACATGGAAGAATTTAAAGAAGAGGAAAAACAAAAGAAAAACAAAGACATACCATTTAAATCATCTCTAAGTGACGAAGGTGACGAAAGTGATGATGAAGGTGTTATGTTAGCAATAAGATTTTACAAGCGTCTTGAAAAGAAAAGATTTAAGAAAAACTTCAAAAATGGTTCATCTTCCTCCGAAGATGAACCAACTTGCTATGAGTGTGGAGAAGTTGGATATCTTAAAAGAGATTACCCCAAGCCAAAAAATAAGAAGTTCTTTAACAAACTCAAAAAGAAAGACAAAAAGGAAGAACGGAAGAAAGCTTTTGCGGCTTGGGGAGATAGCGATGATGACTCCAATGAATAAAGTGAAAAGGAAGTAGCTAACTTTTGTCTCATGGCTTTTGACGACGATAGCGTTGAAGAGGATGAGGAAAATGATCTATCTTATGATGAACCTGTGGTTAGTTTTCAAGACTTATATGAGAAATATAAAAATTTGAAAAAACAACACAATACTTTTGTCAATATCCTTGAAAAGACGAGATTGGAAAAGGATTCAAAACAACGTTTAGTGCTTGAACTTGAAAATGAATCTCCAAAGAAAAAGAAAGAGTCTTTAAATAATGAGATCATTAAATTAACAAATGAACAGAAATCCTTCGAAGAAACACTTCGTACTTTAAAGGAAAATGAGAAAGGAAAATCCAAGGAAGACGAATCACTTTTAAAAGAAAATGAGTCTTTGAAAGAGAAAATGGAAGAACTTTCAAAAGTATCAAGCAACTTTTTTAAAGGTCAAGAAACACTTGACAAAATTCTTGCATCTCAAAATCCAATTTATAACAAAGAAGGAATAGGTTATAATGGAAATGTCTAAAAGAAAATTTTGAATGTTCTTTTTGTTAAAGCCTCGTTACCTTCAACAAATTTTGTAAGGTGCAACTATTGCGGTGACCATGGGCACATCATTTACTAATGTTCTTTCAAAAGAAATTTGAAAAGGACAAAGATGGTTTGGGTCCCAAAAGGATCTCGACCACCAAATGTAAAGGCTAACAACAAAGGACCCAAGAAGACTTGGGTACCTAAAAGTGTCTGAATTGTGATAGGTGTGCATGAAAATTAAAAAAAAAAAAAAACAAAAACAAAAGTGGTACTTGGACAGTGGTTGCTCAAGATACATGACCGGAGATAAATCCATGTTCACGTCACTAATGCCAAGAAAAGGAAATGTCACCTTTGGTCACAATAAGAAAGGAAAAATAATCGGTATCGGTAATGTTGCTTCTAACTCTTCTCCTTGCATTGAAGATGTCTTACTTGTGGAAGGTCTTAAGCACAACTTGCTAAGCGTTAGTCAATTATGTGATAAAGGCTTTTGTGTGAACTTTGAATCATCTAGATGCATAGTTAAACATGCTCGAACAAATGAAATTTTGCTTGTTGGTCTACGATGTGAAAATGTCTACATGATTGATCTTGATTGTGTAGACTCATTAAAATGTTTTAGTGTCTTAGATGAAAATGATCCTCGGATTTGGCATAGAAGATTTGGACATGCGAGTATGGATTTAATTTCAAAACTTTCAAAAAACGATCTCGTTAGAGGTTTACCAAAGCTAAAATTTGAAAAGGAACATATTTGTGATGCATGTCATGGCAAACAAACTAGATCATCATTCAAACCCAATAACGTAGTTTCAACATTAAGGCGTCTTGAACTCTTACATATAGACTTGTTTGGTCCTACTCGTAATTTGGGCCTTGGTGGAAAGTGATATGGACTTGTAATTGTTGATGACTCCTACTCCTTTCTCATAAGAGTGAAGCATTTGATAAATTTAAAAAATTTTGTAAAAAGGTACAAAATAAAACGATTTGAAAATTGTTTCGATTAGAAGCGATCATGGAAGGGAATTTGAAAATGATGATTTTGAAATTTATTGTGATTGCTTTGGAATTGATCACAATTTTTCGGCACCTTTAACTCCTTAACAAAATGGAGTGGTTGAAATAAAACATAGAACTCTTGAAGAAATGGCAAGAACAATGATTTGTGAAAATAACTTGCTTAAATCTTTTTCGGCCGAAGCCGTCAACACCGCCTTCAATATTTTTAATCGAGCTTTAATGAGACCAATTTTAAAGCGAACACCATATGAACTTCATAAAGGTAGAAAGCCAAACATTGCATCTTTTAAACCTTTTGGGTGCAAATACTTCATTCACAATAATGGCAAAACAAATCTTGGAAAGTTTGACTCACGAGTTGATGAAGGTATTTTCATTGGATACTCTTTAACAAACAAAGCATATAGAGTCTATAATAAAAAGACAAACGTTGTTGAAGAGTCTATACATGTAGTTTTTGATGAAACTAATGTCTTGTCCTCTAGAACTCCTTGTGATGACGATGACATAGTAATCAAACCAATAAACATCACACACTCATCCAATGAGCAAGAAAAGGTTATATCTAACGCTCAAATGAATGAATCAAAAGGAGATAACCAAAATGTAGAATCCAAAAAGGAAAACTTACCACGAGATTGGAAATACTTGAAGGATCATCCAACAAGTCAAATCATTGGTGATCCCTCTCATGGTGTAAAAACAAGGCATGCATTAACGGAATATTGTCATTTAGACTCATTCATCTCTCTTGAAGAACCCAAGAACATAAAAGAAGCTCTTAATGACACAAATTGGATAATGGCAATGAAGGAAGAGCTCAACCAATTCCAGTGAAGTGATGTATGGGAACTTATAGATAGACCCCAAGATCATCAAGTCATAGGCACCAAGTGGGTCTACCGCAACAAGAAGGATGAAAAAGATAACGTGGTAAGAAATAAGGCAAGGTTGGTAGCTAAAGGCTATAACCAAGAAGAAGGTATAGACTATGAGTAAACCTTTGCTCCCGTTGCTAGGCTAGAAGCTATTAGACTCTTATGTGTATTTGCTTCATTTAAAGATTTCAAACTTTTTCAAATGGATGTTAAAAGTGCATTTTTAAATGGTCTTATTGAAGAAGAGGTTTATGTTGAACAACCACCCGGATTTGAGGATGACAAATTTCCCAATCATGTTTTCAAACTCTAAAAGGCACTCTATAGATTGAAACAAGCTCCTAGAGCTTGGTATGAGAGATTGAGTTCCTTTTTAATGCACAATGGATTTTCAAGAGGAAAAGTTGACACCACACTTTTTATCAAACACTCTAAATATGACATTCTTATCTTACAAATTTATGTTGATGATATACTGTTTGGTGCTACTAATTCATCTCTTTGTGAAGAATTTGCAAATCTTATGTGTAGGAAATTCGAAATGAGTATGATGGGAGAACTCAACTACTTCCTTCAATTACAAATCAATCAAGGCAAGGAAGGAATTTTCATCAACCAAGCCAAGTACATAAAGGAAGTGCTTAAGAAATTTGGCATGAAAAATTCCAAGGCAATGACAACACCAATGAGCTCAACTCTTAAGTTTGATGTGGATGAAAAAGGTAAAAAGGTGGACCAAAAGCTATATCGAGGTATGATCGGATCCCCTTTTTACCTTACCACTAGTAGACCTGATATATTGTTCAGTGTAAGTTTATGTGCTAGATTTCAAGCATGTCCCAAGGAATCTCATCTATGTACCGTGAAAAGAATATTTCAATACCTAGTTGGTGCTCCTAATTTAGGCATATTTTACCCTAAATGTGATTTCTTTGATGTAGTTGGATATTGTGATGCGGATTTTGCCGGATACAAAGTGGATCGAAAATTGACTAGTGGCACTTGTCAATTTCTTGGCCACGCTTTGGTGTCATGGTTTAGCAAAGAGCAAAATTTCGTTGCTTTATCCACTGCTGAGACCAAATATGTTGCATGTGGTAGTTGTTGTGCTCAAATATTATGGTTAATGCACCAATTAAATGACTATGGCATTCATATTAACCATGCTCCCATAATGTGTGATAACACTAGTGCTATATGCCTAACTAAAAACCCGGCTCAACATTCAAGAACAAAGCATGTTGAGGTTCGACATCATTTCATTTGTGATCATGTACTCAAAGGAGATGTCATTGTAAAATTTGTTCCCACCAATGACCAATTACCGGACATTTTTACTAAACCTCTAGGTCAAGAAGTCTTTTGCAATATTAGAAGTAAAATTGGCATGTGTAATCTATCATCTTGACCTTGATTGCATATGTGAGTAATTTGCATTTAATATTGAGTTTTAATACTCATCATAAAAGAGCTCCAATGGACCAAGTATTCTTATCCAATTCATGGATATAGAAACTTGGACCAATTTTTTTCCTTAAATATTAAAAAAAAAGGATAAAACACACAGAAAAACAGAACCAAGTTCTGTATACTGTGTGTTGACACACAAAATATGTGTGTCGACACACAGAGCAGCAGTACCACTGCTCTGCATATGTGTGTCGACACACAAGGGGAAAAAAATTCGGAACCCTTTTTCACACTTCACAATCCTCATCCTTTCTTTATCTTCAACTCTCGCTCTCTCTCTCACACTCAACCCCTAACACTTTTCTTTCAAATTTTCACCAAAAACCACCATTTTTCTTCAAATTTCTTCCAAATTTTTACTAAAAATCAAGTTTCTAACAACATTTCAACATCAAAACCTTCGATTTTTGTCAAAAACGCATCTTTTCCACAAGCCCTAATCCAATACCGAACCTACAAAACTTTCTCTCATATTTGTTGGTTTTTCTTCCCTTTTCTTCAGTTTTCAAGTTAAAAACACTCTACTTTCACTTAATTTCATTTTCTTTCTCAAACTCATTTCTTTTTCAAAAAAAAAAAAAGCCCTAACTGACCTCCGATTTTTTTATTTTCCCTTTGATTTTTCCTCTTTTCTTCCAAATTTCCTCAAAGTTATTCATCAATGGGACGTAAAACCGCTGCCAAGAAGATATCTGGACACACTGAAGGGGCTTCTTCTTCTCGGGGTCCTAGCTCAGCAAATTCTTCTAACCCCTTCCTCAAAAAGGAGGCATTATTCGGTAGATTCATTGACTAGACTTGGATTCGGACTGATAACTTAGGAGAATTATTTTTTCTGTTTGAAGGAGTAGGTTGGACTGAATTTTGCACCATAAAGGAACCGGTATATCCGGAATTAGTAAGAGAATTTTATTTCAACTTAAACATTTCTAAAACTACTCCTTTTGAACTATTCTATGTTATTTCAGGTCAAGAAATCAAAATTACTGCTGATTATATCAATGATTTACTTGGCTTTGATTTTCGTACAGAGGATGAATTTAATATTCCTCAAGAACTCCACCAATTCCCGCTCCCCAAATCTCACCGACACTCCATACTTCGTTGCGTTTGGGGTGAAATACCACTCTCCAACCCATCGAGGCCTAGCTCTAATGATTTAAGAGTGGTTCTTAAGCTAGGACATAAAATATTTTGTATGAACATCACTCCTAAGTCAGGTGCCTTTGACTCGGTCTCTAATTTATATCTATTTTTGCTATCTAGACTCCTCAAGGGGAAGAAAATAAATTTAGGGGATTTAGTCTTAAAATTCATGTTCCACATTCACACAAGAAAAACTAGTCCCGCATGTGGGATGCTTCTTACCTGCATTTTTCGACAATGTTTAACCCGCTCATCTTTTCAAAACCCCATTCCCTATCAAGGCGACTCTATAGAGACATCCTTGAAGAAAATGGGCCTCGAATTTCGAAATAAGGAATGGGTAAAGAAGCAACGAGGAGATAGAAGGGTAGACGTAGAAGAGGAAATAAGAGCCGAGGATGGGGAAGAAGAGAATTTTGATGAATGGGGAAATGGGGATCACGAGCTAGAATCCCAGCCCAAACCTCAAAAATGAAGGAGTTTAAAGGAAAGACTTACTTCTGTGGAAGTTCAATTAGCTTCCATACAAGAAAGTCAGTCTTCGCTACACTCTCAATTTGAAAAGTTCCGCCAAGAACATCGTTCTACAATGCAAAAATTGTTTGACTTTTTATCTTGTGGACTTCGACCACCTACCCCTTAGGTTTTTTTCCTATTTTCACAAACTTGGAGCCACATTTTTCAATATTACAATCTTGTTTCATCTAATACACTTTATGCATGTTCTTTTTTATTCTTCTTGTGTGCATTAATGTTCGAATTGTCATATTCCATATCTCCCTTTGGGCGTTTTGTTGATGACAAAGGGGGAGAAAAATTGGTGTGTAATATTCATATATAGATTGAGAAATGTTAAAAATGATCTCTAAAATGCATCAACTTAGGGGGAGCAATTGAGTTTGAACCTTAATCATGATATACATTGCTCCATAAGTTCATAGTCATGTGTATTCTTCAATAAGTGAATAATTTTATGGTGAAATCTATGCTTCAACTTTCATATTTCCAAGAGAAAACACCAATGTTTGTCATCATTAAAAAGGGGGAGATTGTTGGCCCTAAAACAAATATTATTGTAATTTTGATGATAATAAGTATTTAGTGAGTCATGGGATTTAAATTGTTCTAATCTTGTTTTTAAGTGACTTATAAAAAAGCAAGGCACATCAAGATTAATCATGGATACAAAGCTTTCCAAAAGATGATAAATCAAGAGGAAAAGAGATGAAGGTTGAAGAGAAGATTTATCCAAATTGAAGAGAACCTGATCTGAGTCCGAGCATCCTAAAATTATTTATTTTTATTATCTAGGACTTAAGATCAGGATATATCAATTCAGTCCAACTCTCAATATTGATATGTGATGCTAATACAAAAAATATTTTTGAAAAATATTTTAGAAAGTTGATTTATAAAATTTTATTTGAAAAATATTCAAGTCAAAATTAAACCTATCTAGTTTATCAATTAAAATATTTTTTAAGATTGGTACTTTCAAAAGTATGATCAAATCAAATAAAGATAAAATTTTAATGGGTGATGATTTAGCTTGATTTATGGAACCAATCATTTTTATGATCAAGTAAAGTGGGAAATAAATTAAAAAAATTAAACAAATATAGCAACCAATTAATCAATTTTTTAACTTAGGAAATGTAATAAAGGTATCCCATCAATCAAGCAAATTGATCAAAATGTGTAAATACACCCGGATTGGCTGAGTGTCAACACACAGATGGTATATGTCACCACACAGGCTTACAGCAGCCACGAAGAGCTGCTGTATGTCGACACACTGACTGAAAAAGCCTGAAACAGCTACTTTTGACTTGATTTCTTTCCAAAACCTTTTCCCAAATTTTTGAAAGGCCTATTGGCCCTTATTTGCCTATAAATAGGGCTTGACTGCTTTGGCTGAAATCATCCAATACGCTCTAAGCACTCTTTGATAAAAAAATTCTCTCACATACTTGTGCTTTAAAGGTTTGTTTTTAAGTTTTGTTTTTAACTTTTATTAGAGCATCACTTGTTCTCTTATAGTTGATCTTTGAGCTTTATTGGCATATCCTTAGATTTGGCTAAGCTTGATCAAGTTTTAATTCACTCTTGAAAGAGTGAAGAATTTGAGTGCTTTAATTCTTTCCTTGCTTTATTCAAATTTGTTGCATTGTAAAGGTTGGATCCTGAGCCTACGGTTACAAAAGAATCGATCATAAAAGGTTGGTCTTGGGCCTCTGTACAAAAAGACCGGTTGTAAAGGTTGGATCCTGAGCCTATTTTTAAAAAGGATCATCGAGCTTAGTTAAAGGCTCAAGTGACTAAGAGTAGTCACTTGAGAAGTGAACTAGCTTCTGGTTTGGAAGTGAACCACTATAAAAATCTTTGTGCATCCCTTTTATTTTTGTCTTTGTCTTTTTCATTTATCATTTATTGTTTATTTTCATTAAATTTATGGTTCATAAATTTAAAATTTTTATTTATCACAAAAGAACCTAATTCACCCCTCCCCTCTTAGGTTGCCATTTGGACCTTCAAAATGAAACCCAAATTAGATCAATTTTCATCACGATCCTACTTCAGTTCAACTATAGTAAGGAATTTTTTTATAAGTTTGGTTCAATCTTCATAGTAAATCAAATTCTAATTGAACTAATTCTTATTGCATCATAGGTTCGTTTCAATCCCAATTGAATCACCACTTGCGGGATTTTTAGCTTGCACAAGCCCTGATTATGTCAATTTCTATTCAGTCAGCTTCTAAGGAAATCAATTTTCATAGCAATCCCGCTATAATTTTAATCTAAATAAACCTTTGATAAGATTTTTAATCTAGACCAGCTATACTTCAACACACTCTTGCTTTAACCTTCTGGTTCAACTAGGTTATACTGCTCCTCACCCATAAATCATCAAATTAACAATTAGGCATGACAATTCTAAATTAAAGGCATTAAAGGAACTAAGTCACTAACCCTACTCTTAATAATTTTGAAATACAAAACGCACACTATCCAACACCACAACATGAGTACAAATCAGAGAACACATATAAGTATTGAGTTCTGGAATAGTAAAAGTACTTATAACAATACGGCCAGATTAAATGATTCATTCCAAGGGCTTTGTTTAGGCACGTAAGAGATCTCATAACTCCCATGGAATTCACAAGGTATGTCATTTGTCTCTCTCCATCCATGACTAACCCAATTATTCCATGAATTTCATATTGGCATATTCCACATACCTACGAAGAAAATTCCAAAGCAAACAATTCATCCAAGGGGAACTCAATGTGCTGTTATGGTACAAGCTACTCGTCATATGCCAGCATGGCAATTTTTTGCCTACAAAACGCTAGCAAAGGCTATTTAATAAAATAAAAAAAAGGGGAATTCCACCATATTTAACTTATTTCATAAGCTGCAAGATATCACCATCTCTCGAAATTGAAAGTGGTTGTGGGCTAAGTACCTTTTAAGAGATGCTTGTCAGCCTAGGTAAATCAAACCAAATCAAAAACCAAAACTGTATCCAAGTCAGAAATCATTTTATAAGTATTGAGAGTTGGAAGATTTTACCTTCATCCGCGATTCCCTATCCATGGTGGTACAAATCAATTTAGGATTGGGGGACTCCGTCCTTGTTCACAGTCCAAACTTCATTTCAGCAGATGGTACAAATCATTTTAGGACTGGTGGACTTCGTCCCTATTCACTGTCCAAACTTCATTTTAGTGGTGATACAAATTATTTTAAGACTGGGAGACTTCGTCCCTGCTCACAATCTGAACATCATTTCAGTGGTGGTGCAAATTATTTTAAGACTGGGGGACTTCATCTCTATTCATAGTCCGAACATCATTTTATTGGTGGTACAAATCATTTTAGGACTGGGGTACTTTGTCCCTGATCACAGTCCGAACTTCATTTCAGCATTGGTATAAATCATTTTAGGACTGGGGGACTATCCCTGTTCGTAGTCCGAACTTCATTTCAACGGTGGTACAAATCATTTTAGGACTGGGGGGACTTTGTCCCTGTTCACAGTCCAAACTTCATTTCAGTTGTGGTACAAATAATTTTAGGACTCGGGGATGTCATCCCTGTTCACAGTCCGAACATCATTTCAGCGGTGATACAAATTATTTTAAGACTAGGGGACTTCGCTCCTGTTCACAGTCCGAACTTCAGTTCAACGGTGGTATAACTCATCTTCAGATTGGGGACTTTAACTCAGTCATACCCTTTGTTGGCCCCATAGCCAATATTATTGTAATTTTGATAATAACAACCATTTAGTGAGTCATGGGGTTTAAATTGTTCTAATCTTGTTTTTAAGTGACATCTAAGAAAGTTAGGAGCATCAAGATTAATCATGGATACGAAGATTTTCAAAAGATGGTAAATCAAGAGGAAAAGAGATAAAAGCTGAAGAGAAGATTCATCCAAATTGAAGAGAACGCCATCCGAATCCGAGCACCCAAAAGTTGTTTATTTTTATTGTCTAGGACTTACGATCGAGATATATCAATTGAGTCCAAGTCTTAATATTAATATGTGATGCACTTACAAAAATGTTTTTAAAAAATATTTTAGAAAGTTGATTTAACAAATTTTATTTGAAAAATATTCAAGTCAAAATTAAACCAATCTAGCTTATCAATTAAAATACTTTTTAAGATTGTTACTTTGAAAAGTATAATCAAATCAAATAAAGATAAAATTTTAATGGGTGATGATTTAGCTTGATTTAGGGAACCAATCATTTTATGATCAAAGTTAATGGGAAATAAATTCAAAAAAATTGAAAAAAATATAACAATCAATCAATCAATCAATTTTTTAACTTAGGGAATGTGATAAAAGCATCCCACCAATCAAGCAAATTGATCAAAATGTGTAAATGAACCCGGGTAGGCTAAGTGTCAATACACGGATGGTATGTGTCACCACACGAGCTTATAGCAGCCACCAAGAGCTGCTATGTATCGACACACTGACTGAAAAAGCTCAAAACAGCTACTTTTGAATTGATTTCTTTCCAAAACCTTTTTCCAACTTTTTGAATGTCCTATTGGCCCTCATTTGCCTATAAATAGGGCTTGAATGCTTTGGCTGAAATCATCCAATACGCTCTAAGCACTTTTTGATAAAAAGTTCTCTCATATACCTGTGCTTTAAAGGTTTGTTTTTAAGTTTTATTTTTTTTTTACTTTTATTAGAGCATCACTTGTTCTCTTATAGTTGATCTTTGAGCTTTATCGGCATATCCTTAGCTTTGGCTAAGCTTGATCAAGTTTTAATTCACTCTTGAAAGAGTGAAGAATTTGAGTACTTTAATTGTTTCATTGCTTTATTCAAATTTGTTGCATTGTCAAGGTTGGATCCTGAGTAAACGGTTACAAAAGGATCGGTTACAAAAAGATCGGTTGTAAAAGGTTGGTCTTGAGCCTACGTGCAAAAAGACCAGTTGTAAAGGTTGGATCCTGGGCCTGTTTTTAAAAAGGATAATCGAGCTTAGTTAAAGGCTCAAGTGACTAGGAGTAGTCACTTGAAAAGTGGATTAGCTTCCGGTTTGGAAGTGAACTACTATAAAAATCTTTGTGCATCCCTTTTATTTTTGTCTTTTTCTTTTTCATTTGACATTTATTATTTTGCTTTTAATTAAATTTTTGGTTCATAAATTTAAATTTTCATTTCTCACTAAAGAACCTAATGCACCCCCTCTTAGGTTGCTATTTGGGCCATCAATTAATGTCAGAGCCTGTGCTCTAATCTTTTTGGGTCCAATTACCTTTGAGTGATCCTATGGCAACTTTCACTCCAATCTTAACCAGGGGTCAGCCGACCAACAAGCCTCTTCTTTTTGATGGGGAAATTTTTTCCAATTGAAAGCTAAGAATAAGACTTTATATTACATCCATTGATTTCGACTTATGGCTTTTTACAAAAAATGGTGATTACGTACCAGGGTGAGAAAACCATTGAAAAAGAAGAAAATGAGCTTATGCAAGACGACAAAGAAAAACTTGCAAAAAATGTAAAAGCTCATTATCAACTCTTATGTGCTATTGCCCCAAATATCTTTATCCATGTGTCTGGTTTTCAATTGGCAAAAGTAATTTGGGACAAGCTAGAGGTCACCTATGAAGGTACGGATCAAGTTAAATCTTCTAAAATAAATATGTTGGTAAGAGCTTATGACCTTTTCAAAATGAAACCGCAGGAATCAATAAAAGAGATGTACACTGGATTTTCTGATGTTACTAACAAGCTCCAAGCTCTTGGAAAACATATTCAAATGAGGAGCAAGTTGGTAAAATTTTTTGATTTCTCCCTATTTCATGGCAAGGCAAGGTTACTGCTATTCAGGAAGCTCATAACCTCTCCACTTATTGATCAACAAATTGGAAATCTTATGACCCATGAGATTGTCGTGGAAGAGTTTAAATAAGAGGAAAAACAAAAGAAAAACAAAGATATAGCATTTAAATCATCTCTAAGTGACGAAAGTGATGAAAGTGATGACGAAGTTTTTGTGTTAGCAAAAAGATTTTACAAACATCTTGAAAAGAAAAGATTTAAGAAAAACTTTAAAAAGGGCGCATCTTCCTCCAAAGATGAACCAACTTGCTATGAGTGTGGAGAAGTTGAACATCTTAAAAGAGATTGTCCCAAGCCAAAAAATAAGAGTTCTTCGACAAACTCAAAATGAAAGATAAAAAGGAAGAATGGAAGAAAGCTTTTGTGGCTTTGGGAGATAGCGATGATGACTCCAATGAAGAAAGTGAAGAGGAAGTAGCTAACTTTTGTCTCATGGCTATTGACGACGATAACGTTAAAGAGGATGAGGTAAACGATCTACCTTATGATGAACTTATGGATGGTTTTCAAGAGTTATATGAGAAATATAAAAAATTGAAAAAACAATACAATACTTTTGTAAAAGGTCTTGAAAAGACGGGATAGAAAAAGGATTCAAAACAATGTTTAGTGCTTGAACTTGAAAATGAATCCCTAAAGAAAAAGAACGAGTCTTTAAATAATGAGATCATTATATTAAAAAAATGAAAAGAAATCCTTGGAAGAAACACTTCATACTTTAAAGGAAAAATAAGAAAAGAAAATCCAGGGAAGATGAATCACTTTTAAAAGAAAATGAGACTTTGAAAGAGAAAATGGAAAAACTTTCAAAAATATCAAGTAAATTTTTTATGGTCTAGAAACACTTAACAAATATCTTGCATCTCAAAAGCCAATTTATAATAAAGAAGGAATAGGTTATAATAGAAATGTCCAAAGGAAAATTTTGAATGTTCTTTTTGTTAAAGCCTCGTCACCATCAACAAACTCTGTAAGGTGAAACTATTGTGGTGACCATAGGCACATCATTTACCAATGTTCTTTCAAAAGAAATTTTAAAAAGATAAAGATGGTTTGGGTCCCAAAAGGATCTCGGACACCAAATGTAAAGGCTAACAACAAAGAACCCAAGAAAATTTGGGTACCTGAAAGTGTATGAATTGTGGTAGGTGTGTATGAAAATCCAAAGCAAAAAATAAAAAGTGGTACTTGGATAGTGGTTGCTCAAGACACATGACTAGAGATAAATCCAAGTTCACTTCACTAATGCCAAGAAAAGGAAATGTCACCTTTGGTGACAAAAAGAAAGGAAAAATAATCGGTATCGATAATGTTACTTCTAACTCTTCTTCTTGCATTGAAGATGTCTTACTTGTGGAAGTTCTTAAGCACAACATGCTAAGCACTAGTCAATTACGTGATAAAGGCTATTGTGTGAACTTTGAATAATCTAGATGCATAGTTAAACATGTTAAAACAAATGAAATTTTGCTTGTTGGTCCACGATGTGAAAATGTCTATATGATTAATCTTGATTGTGTAGACTCATTAAAATGCTTTAGTGTCTTGGATGAAAATGATCATTGGATTTGGCATAGAAGATTTGGACATGCTAGAATGGATTTAATTTCAAAACTTTCAAACTATAATCTTGTTAGAGGTTTACCAAAGCTAAAATTTAAAAAAGATCATATTTGTGATGCATGTCAATATGGCAAACAAACTAGATCATCATTCAAACGTAAGAACGTAGTTTAAACATCAAGGCATCTTAAACTCTTGCATATAGACTTGTTTGGTCCTACTCGTCATTTGAGCCTTGGTGGAAAGCGATATGGACTTGTAATTGTTAATGATTACTCCCGCTTTACTTGAGTCCTATTCCTTTCTCATAAAAGTGAAGCATTTGATAAATTTGAAATATTTTGTAACAACATAAAAAATGAAAACAATTTGAAAATTGCTTCGGTTAAAAGTGATCATGGAAGGGAATTTGAAAATGATGAGGAAGGTAGCGTGGTAAGAAATAAGGCAAGGTTGGTAGCTAAAGGCTATAACCAAGAAGAAGGTATAGACTATGAGGAAACCTTTGCTCCCATTGCTAGGCTAGAAGCTAATAGACCCTTATGTGCATTTGCTTCATTTAAAGAATTCAAACTTTTTCAAATGGATGTTAAAAGTGCATTTTTAAATGGTCTTATTGAAGAAGAGGTTTATGTTAAACCACCACATGAATTTAAGGATGACAAATTTTCCAATCATTTTTTCAAACTCAAAAAGGCACTCTATGGATTGAAACTAGAGCTTGGTATGAGAGATTAAGTGCCTTTTTAATGCAAAATGGATTTTCAATAGAAAAAGTTGACATCACACTTTTTATCAAACACTCTAAACATGACATTCTTATCGCACAAATTTATGTTGTTGATATAGTGTTTGGTGCTGCTAATCCATCTCTTTGTGAGGAATTTGAAAATCTTATGAGTAGGGAATTCGAAATGAGTATGATGGGAGAACTCAACTACTTCGTTGGATTACAAATCAAGCAAGGCAAGGAAGGAATTTTCATCAACCAAGCCAAGTACATAAAGGAAATGCTCAAGAAATTTAGCATGGAAATGAGCTCAATACTTAAGTTAGATATGGATATAAAAAGTTCAAAAGGTGGACCAAAAGCTATATTGAGGTATGAATGGATCCCTTCTTTACCTTACCGTTAGTAGACCTGATATATTGTTCAGCGTATGTTTATGTGCTAGATTTCAAGCATGTCCCGAGAAATCTCATCTATGTGCCGTGAAAAGAATATTTCAATGCCTAGTTAGTACTTCTACTTTAGGCATATTTTACCCTAAATGTGATTTCTTTGATTTATTTGGATATACTGATGTAGACTTTGCCGGATACAAAGTGGATCGAAAATTGACTAGTGGTACTTGTCAATTCCTTGGTCACGCTTTGGCATCATGGTTTAGCAAAAAGCCAACTTCCATTGCTTTATCCACAGCCGTGGCCGAATATTTTGCATGTGGTAGTTGTTGTGCTCAAATGTTATGGTTAATGCACCAATTAAACGACTATGGCGTTCATATTTGCCATGCTCCTATAACGTGGGATAACACTAGTGCTATATGCTGAACTAAAAACCCGGCTCAACATTCAAGAACAAAGCATATTGAGTTCGACATCATTTTATTTGTGATCATGTACTCAAAGGAGATGTCAATGTAAAATTTGCTCCCCCCAATGACCAATTAGCGGGCATTTTTACTAAATCTCTAGGTGAAGAAATCTTTTGCAACATTAGAAGTAAAATTGGCATGTGTAATTTATCATTTGACCTTGATTGCATACATAAGTCATATGCATTTAAGATTGAGTTTTAATACTCATCACAAAAGAGCTCCAATGGGCAAAGTATTCTTATCCAATTCATGGATATAGGAACTTGGACCAATTTTTAAAAAATATTAAAAAAAAACACATAAACAGAGAAACAGAGCGCAATTTTGTCATTTGTGTGTCGACACACAAAGAAAAAAAAAACAGAACCTTTTTTTTTTCTTTCACTTCCCAATCTTAACCCCTCTTC
This sequence comes from Simmondsia chinensis, assembly GCA_018398585.1. Lineage (NCBI taxonomy): Eukaryota > Viridiplantae > Streptophyta > Magnoliopsida > Caryophyllales > Simmondsiaceae > Simmondsia > Simmondsia chinensis. The sequence continues at coordinate 13,459,076 of JAGTTD010000025.1, forward strand.
ATTCATCTTCAACACACTCTCTCTCTCTCTTCTCAAATCCTAACACTTTTCCTTCAAATTTACTCCAAAAACCATCATTTTTCTTTAAATTTCCTCCAAATTTTTACTAGAAATCATGTTTCTAGCTACATTTCAACATCAAAACCTTCAATTTTTGTCAAATACTCATCTTTTCCACAAACCTTAACCCAACCCCGAAATCCACACAACTTTTGTTCATATTTGTTGGTTTTTCTTCCCTTTTCTTCATTTTTCTAGTTAAAAACACTCTACTTTCATTACTATTTCATTTTCCTTCACAAACTCATTTCTTTGTCAAAAAACCCTAACCAACCTTCGATTTTTTTATTTTCCCTTTGATTTTTCCTCTTTTCTTCCAAATCTCCTCAAAATTATTCATCAACGGGTTGCAAAACCACTGGCAAGAAGAGTTCTGGACACACTGAAGGGGCTTTTTCTTCTCGGGGTCCTTGCTCGGTAAATTCCTCTAACTACTTATACAAATCATTTGCTTGGCTTTAATTTTAATATAGAGGATGACTTTAAGTTTCCCAAAGACCTCCACCAATTCCCACTCCCCAAACCTGTCCGATAGTCCCTACTTAGACAATTTTGGAGTGATATACCAATTTCCAAACCAACAAGGACTAACTCAAATGATCTAGGAGTGGTTCTTAAGTTAGCCCATAAATTAATTTGTATAAACATCACTCCAAGATTGGGTGGCTATGACTCGGTCTCAAACCTTCACCTATTCCTACTATCTCGACTCCTAAACGGCAACAAGGTCAATCTAGGGGACTTCGTCTTAAAATTCATGTTCCATATTTACTCTAGAAAGACTAATCCTACATATGGCATGCTTCTTATCCGTATTTCTCAATGCACCTTAACTCGCTTTTATTTTAAAAACCCAATTTTCTATCAAGATGACTCTATTGAGACATCTTTGACAAAGATGGGTTTCGAGTTCAAAAATCATGAATGGGTAAAGAAGCAAAAAGGAGTTAGGAGGATAGAACAGATAGATGAAATTCGAGACGAGGAAGAGGAAAATTTAGATAAGGGAGATAAAGTCAATGAGGATGAATCTCAACCAGGATCTCCGAAAAGAAATAGTGTAGATAACCGACTTACATGTTTAGAAGAACAAATGTCTTCCATTCAAGGACAATAGTCTACTTTACAATCCACTATTGAAGAGTTTCAACAAGAAACACGATCCACCTTTCAAAAGCTTTTCGACTTCTTGCAGGCAGACAATGACCCCCTACTCCTTAGATTTATTTTCTTTTCCTCTTTAAAAAAAATTTGGAGCTACGTTGCCATTATTGTACAAACACTATACATTAAGTGTTGCAATGTTATGATTCATCCTTGTGTTTATTTATGCTCGTGCTGACATTTTCGATCCCTCATCTTGTGCTTTTTGCTGATGACAAAGGAGGAGAAAAATTGGGTCTAATATTCATTCATAGTTAAGTGCTTGATTGAGAAATGCTAAAAATGATCCCTAAAATGCATCAACTTAGGGGGAGCAATTGAGCATGTAGTTGATTGAGTTGTATCAGTTAGTTGATATTGTAACTAGAATAAGTCTTGATGTAATTAGTAGCTTAAGCTCGGTTAAGTCATGTAATAAGTGAAGTAGATGCTAGTAGTTGGGTGGTCAAGCCGTTAGATTAGTTAAGTCAAGGTTGGTGGCTAGTTAGTTAGTTAATGGTTGATTCGGTTAGTCCATGTGTCTAGGATCATTGTATCTCTAGATATTTTGGAGTTAGCCATCCTAAAGGATTAGTAGTATAAATATGTGGAGCCTCTCTCGAAGAGCTCATAACTTTGATGAATGAAATTGATATCTTTGATATCTCTCTCTACTTCTCATCTCCTTTCCCTTCTTATCTCTTCTTAACTCTAAATTCTCTCCTCATCTTATACTCTCACTATCGCAACCAAGGTTAAGGTTCAAGAATAATCTTTCAATCTTAACAATTGGTATCAGAGCCTTGATTTGGCTTCCGAATCAAGCTCTTAATAAAAAAAAAAAAAAAGCAATTTCGATACTGATTTAGTTCAGTTTATGTGATCAAGAATTCAATTCTGAATTCTGAGTTTGAAGAGTGGTTGTTACTGCCTTATTGATCTGCAAGTGCCTAGGAGTTGCTTTCAGGTTGGGTTAAATCTAATTGAGTTACCTTGAAGAAAGTTTAATTGATCAGTATTTGTTGATCACATTCAACATCAAAGCTGATTTGGATGGAATTCAGAAGAATTGATCAAGCATTAGCTGCTGACGCATAGCATGAGTTGCTGAAGTTGAGTGCTGAGCAAAATTGTTCTTGATCAAAAATTCATTGATCGGTTGGAAAAGAAGTTGAAGTGAGCTATTGGATCAACATTACGCTTGATCATAATCAAAAGATTAGAAACAAGTTGAATTGAGGTTAATTCAGACTCTACAATTCAATAAGGAGGTTGAGGTAACTGTTTTCTTTGAACTTGAGTTAGAAGAGTTTGCAAAGAAAAACATGTTTAACCAAAACAAGTAGAAGCATACCTCCTCCTCTTTGGAACCTTACCCTAAGTCATGGTCCTCTGTTACAAACTTTTTAACAAAAGATTCATAACCTCCATGTAGGTCTATGACAGAGAAGGAGGAGGCAAAATATTCAGCTTCTGAAGAAACGAAAGAATCAAGGGGCAACTCTTCAGCCCCAGAAAAATGACCCATTAGGGCCACTATGTCCTCTAGAGTGATTCTTAAGAAGCCCTCTGGGAGGACAAAGGCATTAAAATAGATATTCTAGCAACAAGTTAGTGCTGTTACAATGCGAAAGTCATACCTAACAGCGATGGTGGAAAGCCCAATGGCTTCATAGATGTGAAGTTGTTTCCATTTCTTGCCATAGGTCACCATCAGTCCATCAAACCATTTAGGGTATTGTTTGGTCAAAATTTTCCATCCTTTAAAGGGTGCGGCTTCCTTGCAAATGCACCTTCTGCCCCAAGAATGACTTTGAAGAGACTGTACGAATGAGAGAAGACTTGTCAGTATCTAGAAACAATCCTTCAAGACTAAGAACATCATGGGATGGGTTAAAAATTGGCCCTAGGGCACAAGATGGAACGTTTGTTGAAATATCATTCTCTAGCAGCAAAGAAAGATCCTCCTTGATGACATTGAGATCAGTTGGGCTTTGAAGAACATCAGATATTATCAAAGGGTCAGATTGGAGAAAGCGTGTCAATCGCTCGATGGGATTATTTGCCTGAGGAGGGGGAGCGGAAATGGAGAATGAGATTTATGCCATTGATTAATTAAAAGGAAGCGAAGGATAAAAAAATAGATTAAGTCAAGAATTCAGTGATTCAAGAACAAAGGTGAGAATTCACAAAAGAGCTTGATGACCGACGAAGAAGAGAGAACAGAGTATCAAAGTGGGAATTTCAAGCCCAAACTTTCATATTTCTAGACATGCAGGAAAGGAAAGCAAGTGACATATAGTGTTCTCTCAAACTCCCTGTAGCCGTTAAGGGTCAAATCAGCAAATTTTTATACGTTGCAGCTTTGCAATGGCTGAAAGGGGGCATTGTTTACACCCTAATTTCTAGGGGGTCGGGACGGCGCCATTTTGAGTATAGTGCCACACGTCCGTACATGATGGCCTTCTCGAGGGAAGTCAGGCCTTTAAGTATTAAGACAATGGCATCTTAAGCCCAACATCTTGATAAGGTAGTTACCCTTGACAAGGCTCGAGATGGTTTAGTGCTGAAGTGAGCTCAAGCTTGAAGGGCTATCAGGAAGGCTGCAAAATAGGTGGTTCTCAAGCTTGAGGTAGTTACTTGGAGTGCAATTTTAGTTACTTGGGTGCTAAGCTCAATCCAAGAGAATGTGGGGGCTTCAAGAGGCCACTACCGACTAGAATTTGGACGTAGGTACTAAAGATTTCCCCCCAATTCTGTATTCATGGCATGTTCATTGAAGATTCATGCACGCAGATGAAAGTGTAGTGCCTAGACATGGCTGGAGTTGCCGAGAAAGAAGAAGTAGCCATTATTTCTTATTGTCTATAAATAAAAGCCTATGCGTCAGTCCAAAGTAGCACACATACACTCATTATAAAACTTCTTCAAGTTTTCTTTTACAACACACTTGTGCTTTTTTCATTAGGAATAGCATAACTTACCTGGGCGTAGCATAACGTAAATCTCTCCTATACTTACCTTCATGGTAATATAGTTCTCGGGCTTTGGGTATAACTTTCCAATTTTAATCTACTCCCAAAAATCGACAAGTTGAGATTTAAGGCTTTAGTTTAAGGCTTTGTCGGCCAAAGTTTGTCCCTTGATTGCATTGGTCTTAACACTATTGTCACTGCTTAATAAGTTAGCTGAACTTAAGCTTGCCCCATTGGTTAGGGCTTTGAAGGTCAAGGCTTGTCCCTTCATTGCGTTGGTACTAACCCAATGACTTGAATACCGTTTGCTCCATCTTAATGCTGTCCGACCTAAGACAAGGTGCCAAGCTTAAAAACTTGATTGACTCGGGCTTGTAAGCGGATTGTTGAGCTTGTGGGATTGTCTCCACCCTAGTTGCTAAATTTTAAGTGTACGAGGAAAGGTGTCTATGGCTCTACTCCGTCACTGTAACTGCCACTTGACTTAGATCCGTATCCTTTTAATTTTTTATCACAAAAATACATAAAAAATCAACAAAAAAATTTACTAAAAGTCTTCTTAATTGAAGCAAAAGTACAACTCACGGTATAACCGAAGTCAGATACACCATCATATCACAAATCACTACAAGAAAAAGGGTCATTAACGATAGTGATTGCCATCATTAAAAGCCCCATTTGTCGTCGTCAATACTATAAATGACGAGGAAAACTTACCATCATCTGTAGTCGTTATTGCTTTCGACATTAATAACATATGGATTAATGACCGCTAAATCGAGCCATCAGTAAAAAGCATCTACGATGGTATACTATGTCTATCGTCAAAAGTGAAATCAACAACGATGGCATAAGTTGTCATTAAAAGTGAAATCTTTAACGTTAGATAGCATTGTCGTTAAATAGCCTATCAATAACGACAGCAATTGTCATCGTTATAAACATTCAACGCCACATAAAAAAAAAAGTTTAAAGGACAACAAAAACTGTCATTAAAATTTTTCACATTATTAATTGAAAATAGTACCTACAATATAGACCGTTGTTGTTAAAAAGTCGCAACAACAATTAAGCATTGTCAAATCATTTTTCACCAATTAACGACACAAAAATTGTCATTAAACATGCTTCTTGCCATCAAAAATATTTATGATGACAAAATATATCAAAATTAAAGACCCTTTACATTCATTTACTGCAATGTATACATTCATATAACATAATAACAATTTTCTTGTTGTTTAAAACATCTATACATTCATATAATGTAAGAACAATTTTCAGGTCGTTTATAGCACCTGTACATCAACAAAGTATAACGAAATTTCATGTCAGCTATAACACTTTTACGATGATATAATATAATATTACAAAAATGACATGTACATACCAATCACTGTAAAAACAAATTCCAATAAAAAAACAAAGATGTCATTGAAAATTAAATATCCAAGTACTCACAAAAATGAATTTACATCCAAGAGGCACTAAAAATGTACACCATAAAATTTGTCATCAAACAACTAGCAAACGTTACAAATCCAACAGAAGTTCAATAAATTTCGAACAAAAACAAGAATTTGAAGTGTAGTCTTCCAACAGCTGAAAGAAATAAACACAACACTAATGTTAGATATTTGTTGTCATGTGAGAATCAATAATAAACAGTATAGACACACCACAAACCAAGCAATAAAACAAAACATATAGCCTGAAAAAACTATATCAAAGCCGTTAGAATAAAATTGATCGAAAAGGAAACAATTTATATGTTTTTAATAATAATCTATAGAATGAAAGTATCTAATTTAGATAGAAGTACAAGACTTTTTAAGGAAAAATAGCTCTAATTGAAAATATTTTGCAACATAAGAATATATCTTTGAATCAAATAGAGCCTAAGTGAAACATGCTCCATATTAAGTTTTAAAACCAAGGTTTGCATGCATCATAAACAACATGAACAATGTCCATAATTGAAACCAATGATGCCACTTTGCAGTGAATCTACAAATTGAAGAGCAAATGTGGTAAGATAGTTCAAATTCTTAAAAAAGTTAAAAACAACATGAAATTTCTTAGATCTTTGGCCCCTCACGCACAACGTGACATGAAAAATCAATATTGGCATAATTAGAATTGATGTCACCGAAGTAAAAAAATTTATCCCTCAAAATATCATTAACAGTACCATCCACATCAAGTTTAAGATCAATATCATTCTCTCCTTCAGAATCGGATTCAGTTTCACCTTAGCTCTCACCATGGTCATACTAGAAAGTATAACTTGGCCTATTTCATATTAAAGTAGATGACCTCTTACCCACTTGCAATCTCCTGAGTCACATAGGTTGCATTTAGTACATGGACAGGCAAAAGTTCTTCCTTTTTTTTGTTAGCATAATCTAAAAAAGTTTGAACTTCATATTGATATATTAAACTCATCGATCATGAACTCATCGATCATGAACAGAAAAATGCATCCATTTTTAATTCGGAAACATATTTTTATAAGATATTCCAAGAATATTGCTAAAAAGCATAGTTCCATTAGTATAGACTGTTTCAACACAGTTTTCAATTTCAATGTCAACAGCAAGGGCAATGTCACAAACAATCTCAAAATTAATATCTCTATAAACAAGCAACCCCTAATATATAACTAATCACACATTCCAAAAGCAATCTCAAACATATTAGTGTTGGATTCGGTCATTACCTTAAAAAGCAACTTAAATCAAGTTCGATAAGTTGGAGTCGCCTGGTTAACCATGGGATTGAGCAGTTTGAGTGCGCCGAAGGACCAAGAAGCAAACGTGAACTTGAATCTACAATTGAACAACAGACATGGGACAATAATGAACATGAATTACCAACTAATTTGTTAATTCAGCAAAGACAACACAAACTACCTACGAAGAAGGGACAAATCCCTATTGAAGCTTTGATGTTAATAATTGAATTACAAACACAGCAAAACAAATTCGAAATCTCGGTACATTAATCAACAAATTCACAACACGAACACGAACAAACAAAAAATATTCAAAATTTTTGCACATTAATCACCGAATTACCAACACGAATGTGAATTAACAAAAACTATTCGTAATTTGGGCACATTACTCACCGAATTACCAACACGAACACGAACTAGCAGAACATATTTGAAATCTTGGTACATTACTCATCGAATTGGCAACACGGACACGAACAAGCAAAACAAATCCGAAATAAGGGTACATTAACCACCAAATTGCCAATACGAACACGAACTAGCAAAAAATATTCAAAATTTGGGCACATTTATCATCGAATTACCAACATGAACATGAACTAGCAAAAAAATAATTGAAATTTGGGCACATTACTCACCGAATTACTGACACAAACACGAACTAGCAAAACATATTTGAAATCTTGGTACATTACTCACCAAATTACCAACAGGAACACTAACTAGAAAAAAAATTTCGAAAATTGGGCACATTACTTAACGAATTAACAACAGGAACATGAAATACCAAAAAAAATTTGAAATCTGGGAACATTACTCAACAAATTACCAACAGCAACACAAACTAGCAAAAAATTTTGAAATTTGGGTACATTACTCAACGAATTGCCAATAGGAACATGAAATAGAAAAAAAAATCAAAATTTGGGTGCATTACTCAAATTACCAACAAGCATATGAACTAGCAGACAATTTTTGAAATTTAGGCACGTTAATCAACGAATTACCAACATGAACATGAAAAAGCAAAAAAATTCAAAATTTGGGTACACTACTTAACGAATTACCTACAGAAACACAAACTAGCATAATGTTTTCGAATATTACTCAACGAATTACCAACAGGAACACGAAATAGCAAAATTATTCAAAATTTGGGTGCATGACTCAACGAATTACCAATAGGAACATGAACTAGCAAGAAATTTTAGAAATTTGGGTACATTACTCAACGACTTACCACTAGGAACACGAAATAGCAAAAAATTTCAAAATTTGGGGACATTACTCACAGAATTACCAACACCAACATGAACTAGCAAAAAACAAATATAGGTACTGTGGGTCAGCACGACGAAGAAACGAATTAGGGTTGTTAATCACCTGCTTCGCTTCTTTGCCTGGCTACTTCACTTTGCTTTGATTGAGATGGTGGGGAGAATTAGGGTTTCAACGGGGACGAAGCGCAGGAGAATGAAGAAGAAATTGGCTTCCAATTTCTTTTGATGTCAAATTTTTAAAAATTATTTTACTTATTATCTATTTTAATTAATTAAAACGAAGTTATATTTTAGTAAATTAAATAAGTAATTATCAAGTACAATTGAAATATATTGAGGAAATTAAGTATCAAATTACGTATTAATTGGGGTATTATATGATTTTTGAACTTGAATTACAGCATGGATGGCAGTGAGACCAATTAAAAAATTATATGAAACGAGAAAAAAATTAGCAATAATAAATAGCAAAAAAAGGTGCCAAATTTTTACAAATCAACGACCTTCAACTTTTTCAACCAAAATTTTACTGCTTACTTGAATCTATTAACGATGGTTTGTGGGTAGAACTAACGACCACATTTAGTGCCCGTCATTATATGCCCAGCATGTACCACCCTTTAGCAACGGCATTTTATTCCCGTAGCAACTTGCCACTACACACACACTTTTAACGACAAAAGAAAATTCCGCTCCTTATTTTTGGTTGTTAAAAATTAGGCTCACTCCCTAGTCGTGGTTAGTCCCTTTTGCATGTTTATTTTGTTTTGTGATTTACGGCGACCATTGACACAAAAACTGGAAATAAAATCGAACAAACAGTACCCACAGTAGCCATCAATAAAGGACAAGACTTCATGCCTCGAAGCTGAGTCAATGAGCACATCAGTAAGGGGCATTGGGTATTCAACTTTCGAGGTGGCTGCATTCAGATCCCTTAAGTCAACACATACCCTGATATTTCCTTTCTTTTTAGTGACAGGAACTATTTTTGCGAGCCATTCAACGTACCTGGAAGTCCTAATAAACCTTAGCTTTAAAAGCCTTTTGATCTCTTCCTTGACCAAATCTATAACCTGTTGGGACATTCTCCTCTGGGCCTGAATGATGGATCTTAAACCTTGCTTGATAGGAAGCCTATGCTCAACCACCTTTCAGTCTAGGCCACGCATCTCATGATCCCAAGCAAAATAGTGCTTGAATTCTCGAAGTAAAGTCAAGTACTGCTTTCTCTACTCTTGAGAATGCAGAGCACTCAGATAGGTAGCTCTTGGGTCTTCTGTCAAGCCCAAATTAACCACGGAGAGCCCTCAAACCCTCCATTTTGGCTAGTGCTGCTCTTAAGTTATAGAGTTCCAACTCCTCTTTTTGTGCATTATGGACCTAAAAACCATTAAAAGACTGCTTAGCCTAAAGCTAATCCTCAGCATGCCAAGCCATGATCCTTTCTAGCATTAAGGAAATGGCCTCTTGGGCCATTGATGAGAGGGCTTGATCCCTCTGCATTGGGGTTTTGGCCTACCTTAGAAATCTCCTTCTTTAAGAAAGGTCGTGCATCCCTAGAAATAAGAATCCCCGACTATACATCCATTTGACAAACCTTAGCCTTAGTCAATGGGTTGTCAAAGATGGCAATAGTCTCCTGTCATTGGGAAGATTGTGGAGTAGTCCTTTTAACATCAAATAGTCCCATGCCATCTTTGTAAAATTTTGCTTCCACGTAGTAAGAGCGAGCCATGAATGGCCTGTTATGGTTCCAGAAGATTAACAACTGGTGAAGTGAAGAAGGGATATAATAATTGGCATTTAAGAGATCTCTCCCGAGCTAAGCATTGTTGCTCAAGGAAGTATCCACTTCAAAGAAAGATGTCAGCTTGCTTAAGCTGCCAACTGCTAAGTCAATCGGGATGACCCCTTCGAATTTAGTAGTAGCTCCAGAAAAGCCACATATTGAAACATCCTAAGTATTAGATCATCTTGAGATTTACCAATTACCCCCAACACATATGTAGGCAAAACGTTAATGACCGTGCGATTGTCGAACAAGACCCTGTTCAACAAAATGCTATCAAATTTCGCCCATTAAACATCATCTTCATTATGTCAGGTGGTTCATCAGGCGATTTGAATGTTAGGTATTACCTTTAAAAGATAAGGTTTAGGGTTACCTTTGGTGGCTGCTACCTCAGCCACAACCTCCAATTGAGGATCCTCATCTGATGCTATAACGTTTGCCTTAAGGCCTTCTTGAGTGTCAATTGCCATGAACTCCAAAGGAAGGAGCAATGTAGTTTTGACATCAACTTTTTCTAGGAGTCCAAAATTGTATCTAGATCCCTTGGAATGTTCCCTTTTACGGGCTGACAGCCATGGGTGTGTCCTGATCTTGGTGTTGAGGACTACCATTCATTGGTGTATCATATTCTAGAGGTTGGTCCTCTCGATCAACCCCTAGAGTTTAAGACTCTTCCATTGGTTAAGAGAAGTCCTCCTCATGGAAATCGCTTTCTATATCATACCATGTTGGATTAACACGACCTAAAGGTTCAGCTAGGTTGATGTTGAGAGGGAAATACTCCTCCATGTCCTTAGCTGCTCCCTGAGCTGGGGAATTCTTAACAAGCTGATCCCATCCAGACTCTCAACCCTAGGAGAATGAGAGGCTGGCCCATCCCTCAAGCCGAATAAAAGGCCTGCACTCAGCCGTTGGATCCTCAAGATCCATATGCTTAGTTTCCTTGCCCTTGCGGACTCTGGCTTCCCCTTGAGAGAGCCTAGTTAAGTAAGTATTGAGTAGAGTCCTCCGTTGAGCTGCCTCCTCTTTTGAATTCAGGTATGGCTAGAGGGACTAACCTCCTATTATCCGAGGTGATTTCTTCACAAGACATTACCAAATCGGACCCCAGAAGGTTGGTGTCCGTACTGTCATGGTGTCTGACTGGTGTCCACACCTAGTAGGTGGTAATTCAGGTTTTTCTTTGGATGCCTAGTTCTCATGATGATCTGGGTCTTTGAAGTAAGACCACAAGAAGGTCCTGTTATTGATGTTTATGTTAAGAGAGTCGATTTCTTCTATGGGTAAAGTCTTAACTTCATTATTTTTGACACTAACTTATGTCTATAACCTCCACAAAGGTCATGCATGAGGTGCATGAGTTTCCTCGATGCCTGTTCTTAGAAGTGAAGATTGTTTGCCAGTGGTCATCGGCGAGAATACCCGTGGCTAACTCTTCTTCCTTAGAGAGAAGAGTAATATCTTCTTCAAAATGCTTCTTTAAGAACCCTTTGAACATAACACTGCTATGTGTTGAATGTTCAGCTGTGATGTGCCATTTGCAGTAATCCTCTAGCAATTTCAACATGGTTCTAGGGAACCTAAGTGTTCCAGATTCCAATAGTCTGTCACACAAAGCATTGGCCATGACCAGCCTATCCTTGTCCATGTGCATCCGACATAAAGAGTTTCCATTAATTTGGTTGTTGTGGGAATCATGAGGCTTTACTACCTCGATTATAGTAACTTGTGTAGGACTAGGGAAGGGGTCTTTGTCATCATCCATCTATCCTTCTCATGGGAATATTAATCCCCTTGTTTCTATGGCATCCGGAACCATGTTCTTAAAGATGACTCAGTTCTTCATTGAATGGGTCAAGGAATCATGCCATTTACAGTATACCTTCTACTTAGTGGAGTTAGGGTGGTTTTTCTTTGTTTTTACCTGATCTTAAGTTTGTCATTTGTATCAAGCCAATCAAATATTACATTGGCTCTTGAGATGTCAAATAAGTACTTTCTCAAGTCTTAGGATTGATAACACTTATGGGCTTTGACATCTTTATTAACGAAAGAATTGTAAACCATAGGGGACCCATTGAAATATTTAGTGACGTCCATCTCATATGGAGGATCTTCATCCTCTTCCATTAAGTCATGTACATAAGTTCCATAAAATGTTGTTGTTCTTAAGGCTTCCTTCTTTCAATATGGTCTCATATGTAGTGGCACATTATGCCAACCATAGGTGCGACGTGAAGTTTGAGCCCTCAAATTTCTTCCTAAATTCAATATCCAAGCCATTGAAAGCTCACTTGGTGTATTCAAATTTAGGGAGGGTTAGCGTGCACTTTAACCTGGCTGCCGTGAACTAGTTAATGCAATCTTCCACAATTCATCTGGCTTTTGTCTCATTCGAGGCAAGTCATACATAGAAGTTCCTAGCTCAATTTTTGGGAATTGGCTTGGAATTGGCTTGGAATTGCCTGACCATGTCATCCCAGCAATAGATAGAGCTGGGAGGTAGTCCCAGTTAGGGAAATAGGGATTAGCCTAAGCTTGATATATTGATCGTCTGCCGATTCCCTACACTTGCAACTAAATCTTGCTAAGTGCTCGATGGGAAACACATTCCCTTCCCCTGGGAAGACTGCAAACTCGGGGATTTTATATCCTCCAGGAAAAGGCTAGTTCCTATCTATATGGTCAGGGTAAGGTTTAATTAATATATAATGGTCCATTAACCCTTTTAAGGCCCGACCCATACATTTGCTCGATGAGGGTAGCCAGTTGATCATGGAGGGGTAGGTTAGGCACATGGGTATGTGCTTGCCATTGGCCCCCAAGTGGGTGAGGATCTTGAGGGGGATCTACAGGATACCCTTGGACACTAATTACAATTGAGTGTGAGAATGGTTGTTTCCTTCCAAACCCTAGGTAACCCCATTGATCAATAGGGCCATGTGCTTGCTTGGCCATGAAATATGTCCTAGCAGGACCTGGATTATACGGCATGCCTAAAAGCACACCAATCTTAGCAGGCTGTTGGTTCATCCTTGCTTGATCAGTCCCTAAGTCATGGTCTTGCAGAGGTGGGTGATTAAATTGCCCCCTAGTTTGACAGTATGAAGAGGTCTCGGATGGATAGGTTGGTTCTCTTGAGTGAGTATCTGCCCTTATATTCCTACTTTAAGGCCTTGATTGGGCCTCGGGGCTACCTCTACTACCTAAGGAGGATATGAACGGTTTTGTCCTTCTGCCTCAGAGATAGGCAAAACTGGAACATTAATGTTGAGATCCCTCGAGGCCAAAGAAAAACTCTTATTCAAAGGTTCAGCAACCCCAAAGGGCACAATTTTCCTACGGTTGGATTCCAACTATGTGACACTCGTGTTTGCCATAACTGGGCCTTTCGTTCTCTCAAGGACATTATAATCAGGCTGAGCCACTGGTAATCGTGAGCTTGAGGGAGCCCCACGAGGATATCCAGCTGGTGTGGACGAAAGAGGAGATGGCCTAAGTTGCCTAATCTCCTCTCTAACGGCCTCAACCGAGCCATTAAAAGCATCAACCTATCTAATCAATATAGGCTCGACCTCATCTACTATCTGTGTTGCGACGTCCATAGCAATAAGGGTAGAAGTAGAAGACATGGTTAAGTTCATTTCAACTAAGACTCTGTCAGCTTCTTTGTGAAAACTATCATGCATCGAGGTTCCAATGTTGTTTGTTATGGCTCTCATGGTGGCAGAGCTTTCACATTGGCCCACTAGATTGCTCTATATTTCAGCACGTTGTCTCGTAAAGGCTTCTCTCATTATTTGCTGCACTCTTTGGTCCACGATTTATAAACGAGCGTTTAAGAATAACCATGAAACTCTTGCGAGAGTAGCGATTACATCTATTCATTCATCCTTGTGGATGTCATGATCATCACAGCTCTCACCACCGTGGCAATGACTCGGTTCATCACTTCGTGTTATAGGGCTTTGTTTAAGAAGATGCTCAAGCGAAGATCCAATTAGGGCTCAGCCCTTTGGCTCCTCATGTTCTACAGCATCGGACCTCCTGGCTTTGTCAATTGGTGAATGGTCCGAAACTACATATTGGTAATCCACCACGATGGGTTGAAGATGATGAAATCTTGATTTAAGCCTCCCACAATGGTCACCAAAAGGCGTGTGTGCTTCATTTTGTTTGCAATTAAGTGTAATGTGGTTGCCATAAAAAGTTAAACAAAACAAACATGCAAAAAGAACTCATCACGGCTAGGGAGTGAGTCCAAATATGAACCACATATCTTTGACCTCAATCACTCACCATTTTTGGAGAAAAGGTTGTCGTATGTTGGTGTATCTGGCTTCGATAATATCATGAGTTCACCTTATGCTTCAATTAAAAAGACCTTTTTCAAATATTTTTATGGATTTATATATATATATATGTTGACATAAAATAAAAGTATATGGACCTAACTCAAGTGGTAGTTATAGTGACGGAGCAAGGCCTACGAACTCCTTGTCTCGTACACTTAAAAGTTAGGAACTCGGTTGGAGACAAACCCTAGAGCTCATCAATCCATATATAAGCCCGAGTCAACAAGATTTTTAAGCCTGGCTATCTTAAATTATAATAACTCAAATGAGTTAAGGTCTAACAAGATTAAGGTAGAACAAATCGTATTCAGGTCATTGAATTTGGACCAACGCAATCAAGGTCTAGCCATGGCCATTAAAGCCCTAAACAATGGCGCGAACCTAAGTTCACCTAACTTGTCAAGTAGTGACAATAGTGTTAAGACCAATGCAATCAAGGTCAAGCCTTGGCCGTCAAAGCCTTAAACTAAAGCCTCAATTCTTAATTTGTCAAAATTTGGGAACAGAATAAAACTGGAAGTTTGTACTTAAAGCCCGAGAAAATGTATTACTATTGAAGCAAGTACAACAAGTTCTACACTAAGCTAAGCCATGCTAAGTTATGCTGCTCCTAAGAAAAGAGCACAACTGTGCTGTAAAGAAAACTTGATGACGTTTTGTATTATGTTTGAAAGCCCAAAGAGCAACCTAAGGTGGGGGTGAATTAGGTTCTTTCACGATAAAAAGAAAATTGGAACTTTAAGCACCTAAAGATAAATTAAAAGCTAAATAATGAATATGAAATGTAAAAAACAAAAGCAAGAAGAAATGCAAAAGGATTTTTATAGTGGTCCACTTCCAGCCCGGAAGCTAGTCCACACCTCAAGTAACTACTCTTTGTCACTTAAGCTTTTCACTAAGCTTGATGATCTTTTTTAAAAACCTAAGCTTAGGATCCAACCATTACAATCGGTCTTTCTGTACATAGGCTTAGGACCCCACCTTTACAATGGTCGTTTTGTATGTGGGCTCAAGAGAACCTTTTACAAGCGATCCTTTAATAATGGTAGGTTCCGGATCCAACCTTTATAATAAAGTAAATTTAAGCACTGAAGCTCTCACTCTTGAAAGAGTGATTTGGTAAATAATCAAGCTTAGCAAAAGCTAAGGATATGCCAGTGAAGCTTAATAAACTCAATCAAAGAGAACTAGTGATACTAAATAAAAAAGTTACAAGAAAACAAGAGATTAAAACTTTAAAGCACAAGTAAAACACAATAGCTTTGATCAATGAAACCTTAAAGAATTGGATGATTTTATCAAAGCATTTAAGCCCTGTTTATAGCGAAGAAGGCTTGGGAGCCATTGGGAAAGTTTTTAAAATTTTGGAACGAAATGGGAACTAAAATGTTGCTGTTAGAGCTGTTGCAGAGTTGTGTGTCGAAACACAACCCTGTGTATCGACGCACAACATTTGTGTATCGACACACAACATCTGTGTGTTCCCACACAGCAACTTCAGTTGGCTATTATATATATGTGTGTCCACACATTCCTTTTTGTGTGTCGACACTCAACATGCCTGGATGGATTTGAACGTTTTTGACTATTTTGATTGATTGATTGATTGATTTACCATATTAGCTAAGCTGAATTGGTTGATTCATTTATTTACCATATTAGCTTATATTTTGAATTAATTACCATGTTTGCTTATCCATTTGAATGAATGGTTCATTTAATCAAATTAAAATATCATCCTAATAAAAAAAATTTTATCTTGTAATTTTTTGGCATGCTTTTCATAAGACCAATTTGAAAAATATTTTAATTGACAAGCTAGATTGGATTGAATTTGAGTTGAATAATTTTCAAATAACATTTGGAAATAAAATTTCAAAAATATTTCTAAAATATTTCAAAAATATTTTTGTTAGAGCATCACATATCAATATAGAGATTTGACTCAATTGAAATATCCCGATCCTAAGTCCAAAAAATAAAAATAAACAATTTGAAGCACCGGGGCCTAGATCTTGTTCTCTTCGTTTTGGATGAATCTTTTCTTCAACTTTGATCCTTTTTTCCTCTTGATCCATTGTCTTATAAAGCTTGGTATCAACATGATGACCCTTGATTTTTCCTAACTTTTTTATGAGTCACTTTTAAACAAGATACAATTTAAACATAATGACTCACTATATAATTGTTATAATCGAAATTTCAACATAAATGGCCTTTAGGGCCAAAAATGTCCCCCTTTTTTATCCAACTTTTTACCTTTTTTATCTATGTATAAATTAAGTTTTGAGCTCATTGGAGTTGCAATCGCTTTTGAAATTTTCCATGCCAAACTTCTTAAGTATCTTCTTAATGTACTTGGCTTGTTTGGTAAATATTTCTTCCTGGCTTTTCTTCATTTCCAATCCAAGGAAATATTTGATTTCTCACATCATGCTTATTTAAATTCCTAACTCATAAGATTTGTAAATTCTCCACAACAAGATAGATTAGCAGCACCAAGCACTATATCATCAGCATGAATTTGCACAATGAGAATATCATTTCTAGAGTGTTTGACTAAAAGTGCGATTTCAACATTGCCTTAAGTGCGATTTCAACATTGCCTCTTAAAAATCTATATTGCATTAAAAATTAACTCCATCTTTCATACCAAGCTCTAGGCCATAAAGAGACTTTTTTAAGTTTAGAAACATGATTGGAAAATTTGTCATTTTGAAAACCAGGCAGTTGTTCAACATAAACTTCTTTTTCAATAAAACCATTGGAACATGCAACTTTAACATCCATTTGAAAAAGTTCAAAATTTTTGAATGAAAAGGCACATGAGGGTCTAATAGCTTCTAATCTAACAATGGGTACAAAGGTGTCTTCGTAGTCTATACCTTTTTCTTGGTTATATCTGTTAGCTACTAATCTTTCTTTGTATCGTATCACATTGAGAGGGATCACCAATGATTTGACTTGTTGCATGATCCTTCAAGAATTTCAAATCCCTTCTAATTGAAATCATTTTCAAATATTCTTCATTTTCCACTTGTTTGCAAAACTTTTCAAATTTATCAAAGGTTTCACTATTATGTGAAGCGAATAAGCACTAAGCAAAACGGGAGGATCATTTTTCAAGTCTAGAGAGAGAAAGTAGAGAAAGAAGCTCTGGAATTCCGGTGAGAGAGTGTTCGTAGGTGGTGGCGAGTGGCGGCGCATGTGACAACACCGCCATGCTTAGGCAACATGTGAGGGCGCGTCTGGGCCCGTACGGCAGCGCTCTTTTCATTTTCGTGATCCTCGAATCCTATAGAATCTAGTAAGCTACTCATATTGTCATTTCTATCAAGATTTGAGGGTGTAAACACATGTACGTGAAGGAGTTGCACCTTTGTGGATGATTGGCGTAGGACGCATGATCTTGCTTTCCTAGATCGCATCTACACATCTTCTAATATATTTTCTCACTTCCTTTACGGTAGTGGTAGTGGTGTGATTGGTGATACACTCTCTCTCCTCTCAAGATCTCTTCTTATGTTCTTGCTCTGTTTCTTCCCCATAGGAGCAAAATTGGGTAAAGTCTCCCTCCTTTCTCATTATTTTGCTCTTTGTCACTGCCAAACTATTATTTTAGACTATTTTTAATGTGCTTCTCACGTTTGGGCTACACTGCATTCGGCTCCCTTGTTTTCGCTTTAGAGCAGGGTTGTTACAACTTGTTTTGGTCTTCAATTTCTGTTCACGTGGTAGGGTTTGTTCAAGTCTTCTTGCTTGTCTTGGATTGCTATTGCTTGCTTCATCTTGATTGAGGATTGGAATCTCCTTTTGTTTGAGTTTGGAGCTCTCTTTTGGTTTCCCCTGTTTTCTACGCTAAGAAGCTCTTTTCGTGGGTTGGCGGTTTGATCTTCATTGGGATCTTATTTTTTCTCCATACTTGATTTCTAGCATGATGGGTGGTGGCTAAAGTTGATTGGCATGGGATTGAAGTGGTTTTTGTGTTTGTTTCGGGGTGATTTTGGGTTTCTGGATGGTCTTGGCGGGGGTTGTGGTTGGTGGCGCTTCGGTGCGTGGGGTGATTGACGGTGGTTGGTGGTTTTGACAGTGGCGGTTTGGGGGCCGTGGTGGTGGTGCATGTTAAGATCTAGATTGAATCTTGATCTTAACTTAAGGGGAAAAGAGTAAGGGATGAGGAAGAATTGAGAGTAGATGAGGAAATAGAGAGATTGAGATGAGAAAAGAAGTTTATCTCAAGGAGATAGGTAAATTTCATTGAATACCTCAAAATTACATAAGATCACTCTATTTAAAGGTAAATTGAAACAAGCCATCAAAATCCCTTGCTTAAACTAGACTCCCGCCAAAAACACTAACTTTGGCACCTAAATTGCTTAATTCAAACCCGGCTAAGACTTAAGTGTTTTATTACATCAAAATATCAAAAGGAAAACGTAAAAATCCCCTCCCCTTACAACATTCTTGTCCTCAAGAATGAAAAGAAGGAAATTGACTCAACAAAAACTTCTTTTCTTCCCAAGTAGAGAATGCTTCATCTAAGTTGCTCCAAGTAACTCGCAGCTGCTGAATTCTGCTACCAGTTGCTGCTGTTGATCCATCTTCCACTATTGCAGCAGGTTGTAACTTCATAAGTCCATTGGTGCCTACATCTGGAGGTGTTAATGAAGATTTGTGACCAGTCTGGACCTGTCTTTTCAGAAGGGAAACATGAAAAATTGGGTGTATGTAAGAATCGGTTGGCAGTTCCAATTTGTAAGCAACCTTGCCAATTCTTTCCAACACCTTATAAGGACCAAAAAATCTGGCACATAGCTTGACATTTTTCCTTACTGCTGCTGTGGATTGTCTATAGGGCTGCAATTTCAGATATACCATGTCTCCTACCTCAAAGTTTCGATCAATTCTCTTCTTATCAGCATACCACTTCATTTAGGACTGTGATTCAGTGAGATTGAGCTTCAATTGATGTAAGACATGACCCCTTTGCTGCAACATATCAGCTGCTGCACTCCAATTAGACCCAACCCCTTGTAAACCAAAAGGAGAATGAGGATCATACCCATACAATGCCTTGAATGGTGAAATGCCCAAGGAAGTGTGAAAATGAGTATTATACCAATAATCAGCCAAGGAAAGCGATCTACCCCACACCTTGGGATGATTAAATACCATGCTCCTGAGGTATTGTTCAATGCATTGATTGACCCTCTCAGTTTTCCCATCGGTTTGAGGGTGGTATAAAGAACTCATAGCCAAGGTTGTGCCCAAAAGCCCAAACAATTCCTTCCAAAAGCGACTTGTGAAGAGTTTATCCCTATCAGAGACGATGGACTGAGGCAAACCATGAGGCTTGTAAATGTTGTCTAAGAATACACGAGCTAATTTCTCTGCAATGACAGGCCGAGCCAAAGCAATGAAGTGTCCAGATTTGGTGAGCCAATCCACCACAACCTAAATCACCTCCTTTCCTTCTGAATTAGGTAATTCTTCAATAAAATCCATGCTTATGTGTTGCCATATGCCCTCAGGAACAGGAAGGGGCTGGAGTAATCCTTGGTATCTATGATCACCAAGCTTGGTTTGTTGACAAACCTCACAGCCTTGCAGCAGATTAGTCACTTCTTTCTTCATTCCCGGCCAGCTAAAATGAAGCTTCAACCTTTGATGAGTCCCCTCTATGCCAGAGTGACCTCCCATGAAGAATCATGAGCTGAATTGATGATCTGGTGGCTGAGATCAGTGGAGCTACCAATATACAATTTCCCCTGAATTCTGATAATTCCTCGGGTAACAGATGTTCCAGTAACCAGATTGTCGGCTCTACCCATGCTAGCAGCAGCTATACATTCCTGAGCAAAGGAATCATTCTCATATGACTGATGCAATTCTTCCATTCACGCAGGAGAAATCAAGGAAATAGCACCAAGGGAACCCTGCTCATGGCCCTTAAACTTGCGTGACAGTGCATTCGCAGCCCGGTTCTCCTTGCCTTTTCTATACTCGATATCATAGTTCAGCCCCAACATCTTCAACAACCTTTTCCTCTGTATCCTTGTGACAATCTTTTGCTCCAACAAGTGCTTAAGACTTTGGTGATCAGTCTTAATGATGAAGTGGTGCCCATCTAAGTAATGTCTCCACTTTTCAACCGTAAGCAATATGGCAAGGTACTCTTTCTCATATGTGGAAAGAGCTTGATGTTTTGCACTCAAAGCTTGACTAAGGAAAGCTATGGGCCTCCCCCCTTGCGAAAGAACTGCTCCAATCCCACTTCCACTAGCATCTGTCTCCAAAATGAAACTTGAAGAGAAATCTGGCATAGCTAGAACTGGTGCTTGGCACATCGCAGATTTGAGGACATCAAAGGATCTTTGAGCATCTTCCAACCATTTGAAGGAGTCCTTTTTAAGCAAATCTGTTAGGGGCTTAGCTAAGGCACCATATCTAGCTATGAACTTGCGGTAGTAGCCAGTTAACCCCAAAAACCCCCTTAATTGCTTCAATGAGACCGGAACAACCCACTCGTTCATAGCTTGGACCTTTGAAGGATCTGTGGCAACTTCATCAGCAGAGATCACATGGCCGAGGTATTCTAGATGTGTTTGGGCAAATGAACACTTGGATAGCTTAGCAAACAATTTATGCTTACGCATGAGCAAAAATACCTCTCTCAAATGTTTCAAATGTTCCTCAAAGGTTGCACCGTAAATGAGGTTGTCATCGAAGAAGACCAATACAAATTTCCTACGAAATTGTTTAAAAGTATCATTCATGAGAGCCTGGAATGTAGCAGGTGCGTTGGTCAAGCCAAATGGCATAACCACAAACTCAAAATGTCCATGATGTGTCTGGAAGGCAGTCTTATACACATCAGGCTTACTAACTTTGATCTGATGGTAACCTTGTTGAAGGTCCAGCTTGGAGAAGACTTGAGCCCCATACAATTCATCCAAGAAGTCATCTATAACTGGTATAGGGAACTTGTCCTTCACAGTCATAGAGTTAAGCTGCCTATAATCAATACACATGCGTGCTGTACCATCTTTCTTCTTCACAAGTATGACCGGGGAAGCAAATGGACTATGACTAACTTGAATGAAGTTAGTCTTAAGCAATTCATCTACTTGTTTCTTTATTTCAATTCTGTGAGCATGAGGATGTTTATAGGGTCTGATCTTCACAGGTTCTGCCCCTTCCTTGAGAGGAATCTCATGATCGAAACTCCTTTTAGGAGGCAATGACTTAGGCACTTCGAAAACATCTTCAAATTCAGCTACCAGGTTCTGCACTTCAGGTTCTGTGATGGCAGTTAGTTCACTGGCAAACAATTGGCCAACCCATTGGTAAGCACACCCTTGAAGACCCTTCATGAGCTTACTGCCTTTAATGACTTGCAAATGAGCTGGTTCAACAATCCCTTGGAGTGTAACTTTGGATCCTTGAACATCAAATGATATTGAGAGGTTTGCATAATCAAACAATACCGGGCTATAGGATCTCATCCAATCCACCCCAAGCACCATGTCACACCCCCCCCCCCCCCCCCCCCCCCCCCCCCCCCCCCCCAAAGGAAGGATTCTAAAGTCGTAGCTGAACTTACGGTCTTGCATCAGCCAAGAGAATCCTTGGCATTTGTTCTGGGTGGTCACGGTCTTCCTATCAGCAACTGTAACTGCAAGCTGGTGAGTTTTGATCACCTCATGCCCCACTTTCTTGACCACCTTGGGATCTATGAAACTATGAGTACTCCCACTATCAATGAGAATGATAATGGATCTCTTACCAGCTATTCCTCTAATCCGGATTGTACTATGAGCCCCATTGCCAGTGAGAGCCTTAACAGAAATCTCAATCGCAGCATCATCTAGACTTTGCACACTTTCCTGATCAGACTCAGTATCCTCATGCACAATTTCCACTTCATCAAGGTGTTCATCAGCATTAGTACCTTCCACAGCCATGAGGAACTTGGGATTGCACCTGTGACCAAACTGATAAGGCTGATTACAACGAAAGCACAACTTCTGCTGCGGTTTGTCCTCTCCCCTGTTGGATCTGTTTTTGCTCGAATTCTGCTGAAATCTAGAGGTACTTCCACAAGATCTAGAAGTCTCACCTGCTGTTATGACCATGGTCTCATAGAGTTTTGCTTTAGAAAAAGCTGTGGACAAATCAATGGGATCAACAGCCTTAACTAATTTCTTCAACTTGGGCTTCAATCCACTTATGAAAGCTGACACATAGTAGGATTCAGATGCTTCTATTTCAGTCATAATGCTAGCTCGAAGATTCTCAAACCTAGTCATGTACTCCTTGACAGTTGAATCTTACTTCACTTTGTTAAATTTATCCACAATATCACTATCATCCTCATCACTATATCGAACACATAAGGCCTTGGCGAATTCATACCAAGTAATGGAAGGTCTACTTCTAATCAAGCTATAAAACCACACTTCATGATCACCAAGCAAATACACAGCCGCAATTTGCACTTTTTCTGATTCATCAATTCGATAAAAAAGGAAATAAAGCTCACACCTTCTCAGCCATGAATGAGTTTGCTTACCATCAAATGCATCGATTTGTACTCTCGGCTGTCTGTGATTGTTGCTTCGACTATTAGATGATTCCTTATTGCTGCCAGATCGTGCATGTTGCCAAGAATCAGGAGGTTTGTCCAGCTGACCAGCACTGACCCCTTGATTTCTGAAAGTAGGATCCATTCCTGCTGTTCGACCCTCTGCAACTTTAGTCCAGTTTGAAGGTCAAGATCGATCTTGCTCATTGCGCTCAGGTCTTTTAGGAATAACTGCCTCCTGAGACGCAACCGGAACTCCCTCATCACGAATTAATGTCTCAGCTCTCACAGAAGTACCAGCCTGAAGCATACTAGCTAGTATCAAAGGATCCGGAACCAATGGAGGATTAGGCCTCCTGATCCGCTCCCGCATTTCAGCTAATTTCACATCCAACTACTGTAATTCACGATCAAACCTCATTGCAATCTTCTCTTCCAGCTCTTGTGTCTGTCGTGTGAGCTGATCAGAGAATTTCAATTGGACCTGTTGAGATCGTTGTTCCAATTTCTCCTCCCATTGCTGCTGAAACATTTGAATTGATTCCACTTACGACACCTTGAGTCGATCGATCATGTATTCACTCCAAGCCTTAAATTGATTCTCCAAAACATTCTTTGTAACCACCTCCTGACCTGCAGGATCATGTCCACCAATTGCTTCAGACACAGGGGCTCTGGAACCTGCTCTAGCAGCAGCTGATCTGGTGGTTACACCACCGGCCACTGCTGTTTCGGCTGACATTGCTTATTGCTACTGAATTTGGGAAGCCACGAGGCTCTGATACCAATTGTTAAGATCTAGATTGAATCTTGATCTTAACTTAAGGGGAAAAGAGTAAGGGATGAGGAAGAATTGAGAGTAGATGAGGAAATAGAGAGATTAAGATGAGAAAAGAAGTTTATCTCAAGGAGATAGGTAAATTTCATTAAATACCTCAAAATTACATAAGATCACTCTATTTAAAGGTAAATTGAAACAAGCCATCAAAATCCCTTGCTTAAGCTAGACTCCTGCCAAAAACAATACCGGAAGCCAAGCCTAACTAACTTTGGCGCCTAAATTGCTTAATTCAATCCCGGCTAAGACTTAAGTGTTTTATTACATCAAAATATCAAAGGAAAACGTAACAGTGCATGGGAGGATGGTGGTTGGAGGTGATTGTTTTGGTGGTTAGGGTTGTTAGGTGGTAGTTTGGGTTGTTAGAGATATTTTGATTGTTTACTAAACAATTCAGGATATTTTGCTGACTCAAGTATGTCCTCGAGAAACATGCCTCGGGATGATGAGTTGCTTCCTGATTGGTTAACGAATGATTTTTGGGACAAGAGCTTGGGGGAGTCGTTTGATGATTGGCATGCCCGCATTAGTGCCCCTTCCACAAGCACCCTCTCTTTCGTTCCTCCTAAAACTATTAATGACACAATCGTTACAACAGTATCTCAGGATAATGTAGCGCCGGGGTTTGTCAACTAGAGTCGTTTCCTCACAGGTCGTTTTATCGGGGAACAAGTCGCACTCTTGTGTTGCACTGCTATTGCTACATCTCCTTGGGTTCAAGGGGCCTTGAATGTGTCATCCCCTCTAAAACGGTCTATTTCTTTCATTTCTGCTCTTATGACAACACTCGTAAGACTCTCCAAGGTGGTCCTTGGCATTTTAAGAATCGTTATTTAGCCCTTCATCATTGGTTTCTAGATGACATCACAACTCGGGTTAAGTCTTCCACTCTTCCGACTTGGTTAAAAATTCATGGGCTCCATGCGCCCTTATAGACGGATAAGGCTTTAAGCTCGATAACTAGTGGGGTTGGAGGCCCCCTCTACATGGATCAACCGACACTTGATGGGACCTCCATTCACTATGCTCATGTACGCGTCGAAATGGATGCTCAGAAGCCACTTCCTAGTGATATGAGGTTCATTTTGAGGATCTTCAAATCCCAATCGCTTTCATGTATGAAGGTTTGGCCCCATATGCTCTAAGTGTTCGACTTTTGGCATATGTTGTCTGGAGTCTTCTCCTCGTCCACCAATTCGGATCGTTTATAGTGCTAAAACCCGACATCGTTGTCGACCGCACAAAACAAGGACGGATCGGGGGCTCGGGGAAAATATTAGGGTTGGTGAGATTGGATCACATGATGTTAGGCCTAAAAATATTAATCAAGGCTCACAAAATGGTATTGGGTCAGATTTTCAAGGTCAAAGCCTAGAGTTTTCCATTCAAGAACCCCTTATTGGGCCACAAGCTAGTGGGCAAATTAGCCCACCTCACATTTTTGCCCAGCAGGCTACTGGGCCTACTCATGCTTCAGCTAGGGGCACTTGGCCCTGAGTGGGCCTCCTAGGCCCCCCACAGTAGCAAGGGGCACGCTGCCCCTTGCTACGCTGGGCTTGAGAGGCGTTGGGCTTCTCAGGCCTAGTTTGGCTCTATCAGGGGGCGCGTGGCCCCCTGTTAGGCCTTCGGGCTCGAGTGGTGAAGGCCAACCCAGGTCCTCTAGTGGGTTGGAAGCCATGGTGCTTCTAGCCCACTCAGCCTCCTCTATTTTTTCTCGGGCTATTGCTACTATTTCGGGTTCGTTTCGAGACCGTCTAACCTCGAGATGTTCGGGCTCTCGCATTCTTTTGGATTCCCAAAATTGGGATATTGGTTACTCTCATAAGTCGGGACTCATTGGTTTGGCTATTGCTCTAGGTCGTCCTCTTTATCCAGAGCGATCTATCTCTACTGAAAGTTTGGATTTTTTCACTAGGCGCGGATAACTGGGCAATGATTTGAGACCCCATGATGGGATTGTTTTGGGTTCTTTTTGCCCTAGGGGTACTCGCCCCCTACTTCAGATACTGTTCCCTCAGTTAAACTGAGGTCTTCCTCTTAGTCCCAACCTGATGCCACTTCAAATCGGGTGCCTGGTCATTTAGTCCCTCCAGGACTTTCTGCTTTCCGTATCTCTTTGGATTCTCTTTATTCATAGATATGGGCTCCGACCCCACTGGGGGTATCTACACCAACTCAGTGTACTCTAAACTGCGAGGCTAGCGTTTCGAGTATCGCTCCTCTCGCCCAAGGTAATGGTAGTGTGAAGTCTGCATCCTCTTTTGCTGTGAATTCTTCAGACACTGGTTGGACTGTCACCTCTTCTCGCCGCTCGAGAAAGGCTGAGCTTTGGATTACTCGAACAGCTGCTAAGGCCACTGCTGCTGCTACTTGTACTGGGAATTGATTTTCCCTTTTTTTTCTCTTCTATCTTTTCTTCTTTCTTCCCTTCTTTTTTCTCTCTCTTGTATTTTTATTTGTAGGAGTTCTTTCTCGTTTTTCTTAGGCTGGGGGGTGCAGACCATCTTTTTAGGCTGGGGGTCCTCAAAAACAGCAAGGTAGCCCCCTGAAGGGGGAAGGCTGCGTACATCTACCCTCCCCAGACCCTGCTTTTGGCGGGAGCCATTGGAGGCACTGGGTTTGTTGTTGGTGGTGTTGTTGTTGTTGTTTCTCCTTTTTCTTAGCCCTTTTTTTTTGCCTTGATTCTCTTTTTTTGAGTGGCTTCTGAGTGTATTTTGCTCTGTTTGTCAGGCCTAACATGTAGGCTGTTGGTCTTGTTGGGAGTATGCACCTGTACTCTTGTACTTTGCTCTTTTTGGTATTAAAAATAAAAAATAAAAACACTAACTTACCAAAAAGAAGAAAAAATTAAGCAAAACGGGAGTAATCATCAACAATTACACGTCCAAATCACTTTCCACCATGGATTAAGTGACGAGTAAGACCAAACAAATCTATATATAAAAGCTCAAAATGCCTTGATGTTGAAGCTACATCTTTGGGTTTGTTTGCCATAATGACATACATCACAAATAAATCTCTTTCTAATTTTAGATTTGATAATCCTCTAACACGATCAATTTTTTAAAAGTTTTGAAATAAAGTCCATACTAGCATGTCCAAATCTTCTATTTCAAAACCAATGATCATTTTCATTCGAGACACTAGAACATTATCACATCATAATTGGTCAAGTAATAATTCATTCATTTAAGCATGTGCCGCTACATATTTAAATGACTTAAGATTGCACACAATAAACTCTATCATATAGAAGACCAATGTTTTGAGGATTGTGCATAGGACCATCAAAAAGTAAACCATCATCAATGCAAGAAGAGGAGTTAAAAGCAAGAATACTGATACAAAGAAATTTTCCTTTCGTCTTGTTCAAAGTGAGATTTCCTTTCCTTTGTTTCATAGAAGTGTTCTGCCATTGTTCTCCGGTTACGTAACTTGTGAAACTACTATCCGAGCACCATTTTCGATTTTTCTTCTCAACCTTCAAGCATACCTACATAACTTAACGCTCTTTTGGAACTCTAATTTTCTTGGGTCTGCTGTTGTTAGTATTGTCCTTTAGTGGTCGAGATCCTTTTGAAACCAAAACCATCTTAGTTTTTTCTAAAATTCCTTCCAAAAGGACATTTGTACAAAATATGCCCATGGTCACTACAATAGTGACATCTTATAGAGTTCGTTGGGGGTGGGGAGGCTTTGACGAAAAGTGCATTCAAAATTTTCTTTTGACCAGTTTCATTATAACCAATTCCTTCTCTATTGTAAACCGATGTTTGAGAGTAGAGTATCTTATCCAGTGTTTCTTGCCCTTTGAAAAATTTGTTTGAGATTTTTGAAAGTTCTTATACTTTTTTTCTTAAAGACTTATTTTCTTTCAATAGTGATTCATTTTCCTTGGATTTTTGTTGTACATTTTCATATGATTGAAGTTTTTCTTTCGATGGCTGTTTTTCATTAGTTAGTTTTATGATTTGATCATTCAAAGACTCGTTCCTTTTTTTTTTAAGGATTCATTTTCAAGTTTGAACAATAAATGTTGTTTTGACTCCTTTTCCCGGCTGTTTTTTTTAGACCCTTTATGAAAGCATTGTGTCACTTTTTGAATTTTTCATATTTCACATATAATTCATGAAATCTAATAAAAAGTTCATCATAAGATAGATCAATTACCTCATCTTCTTCAATTCTTTTGTTATCAATGGCTATGAGACACGAATTAACTTGCACCTCTTCACTTGTATCAAAAGATTCTTCCCTCTACTTTCTTTCAAATGTGGCTTCAAGTATATCCCAAATCTCCTTTGCGGTCTTGCAACTTTTAACATGATTGAACAGATTCTGCATGCCTGGATGGATTTGAATGATTTTTACCATTTAGCTTGATTGGTTGATTGATTTACTATATTAGCTAACCTAAATTGATTTACAATATTAGCTTATATTTTGAATTAATTTCCATGTTTGCTTATGCATTTGAATGATGGTTGATTTAATCAAGCTAAAATATCACCATAATAAAATTTTTAATCTTGTTATTTTTGGGGATGCTTTTCATGATACCAATTTGAAAAATATTTTTATTGACAAGCTAGATTGAGTTGAATTTGACTTGAATATTTTTCAAATAACATTTCAAATTTGAAAATATTTCTAAAATATTTTTAAAATATTTTTGTTAGAGCATCATATATCAATATTGAGATTTGACTCAATTGAAATATCCCTAAAGTAAAAATAAACAATTTGAAGCGCCTGTACTTGGATCTCGTTCTTTTCATTTTGGATGAATCTTTTCTTCAACTTTGATCTCTTTTCCTCTTGATCCATCATCTTAAAAAGCTTGGTATCAACATGATTACCCTTGATTTTTCCTACCGTTCTTATGAGTCACTTTTATACATGATTAGAATAATTTAAACATAATGACTCATTAAATAATTGTTATCATCAAAACTTCAATATAAATGGCCTTTAGGGCCAATAATGTTGTTTTTTTGACTGACACAAAGTTCTTTATTCATAGAAAACAAAAAATAACTACTACTTCTAATTCTACGGCAACTCTTCCCACTTCATTCTGTATTAAAGGGAATTCCTTGGTGCCCACTTCCGTAATCTTAGTGGAAGTCACTTTTGGAAGCCCCACATCTTCTTAGATTAAGCTTAGTGCCCAAGCATCTGAGATTGCACAATAAGTGACCATCTCGAGCTTAGAAACCACTTGTCTTGCAGCCTTCTTGGCAGTCCCCTAAGCTCGAGCTCCTTTTACCCTTCGACCTGTTATGACTCTAGCTATGTTAAAGTGCAAAAGAACATCAAAACACCGCATTTTGCTAGTTTAATAGCCGCAGGGGTTGATTGTTAGTTTTAGCACCATATTTTGATTGTTAGGTAATAATTCGGTTAAGCTTGTGTCTTGATGCATTGTATTTCTTGATATTTTGCTCTAGTTGCTCCAGTTGATCTCTAATGTGTATAAAGAGTAATGTCTCTTGTAATTTGGAAGGTATTGAAAAGAAATTGATCTCTTTGTTCTCTTAACACTAACTTCTCTCTAATTTCTCATTTATTTCACTTCTTTCTCATCTCATACTCTTTTATCCCAAGGTTATATTTCAAGATTGATCTTAAATCATAAAAAGTGGTATCAGAGCTTGTGTTTTCTGCCGATTGATCGTGAATTGATTATTGGAGCTGGCCAGACACAAGAACAGTGTACCAATGGATGGTGGACTCACAACTTGAGCAAATGCAGCTGCAAAAAAATGCTACATATGCTACTGTTACTGGTGGAAATGTTGGAGCAAGTGCTAAAGTTAATCAATTTGAGTAGTTAAGGCTTCAAATGGAGGAGATGTTTGTTAAAATGCAGCAATCGCAGGATCAAAAGCTTGCTAAAAGGTTAAATCAACATTCTTGGCAAACCGAAGTGAAGATTCAAGGGTTATAGCAACATAGTACAAGGCAAAATTTGCCTTCGGGAGCTAGAGTTTTGTCAGCTGCAAGTCAACACGATCGTCCTTTAGAGGTTATGCAACCTCAAACATCAGGAGCAGCAGTTGGTTAATTTGATAGCCCTCCAGATATGATGCAACCTCATACTTTAGGAGCAAGTGAAAATGGCACAGTTAGTGGTAGAGGCAATGGATTCAGGCAGCCTCAAGTTGAAATAGAACCATTTGATGGCAAGCAACCTCAGTTTTGGATAAGAAAATGCAAAAGGTACTTTCATTTCTATCACATAAATGAGGCAGAAAAGGTGGAATTAGCAACTGTTTACCTCTATGGAGATCAAGAGGTATGGTTCTATAGTCTTATTTGCACTAATCCTTCATTGACTTAGCCTGAATTTGTGGAGGAACTATGTGAGAGATATGGTGCTGAAGATCCAAGTGATATTGTGGATAACTTCAACAAGGTGGTGCAAACTACATCTGTAAAAGAATATGTGGCAAGGTTTGAGAAATTAAGAGCAAAGATGCTTTCTGTCAATCCTAATGCGAGTGAAGCTTATTGTGTTTCAAGTTTTATCAGTGCCTTGAAGCCAAAAATTAAGAACCTTGTCAAAGCCTTGAGTCCTAGAACATTGTCTAAAGCCTATGCAAAAGCCAAGTTGTTTGAGTCTACTATGTTGGCAGCATCTAATGGTCAGAGAACCAAAAGTAACCAAGGCTCTTATCAGTAGTAGAATGCACTTGCAAGGTCCAAGACTTTGAGTGTGGAGGAAAGGAAGGCCCAAAGATTGTGTTTCAATTGTAATCAACAATACTTCTTTGGATATAAGTGTAATCCCAAGCTCCTTATATTAGCAAGAGGAGTAGAGGCAGAGGAGAATATTGAAGAGTTTGAGATGGAAGTTGGATTGACTGAACTAGAGGAGGAATTACAGGATGAACTTGTGGATGATGAAATGGAGATCTGGGTGAAGGCCTTAAGGGGGAGGAAGGATGCAAACCTATTCTGATTTTGATAGGCAGTAGCAATTTTCATAGCTTTGTTGATCCTAAGGTTGTGAGGAAGGTCGGGCATGAAGAGATTAAGACAAGTCCTCTAACTGTGACCGTGGCTGATGGGAATTCTATACTCACTTAAATCAAATGCCAAGGATTCAGTTGGCAAATGCAGAAACATCAGTTTCTATATGACTCCAGGATTCTACAATTGGGAGGCTATGACATGGTTCTCGGGGTTGATTGGTTGAAGACCTTCAGTCCACTATTCTTCGATTTCTCTCAGCTGTTGGTCTTTTTTGAGATGAAAGGGACTACTGTCAGCTTGCAAGGAATTGTGGAGCAGGCTCAGTTACAATTGATGAACGGTAAGAGGCTGGAGGGAATGATAAAGAAGGGAACTTATTAGTGGATAGGACAACTGTTTTCTATAACACATTCTGAGGCTCAGGTGCATCCTCATCCGAAAATTTGCAAATTGATTGATGAATACAAAGAATTGTTTGAGCACCCAATAATCGTAACTCCTAAGAGGACTTTAGATCGTGGAATAATGTTGAAGTCGAATTCAGATTCATTGAATTTAAGATCATATAAATATCCTCACTTGCAAAAGACTGACATAGAAAAGCAAGTTGAGGAGCTGCTAAAAACCTATTTCATTCGACACAGTCATAGCCCTTTTGCCTCACCAATTATATTAGTTAAGAAGAAGGATGGAACTACTAGAATGTGTATTGATTATAGATAGCTTAATTCACATATAGTCAACGACAAGTTTCCCATCCCAATTATTGATGATCTTGGATGAACTTGATAGCTAACACTTCTTCTCTAAGTTGGATCTGCGACAAGGATAGTATCAAATTAGAGTCTTAGAGCAGGACATATACAACATTGCCTTCAGAACTCATCATGGACATTACGAATTTGTAGTAATGCCATTTGGTTTGACAAATGCTATTTCATGCTTTGATGAACAATGCGTTCAAGGCATTCTTGAGAAAATTTGTACTGGTTTTCTTCGATGACATTCTGATTTACAGTGCAACGTTTGAGGATCATATGGCTCATATGAGGCAGGTATTCAGTGTTACGCACACTCATAAGCTGTAAGCTAAGCTTTCCAAGTGCTCTTTTGCTCAGTCTCAAGTGAAGTATCTAGGCCATATCATCTCCTATAAAGGAGTATCCATGGATCCTTCAAAAGTTCAAGCTATGAAAGATTGGCCAACACCTATTACCTTGAAGCAATTGAGGGGATTCTTAAGCTTGACTAGATATTATAGGAAGTCTATAGCTGGTTATGGAGTAATTACCAAACTATTAACTGATCTGTTGAAGAAGGATGCTTTTAGGTGGTCAGAAGAAGCTCAAGATTCTTTTGAAGCTTTGAAAGTAGCAATGTGTTCAGCGCCAGTGCTGGCTATGCCTGACTTCAGTGAGCACTTTGTGCTAGAAACCGATGTCTGTGGAAAAGGAATTGGAGCAGTCTTAGCTCAGAACGGAAGACCAATGGCCTATCTCAGTCAGGCCCTCCGCTCAAAGCATTCGGAGTTGTCTATATACGAGAAAGAGTATCTAGCTATCCTCTTGGCAGTCAAGAAATTGAGAGATTATCTAGAAGGGCACCATTTTATCATCAAAACTGATCACCAAAGCCTTAAATACTTATTAAAGCAGAAGATTGCAACAAGAGTCCAACGCAAAGGCTTGATGAAGATACTTGGACTAGACTATTCTATGGAATACTTGAAGGGAAAGCAGAATCTTGCTCCAGATGCATTATCTCACAGGCTAGAAGAGGTTGAATTTGGGTTTTGTGGAGCTTTGTTTGTTGTATTACTAGCTTGGAAGGAAGAAGTATACAAATCTTATGAAGAGAACAGTTTTGCTCATGAGTGTGTGACAGCTTTTAGTATCAGCAAGGCCTCCTCTGATACAATAGATGTTGATATTTCTGTAATAAAGGGTATCATTAGAATAAAGGAGAAATTGTATAAAGGATCAGACACAGACTTGAGCAGAAAGATCATTGAGACTTTTCATGACTCGGCTTGGCAAGGGCATCACATAGAAGGGACTTATCAAAGGCTCAAGAGTTATTTCAGCTGGACTGGTATGAGAAGGGATGTAATGCAATTTGTTCAATCATGTGAAGCATGTCAGCCGATAAAAGTAGAAGGCAAGAAGTGTCAAGGATTGTTCTAGCGCCTTCCCATCCCTGATTGTGCATGACAGCATATAAGCATGGATTTTATTGAAGGTTTGCTTACATCTAAGGGTAAGGAAGTTATCTGGGTGGTTGTGGATCGTTTCAACAAAATTTAGTACTTTGTTCCTTTGGCCCATCTAATCTTAGTTGAAAAGCTTGCCAAGGTTTCTTAGACAACATTTACAGGCTTCTTGGGTTACCACATTCCATTATTTCTTATTATGACAGGCTCTTTACTGGCCACTTTTGGTGTGAATTATTCCCTGTCTTAGGTACTACGTTCGCTTTGGGTTCGTCTTGGCATCCCCAGATTGATGGACAAATAGAGAGAGTTAATTAGTGCATTAAACAATACTTAAAGAGTATGAACTTCTGCCATCCTAAGGAATGGTGTAGATGGTTGTCCTTGGCAGAGTTCTGGTACAACATATATGCCCATTCATCTCTAGGCGCCTGTTAGCTTCCAATTCAAAATTGAAAGTATAACCTTGTAGAAGAAAGAGTTAAGATAAGAAAAGAAGTGAAAGGGGATGAGAAATAGAGAAGGAGATGAGAAAAGAGAGAGAAATTCCAAAAGGAATTCTGATTTCTATCCATTGAATGATGAATTACAAGCTTAAGAGCCTATTTATAAACAATTGGAAACATTGAACCTAGCCAACTACCTTAACCGACTTATAAAGATATTTTGGTGCCAAAAAACAGCACAGCAGCCAAGTTTGACCCGGCTTGACCTACCGAACTCCCTAAAGCGCCAACTTCCCTCAACTAACATCTGAAATATTACAACTCAATTACAACTCAACAAAGGAACTTCTAATCGAAGATACAGCCCAACATTACAATCAAAATCTAATGATTCATAACATTCCCTCCCTCTTGAGACACTTCTTGTCCTCAAGGAGTAAAATTTGGGAATTGACTCTTCAAGAAATTGCAATTTTCCCAAGTCACCAAGCTGTTGCTCACGTTGCTCCATTGCACTAGCACTTCTTGCACTGCACCTTGATCATTTTGCAGCGTTCTCCGGCCTTTGACAGCAACCGGTTGCAGCAGCAGCATACCATTAGATTTTGCATTAGGTGGCTTTCGAGCAACTTCAGCACCTTTTTTGACCTGCTTTTTAAGTAGGGAAACATGGAACACCGAGTGAATGTATGAATGTGAAGGTAAGTCAAGCTTGTATGCAACATTGCCAATTTTCTCCAAGATTTTGTATGGGCTAAAGAAACGAGCACTTAGCTTGACATTTCCCCTGATAGGCAAAGAAGACTGTCTATACGGTTGTAATTTAAGTTAGACCATATCTCCAACTTCATAGCATTTGTCTACCCTCTTTTTGTCGGCATAAAATTTCATTCGTGCCCGAGCTTATTGGAGATTATCCTTAAGCACTTCCACAAAATGTCTCCTCTGCTGCACTAAATCCATTGCTGCAGAATCAGTCCCACCCGGTTGTTGCAGCAGCATTGGTGAAGGAGGAGGATAGCCATGCAAAGCTTGGAAAGGTGAAGTGCTAATTGATGTATGGAAGTGAGTGTTAAACCAAAACTCCGCCAAAGAAAGCCAATGATTCCACTCCTTGGGCCTTAAGAAAACCATACTCCTAAGGTATTGTTCTATACATTGGTTGACTCGTTCGGTTTGGCCATCCGTTTGAGGATGATAAGAGGAACTAAGTGCCAATGTGGCACCCATCAATTTGAACAACTCCCTCCAGAATGTGCTTGTGAAAATCTTGTCTCGATCTGACATAATGGATTAAGGCAATCCATGTAATTTGTAAATGTTGTCAAGGAAGATCCTTGCCAATTTTTCAGTGGTAACAGGTCAAGCAAGGGCAATGAAATGGCTATACTTGGTGAAACGATCCACCACTACCCATATAACCTCCTTGCCTTCAGACCTCGACAATCCGTCAATGAAATCCATGCTAATGTTGATCCATGCTCCATCCGGAATAGGAAGTGGTTGAAGTAGACCCTTATAACGATGATCTTCCAACTTTGTTTGTTGACATACTTCACAAGCCTTCACATACTCACTCACTTCCTTTTTCATGCATGGCCAAGTAAAGTACGCTTTAACCCTTTAATACGTGCCTTCAAACCGGCATGGCCTCCCCAAGATGCATCATGAGAGGCTTGTATTATCTGAGTCCTCAATTCAGCTGCTGAACCAATGTATAGCTTGCCACAGCTTCTGATCAGACCCCTCTGCACAAATATATCAGCATCTGGATTACATTTTTCTACACCATTCACAAGAGCAGTAGCAACACAATCTTGGGCAAAAGAATCACCCTCCTATGTCTTGTAAACCTCTTCCATCCATGAAGGAACCACCACGGATAAAGCACTGCAATGCCCACTGTCAGCACCTTCAAATTTTCTGGAAAGAACATCGGCAGCCACATTCTCCTTGCCTCTTCTATACTCAATGTCATAATCAAGGCCAAGCATCTTCATAAGGCCTTTCTTTTGAATTGTTGTCACAATCTTTTGCTCAAGGAGATGCTTGAGGCTTTGATGATCCTTTCGAATGATGAACTTGTGACCCTCTAAATAATGCCTCCATTTTTCCACGGTTAAGAGAATTGCTAGATATTCTTTCTCATCGGTCGACATAGCTTGATGCTTAGGACTAAGAGCTTGGCTCAAATAAGCAATAGGCCTTCCATGTTGAGAAAGAGCAACCCCTATACCAGTACCACTTGCATCGGTCTCCAAAACAAAGCTTTCGGTAAAGTTTGGCATTGCCAACACTGGTGCAGCACACATAGTGGACTTAAGAGCTTTAAATGCAACCTGAGACCTCTCATTCCATGCAAAAGCATCCTTCTTCAAGAGTTCTATTAAATGTTTGGCAATAGAACCATAACCTTTAATGAATTTCCTATAATACCCGGTCAATCCCAAAAAACCTCTCAATTGCTTCAAGGTGATCGGAACTGACCAATCTTGCATCGCTTGGATCTTAGTAGGGTCAGTGGAAACTCCCTCTTGTGAGATAACATGACCCAAATACTCTAGCTTGGTTTGACCAAACGAACACTTGGACAATTTCGCAAAGAACTTGTGTTGCCACATCACTACAAAAACTTGTCTGAGGTGAGTGAGGTGAGCTTCATAAGTGGAGCTGTAAATCAGTATGTTATCGAAGAAAACGAGCACCGATCTCCTCAAAAAAGGTTTGAAAACATCATTCATGGCCACTTGGCCGAAGCATTTGTTAGGCTGAAAGGCATAACAACAAACTAGAAATGCACATGATGTGTCTGAAAAGCAATCTTGTAGATATCCAGCTCGAGAACTATGATTTGATGATAACCTTGCCTCAAATCAAGCTTAGAGAAGTAGCATGCTCCATGTAACTCATCAAGCAAATCATCAATGACGGGAATGGGAAACTTATCCTTCGCTGTCAAGGCATTTAACAGTAGATAGTCGATGCACATTCTAGCCGTGCCATCTTTCTTCTTCACAAGGATCACAGGTGAAGCAAAAGGACTATGGCTTGGTCTAATGAAACTCATGCGAAGAAGCTTCTCAACTTGCCTCTCAATTTCTGTCTTTTGGCCATGAGCATACCGATATGGCCTGATCTTGACCGAATCAGCATTTGCATGCAAGGGAATGGCATGGTCCACACTCCTTTGAGGAGGAAGACTCTTATGTTGCTCAAAAATGTCCTCAAATTCTTACACTAAGGTCTAAACTTCAGGTTGATTGTCCTGCTGCAACTCCATCGCAGATACCATGAACAAATGCCCAATCCATTGTATTGCCTTCTTCTTGATTCCATCTTGCACACGTTTACCATCAATCAACTTGAGCTGAGCTTTCTCTGATATGCCTTGCAAGGATACTTTGGTGCCTTGAACCTCAAATGCCACGGTCATTTTATCAAAATCAAACACAACCGGGTTGAAGGTTCTCATCCAATCCACCCCGAGCACCATATCGCAACCTCCCAAGGGAAGAACTCTAAAATCAAAGGTGAATTGATGATCTTGCATAGACCATAGGAACGCTAGGCACTTGTTTTGTGTTGTTAAGGAGTTGCCATCAGCCATCTTTGTCACCACATGCTTTACCTTCTTAATCAACTTTGGATCAACGAAACTATGTGTACTCCCACTATCAATAAGGACAATGATGGAGTGTTTTCCAGCCCTGCCTTTGATTTTGATGGTATTATGAGCTCCACTACCGGTCAAAGCCTTCATTGATATCTCCACTTCATCATCACTCAATTCCTCTTGCGAAGTCAAGCCTGCACTATCATTTTCTGCATCAGAATGGTCACTTCCGGAATCAGCATCAGCACGGGACCCCCTTTGATACATTAGTGCTTGAGATTTGCACCTATGGCCAGGCTGATATGGTTGATTACAACGAAAGTATAACCTCAATGAACTCTTGGCAATAGCTCGTGTAAAACCAAAACCAGAACCAGAACTAGTTCTCTGCTGTGGCCTGAACTTGCTGCCGTGTTGCTCATTCTTATCACTTGGTTGAACTTGAGTAGCTTCAATCAATTTTTCCTTGTTGTAAGCACTTGACAAAGTCTTAGGACCAATGGCTTTCACCATATTCTTGATCCTTGGCTTCAATCCACTTACAAAGCATGAAACATAAAAAGATTCAGCATCCTCAGGAGCTATGGACAAAACTGGCAGCAAGTTAGCTCTTAAGTTCTCAAATCTGATCATATACTCTCTCATGGTTGAAGTTTGGGACAACTTGTTAAAGCTTTCCACAACATCCGTTGATTCACTTTCTCCATAAAGTTCACACATTTCTTCTACGAATTGGCCCCAAAAAAGATGAGGTTTACTCTTCAATAAACTATAATACCACACTTCATGATCTCCATGTAAGTGTACTGTGGCTAGTTGGAGCTTTTCCTCTTCGGGTATGTTATAATACAGAAAATACCGATCACAACTCCTTAGCCATGATTCCGGTTGCCTACCATCAAAAGGATCTATTTGCACTCTTGGCTGCCTGTAATTACCACTCCTACCACCAGATGTGTTG
Organism: Simmondsia chinensis; assembly: GCA_018398585.1. Taxonomy (NCBI): domain Eukaryota; kingdom Viridiplantae; phylum Streptophyta; class Magnoliopsida; order Caryophyllales; family Simmondsiaceae; genus Simmondsia; species Simmondsia chinensis. The sequence continues at coordinate 13,497,050 of JAGTTD010000025.1, forward strand.
TCATTACTTACTGATCTATGCTGGTAATGTCGATCAGGAGGTCTGTCAAGATGATCGAACTCATCCATTTCAACTCTGCGCTGCATAACTGAATTATGTGGCCTGATATTAAGGTCTGCATTCAAAGCTTCTGGTCTGTAATGTACTTGTCCTGAAGCTCAATCCTGATTATCTACATCAATTTTAGGTTGCAAAGGTTGATTCTCAGCTGATCTGATTTGAATTGAAGGTCCTACATCAGGTTGCAATATCGGAGCCTTTCCTCGAGTCATGCACACTTCTTTGATTCTGTCTGCCTTGCTTTACTGCTGATCTGCTTCAACCGAATGAAAGATCTGACTCGCAGGCTTCAAGATTGCCTTAACACTTGATTCTCCTTGCTTATTAACCTGATCTTGCAATTTTACAATCTTCTCTTCAATTTATTGCAACCAATTTTCCTTATTCGTTTCCTTTTCCATAAACTGCCGCTGCATCCTTATCAACCGCTGAATGCTGTCATTCTGCTACTGAATGTTGACATTCTGCTATTTAAACTCGACATATTGCTGATCGAACTTAGCATTTAGCTGCTCGAACTTGTCATATAGATCCAGGTGCTGATCAATTGTTGCATCTGCACCAGGACCCACAACCGCAGCAGCATAAGTATCCAGACCAGATGCATTTGCTCCTCCAGCTCCTGATCTGGTTCTAACACCTTCGATCATGTTTTTCTTTGCTTTTGCCAGCCTCAATCAATCAATTGATTGCTTGAACTAGCTCTGATACCAATTGTTAGCTTCCAATTCGAAATTGAAAGTCTAACCTTGCAGAACAAAGAGTTAAGATGAGAAGAGAAGTGAAATGGGATGAGAAATAGAGAAGGAGATGAGAAAAGAGAGAGAAATTCTAAAAGGAATTCTGATTTCTATTCATTGAATGATGAATTACAAGCTTAAGAGCCTATTTATACACAATTGGAAACATTGAACCTAGCCAACTACCTTAACCGGCTTACAAGGATATTTTGGCCCCAAAAAACAGCACAGCAGCCAAGTTTGACTCGGCTTGATCAACCGAACTCCCTAAAGCGCCAACCTTCCCTCAACTAACATTTGCAATATTACAACTCAATTACAACTCAACAAAGGAACCTCTAACCGAAGATATAACCCAACATTACAATCAAAATCTAGTGATTCATAACAGCAGCACTCCCTTCAAAGCATTATATGGATATGATCCTCTTTCTCCTTTGGTGCTACAAAGAATCACTACTTCAGTGCTTTATGTATCTGATCTATTACTCTAGAGAAGGTAGTTAGTACAACTTCTCAAGGATAATCTACATATGGCTCAGGCGAGAATTAAATACTATGCTGAAAAGAAACGTTTAGACAAAGCCTTTGAAGTTGGAGATTTTGGTATATTTGAAGCTACAAACTTATAGAGAATCCACGATGGAAGTGTCTAAGAATGTAAAACTCAGTGCTCAACATTTTAGCCCTTACAGAGTACTTGAGAAGCTGGGAAAGTTTGCTCATAAGTTGGGGCTAACACCTGATTCTTATGTTCACTAGGCGTTTCATGTTTCCCTTTTGAGGAAACATGTGGAAAAAGGGAAGTCTTGTTCTTCTAATCCTCCGGAAACTGGTTCAAGTAGAGCTCTTTTGCAGCTGCTTGTTGAAATATTGGACACTTGGGTGATTTAGCATTCAGGGAGGCAGATTGAAGAGGTTTTGGTGCAATGGAGCAATATGGCTGAAGAAGATGTAACTTGGGAAGAGTTGAAGTTCCTACAAAGTCAATTTCCGTCTTTCCATTCTTGAGACAAGAATGTTTTCAAGAGGGAAGCATTGTTATGATTCTAGCAGCGCTGAAGTGCAAAAGAACATTAGAACACTGTGTTTTGCTGGTTTAATAGCCGCAGGGTTTAATTGTTAGTTTTGGCACCATATTTTGATTGTTAGGTTATAAATTCGTTAAGCTTGTATCTAGATGCATTATATTTCTTAATATTTCAATTTTTGTCTTTCCATTCTTGAGACAATAATGTTTTCAAGGGGGAGCATTGTTATGATTCTAGCAACGTTGAAGTGCAAAAGAACATTAGAACACCGCGTTTTGCTGGTTTAATAGCCGTAGGGTTTAATTGTTAGTTTTGGCACCATATTTTGATTGTTAGGTAATAAGTTAGTTAAGCTTGTATCTAGATGCATTATATTTCTTAATATTTTGCTCTAGTTGTTTCGATTGATCTCTAATGTGTATAAAGAGTAATCTCTCTTATGACTGGGAAGGTATTGAATAGAAATTAATCTCTTTCTTCTCTCAACCCTAACTTCTCTCTAATTTCTCATCTCTTTCACTTCGTTCTCATCTCATACTCTTTCATTCCTAGGTTATGATTCAAGATTGATATTGAATCATAACACCATTTGGAGTCCCCGAGTGGTTAATACCCTTGTTAGGGTGACCATCTCTTCCGGGTGTTGGGCTCAAGATGATGTTATTTTAGCACCTAAAGCAAAGACTTGCGTCTAGGTGGACCTCACGTGTTGAGCACATGGTACTTTGCCCAAAATAGCATCATCCCAGCCCTTTTATAATTACATGTAAACAATTGCGCCAAATATGCTAACCATAGCAGCATATGGTTGGAAACGATAGAATTGTCTCAAGTGTATATAGAGTCCATTACATCTAAAATAAAAATTTGAAGAATTTGTAATAAATAATGAATATAAACACAAATATAAATATAGGAATAAATATAATTTTTACCTGATCACTATTTTGTAGATCGATGGCATTCCTATAGAAAAAAAAGTTTCTCGGCGCATCTGTACTAGAAATACATGTATCCACCTACCAAACAAAAAATTAATTACATGTATCCACCTACCAAACAACAAATTAATTTGATAAGTACATAAATCTAAGTACTATTACTCAAATATATTAAATTATAAAAATACCTATATCCAAGTGGATTAACATCATCTCTAAGGAAATGGAAAGTTTGATTTGGACATCTTATAGGAATCTGCTTCCATGCCCATAACTATATTTATATGAAAAAATCACATCAATCAAGCCCAAGATTTTAATAAAAAATTAAAATATTGCACAAGAATATACATCAAACATGTACAAGAGTAAGAGGGCTAACAATCTCTTGTACTCCATGCCTTGATACCCGACATAGTTGTTGACACATGAAAGCTACTGCCGCACATCCCCAGCTATATTGTGCCGCTAAATTCGAATCACGAAGCAATTGTAGATATATGAGTTTTACCTTGTTGTCCATCTTGTCTCCAACGAACATGCCACTAATTAATGCCAAAATATACGCCGTGGCAGCATGTTGGATCTAAATATCAGTCACACTGGTAGGCAAGTAGGAGAAGTGCTAACGTAGCCAAGTAAATCTGATAGAAGGACCATGCAACACATCAAGGGTAGGTCGGACCCAACGTGGCTCCTCCATCAGTGAAGCTCAATCCACGTCACTGCTACCTATGACTGGATTTCCATCTACCCTCAACCCCATCAGGATAGCAACATCTTGCATGGTGATTGTTGCCTCCCCATTTGTCAAGTGAAAGGTGTGGGTCTCCTGCCACAACCACTCAACCAATGCGATGAGAGAGGATGATCTAGAGACACACTAATAAGTCGGTAGGTTTTAAAAAGTCCAACAAGCCTAACATAGTGTAGTATCCGATCATCTACTTTCCAACCACCTAAAAAATCTGGTGATATGGCGCTAACATGTGAGAACGCTCCCATCCCGTAAAAATTAGTATATTTATAATTAAGAATAAGCTGATTTATAAGTAGAATAAGCTCAAAAATTTTAGTCTTACATCGAACTCACCTCCTTGTCCCATGTGGCAACACTCTTATGCTGAGGCTGTAGCTATACGAGGTTAGGATCAACTAGGCCTGCCTCCACCCCAACTATCACAAAATAAAATTTATCAAAATTAATAGATATATAAATAGATAATAACTAGATGAAAAATAATTCTAATAAATAAATAAACAAGTATTACTAGCTACTAACTGAGCCTCATGCTCCTTTTTCTTCTCGCATGTTAGTACATTATGACCCTTTTCCTTATAAAACCCATATGTGACCCTTTGTGTTGTTGGGGAAAACATAAAAATTTGTTGGAAAAATAAACTCTGATGCCGACTATTAGGTTCACATTTCTCAACTATGGCCACAACAATAGGCACCCATTAGAGCACTTAGAGTAGGAGACTCTTCTCTCTACCTAAGCCCGGGTCGGAGAATCACGCTTCATGACACCTCTCGTGTGAGAGTTCCCGGGAATAGGTTTATCTCTATAAACCCTTTGCCCTAATACCAGTTGTTGGAATGTATTTCAAAAATTCTCCCTAAAGTTTACGCAGCGGAACTGGTTTAGAATTCGTAACTCTAAACCTAGCGTCGATTTAAAATTCCTAATTTTAAATCGACTAGCTCAAATTCAAAATTTAAATCAACCGATATAAATTCTTAATTTAGATCTATAGGCCTTTTACTCTAACACATTCATAACAATACGTAAATTTAAACATGCATAATAACGAATACTATAAATAAATAGAAAGGTGAAACTAAAAGAAGAAGGAAAGAAAAACATACCTGAAATTGCTCCAATAAAAGAAAAAACCAGTAAGACAATAACATTCTTCAAAATCGAGACCTCGAGGCCTTCTACGCAATGACCTTGAACTGCTCGGAGGGTGGGCTCCAAAAAATATTAAACTGAGGAAAGAATGATTTTAACGGAAATTTTTCTTTCCAATTAGATCTCCGAAACAATTTTGGAAACACTAAAGAAATATTTCAACTTCAATGCCAAACCTCGGAATAAACTCCTCTATTTATAGAAGTATACCGGAGCGAAAAAACCAATTTTAATCGAAGGGGGATTGCCCAGTTAAATCAAAACGCAAAGTACCGATTAAATAATCAATCAAAACGCCGCATTTCATTGACCTAAAATGGCGCCTGTTATTCTAATTCAAAATGGGTGACACGTGGCAGCATCTGATTCGTCCACTCCCCTGCATGCGGATCGCCAGTGCACGACCTAGCTCGCGCCACGTGTTGCGCGCTGGTTCGTCAGATCCGAAGCACACAGATAGCTAGCCGTGCAGTTTTTCGTTATTATTATTATTATTTTTTTTTTTTGCTTTATTTCCCAAATATAAAAATTCATCTTATGAATTTTAATTTTCTAAAATTGTTTTATTTTATAATTTTTAAATTTTATTTATCTTATGAATAATGTTTGGCAAAATTAATTGACCCATCTTATGGATAAATAATTCATAATATTTTTTCAATGGCAATAAATACAGGGGCTTGCACAGGGACCTCAGGGACAATTTAAATCTAGCTCTAAATGGGTTAAATTAAACCATCTCATGATATTAATTTAATTACTATTTAATGTGACTTAATTCCACTAAATAAATCTCACTGCAGCAAGCACTGGGTTTTTTTGTTGTTGTTGTTGTAAATCTCACTGTACTCCAGACTTAAGTAATTTGTTCGATATCTCCCTAATAGACTGTATTGATGACAAGAACCCCTCCACTAGATGTCTATGACAAGTGATAAATATAACCACTACCATTATCCTTCTCACTGCCCCTCCATTAGCTACCGACTCGCCCTTCACTGACTAATTCATTTATACTTGAACATACTTACAGTATAAATTCCAAATGTCAAACACTTAAAATACTTCGGTCAAAGTTTTCGAACTATTCAAATATTTGCGAATCAACTAAGGGGACATCTGTATCTCATAAGAGACTGTAGATTCCCTATTGAATACCTGATCTTTGTCACACTTCACGTCGCTACCCAGTGTACGTGGGATTTTAGCCATTCTTTTAGACCTTACTTACAGTATACCAAAGTAACTAACGCTCCATGCACAAGTCCAGAATACCCTCAGGATTTAGAGTCGTCGTTCAAACAGTACAACGTGAATCATTCATTTCTGATAGTAGTCTAGAAATAAGTAATCCACATGGTCCAACTCAGTGTGTCAATCTTATTAAACACACTAACCTAACACTTTTAGATCTCCATCCACAATACCAAGACAAGTCATCTAAAGTGTCACGTTATACTCTTAACATACAAGTGGTCCAAACCTGTCTTCGACTACGAGTCTTTCAAACAACAATCCATACCATTTGTTCGAAGTCTATCTGTGGCTTAGTCTCATAAACCACTTAGAACAAACATGTAAATTACAGTCTGAGGACTACACCCATCTCATGGATGTCTCCCAAAAAAAAAATCACATGCAGTATAAATGCTCTCTTACATAAATTTAACTAGAAAACGACTGGGACTTCAATTTTATTTATGATATATCCAGAATAATTCTGGATTTTAGGACATTGTTCCTAACAATCTCCCATTTGTCCTAAATCCAATTTATGACAAAGTCCATACTCACCCCTTTTAAGTTTGAACCAGAAATCGACTGAGCCTAACCCTTAGTGAGCACAATTACTCTATTGTGAAGTCAACAATACAATACTGCTTGACATTCCTCTCACTAATGGCTCCCACTCCAAGGGTAAAGACATACTTAGACGTCGAATGTCTATCATATATATTTAACTGGAAGTCTTAAATTAGTATAGCCAACTGGAAATCTCTAGTTCTTCTTAAGAACTAGAGAAAACACTTTACTGCCACCTACTCCATTGCACCGATGTTAGACTAACACCTGATTATTATACCATAGCATAGCAGACATCAAGTCTCGTGCACAACATGGCATACCTGAGGCTCCCACTGCCAAAGCATATGAAATATTCCTCAATTGCTCCTCCTCTTGAGGTGTCCTAGAACACTACTCAAAAAGAGAGAGGCTCCATGCTATACCTTGATAACGTCTTGTCAATATAAGTGGCTAGGAAAAGACCCAACATCCTACTCTTATGACCTCGTAGAAGCTTAATCCTAAGAGTAGAGCTGGCTTCTCCTATGTCTTTCATTTTGAGCTATTATGACAACCAAGTCTTTACAGCTAATGACACCCCTACATCATTCTCAATGAGTAGTATATCATTGACATATAAAACTAAGAAAGTCACTACTTTCTCTTAATATCATTTTTACACGCATGATTTGAGCAACCGATTACACAAAACTAGAAGACTTAATTGCTTCATTGCGGCTAAAAGGACCAGATTTAATGCCATGGTCAACCACTAAAGCTCCTGCTATGAACCTGTCAGGTGTCCTGACAATCCTCCCACCACACCTAAACTCTCGTGTACCTGGAAAATTTTTGTTCCTATTAGTAGGTGCATCTAATGCATCCACTATGTCTTGAGTTGTGTCTAGCTGTTTAGAATTAGTGCCATTTTCCTTTTAACGCTATTTTGTTCATACTTTTGTAGTTTATTTGCAAAAGTTCTTCTCTAAGTATTTCGCATTGTTCGTGTATGTAAGGAAAAACAACATGAATAAATCATAAACACATGTTCCTTAGTAAATAAATAAATAATTTATTGCTTATAATAAAGGTTCACAACCATATTCAAACTGAATAACAATTATTCTTCAAACCACATAAATCAAATTCCTGTCCAATGCAGGTACAAATCAATAAGAATTTCTTCTTTTTTTTTTTAATAAGCAAAAACAAGATTCTAACGCTAAAATCTAAACTACCGCTTCCTACTACTAAGACTGCCACCTTTGTACCGCCTTCAGCTGTCAGGCACAGCTCCCATCATGTAGCCTCCTGGTTGTCCTGAGCGCCTTCACCAGATGGCTTAGCCGTCTTTGCAGGAAGAGTAGCCATGTACTTTACGTAGTTTCTCTTTCAGTGGCCCATCTTTCCGCAAAAGTAACACTTTCCTTTTGTTGGCCTTTTGTTAGGATTAGTCACTACACTAGCAACTTTGCCTTTTCCTTTCTTTCCAGTCGGTCCCTTATTCTACGTGCTCCCACTGGTCCTCGAAACCTGAGTCAAGTGGACACTCTCCTTGGCTCGCATAACACCCTCTGCTACCAGTAGCTCTTTCATCAGCTCATGTAATGAATATTCCTTATTATTCATTGTGTAGTTCAGCCTGAACTGAGTGAAAGAGCCAGACAGAGAGCTGAGGATGATGTCCTGCTGAGACTGACTATCAATCTTAGCACTTAGAATCTCCAACTCAGACAAGCACGCCATCATTTTCAAGACGTGCTCCTGAACTCGGGACCCTTCTGACATCCTCATGTTTAATAGCTTCCTCATCAGCTCTTGCCTAGCTGCCCTATCTTGACCACCAAACATTTCCTTTAAATGTTTGATCATCTCAGTTGCTGTTTTTATCTCAAGCATCTGATGCTTGAGTACAATGGTCACAGAGGCCAAAATGTAGCATCTGGCTAATTCATTAGCCTTATTCCAGGGTTCATAACGCTCTTTAACAGCAGCTGCAAAATTATTAACATGCACCGTAGGTCGAGCTTCAGTGAGAACAAACTTATGACCCTCATGTATTAACACTATGTCCGGGTTTATTTTCCAGGTGAAGTAATTCGGTTCAGTTAAAGCATTATCTTTTAGAATTGAGTGAAGTGCACTAGTCACAGCCATTTCAAAAATACTGTAAATGCAAACATTTGTGTAACAACCTTATATGAGTCATGTATAATGCAGTGATATATATTTTTTCAAGTTAGCATACACAATAAGTCAGATATCCACAAAACTGTACTATCATGCATACAATGATGACCCAAACACACCACTCCTTACTCCCCGACAGCGGGGTCGTACGAAGCTAGTTCAGGTGAGAACTATTCTCAATTAACCTGTTTTCTTGTAACTCTTATTAAACATGATTAACTCACCACTTCACCTTAGTCTCTAACATGGCACAATAAAGCTCCTTGGGGAGGCTAATGCATCACGCTAGTCAAGTGCAAACCATTACCTAAACCTCCAAACAAATACACGAAATACTCCAGGGCAGCGTGGTCGCATCACTTCTTTGTAGTTTGGTTTATTCTAAAGAAGTCTAACCCTACAATCTGCAAACCGACATCCTCCGCAGGAAGGTCTATCGATCTACTATACTGCTAGACCAGTAACGGAGACCGTGAGGTTACAACAATTGAAACCTTGCTCCCCCTTGATTTTTATAACCAGTGGTTTTTAATTAACTTGCATTTACAACCTAGATTATTTCATAATCCCCTTTAGAATCTCATTCTAAAATTAACCAAAATTAATTAATTTATTTAAAAACTTTATCGTTTTACAATATTGATTATCTCATAATCTTGTTTTAGAGAGATTCTAAAACCCAATCAATAAAGTTAATTAATTAATTTTAATTAAAACAATATCAACATTTAATTTAAATTATTACATAATCTACTTTTAAAATTCTTATTTCAAGATTAAATTAAAATAATTTTGTTTAAAATCAATAGCGATTTTTGTGCTTAGACTATCCCATAGTCTATTTCAGAATCTTATTCCAAAAATAAACAAAATTTAGACTATCTCATAGTCTATTTTAGAATCTTATCCAAAAATAATATCAAATAACTATTATTTAAAAAATAACACTGATTTATAACTTTAAATTATCTCATAATTTAATTTAGAATCTCATTCTAAAAGAAAATTAATTAATAAAATAATTAATTTATAATTATTATGTAAATCAGTACAAACGTCAACACATTCCAAAAAAAAAATTTTCTTTTTTTTTTTATAATTTGCTGACCTCAGCATAACTACACCGTTTGCAATTTTTTTTAAATTTTAAAATTAAAATATATAATAATAAAATAAATTAAAACTAATCTTATTAAATCAATTTTATCCAATTTTATAAAAATTAATTGAATCTAATCTAATTAGATCAATTTTATCCATTATTAAAAATATTTGAATCTAATCTTATTAGATAAATTTTGTCCGATTTTGTAAATTATGACAGATAACGTACAATCTCATTATACGAGCAGCATAATTGCATTTTTATGGGTTGTTCCAAATTAACGATTAATTCATTAACTATTTAACTAATTTAAATCGTTACTACAAACAACCTAGTTAACTATTAAATCTTTTAACCGATTTAAACTATTTAATTCGATACTTTAAATAAACTAGTTAACTATTAACTCATTTAACCGATTTAAACAATTTAAATCAAAAATACAAACAATTATCTGAATGAATCATTAATTCAATATCGATTTAAACAATTTAAATCAATAAGTCACATTAAATTAATTTTTATTTCTTAACAAAATCTCTATTTTATTAATTCGCAAATCTATTTATTTCGATCTTATTGTATATATTTATGTATATTATGAACGTAAGCAGAGGCTAGCCCTGATACCAACTGTCGGGAAAAACATAAAAATTTTGTTGGAAAAATAAACTCTGATGCCAACTTTTATGTTCACAATTCTCAACTATGGTCACAACAATAGCCACCTATTAGAGCACTTAGAGTAGGAGACTCCTCTCTCTACCTAAGCCCCTGGTCGGAGAGTCACGCTTCGTGACACCTCAGGTGTAAGAGTTCCCGGGAATAGGTTTATCTCTATAAGCCCTTTTCCCTAATACCGGTTATTGGGATGAATTTCAAAAATTCTCCCTAAAGTTTACGCAGTGGAATAGGTTTAGAATTTATAACTCTAAGCCTAGCGTCGATTTAGAATTCCTAATTTTAAATCTACTAACTTAAATTCATAATTTAAATCAACAAATCTAAATTCTTAATTTAGATCTATAGGCCTTTTACTCTAATATATCCATAACAATACATAAACTTAAACAGGCATAATAATGAATACAATAAATAAATAGAAAAGCGAAACTAAAAGAAGAAGGAAAGAAAAACATACTTGAAATTGCTCCAATAAAAGAAAAAACCAGAAAGACAATAATATTCTTCAAAATCGAAGCCCCGAGACCTTTTACGCAATGACTTCGAACTGCCCAGAGGGTGGGCTCCGAAAAATATTAAACTGAGGAAAGAAAGATTTCAACGGAAAATTTTCTCTCTAATAAGATCTCCGAAACAATTTCAGGAACCCTAAAGAAATATTTCAACTTCAATGCCAAACCTTGGAATAAGCTCATCTATTTATAGAAGTATACCAGAGCGAAAAAAACCAATTTTAGTCGAAGTGGGATTGCCTAGTTAAAATCAAAATGTAGCATATCGATTAAATAATCAATCAAAACGCGGGCGTTTCATTGACCCAAAATCGCGCCTGTTATTTTAATTCAAAACGCTTGACTCGTGGCAGCATTTGATTCGTTTGCTCCGGTACACGCAGATCGCCAGGGCACGGCCCAGCGCGCTACACGTGTCGCGCGCTGGTTCGTCAGATCCGAAGCACACAAATCGCTAGCTGTGCAGTTTTTCATCTTTTTTTTTCTTTTTTTTTTTTTTTTTTTTTTTTGCTTTGTTTCCCACATGGTAAAATTTATCTTATGAATTTTAATTTTCTAAAATTATTTGTTTTTATAATTTTTAACTTTTATTCATCTCATGAATAATATTTGACAAAATTAATTTACCCATATTATGGATAAATAATTTATCTCATGAATTCTTTAATATTTTTTCAATAGTAATAAATACATAGGCTTGCGTAGGGACCTCATGGACAATTTAAATCTAGCTCCAAATGGGTTAAATTAAACCATCTCATGATATTAATTTAATTACCATTTAATGAGACTTAATTCCACTAAATAAATCTCACTACACTCCAGACTTAAATTATTTATTCGATATCTTCCTAATAGACTGTATTGATGACAACAACCCCTCCACTAGATGTCCAGGACAAAGGATAAATATAACCACTACCGTTATCCTTCTCACAGCTTCTCCATTAGTTACCGACTCTCCCTTCACTAAATAATTTATTTATACTTGAACATATTTACAGTATAAATTCCAAATGTCAAACGCTTAGAATACTTTGGCCAAATTTTTCGAACTATTCAAATATTTGCGAATCAACTAAGGGGTCATCTGTATCTCATAAGAGACTGTAGATTCCCTATTGAATACCTGATCCTTGTCACACTTCACGCCGCTACCCAATGTACGTGAGATTTCAGTCATTCGTTTAGACCTTGCTTATAATACACCAAAGTAACTAACGCTCCGTGCATAAGTCCAGAATACCCTCAGGATTTCGAGTCTTCGTTCAAACAGTACAACGTGAATCACTCATTTCCGATAGTAGTCTAGAAATAAGTAATCCACAGTGTGTCAATCTTATTAAACACACTAATCTAGCACTTTTGGATCTCCATCCACATGACCAAGACAAGTCATCTAAAGTGTCACGTTATAGTCTTAACATACAAGTGGTCCAAACTTGTCTTCGACTACAAGTCTTTCAAACAAAAATCCATACCATTTGTTCCAAATCTATCTGTGACTTAGTCTCATAAACCACTTAGTACAAACATGTAAATTATAGTCTGAGGACTACATCCATCTCATGGATGTCTCCCAAAAGAAAATCACATGCAGTATAAATGCTCTCTTACATAAATTTAACTAGGAAACGATTGGGACTTCAATTTTATTTATGATATATCTGGAATAAATCTGGATTTTAGCATAACACGTGTATCGTCATTCTCATCCATCTCATTTTGTATTCGTTTGGAGGGTAGTCAGTCTTGGCTTCACTTCATTCTAAGGTTTGCAATTATTTTAGCTCCATCATATGGCTCCAAATATTCCTTGTCTGGAATTGGATTGAATTTTGGTTCATATGAATCATAATACTTAAGAAGCGAATAATACTAGTTCATGAATGACAAAGGGTCATAATTTCTACTATGGCATAAGGCAAGAACATGTGAACGTGGAATACCAAATAACTAAAGCTTTTGATTGGAGCAAATCTTGTTTGGGAGGTAAACAACCTATTTATGTCCTCCTTTTTCCGCCTATCGTATCACCATATGCAGTGATGACCTCATACATGTCCCTTTCATAATCAAATGCTTCAATGTTATTGTATCGCATCTTAGCCTCATTAGACTTGAATATCTCATCAATTTTTGGGAAACTAGTTTTCTATTCAGCAAGAAGTTGACATGTAATTCCTTGCCTTTGAACAATCACTTATTGGACCAATAGAAGGTCAACTCCACAAGTGTTGTGACAGGCAAGCTACGAACTTCCTTTGACACAGCATTCCTGACTTCAGCCATATTATTGGTCATAAGGCCATATCGTTTTCCTTGGTTATGAGAAGGAGCCCACTTGTTCTACATATTACAACACAGGATTATATCGTGACATAGACCATTCTTCACTATGGATACTCATAGGTTGCTCACTATGGGTACTTGATGCACCAACACAGCCTATTCCAAAATTAGATGGAATTGAGTTGTTGTTAGCACATTCCAATGATGGAGTTGGACAAACTAAACTATGAGCATCAACCACATAATTTTGAGGGATATTTGAACATACCCCATACCTCATGTACGACATCTGATAATGTGTCATGTCTACCAGTAAGATTGAGATTCAACAGACGATAACATATTTGAGCAAGGAGACGCATACATATAATTTGAATGATATAATGGTAGACGATTTCCCATATAAAAATTTGGATATTCTGGCCCAACTTCTACCTAGAAATCCATCGTTGGCTCCATCTATAGCTCTACGTACGACCGCATAATTTCAAGTTAATCGTCATCGACAAGATCAGCTATTTGATGCCCATGTGCAGAACGAATGCCCCATTTCACTTTAACATGAATTTTATTTCTGTCAATATTGCAATGCTCACTCAATAAATCCATTGATCGTCTAAAATTGGCATTTTTTTTCTAACAAAGATCATACGGCTATAACCCCTAATATAATTGATATGCACTCGATTTTTCTTAGCGATTGCACCCCAATGACATAATGTAGGATGTCAAAGAAGCCATATTATGACCAAAATAACAATTACAAAGTTTAATACAGGTAAAACAAATAACATTCAAACAATATTAAGTTAGGTAAAACATATTCAGCATAAATCCTAACTAAAAAAATAAAATTAAAATTGAAAAATTAAACAAAAATCAATTACAATATAACCATAAGTAATAACATAACTAGAAAAAACAACATTTTCAAAAACACTTAAAATTACCGTAGTCATAACACTCTGGTGAAAAAAACCAGTGGTGGTTGAATAAGTCCGGCAATGGCGACCTGAAACGGTGGCGTCGTGTGAAGAGCAAGGATGGCAGTGGTGTGCGAAGACCAAGGACGGTGGCGGCGTGCTGGCAACTACTGGTTACAAGTGTGTGTTTGGGGAGAGGAGGGTTGGTTTGTCGCGTGGGTATGTTTGGAGAGAGGAGGGGTTTTGATAAAAGGAACAAAAAAAGGAACATACCCAGTGCCTCAAGCGCTCACGCCTATGCAGGGTCTGGGGGAGGCGGATGTATGCAGCCTTCCCCCTTCAGGGTGTTAACCTGAAGAAAGGCTGTTTCCCAGTGCCTCCAACCTGAGGGTGAGGACTTCCCATGAGGTCACCCATCCTGGTACTAGTCTTGCCCAAGCATGCTTAACTTCGGAGCTCTAATGGGATCCGGTAACGGCATGTTGGTGCCCTCTTTGGTAGAAGAGGGGTTTTGATGTCGCCCAAAAATCATGTTTCAGAGACATAGTTTGATTTTATTAAAACGGCATTCCCGTGACTTGGTTTACTCTATGAGCCGCATCATTGTCGCGAGTTTAAATAAGCGTTAAACTGCGTAATCGAGACACGGTTTTGTTGAAATATAACCGCACCACCATTTCGCGGCTTATGACACGACTTCATCATGCCGCGCCACCCTACATATGATCTGGCTTGTTTATGTGGAATGCATGAAAGTAATTTTTTTTTTTTAGGTATTACCTTTCAGAATCTTTTATTTTTTCATAATTTTTCGGGAAATGGCTTGCTATTTATTACCTTACGATTTATTCCTAAGGTAATATTCAAAAATAAGTTATTTCATTTTAATCATTAAAATATGAGGGGTGAATGAATATTAATTAACCACAAGTATTAAATTGCTTCATTTTTAACATTCCCCCTTGAAGCGATTTCTCTGCACACCCAACTTTTTGCGCAAGTACTCGAATTCTATGATAGGAAACGCTTTAGTTACTATATCTGCAAATTGCTTTTCGCCCTTACATTAGAAAAGATTCACTTCGCTTGACCTTTTAGCTTCATGGACAAATGGAATTTCACTTTAATATGCTTAGTTTTGTTATGTTGAACTATGCTTTTACCTGTAGCAATTGTTGATTTGCTATCGCAAAGTACCTTGGTAGGTTCTCGTTGAATCTCTCCAATGTCCACTAGAATTTTTCATAACTATATTGCTTGAATTACAACCACACATGTTGCAATATATTCAACGTCTATAGTAGATTGTGCCACCATTTCTTGCTTTTCAAAAAACCAACAAAATACACCACTTCTAAATGAGAAGATGTAACTTGAAGTACTTTACATATCATTGAAAGAACTAGCCCAATCACTATATAACCCATCAAATATGAACTTCCACACATGAATGTTATGCCAAAGTCAATTGTGGCTTTGACATATTGCAACACTCTCTTAGCATCACTTAAAAGAAATTGAATTGGTTGTTGCATAAATCTTGATAGCATACTTACAACAAAACTGAGAGCTAGCCCAGTACCAGTCAAGTACAAAAGGGTACTTATTATGCGTCTATAGTATTTCTCATCAGCTAATCCATATCCATCCTCCTTAGTGAATTTTTTGTTTGGAACTGATGGATAATTTTTTTTTTTTTTGGTAAGTTAGCAAAATAGATCGAAGAATGAAATATATGTACAAACTACAAGGGATATACCCGAGGACATGGGCGAAGCCTACAACAAAGAAGAGTAAAAAGACAAAGACTGAACAACAACAAAAAAAAAAAAAGCAAAAAACAACAAAACACAAAAACAATAGCTACAAAGACAAAGACAAAGAATGGGCTAAGTCTTACGGCCTCATTGCCTAAGCAAAGTGGCATGATGCTGAGCTCCTCTAAAGGCTGAAGCAGCGAGCAGGTAGCTTTTGCATCTAATGGAGGTAGGTACTGGTTTGTAATCTTGCATCTTGAACTTTTCTATCATACCGCTGGCACGTTTTTTCTGGCTTAATAATATTCCATCTCTACTCTAATTGATTTCCATACCGAGGAAATGGCTTATTAATCCAAGATCAATTATTTCAATTTCTTTCATCATACTTTGCTTGATAGTGGTAATGATTGAAGGATTGTTAACAGTCACAATTAGATCATTTACGTATAATGAAAGAATGATGATATTTGGTTGGATCTTAATGTAGAGTGTATGTGCACTTGGTCTTTTTTTGAATCCCTGTTCGGTAAAGTAGGCATCAACACAGCTATACCAAGCTCTTGGAGCTTGTTTTAGTCCACATAAATATTTTCTATGAGTGTCTTATCTTCATGGCCTTTTCTCACAACTGCGGGTTGGTCATTGTATGTCTCTCCTCAAATAATACCATGGAGGAACGCTGAATTCACATCTAGTTGATAGATTTTTCAACCCTCCCCAGTTGCCAATTCTACGATCATTTAAATAGTGTCTTTTCTTGAAACGTGAGCAAAAGTTTCATTGTAAT
Source organism: Simmondsia chinensis (assembly GCA_018398585.1). Classification (NCBI taxonomy): domain Eukaryota; kingdom Viridiplantae; phylum Streptophyta; class Magnoliopsida; order Caryophyllales; family Simmondsiaceae; genus Simmondsia; species Simmondsia chinensis. The sequence continues at coordinate 13,513,776 of JAGTTD010000025.1, forward strand.
CAACTCTAAATTGTTGTGAATATCTTTTGGTAACCAATTGGGCTTTACTTTTATATATGTCTATCATGATTCAACTTTGTTCCAAATATCCATTTGACACCAAGCAAATTTTTATATATTGGCTTGGTATCCAATTCTCATGTCTCATTCTTCCCTTTCATTGGAGTTTCCTCCTTCATTGCAAGCCTCTGTTCTTCATGCTTGACAACTTCTTCAAAACTACTAGGCTCAAGAGTTCCTAGATGACAATATTAACATTTCTCTAGATCAAGAACTTCATCTAGATATCGAGGACAAGCATCATATAAATCATAAAGCTTCAGAGTCTTTTCCATATGATGATTGCCAAGAGAATCACCCAAACTACTTTGCCTTTGGGACGATGATGGAGAGTCTTGAGAAGCTGGTGTGCGCTTTTGAATAGGAGATCCATCATGAGGATTCATTTCATTTGAATTTGGCGACAGTCCTTCAGGCTTTGGATCTAACTTTGGACATTTTGCTTGAGGTGTTTGGCTTAGTTCTGTTGCATGAGAATAATCAACATGTGATGAAACTACAACATATTCTCTTGGGACTACATCTTTCTCCCAATCCCATGATGATTCTTTATCAGAGATTACATCTCTAGTGATACCTAACTTTTCTGTTTGTAAATTGAACACCCAATATGCCTTAAATTGGGAACTACAGTCAAGAAAAATCCATATTCTGCTTTATCATCTAACTTGTGTCACTTTTTAGTGGGGACATGCATATAGCATAAACAACCAAATACCCTAAAATGTTCAATAGATGGTTGAGCCCTAACCATGCTTCTAAAGGTGACTTGTTGCAACAGCTTTAGTGATACACCTGTTCAAACGATAAACACTTGCACTTATAGCTTCAGTCCAAAATTTGTCTGGCATGTTTTTGTCTTTGAGAATTGATCTAGCCATCTCCTTTACTATCTTATTCTTCCTTTCGAAAATGCAATTTTGTTGAGTTATGTAAGCTACTGCAAGCTGATGACACATACCTTTAACATCCCAAAACTTGTTGAATTGTGCAGAGGTGTACTCGGTGCCCCTACCACTTCTCGGTCTTTTCAAGCGGCACCCACTTTCATTTTTCACCAATTGCTTAAACTTAACAAAAATTATGGTAACTTCATATCTATCCTTCATGAAGTATACCCATGTTATCATGGAATAATCATCAATACATAAATGAAATATTGATTTTTATCCAAGGATGGAGTCCTCATGAGTCCCCAAATAAGAGTGTGTACTAGTTTAAGCTTATAAGAAGCTCTCCACGTAGGTTCTGAAGGAAATGCTCGCTGATGCATTTTTCTGAGTTGACAGTCGATGCAAACTCCATTGCTTTCATTTATAATGGGAAGATCTCTATTTATCCCATGCTTGAGCAATCAATTTCAGATTTTAGATGATGTAAAAAACTTTTGTCCCAAAGCAGCTATCAGCATTAACTTGTGCATTCAATGAGTTGTGAATATTGCTGTACAAATTAATAAGAAAGCCCTTGCTTTGCATCTTGATATTTGCTATTAGAGTGTGTGAAGGATCAAATATTTTACAAGTACAACAACAACAACAACAACAACCACCCAGTGCCTCAAGGGCTCCCGCAAAAGCGAGGTCTGGGGAGGGTAGATGTATGCAGCCTTCCGCCTTATGGGGGTTGCCCAGAAGGAAGGCTATTTCCAAGGACCCTTAACCTGAAAAGCTTATTCGCTTTCGGAGGATCAAATATTTTACAAGTGTTTCCTTAAAAATGCAGTGAATAACCATTTTGCATCATTTAAGACACATTTAGTAAATTTTGATCTAAGCCACGAACATACAAGACATGTTTGATATGTCTACAACCTTTGTTTGTTTGAATGGAAATTATGCCCTTACCTTTTGACTCAACCATAACTCTATTACCCATTACAAATGGAGTTTGAACTGAGGGATCCAGTTTCATGAAGATGTGCCAATTTTTTGACATGTGGTTGGAGCGACCACTATCGACAAGGCATACGTCTTCACTTTGTGTTGTCACAGCATGACAAGCTTTGAATTGTTGGTCCGCATCATCCATCAATTCAGACACATCTACCCATTGATTTTTTAATCTGTAATTTTAGTTAATATGACCAAATCTATTGCAGTAGGCGCACTTTGGCTTTCCTTTGTGCCAGCAGTCTTTCTCCAAATGCCGCAAAGAAGATACTTTTCTTTATTTCCCCCTTCCTTGGAACATTATTACCGATGACACGTGATCCTGTAACGTTTAGCAGGTTCTTGAAAACGTAATTAGAGGAACTAGTTATTCTTCTCTCTAAAGAAGAAGAGTCAGATGCGAGAATTCTTACCAATGACCATTGCTAGACAGTCTTCACTTTCAATAAGCAGGCATCAAGAAACTCTTGCGCCTTACAGATGACCTCTATGGGGGTTATGGCCACAAGTTGGTGTCTGGATTGAAGATGCTGAGCCTTTACCCAAAGAAAAAGAAAGCTCCCTCAACAAAAACATCACTAATGAGACCTCGTCGAGGTTTTACTTCGAAGACCTGGATCATCATGAGGACTGAGCATCTAAGGAGAAATCTGAAATAGCACCTATTGGACATGGACACTAGTTAAGGACCACAACAGTCAGGACACTAGCTTTTTGGGGTCCGATTCGGTAATGTCTAGAGGTGGAATCACCTCGATCAAGAGGAAATTAGTCCTTCTAGTCTTACTTGAACTCAGAAGAGGAGGCAACTACGAAAAATAGGTAGGTCAGCGAAGGACTCTGCTTGATACTTACTTAACTAGGCTCTCTCAAGAGGAAGCCTGGGTCCGCAAGGGCAAGCAAGCCGAGCCTATGGATATTAAACACCCAACAACCGAGTCCCGGCCCATTGCTACTGCTGATAAAGGGAAACCGCACAAGAAGCTTGAGAGATTGACTAGTTACTCATCTGCTGAAGGAAGAGAATCTTGGTTGAACCAGATTGCAAAGAGTTCACTTGCTCATAGAACAGTTGATGACGAAGCAGAGTAATCCCCTCTTAGCATCAATGTAGTAAAACCTCTAGACTTGGTTAACCCAACATGGTCTAATATTGAGAATGGCTTCCATGAGGAGGACTTCCCCCAGCCTATGGAGAAGTCTCAAACTCCAGTGGTTGATCCAAAAGACCAACCTCTAGATTAAGACATGCTAACCTATGGAAGTCCTCAAAAACAAGATAAGAACGTGCCCATAGATGGCAGGCTTCAATGGAAATAGATCAAGGGGTCCGAATACAATTCGGGACGCTTCCTAAGAAGGTTGTTGTTAGAACTTTCTTACCCCTTCGTTTGGATTTATGGAAACTAATACTTAAGAAGGCCTCCAGGGGGATGTTATAGCATCAGACAAGGATCCTAAGGTGGAACTTGTGGCTGAAGTAGCATCCAACAAGGATAACCCCGATCCTTTGTCTTTTAAATTTAATACCACAGCATCCAAATCTCCTAAATGATACACCTGACATAATGAAGATGATGTTTAATGGGCCTAATACAGCCAATAACCACATCAAGCCCCTATACATCAAGGCCAAATTTGATGGCATTTTTGGGAACAAGGTCTTGGTGAATAATGGCATAGCCATCAACGTCCTGCCTTGTAATAAGGTGGGGGTCATTGGTAAATCTCAAGATGACCTAATTGCTTCAGATGTTGTAATTTGTGGCTTTTCTGGAGCTACTACTAAGTCTGAAGGGGTCATCCCGATAGTGTTAACTGTTGGCAGCCTAAGCAAGCTAACAACGTTCTTTCTAGTGAATACTATATCAAGGTACAATGCTTTACTTGGGAGAGATTTGTTCCACACCAATTATTGTATCCTATCTTCATTGCACTAGTTGTTAATCTTGTGGAACCATGACAAGTATGTGGTTATTTTGGCAAACAACAGGCCATTCAGGGCTTGCCCCAACTAAGTTGAGGCAAAATTCTATGTACATGGTATGGGATTGCTTGATGGCAAAAGGACCACTCCACAGTCTGCCCAACAACAAGACATGATAGCCATTGTTGACAGCCCACTCACAGAAGCTAGGATTGGTCAAGTTGATGTAGAGTCTGAAGACTTTGATTTCTGGGGATGCATTAGGGCCTTTCTTGAAGAAGAAGATCTCCAAGGCACTCTAATGCCCTAATGTGGGGGAGCCATGACCTCCCATTAATGCCCAAGGGCCCATTTCCTTAGCACTAGCAAGGCTTGTGGCTTGGCATGCTGGGGATCAACTTGGACTAAGTAGCCTTTCAATGGCTTCGAGGTCTAGAAGACACCAGAAAAAATGTTGGAACTCCCTGACATAAGAGCAGCACTAGTCAAGATGGAGTATTTGTGGGCTAAAATTCGAGCCCCTCCTTGACGTTAACTTGGGCTAGACTTAAGACCCAAGATCTACCTTATATCAGTGCTCAGCTTCCTGAGGAGCAGAGAGCAGTATTTCACCTTGCGTCATCTCCCTGGGACCATCATGAGATGCCTGGCCTAGACATAATGAGCTTAGGCATTCTATCAAGCAAGGCTCGAGGCCCATCATTTAGGCCTAGAGGAGAATGTCCCAAAAAGTTATTGATCTGGTTAAGAAGGAGGTCAAAAGGCTCTTAATGACCAAATTTATCAAGACGGCCAATTATGTTGAATGGTTGGTAAGTATTGGTCCTTTCATTACGAAACAAGGTAAAATCAGCATCTGTCTTGACTTCAGAGATCTGAATGCAGCCATCCCAAAGGACGAATACCCAATGCCAATTGCTAACGTGCTCAGTGACTTAGATTTGCGGCATAAGGCATTGTATTTTGTGGGTGGCTATTATGGGCACTACCATGTTATGATTGCTTCGGATGATAAACATAAGATAGCATTCAGGTGTCCTGAGTCAATAGGAACCTTTAAGTGGTTGGCTATGCCATTCACCTTAAGAAAACTAGTGCCACCTATCAGAGAGCCATGAACATGATCTCTCACGACCTCCTTGGCAAAACCATGGAAGTCTAAATAAATAATATCATGGTAAAAAAAAGTCCAAAATCAAACACTTTGAAGAGTTGAGGGAGGCATTCTTTAGAATCAGGACCCATAACCTCAAGATGAATCCATTAAAGTGTTCCTTTGGCATGCACGCTGGAAACTTTCTTTGTTTTCTAGTACCCCAGAGGGACATCGAGGTGAAAATTAATAAGACTAGGGCCATTCATTAGGTCAAATTGCCTTCAACCAAAAACGAGCTTCAACACTTCTTGGGGCAGGTTTATTTCTTGATATGCTTCAAGTATTCTCTCCACTTCTAAGCCTCAAGTTTGAGAAAGACTTCACGTGGAACGAGCCACATCATGAAACTTTCGAGGCCATCAAGGAGTACTTGCTCTGGCTACCAGTTCTCATTCCACCAAAGCAGGGCAAGTCTTTGAAGATTTATGTCTCAACTTCTAAGAAATCTATTGGTTGTTTGCTTGTATAATAAGAAAATGAGCAAGGGTTTGAACATGCTGCTTTCTACCTTAGCCATTGCTTAAATGAATGTAAAATAAAATACTCCTCAATTGAGAAACTATGTCTACCTTTGTTCTATGCATCTGTCAAATTAGGACATTTTTCTTGGCATTTACCATGTACGTGGTTGCTTAGACAGATGTTCTTAAATATATGCTAGATAAACCCATGATGAGGGGAAGATTGAAAAAGTGATGTATTGCTTTACTTCAGTTTGAGTTGGTCTACGAGTCACAAAAGTCAATTAAAGGTCAAGCCTTAACTGACTTGTTAGCTGACCACCCAACTATTCACACTGGCTTAGAGTATGAGCCAAACCATCCCTAGTAGTGGAGATGGTCCCTTGGAAAAACAAAACTTTGATGGATCAAGGACCAATTCAGGTGTTGGAGCTCGAATTGGGATAAAATCCCCTGTTGGAATCATCACCAAATTAGCTGTTACTCTAGTTGGAAAATGTTCCAACAACATGGCAGTGTATGAGGCATTGGTAATAGGACTATAGACTCTCTTGTAAATGCATGTCCTCAACTTCATCATTAAAGGGGGATCGCAGTTGGTGATTTGCCGAGTAAAAGGAGGGTTTCAATGTTTGAGCAACACCTTGAACATATACTTTTGAGGAGTGCAAAAGCTATTGAGTAAGCTCAATGGTGTGCAGTTTGAGCATATTCTCATAGAACAAAACAAAGCAGCCAATGACTTAGCACAGTTACCTTCAAGGTACAAGCTACCAAAGACTTGGCGCGAAGAAACCATGGTTATCAAGACCAAGGTTATAGATTATGAAATTGAATTCGCCGAGTCTTCCAGTTTTGAGAGCAAAGTCATGCCTTGTGAATGCTTAGATTACTTTAAAACCCATCAAACTTTCCTAAGTCAACACGAGCACTACAGGAAATCTTTTATGAATTACTTCAACAGCCCTCACGACTACACTAAGGACAAAAAGATGAAAATTAGAGCTCATAGATTCCCTCTAGACGATGAATCTGGAGAGTTATATAAAATGGATGTTGTGGATCCCATCTAGGAGGCAAATAAATGCATTGGCTCATTAGATGTTCTGGCTATTACTAGCCACCAATGATGGATGATCGCGTAAAGTACGCCAAGGGGAGCAAAGACAGTGAAAGAGTTTTCGGCCAGTGTCGTGGTCTGACTTCGAAGACCCAGATCATCATGAGAATTGCGCATCCAAGGAAAAATCCGAAATAGCACCTATTGAACATTTACACTAGTCAAGGAACACAACAGTTAGGACACCAGGCTTCCGGGGTCCTGTTTGGTAATGTATAGAGGAGGAATCACCTTTATCAAGAGGAGGATAGTTCCCTCTAGTCTTACTCAAACTCAGAAGAGAAGGCAATTGTCGAAAAAAGGTAGCTTAGCGAAGGTCTCTACTTGATACTTGATTAACTAGGCTCTCTCAAGTGGAAGATTGGGTCCGCAAGGGAATCAATCCGAGCCTATGGACCATAAAGGCCCAGCAATTGAGTCTAGGCCTATTGCTACCGCTGATAAGGGGCAACCACACAAGAAGCTTAAGAGATGGACCAGTCCCTCGTCTCATGAAGGAAAAGAATCTTGGAGGGACTAACTTGGCAAGAGTTCACTGGCTCGTAGATCAGTTGATGACGAGGAGGCGTAATCCCTTCTCGGCATCAACATAGTGGAGCTTGTAGACCATATTAACCCAACTTGGTCTGATATTGAAAATGACTTCCACTAGAAGGACTTCCCCCAAGCTATGGTGGAGTCTCAAACTCCAGCAGTTGATCCAAAAGACCAACATCTGGATCAGGAATTGCTAATCGATGGTTGTCCTCAAAAACAAGATCAGGACATGCCCATGGATGGCATCCTTAAAAGGAAACAGATCAAGGGGTCCGAATACAATTCGGGATGCTCCTTGAGAAGGTTGATGTTAGAACTGCCTTGCTCCTTCCTTTGGAGTTTATGGCAACTAATACTTAAGAAGGCCTTAAAGGGGATGTTATATCATCAAACGAGGATCCCCAGGTGGAACTCGTGGTTAAAGTAGTAGCCACAGAAGGTAACCCCGCTCCTCTGTCCTTTAAAGTTAATATTCTAACATCCGAATCGCCTAAATGATACACTTGACATAATGAAGATGATGTTAGATGGGCCTAATAAAACCAATAAAAACATAAAGCCCCAATACATTAAGGCCAAATTTGTTGGCCTTCTTGTGAACCCAGTCTTGGTGAATGATGGCGTAATCATCAAGGTCCTACCTTGTTATAAGTTGGGGGTCATTGGTAAATCTCATGATCACATGATTACTTTAGATGTTGCAATCTGTGGCTTTTCTTGAGCCACTATTAAGTCTAAAGGGGTCATCCCGATACAGTTAACAATTTGTAGTTTAAGTAAGCTAACAGCTTTCTTTGTAGTGGATACTACATCGACCTATAATGATTTTCTTGAGAGAGATTGGTTACATGCTAATTATTGCATCCCATCTTCATTGCATCAATTGTTAATCTTTTGGAACCATGACAAGTATGAGGTTGTTATGGCAGATAATAGACCATTCATGGCTTGCTTCAACTACATTGAGGCAAAATTCTATGAAGATGGTGTGGGACTACTTGACATCAAAAGGACCACTCCACAGTCAGCCTAATAACAGGACACAATGGCCATCCTTGACATCCCACTTCCCGATGCTGAGGTACATTGATGTAGAGTCTAAAGACTCTGATTTCAAAGGATGAGGGCCCTTCTTGATGAACAAGATCTCCAAGACACGCTAGAACCCTGATGCAAGGGAGCCAGGACCTCCCATTAGTGGCCCAAGAGGCCATTAACTCAGCACTAGTAAGGCTCGTGTCTTGGCATTCTGAGGATCAACTTTGGACTGAGCAGCCATTCAATGGCTTCAAGCTCCAGATGACATAAGAAGAAAAGTGAGAACTCTTTTATTTAAGAGCAGCACCAACTAAGATGGAGGATTTGAGAGCTGAAGTTCAAGACCCCCTCCTTGAGGTTAACTTGGGCTCGACAAAAATCCTAAGACCTACCAATCTGAGTGCTCTACTTTCAAAGGAGCAGAGAGAGCAGTGTTTGATTTGTGACTTCAAGGACTACTTTTCCTAGGACAATCATGAGATGCCTGGCCGAGATATAAAGGTGATTCAGCACAGGCTTCCTATCAAGCCAGGCTTGAGGCCCATCACTCAGGCCCAGAGGAGAATATTCCATTATGAAATTGATTTGGTCATGGAGGGGATCAAAAGACTCTTAAAGGCCAATATTTATCAGGATTGCCAAGTATGTTAAAGGGTTGGCAAATATTGTTCCTACCATAAAGAAAAATTGTAAAATCAGGGTCTGTATTGACTTCAGAGATCTAAATGCAGCCACCCAAGGCATGAATACCCAATACCAATTGCTGACATGCTCATTGACTTAAACTCAAGGTATGAACTCTTGTCTTTTATGGATGGCTATTATGCGAAATACCGAGTTATGATTGCTTCATAGGATACCCATAAGATAGCATTCGACTTGAAAAATGCTGGCACCACCTACCAAAGAGCCATGAATATGATCTTTCATGACCTCATTGCCAAGGTCATGGAAGTCTACATAGACGATATCGTGGTCAAATCAATGTCCTAAGTCAAACACTTGGAACACGTGAGGGGGTGTTACTTAGAATGAGGACCCATAACCTCAAGATGAATCCATTAAAGTGTGCCTTTGGCGTGCACAATGAAAACTTTCTTAGTTTTCTAGTACACTAGAGGGGCATTGAGGTGGACATTAATAAGACTAGGACAAGTTTATTTCCTAAGATGTTTCATCTAGAATGTCGTAAAACAGATAAAAGTCATCTCTCTACTACTAAGGCTCAAGTCTGAGAAGGACTTTATGTGGGAGGAGCCAAATCAAGCAACTTTCGAGGCCATCAAGGAGTACTTGATCAAGCCACCAATTCTCATTCCAGCTGAGCAAGGGCAAGCCTTTGAAGATTAGATTTATGTCTTTGCTTCTAAGGAATTGATTGGTTGTTTGCTGGTATAAGAAAATGAGCAAGGGTTTAAACATGCCGTGTTTTACCTTGGCCATTGCTTAAATGAATGTGCAATAAAATACTCCTCAATGGAGAAATTATGTCTATCTTCATTCTATGCATCAGTAAAATTGTGACATTTTTCTTGGCATTTACTTTTATGTGATTGCTCAAATAGATGTCCTTAATTACATGCTAGATGGATCCATGATTGGGGGAGATTGAAAAAAGTGGTGTTTCTCTCTACTTCAGTTTGAGTTGGTCTATGTGTCATAAAAGTCAATCAAGGGTCAAGCCTTAGCAAACTTTTTAGCTGACCACCCAAACATTCATACTGGCTTAGACTATAAGAAGACCAGCTCCTAGTGGTGGAGCTAGTCCCTTGGAAACTATACATTGATGGATCAAAGGCGAATATAGGTGCCAGAGTTTGAATTGGGATAAAATCCCCTATTGGAATCATCACCAAATTAGTTTTTACTCTAGTTGGCACATGTCCCAATAACATGGCAGTGCACAAGGCATTGATAATAGGCCTACATACTTTCTTGGAAATTCAAGTCCTCAATGTCATCACTAAAGGGGATTCCTAGTTGTGACTTGCCAAGTCAAAGGGGAGTTTCAATGTTTGAGCAACACCTCGAATAGATACATTTTAGTAGTACAAAAGCTATTGAATAAGTTCAACGGTGCGTTATTTGAGCATATCCCTAGAGAACAAAATAAAGCAGCCAATGACCTCCCTTAGTTAGCTTCAGGGTACAAGCTTCCCCGAACATGGTGCGAAGAAACCATGGTCATCAAGACTAAGGTTTAAGCTTATGACATTAAATTTGATGAGTCTTCTAGATTTGAGAGCAAAGGCATGCCAAGTGAACACTTGGATTGCTTTGAAATCCATCAAACTGTCAACACGACAACTGGAGGGAACCTTTAATGGATTACTTCAAGAACAAGAAAGATGAAAATGAAAGCTCATAGATTCCATTTAGACGATGAATCTATGGAGTTATATAAAGGGGCTGCTCATGGAGTGCATCTCAGGTGCCTTCATTTGGATGTAGCAATGTTAGTAATGGTAGGAGCCCATGAAGATATCTGTGGATCCCGTCTAGCTTGCAACAAAATGCATTGGCTCATAAGATGTTATGCCTATTGCTGGTCATCAATGATGGATGATTGCATAAAGTACACCAAGGGGAACAAAGATGATGCAAGAGATTTAGGCTATCATCAAATTGGCTTCGAGAAGATGCAAAGGAACATAAGCGAATTAAATCGAGAATTGAAGATTAAAGAAGAATGAAGAGCAAGCGTTTCAAGAGTGCTTAATTACAACAAAGAGAGAGAGAGCACAGAGCAGAGAAGTGGAAATTTCAAGCCCTAACTGTCATAGACACACGGAAAAAAAGAGCAAATGACAAGCACTATTCTCTCAAGTTCCCTGTAGCCATTGAGGGCCAAACCAGCTTATTTTTTACCCATTGTATGTTTGAATTTGCCAACGGGTAAAGGGGGTTTGTTTACATCTTAAATTCAAGAGAGCTGGGTTGCGGCCATTTTGAGCAAAATGCCACGTGCTTAACACATGAGGTCCTCCTTGAGGAGCATTAGGCCTTTAGGTGCCGAGATAATGGCGTCTCGACC